>JANRFK010001158.1:29657431-29670145 GCA_030068395.1 Apalone spinifera
TTTTCGCCTTCCTCTGTAGCATGGGGCACGGGTCACTTGTGGGAGGATTCTCTGTATCTTGGGGTCTTTAAACGATCGTTTGAGGACTTCAATATCTGAGATATAGGTGAGAGGATTATTCTAGCAGTGGGTGGGTGAGATTCTGTGGCCTGCATTGTGCAGGGGGTCAGCATAGATGATCATAATGGTCCCTTCCTACCTTAAGGTCTATGAGTCTATGAGGTAGATAGCTGTATTGATTAAAATCATGAGACTTCTTTAAAAATAATTTTAGCTTATTTTTATTTGGTTTTTGGTATCCGGGCTTTTGTGATGCATTCAGACTGCATTCTCAAGCACATCTCTGCAACCATAAGGGTGAGAAATTTATTTTTTTAAACCCAAAGGTGAAATTCTTATGCAATCTTTTGTATCCAACAAGTGGGTCTTTTAGGAAAAACAACAAAATATTAGATTTCTGATAAAAATCACAAGATTTGACAATGACTAGTTAGACATAGAGATAAAGACAGCATTTTTAAAAAATTTGCTTTCCATATTTTTGCCTCAATGGAAAGAACATGGATAAAACTTCTGCAGTTTAGACCATTTCCTCTCAATCTCTTCCTTCCTGAGGACAGACAAGGGTCTGGGCTACACTCTCTGCCCTCACTACCTACCCATACTGAGGTAACGGCCTATGCTGGGGATGAGGGGATGGGACATAGTTTCTTCAGGGCCACTCTGTAGGGGAAGTAAACTGGGCTGGACCTAATTACATGTAAATGAGAGTGGACAGGTAGGAGGTGAGGAATGTGGGAAGCCTTAGATCACACCCAAATGCACCTACAAGCATGACTACACTAGGTAGCATGCTATGTACACTACATGAATTACTGGACTAATGTACTGCCCTATATGTGGAACCTGTAGGAAAACCATGATTGAGACCCTTGATTTTCAAAGCTTTTTTTCTAGCTCTGATCTATGTGTATATTAAAATAACATCATCTCTTTCTGCTCATTAGAATTATAGATTTCATTTATTGTTATACTTTCCTTAGAGTGTTCTCTTTTTATTAGCATTGTACAAGCTGTACAAAAGCAAAATTTAGTTCTTTCAGAGATCTGAAAGGAAGCAATCTTTTACCTGACAAATCCAACATTATCATATATAAACCTCATTTACTATGTAATGTCTCCCTATTTCCAGATCATTAATTAAATGAAACCTATTTTCACATTCTTGTAGGCAGCACTGTTCTCCAACTAATGTAAATGGCGTCTTTGGGAAAAAAAAAGAGGAAGATATAATGTCGGGAAATAATTCAAAAAATGATTGGTTTGAAAATATACGAACACAGGGGGGAAAAAAAAGCACAGAAAATATAAAAGTGCCTGTGTGATAAAGACTGTTACTGTTTAAAAGTCACATAGTAAATCTTAAAAAAGTTGATTTGATTTTTCATAGATCAGGAAAACAAATAAATTAGCAGCATTTATTTACTTTGAGGTAGGATAAAAACCAGTTTGAGTAGACTGACATCTGTTTAGTCTTTATAGGCTAAACTCTTAGGGTTCAGTTGTCACTGTAATCTGATTTGAGCCAGGGGCAGCACATATATGTCCTGCTCCAGCACAACATGGGAAGCAGATTAATTCAGAGTCAATTTTCCTCTTAATCTCCCTGTTGCTGTGAGAAGGAAGCAAATTGTGCCAGGTGTATGCCCAGGGCAGCTTACAGCCCATGATGTAACTGGCAAAACTGTCTTCCTCTCCCCTGCCCCCATCTCTGCAAGGGCAGGAAAGTAGCAGCTTTGTAGTCTTACTCTTCTCCACTCGCAACCTATGGTATAGGGAGCCTGCACATTTTTCATTGCTCCTGCTACATTTCAAGCGTGTGGTAGAACCTCAAACCCGGTCAATTTTCATGTGGCAAAGGGATTAGTTGCAAACATTTTGCACACATCTATTGATGAAATCTGGGATTTTTGTGCACCAGCAACTACCGTGTCTGAGTAAGTTTCACCTGGCAGTGTCCACAAACAGTACAGAACACAATGGAGTAGAGCAAAGATAGGAAGACAGCTTGGAATGGGAAGGGAATAGAAGTACTCTATACAAAACAGCTGACCATTCAAAACCAGATATTTGGATTTGTATAATTTCTTATGTGAGGCTATCCATGGTAGGGTAATATATATCCTGGGATGTAAAGTTTTGGTCCCACAAGTTCTTTTGCAAGTTTCAAACAAGTCAAACAAAATTGATATAGGCAATTAGGGAAAACTGTAGTATTTACATTGACTGCAACAATTTATTTGGGGCCTGAGAAGCCAAAGGAAAGACAGGCCCATAATTAGTCATGAATTTTCACCTGATCAATGCTGTATGAGCTTTTAAGTAAAATCAGTAGGGCTGGAAAACAGTCTAACTGAATAGAGGACAATTTGGTAAGTACAGTTCATGTGACTTTGAAGTCAATTCATTTTTCAAAGACAATTGTTTCAGCGGCGTTGTGTCATGCCCAAAGGGAAATTCCTTGCTATTAGATAATTTAATATTTAAGCATTTAAATGATAATTTCTTCAAATAAAAGTGAATTAAAAATTGGTGGAATTTGGTTTTAATAGGAATTTTTAGTGATAATTTCCAAAACATAGTCACATATACAAAAATCAAATCTCCATATACAAATTTAATAACACCACAAATCTACAGAATAACCAAAAAGGATAATTCATTTACACTAAACAAACCAACACAACTGAAAGAAAAAGAAAACAGAAGTAAACAACTCTAAAATGTTAACAAATAATTGTGTTTGTTACCATGCTGGTGCTTGTCTGTACAGCCATCAAGATGATCAAACAAACATAGTTGAATCAGACTTTTAGAAAAGTAACCTCTTCATCAAGTTCCTGTACTCTTTATAGAATTTAAATCATATTAAAAGACGATCAATAAGAATATTTCATCTTATCCATGGCAGATAAAGTGTCATTAGAGAAGACATAAATTGGAAGTTTAGACTCTGTTGCTCCAATTTGGACCCTTGTCCCTAGGCAGCATTCAGTTCCGTATGAGGACTTAGACTGTAAACTGGTATGATGCATTAATCCACAGAAAGTAGTTTTGCTGATTGAAGACAAGTTGCTACTTCCGGGGAAGTAATGATTCCTATATATCAAGACAACACTGACTTCAAATCCTGGTTCTGCTGTCAGTCTGGATTCTGATGTGAAAAACTAAAACTGGTGGAAATTTTGAATTAGAGTTTAGTAACTGGTAAGTAACCACCAGTTTTGAATTTAAAAAATGCTAGAGATTTGCCAGGTTTTTGTTAGGTAGCATTAGATTTTCTTCCTCTTATATTCCATTCACTAAATATCTTCTAAGACCATCCCACCACATTCCGCTACAGAGTCTAAACGCCGTACATGGTCTTAGTGCTGTTTCTTGCATTCAGGATATTATCTTTCTTTTACCTGACAGGAGTCTTCTGGCAGACTATTAAAGCCAACACTCATAGGACTTCCCCAGGTATTTGCACTGACATTAAATAAATTAGCTGCATTTATAACATTTTAATACACATTAACAATAAGTATTAGGGATGACAACCATCATTCATTATCCTTATAGGATCTTCCATTATGAAGTTATCTACACTGCTTTAAACAGCAAGGTACTATGTATATTGATAAATTAGATACTAAAAATGAAATGTTCAGGAGAGTTTGGTTAATAGGTTTACATCCCTGTTCAAGTGTCATTCTTTGAAACAAGTCTTCACTCTTTTTGAAACTGATCCAAACCTCCTGAAATCAGTGGTTAGACTCCCATTTATCTGAAAGGGCTTTGTATCAGGCATCAGCAAATAGTTTCTTTCATATTATAGTGTAAGATTTCATCAACTTTCAGATTAATGCTGTAAAGCTCAGACTGTTGATACTCTGGATACTTGTTTAAAAACAGTGAAGGGAACAGACCTGGACCAGAAACAAAACACAGAAAAGAAGTGTAGCTGTGATGTTCTGGTTGTGCATACACACTGTTCAGGCCACACTAAGAATTGGTACTTCAGGAGGTGGTGTGTAATTTGGCACACTAACCAGAAAGCACTTAAAGGTCACAGGGTTCAGAGATGTTCATAAAGAATATTTTAAAATCTCATCTTGATTCTCCCTAGTAGGCTTCTGTGAATCATCTACTCTTATCTCTCTGTGGGAGGGTTACTGTATTCTTTCTCGCCATTTAATAGCATAAGGTCACACATTTTAATAGGAGAAGGTCACACATTCAAAGTGTTGTTACTTTGTTCAGCTCAGAGGTGTTGCTGAAGGAAGAGCTGCAGAGCTAGTCAACTAGGAAGTTTCCCTCTTTGTGCGTGCTCCAGGTGTGAACAACTTGTGGGCCCTTCTGAGTAGAGGTACTAGAAACACATTGATGAGGACAGCAACATCATGGAGTGTGTGTAGAGAAAATTTCACAACATGCCCTGTTAAACTATTTGAAAATTGGATTGATTGTTCATTCAATTTCTTATCGGGAATTGATTGAAACATTACTGAAAAGCAGTAATGTTCAAAGAAAGGAAAGGTAATAAATCACACACGGTAAATTAGCAATGCATTATAGCAACAAAAGAGAAAACATTTTTTTGTCTACTTACACAGAAGGACCATGTCACAAAGTAGGGAGGTAATAATCCGTCTTTGTAAAGATCTGATAAAACAGCACCTGGAATATATTGTTTAGTTTTGGGGACCTAATTGTCAGAAAAATACTGAGAAATGGTAGGAAGTTTATCAGAAAACATAATTTGGGCACTGGAGTATTGATTTTTGAGGAAAAAAGCAAATTAGTTAAGTATGCACTAATTGTCTAAGTGATAAAAGTAGATATTACAAATACTTGAAACACTGGCATAAAATCCAAAGAAGGGTGAATGATTATTTCAGATAGAAAAAGGAGATAACATTACAAACAATGGAATTAAATTCAGAAAGGCAAAATATCTGAAGAATGTAAGGAAAAAAACCTCCCAAACAAGTGAGATCTTGGAATGTAAGGAAAGTTTAATCACAAGACAATTAAAAGCAGACTTAAAAAGCACTAATAAATATGCAGCAGGAAACAATCTTGCCCTAGCAAGATAGACTGAATGATCTAGAATCATAGAACCATAGGATTAGCAGGGGCAACAAGGTCTGACCTCCTGCCAAGATACAGGATTTATTATATTCTATCCTAGAGAGATTGCTATCCAGCCTTTGCTGCTAAGTTGGTTTACAGCTCACTTGGGTCCCTCCCACACGCCAACACCATACACAAATCAGTTTTGTGTCATTTGTATCTGAACATGAAACTGATTACTTGGGATTGCACCAAGCTCTTATTTTCGTTCAGCAGTGCTGCTGTAACAGGACAGAAAAAAAATTTATTGACACAAAAGGAGATGAGGCCAAAGGAATAAATTCAAAAGAACGTAATTGTTCTTTTAACTGTGTGATGGATTTTTGTCTCCAATAGAGTATCCCTATGCAGCTCAACTAAATCTATGAAACACCATGAGATAGATCAGAAATGGCACTTACATATAATAAAGTGGTCTTTATGTGTAACACAGGTGTCTTAGGTAATATTTGCTAGTTAACAAAACAGTAACCAGGCTGAGAGAGGGCAGACTGAGGGGAAGAAAGAATCACTGCTAAACACAATTATTTTACATAAACAAAAAGAATATGGTGTGCAACTACTGTCAAATTATTATAATTTGCACTTATAAAGCACCTTCCATTCAAAGATCTAAAATAGCTGCATGTCCATTGCTATGAGACAGGCTTTAGCATGCTCACTTTAGAAATGAAGAAACTGAAGCGAAGAATATGGATGTGAGGGTGTTCAAAATTAAACATCTATTTTGATATTTAGGAACTCATGTTAGTTGGCACCAATAAAACATACTCATGTCCAATTGCCACTGCTTTAAGTGTCTAGTATGGATTTAGGTGTCTTGACCTAAATAACATGTAGGCTATGTCTACACTGGCATGATTATCCAGAAATACTTAAAACAGAACAGTTTTCCATTATAAGTATTTCCGGAAAAAGAGCGTCTACATTGGCAGGATGCTTTTCCGGAAAAGCCCTTTTTCCGGAAAAGCGTCTGTGGCCAATGTAGATGCGCTTTTCCGGAAAAAAGCCCCGATCGTCATTTTCGCGATCGGAGCTTTTTTGTGGAAAACACTACTGTGCTGTCTACACTGGCCCTTTTCTGGAACAGTTTTCCGGAAAAAGGACTTTTGCCTGAGCGAGAGCAGCATAGTTTTTCCGGAAAAGCAGCTGATTTCTTACAGTAGATCGTCAGTGCTTTTCCGGAAATTCAAGGGACCAGTGTAGACAGCTCGCAGCTTATTCCGGAAAAGTGGCTGATTTTCCGGAATAAGTGGCCCAGTGTAGACACAGCCGTAGAGTTTACACTGGAAGTCTGGCGGAATTGGGGCTAAAGTCTAAAACACAGAGCCTGTGATGTAACCAAAGAAAACATAGTGCAACTTAAACCTCATTTGTACTCCCAAAATCTTGGGCTGATTAGCACTAGGTTATTCCCTGTGGAAAAAATTAAAGCATCAGAAGGGCTGTTTTTGGATGTACTTGCTGCATAAAACCCCAAAAGGCCATTCTGGCATCTGGGATTGCTGGGCCATAGGGATGCCTGAAGCCTATTCCATATTTCCTATTCATGCCTCCTACATGGACAAGAGTGAGTGGAATGGGCAGTTCTATCAATAGAAGTAGAGGCAGTTCTTCCAGAGTCTGTGTCAGTCTCATTCCTCACCCAATTTGTCTCTCTAATGTGGTTGTATGCTTTTTGCTGCTCTCATCTGGATAAGATTTCAGATTTTAATAGGACTAACAAATCTGCTTCAGAAGAAATGTTAGCTAACACATGTGCATCTCTCCACCTGAATATTCAGATTTCATCAGGCCACAAAGAGAACAATGATAAAGATCCTATTTCATATTAAATGGAGCTTTAAAAGATGTCTCTGACATCACAGGGTTCTTTGTGTCTGATACCCCTTTTCTTAAAAATGCTGCACACTCTTCAATCCCTGTGAATGTTCCAAATTGGACCATTTCTTCAAAAAAATTCATCCTTGTTTTTCTAAATTCTTTTATTGTGTAAGTGTTGATAGTTCTTATAATTGACTGGTTAAAGGATGCCATGAGCTCAAGGTCTGAGGCTTCTGAATCAGATCTGAGGGATTCTGAGTCCCCTCTGAGGGGTGATTTAAATTAGATTCACTGAGATCTTTACCCTTGTGATCGTTGAATGTAGGACTTGGTCTGCCCAGTGCACTTCATTTTGCGAGAGTGGGTACTGATATTCAGTAACTATGCAAAGATATTTAAATACACCCCTCACGATTCTCAAAGCACCC
Source organism: Apalone spinifera (assembly GCA_030068395.1). Classification (NCBI taxonomy): domain Eukaryota; kingdom Metazoa; phylum Chordata; order Testudines; family Trionychidae; genus Apalone; species Apalone spinifera. Next base: position 29,664,862 of record JANRFK010001158.1, read on the forward strand.
TGCAAATGTCACTGAGTAAAGCCTCACAGCATCTCTCTTATGGTTTCAGCTTCATAGATGAGGCATTGAAGGTTTAAGTGACAGGTCCAAAATCACACAGTGTGTGTTAGAGCTGGAATTGAACAGACTACACCTGTCTCGAGCTTGTGCTTCAATCACTACCTTTCGACCCTATGTTTACTCCTCCACGTTGTTACACTTCACATACTCAATGACTATGTCTACACTTAGGGAGCTGTTTAGAGTATGTACGTTGCCCATCCCCCCCAGCACGGGAATAAATAGCAGTGTAGAAGGGGAGGCACAGCTTGTGCTAATAAAGACCTTTCAGAACCTAAGGGTGTAGTTCTCTACCCACCCATGAGAACCTCCCACATCTACACTGCTATTTTTAACAATGTGGTGTTCTGCTGCCTGAGCCTTCCTTTCCCTGCCATGGACAATGGCTCTGGCAGCAGGGAATGGCTCCTGCAGTTCCATGTATCTTTCATTGACGCATGTAACTACATGCCACAGGAAGTTTTTCACACTAGCAGGTAGTTATACATATACCAGTGGTCTCTAACCTTTTTAACCACAAGGTCACTTTTTCAATTTAAGTGCAATGTAAGATCTACCTCAAACCCAAATACCTTTGCCTGGCTTCCTTTCCTCGCTTCTCTGAGGCCTCACCCTGCTCACTCCATCCCCCTTGATCCCCCACAGGCCCGGCCTAGGCCAAGGAGAGCAAGGTAAATGCCTTAGGTCCCACACTTTCAGGGCTCTGCACTGCTGAGTATTCACCATCCACCAGTCTGGCCCAGGGCCCCGCTTCCAGTGTCCTGCCTTGGGCCCCGCAAACCCTTTGGCTGGGCCTGGTCCCCCATTCTCACTCACTTTAACCAGGCTGGGGTAGAGGGTTGGGGTGCAGGCTCTGGTCTTGAGCCAAAGGAGTTTGGATTGCGGGAGAGAATCCGGGCTTAGCCCAGGGCAGAGGATTGGGGGGCCAATGTAGACACAGCAACAGTGTGTGAGAGTGACAGAGATTTGCATTGCCAAGCTCCCTTTACCCTCTTCTCTCTATGTGGAGACAGGGTACAGAAATGGGGGGAGGAGGGACACCCCGCCATCAGTGCCCCCCTTTTTCTCCCTCCTACACTCTGCACAGAAAGCAAGAAGCTCCCAGGGGGGCAGCTCCAAAGCAGGGGGTAGGAGTAGCAGGACAGTGGATGAAGAGGTAACTGAAGTGACAGCAGTTGATAGCTTCCTGGCCAAACCTGTCAGAGGCTCCAAGATTCTGATCTACTGGTTGGTGACCACTGCCCTATATACTGCCACAAGTGCAAACAAGGCCTAATGGTTCTTTGCATTTCAAAATCAAAGATTATGCCAGTTCCAAGGCTCATCAGACAAGAATCATAGAATCATAGGACTGGAAGGGATCCTGACAGGTTGTTTAGGCCAGTCCCTGACACTCATGGCAGGACTAAGTATTATCTAGCTCATCCCTGACAGATGTTTGTCTAACCTGCAATAAATTCTTCCAGCAAATATTAACTCCCTCTGCCACAGCCTGCAGCCCTCTTCTGTACCATAAAACCTTCATCCTCAGACTCACCCCGCAGACCCCATCCCCAGCCAGATCCCTCAAGCCCCACTCCAACTTTCTGCCCAAGCTCAGAGCCCCCTCCCTAACCTCGAACTCCTAATTTCTGACTCCATCTAGGCGTTTGCACCCCCAGCTGGAGCCCTCATCCTTGTCCCAGCATGGCAAAAATGAATGAGGGTGGTGGAGAGTGAGAGACAGAGGAAGGGGGAATGGAGTAAGTAGGGATAGGGCCCCAGGGCCCTGAGCAAGGATGGAACAAGGGCATTCAGTTTTGTGTGAATAGAAAGTTGGAAACCCGAGCTGGCTCTTCCTTTGCTTTACACCTAATTAAAAATGTTGACTCCAGGGGCAGTTCAATGTATTGCTTTTTGGTGTTTTGGACTGGAAGGCTGTGACTTTGATTTATAGCAACAGTCTTGTAATAAAACAGCAACAAGAAATCACAGTGTAGGACCAAATGATTACTGAGGAACTTCAACAGATATCAAAGAGAGTTTGATATACTGAGGAACTTCAACAGATATCAAAGAGAGTTTACACGTGAACCAGGAGCCGTACAAGGAAGGCCCTTTGCCTGTGCATTGGACTTTATTAGACTTTTAAAGCTTAGGAAATGCTTTCAGTGGTGACATAGTGTACAAAGATTAAATACCATTTTGCAACTGATTATATTATGGATTTTAGAGTTATTGGGTCAGAAACTGTAATTTACTATACATTTGGATCATGCCTACCATAGTGGGCAGGCCTGACCTGAATGAGGCTTCTAAGTCTTACTGCAATATGATAATAATAATTATAATTATCATCCTGAACCATGATAGCCACAAGAGTGAATGGCCCTGATAGCAGCAGCTGGATGCAGGTCACACTATGGCCTCAACCAGCAAACACTAAGGCATGTCTAGAGCATTATGCATGCAAGTAGATGCATTGCACTCAGTGCAATGATGGAATAGATAGAAGAGTCTAAAGTCTATAAATATGAAAAAATAGAGAGTGGCGATTTTGTAAGTGCAATATTCTTTGCCTACAGTGAAAAAAACAAAAGTAGCCTCCAGTTAGTCTTAAAACATCTCTTTATTCCTGTTGTGTTTCAGGGGAGGTAATGTCTATTCCGTCTAGTCCATCTCTGCTGTACTGACAGGTAAGTTATTTGGACAATGGCATGAATTTCAAACAGCTGAGTGCATTGTGCTGAAGCCAGACAGTGTCTTCAATAAGGCCAAGGTGATCAGCTAGGCTTTACAATTATATGAAGTCATTGAATACACAGCATGGTTTTGTAATTTCTGTATGTTGTGCTCAGCTGATATAAGCTGAATATAAACAACTCAGAGGTGACTTTCCAGCTCAAAGACGCAGTAATAAGATGAGCAATTGGAAGCTTTGATTCTCCATCATTTGAAGTTAAAAGTGAAATCCTGGAGTCTCTGAAGTCAACGGGGGTTTTGCCATTGATTTCAATGGGGCCAGGATTTCACTCAATTTTGGGTGCTGGGAGTCTACATAAGGCACCATACTGCATTAAAAACCAACAGTGAAGGCTTGAAAGTATTTAACTTGCATGCATGTCCTCCTCTCTGGGGTCTATGTCACTGTTAGGGAAGCTATTCTGGTTACAGGCCTTGCAGACCTCTGCTCCCCTTTCTGATCCACCTGACTTCACATCCTCTTGAGTTAGGCCTCTTGTCCTTCCCTGTCTCTGGGGGAAGCGCACAATTCTTCCAGTCTCAGACCAGGATTTAGTGTCACTGCTCTGTATTAATCAATTGGTAGCACCCTGCAAAGTCCAACTGTGTTTCTTCCATTTTGGAGCTTGCGACCAATGATATATTGACCAACAGTTAACAGAATAAAGCATTAGGGGAATTAATTAAAAAAAAACATCCTCTGCATCCATAATTAGTCTCACTGGCTATGTCTAGACTACCAGGTTATTTTGAAATAAGTTATTTCAAAATAATAACTCCTGAAATAACTATTTGAAATAAGCTTATTCCGCTTCACAAGCACAAATTACTATTTTGAAATAACAAGCCCATTATTTCGAAATAACAGGCTTGGTAGTGTGGATGCTTGCCTTGTTATTTCGAAATAACTCCCCTGTGTAGACATGCCCATTCTGATCAGTATAGCTGTACAGGGATGTAGGGACAGAACGCTAGCAGACTGGAGGTATAGGGAACCCATGGCAGGTGATAAGGACTCATGGCACGAGAGATTGAAGGGTAAGTTCAGTTGTAGTTCTCCCTTCCCCTCTCAACATGATACAGAAACCTTCACGTTACTAGACATATTGCAACACAAGTAACATCATTGTATCCCTTTGTCATTGATACTGATTGCAGCCTTTCAATAACTGTCACAATATCAACCGCATGTTTTCTCATGCATGCTGTTTGAGCTGACAAAACTTTGTCAGTTTTAGTTATTTAAATGTTGCTAATTTTGATGAGATGCTATTAATAAACTGTTTTAGCACAAGTACACGTTCTGCCAAAGAGCAACTAGCTGTCATTCAGGAGTGCTAGAGCTTGGTATTAGAGCTCGTTGGGAATTTTCTACAAAAATGTTTTTTCCATAGAAAATTCAATATACGTAAAACCCAAATTTTTCTAAGGAAAATCTTGATTTCACCAACATTTTTAATTTTGATCTTCCCAATGAGAAATTGAAGTGTTTGGTTATTTTATTTTATTTTATTTAACAATAAATTGCATCAACTTATGTTGTTAGGGGAATTGTAGCTTAGGTGCCTCAGGCCCCCATTCTTCCTTATGGGCCAGGCCAGGTAAGGATGTATTATGGTCTCTCCTCTGACTATAGCTGAAACTCTTAGTTTAATGTCACATCATCTTGAAACAAAATATTTCATTCCATTCAAGGTGGTGAAAGAAAATGTCTAGAGTCAGGAATTCCAACCAATATGTGTTGACATTTCCTGAGGGATTTTTTTCCTGAACTTTTATATTCTGTGATAAAAATTAATATTTCAACTTTTCATCCCAATTTGGTGCAGAAATAAATGTTGAAATACTGTATAGGAATTTTCTAGAGGATGGAAATTCCAATTTGCATGCCGTTTTACTCTTTATAGAGCATGCCAGCCTTACATCCATCTAAGCAAGGAGGGATTAGATTGAATCTGAGTGCAGAGACCTACCCTCACTCAAGCTGATATATCAAAGTAGCAGTAAAATATTTACAAACTGGGAACAGGCTAGTAATTTCAATTAGTGACAAAAGCATGCCATAAACTGCAGTTGTTTTTGGATTTAGTTTTATCATTTATCCTGTGGTAGCACCTGGAGGTCTCAGCCAGTTTTGGGCCCCGCTCTGCAGAATGCTGTACAAACACAGTAAATGACATCTGCCATCCCAATGAGTTTACAAGCTAAAGGCAAGACATAGCAGCTGGCTGAAACAAACAAATGAACTTGCTTTTTTGAAAAAAATTCCAATTATATACCAGAAAGTGAAACCATTATATTTATTTGCCTTGTATTTTCAGGTATTTCCACAACTACAACAGTGTAGCTAGGTGTTACATATACTTAGGCTACGTCTACACTGGCATGATTGTCCGGAAATGCTTTTAACGGAAAAGTTTTCCGTTAAAAGCATTTTTGAAAAAAAAGGGTCTAGATTGGCATGGACACTTTTCCGCAAAAGCACTTTTTGCAGAAAGCGTCC
>JANRFK010001158.1:29670245-29691534 GCA_030068395.1 Apalone spinifera
AGTCTAGACACAGCCCCGATGTAGACACACTGCATTAGTGTAACCTGCCCTGGAGGTTACAGGGCAGTGTAAACTTCATGGAGGAAACTGCTCCGGTTCAAACCCCACCTTACTGCTGCAGCCCATGTAGGGCATATCTACACTAGGAAATTATTTCAAAATTACTGAAATTGACTAAACTACTCCTGATTGAACAACATCGAAATAGTATGTCCCCACTATGGGGAAGCACCAAAATTAGTTAGAATTATTCTGAAATAACGCGTCCACATTGACTGGAGCCTGCCTCGGACTTAGAGCACCCAGAAGCACTCTCAGGAGGGCATCTGGAGGGTGGATACTTCCTGTGGCTGCTTGGTCAGGCAAGCTGCAGTGCATGCTTTCAGGGGCTCCTCTCTACGGCCGCATCTCACACGCCTCTCCTCCTCTGCCTCCCCCCTCGCGAGACACAAAACGGACTCAGTGGGCACATGTCTTCTTGTGCTCTGGTTGCCCTTGCAGATGCCACGGCACTCACAATATGGAGCCAGAGCTGCTGCAAAGCAGTGCAAGGCTTGTGGGCTTCGTGCTGTGCCTCATGGCACAGGAGTCCCAGACTGCCCGCATGTTGCTCCAGCAGGACAAGGACCAGAACCTGCAGGATGAACCCCAGTGTGGCCCGCAGACCCTGCTCACCCAGATCCCGATGCTTCTGCTTCTGCTTCTGCTCATGCCTCTCAATTGCCTGTACACTGTGGAACGCTGCTTCTGGCAGCAGGAGACGACCTCGGACTGGTGGGACTGCATCGTCTTGCAGGTATAGGATGACCAGCAGTGGCTACAGAACTTCCACATGCAGAAGGCCACCTTCCTTGAGCTCTGTGAGTGGCTCGCCCCTGCCCTCAGGTGACAGGTCACCCACATGTGACCTGCCATCCCCATGCAGAAGCGTGTGGCCATTGCCCTATGGAAGATCACCACGCCAGACTGCTACTGCTGTCAGGAACCAGTTCAGTGTGGGGAAATCCACAGTCAAGGCTGTGCTCATACAAGTAGTGAAGACCATCAACCATGTGCTGCTACAGAGGGTTGTCACTCTGGGCAGCATCATTGAGGGCATTGCTGCCATGGGCAAAGATGGCACACATATCCCCATCCAAGCCCCTGACCACTGTGCCTCGGACTTCATCAACAGAAAGCGGTACTTCGCCATGGTGCTGCAGGCCCTCCTGGGATACTTCACAGACATCAGTGTTGGATGGTCAGGTAAGGCACATCTTTTGGAACTCCAGCCTCTTCTGAAAGATGCATGCTGGCACTTTTTCCCCTGACTGCACCATCAGAGTCAGGGAGTTGGATATGCCCATAGTGATTCTGGGTGATGTAGCCTACCTCTTGTTCCCCTGGCTCACAAAGCCCTACACGGACAGTCTGGACCCCAGCAAGGAGCACTTCACCACCAGGCTGAGGAGTGCTGCATGGTTGTTGAATATGCATTCAGCCATTTAAAGAGGTTCAGGAGTCTCCTCACCCATCTGGACCTCAGAGAGCACAACAGCCCCTTTGTGGTGGTGGCCTTCTGTGTGCTCCACAACCTACGTGAGAAAAAGGAGCAGACTTCTCTGCCAGGGTATGGGGCTGAGGCTGAATGGCTGGCCAGGGAATTTGAGCAGTCGGACACCAGGGCCATTCAGCGAGCACATCGAAGGACTGTGCTCAACAGAGCAGCCTTGAGGGAGAGTTTTGTGCAAGGCCAGTGGTAAACTCTCCCCATGCCTTTCTGCAAGGGGCCCCTGAATTCCTTCTGTGTGCCTTTCATTCCCCACCTCTCCCTTCTCCTGTCCTCCGTTCCCATCTTCCCACTCCCCTGCAGAGCAAATAATAAAGACACATTTGTTGCAAAAACAGGACTGTTTATTGAGGGAGAATAGAACAGGAGAGGGACTGGGTAAAGAAACTGGAATGGAGAATGGTGAGGGGAGCTCAGGGATGAAGCTAAAAAATGGTGCCTACCTCTGGGTGGTTGGGAGGCTTTGGCGGCCCGAAAGGTCTTACCACCCCATGTTCTGGGGCCATGTGGTCCCTGGGAAGCCTTGGAGGGGAAGCGATGGAGGGAAGGGGGAGATGGCTGGTAGCCTGCTCCATGCCCAACACCATGTGCTCCATCATTGAGGTGAGGGAGGAGCAAAAGGCATCATTCTGGTGTGCCAGCTGTTCCCAGATGGCCTTCCTTTGCGCCCTGTTGGCTCGGTGTACTAACTGATCAGCCCAACACTCCTCTTGGTTGGCAGCCCACTCCTGACACTTGTCATAGAGCCCCTGGGATGAGGGATTTTAGACAGGCCATCTGTGCACACATCAGGGCCCCCCGAGTGTGTTTCTCCTGAAGATCCTGTGGAGTCAGGTAGATGACATGCGAGGTGGGGGAAATGCCAAGCTCACAGCTGGTCCATCTGTGAAGAAAAGTTACAGGGACAGTCATCCCAGGAGACACCGTGTATGAAGCCTCGCCCTAATCTTTGTGCCAGTTCCAAAGGTCTCAGTTCAGACTATGGTGATGTGCTTCGAGCAAGACCATATGTTGCCTAGACAATGGGCACTTTCCTGCAAGGGCACAGATGTCCCAGGGGAGCATTGCAACACCCACGGCTCAAGGACAGGTGGGAGATGGGGCAGCTTGACTTCCTACTGTGTCCTGCATACTCCAGCTCTGGTACTGGCAGCATCCCACAGAGAGAGAACTTCTATCCCTGCCCACTGGAGGGGTGTTGGTGTTGGGGGAGGTGTGTGTGAGCAGCAGACTCCGCTTGCCAGAGAGAGTGCTACTGGATTACCCTCCTTGTCCTACCCCTGGCAGGTTCCCATGCATGAGATCAGTCTCCTCCGCATCACTGTGTTTGATTGGGAGTAAATGCTGACTGTGTGTGGGCATGATCCTGTGCCATATGTGGAACTGCTCTTTGGTTCCATGAGCTAAGACTAGTGGTGGCTTGTCGTGGGAAGGTGTCCCATCATGGAGGCTGGAGTAAGGCAGGCCTCCCCAGGAAACTTGTGAGAAGGAGCAAGGGGTTCTTGTGAGAGAGTGTCATGGGGCTGAGTGCTCAGGCCTGGCACTGCATGTGCACCCACATGCACATGCTGTTGTTTGACCCCCAGGCTGAGTAGGCTGAGAAAGGAGTGAACAGCCCCTCACAGCCCATTGTCTGTCCCCACATGAATATAGGGATAATTATAGAACTCATCTGAAATGCTCCACCTGGGTTCCTCCGAAGCATGGGAGACATCCTGGGAAGAGGGGACTGCCTCCAGGGTGAAGAGCAGCTCCTGGCTGGCAGGCATGGTAACCTGGCTGGCCTCCTCCTCATTGTCGTTGCTGTCTGCCACCTCATCCCCCTGGAGGCTGACACCAAGCTTGTCCTGGCCAGACTCGATGATGAAAATGGGGGATGTGACCCGCCCCCCTCCCAGGATGGCATCCAGCTGCTTGTAGTAGTGGTAGCTGTGTGGTGCTGCCTGGAGCATCTGCTCTGCTCCCTGACTTTGTGGTAGGCCTGTTGGAGCTCTTATTTCATCTGGACTGGTCGAGTGCCTGTGGTGTGCCCTTTGTTGGCCAGGCTGGTGGTGATCCAGCTGTAGACTTCGGCATTCCTTTTCCTGGAGGTTGTCTCCTCCCCAAAGATCTTGATCAGGTCCAGGATCTCCACACCAATCCAGGCTGGAGCTCTCCTGTGTCCCTGACCAGTGACAGCTAAGGGAGCAGCAGGAATGCTGGCAGCCGTGGGAGGCTCTGAGGGAGTGTTGGGGCCACTCACGCCTGCCTCAATTGCTGCTGTGTCTCATGGGGCTTTCAGAGCTTGCCACATGGGACAAGCCCTTCAGCTGCTGGGACTTTTAAGCTCCACAGGAGGAGGGAGCACCGGAGATGCCAGGTGTGGCCAATTATTTTGAATTAGCAGCACCAGAGCATCTACACTAATACTATTTCAAAATAACTATTTCAAAATTAACGTTATTACTGAGGAAAGCAGGAGTACAGATTTCAAAATAAGCAGCCCATTATTTTGAAATTACAGGCTTGGTGGTGTTGGTTCGCAACTGGCCTTGCACTCCACTTATAAATTTGATCTAAGGAGGGTTATTTTGAAATAATGCCCTAATATAGATCGGGGCTTACATAGGAATATGCACAGACATAGTTACATCCCACATTGCTCTATTGCTTCTGACAAGGGAGGATTAAAGATCTAGAAAACATGTCCTGTGAGGGAAGACTTAAAGAACTGGGCTTGTTTAGTTTAAAAAAGAAAAGACTGAGAGGGGACATGATAGCGGTTTTCAAGTATCTAAAAGGGTGTTATAAAGAGGAGGGAAAAAATATTTCTCCTTGGCATCTGAGGATAAGACAAGTAGCAATGGGCTTAAACCGCAGCAAGGGAAGTTTAGGTTGAATATCAGGAAAAACTTCCTGCCTGTCAGGATGGTTACATATGGGAATAAATTGCCTACGGGGGTTGTGGAATCTCCATCACTGGAGATAATTAAGAGCAGGTTAGACAGACACCTGTCTGGGATGGTCTAGACCAGTGGTGTGCAACCTTTTTCAACCACGACCCCCATGGCTGTGCCTGGCCATTGGTGGCCACATGGCGTAGCACTCAGATCCAGATGGCCGGGGGCTGTGGCATGACAACCCAGGAAGACATCTGCAACCCCCTTGTGGGTTGTGACTCATGGGTTGCGCACCACTGGTCTAAACGTTGCTTGATCCTGTCGTGAGGGCAGGGGACTAGACTCAATGACCTCTTGAGGTCCCTTCCAGTTCTGGTGTTCTATGATTCTATGATTAACATGATCTGAGGACTTACATTTTGTGAGTGTGGCAACATTTCCTTGTTTGCAATTGTTCTTCCACTTCTGCACCCCCAACCAGGAACACATTCATATTTTAAATTGGATAACTAAGTGAGTAATATTGATATAGCTACACTGGTGCAAAAATACAGAGAACACAGGATCTTAAAAATTCCTTGAAGTCTAACCAAGCCAGAGGATTATGAGAAAGGAAGGAGCCTCAACTGAAGTAACTCCTAGGCTTAACTTCGGAAGTTAACGCCTCAAAGCAATGACTGGGTATTCACACCTACTGAAATGAAAAGGGGTTTATTTCTGGAAGCTCATACTTCATTTAAGTGAATATGAGTGAATGGAATACTCTCCTTTGCTGTTGTAAAATGCTAATTGTAGAGCATCACATCCTCATCCTTCCTTTTTGGGGGGGGGGGGGGGCATTTTTTTTCTTCCTGTGCTTTTATAGTTTTATTAGTTTGCATGTATTTCACTGCTGTGTCACAGAGAATTATTCTGTCTCTTTACCATTAGCTCTGAAGAATTCACATCCCACACTCCTCTATTGCTTCCTACAAGCGAGGATTAGCATGATATTGGGCCTCCCACTTTAGACAATAGATAGGCTGACAACAGACCCTGATTTCAAATTGTTTTTCCTTCTCTCCTCCCACTAAGAAACTCATTCATGAGTTTTAAATGAGCGAACGAGCTCATTTTACTGAGTTGTCTAATTTACTGCACTGCTTCATAATCTCACATGGCAGTAAGAAAAGAGGATTTGGAGGAAGATGACATGGTGTGGATTATTTTGTTTACAGACCCTCCTTGCACCCCAAGCATGGTTTCAATTTTCCCTTTGAAATTTAGATCAAACAATACTGTCAACATAAATTCATTTCTGCTGACTGCTCTTTGTATTGTGAAACCTGCAGCTTGAGGGCCATGTTTTTTTGACAGCACTACTGCAGAAGTACCCTTTGTCTTCTAAGCCCTGGGTTTATATGTCTGCCAAACCCATGTGTAAATATCCAGTACAGCATATAGCAATTGCTATTTTGCAGTCAGCATAGATACATCAAATGACTGAAGAGAGAACATCATTCTACTCATCAGATATAAATTAGCACTAGATCATCTTGTATATTTAATACAGACCAGTCCAACACTCACCTCCTTTTTTCACACACAGATGTAGGCAATTGGGATCTAACCCAAAACTCCTTGAAATCAGTGGGAGTCATGATCCTAACAAGGACAGTCAGAACCAAGGATAAGAACAGGGGCAAATGAGAGGCATAGAGTTTGTAGTCATAATACGGGTCAGAGTGAGTCAGAGTCCAGGTCAGAGGTGAAGTTCAAAGCAAACCATGGTCAAATCCAAGGTTCTCTCTATTCTATGTGGCAGCACAGCCCTGCAACTGCTTAATCAGTCCTGTCCAGTTAGGCAGCTCCATGCATGGACATGGCTGATTAAACAGCTGTGGAGCTATGTTGCCATGCAGCTTAGAGGGAACCTTGGTCAAAGCCAGGAGTTTGAGAACAGGAATGGTCAGGGCAGCTGGAGGAAATCTGTACTGTTTCCTGGACATTTCCATTGTGTTTATACAGGGCAGGAGCCAACCAGGAGCCATGAGGGTTCTGCCTGTGAAACCTCTTGAGGTAGTATTTCCCATAGGCTGTGTTCACAGTGGGTCATGAGGAGTGGAGCACAAGTTGATTAGAGCTGCTGTGGGTGAGCCTGGAGATCCTAAGCCCACCATGTAGCTAGCTTCTAGGCCTTGGGGGCTTTACTGATATCAATGGACTTTGAATTCTGAATTTGTAGTTTAAGTTACACTGTGATGTCACTCAGAGAGGACATAATATAAGTAGGTAACAGGAGAGCTTGATTGATACCATTTACTTTTTCTTCTGTTATTAGTTTTCACTTTATTTGGGGGGAAATGGTGATATAGTTGTATCATGTAGACAAATGTCCATTATTAGCTGGATTAAAATAAAAAAAATAATTTGCTAGTGATTCAAATAACTTTACCATGAAAGGAAGAAGCTAGTGAATGGGAGTATTACCTAATCTCCCTTGCCAGAATGGTTGTAAATGTGTTGTTCCAGTAAATGCAGAAGAGAGAGTTCAAGTATCTGAGTCTGTGAAACAACACCTCATATTCTCATTTATTTAAAAAAAATCGTATTTCTCAATGGGAATCACAAGTACTGTTGTCTTTCAGGATTACATCCTTGACTTCTATATAAGTTAACTCTGTTCATGCGATTACTAGAATAATCGTTGCAGCTATTGACATGAGACAACTTGATTGTAAACTCAGAACTATTCAGAAACAAGCTTCAAAAATGATTTATTATTTCAGAGTTCACCACAGTTTTTAAAAGCTGGTTGAAAAATGGTAAGTATCTCTCTCCTTCCACTCAACTCAATTTTCAGTGGTAAAATGAATGATTGGTTTTCACTCTTGCCCTCTTTGTTTACTCTCCCTTCTTCTGTTTAAAGAAGGGTAAAGAAGAAAAAAAAACCAAAGAAAACACCTAAAATATTTTGAGAAAAGATATACAAAAATTATTTTAGAAAAAAAGCCTTGAAGTTTTGAACAGTAAAACATCAACCATCTGTATCAGCATGGCAGTTTATGCTCTTGACTCTGCAGTTTTGCCATACTTTTTCTAATTTGAGAGATTAGTCAAACTTTTCATGTATAACTTGATTCAAAACCCGTGAATTTAGTGAGAGTTTCCCCATTAACTTTGAGGACCTGATCTAAAGTCCATTAATTAGTGGACGGCTTTATCATATTTCCAAACCAGAAACAGAGTACTCTTATTCCAGAAGTATATCTGTATAGGCTTGTGTCTTTGATGATCTTGTATACTGTCCATGGAGATTTTGTGGAGGCATTTTTGCAAAAGATTCTTAGAGAGACAGATAGAAGCATATAAAATCAGAAATATATAGCTATTAGATGGACAAAAACACACAAGGCTTCAGGTAGATATATATATATAAAAGTGAGATATCATAGATATAGACTGCAAATTTCATATTTTTGAAATGTTCCTTCTCAGTGTTGAAAACAGTATATTATATGAAAATGAATACAGTATGATTAAGGAAATTTATTTTTATTTCACAGTGGAATATTTTAAACCAGCAACTCAGCTGTATTGAGTTATGAAATTCTGCTGGAAATAATTATCAAGTGCTACATATAAATAACTCCTACAATCTTTGAAATGTTTGGAATACATATCCATTTTTACTGTTCTGGAGTTATAGAGATTGATATATCCATGTTTGTATATAGGACCCAAGACCAAGAGATAAACTTAAAATTCAATTACATTAACACTTGCCAATAATCCTCACTGTTGTATCACTCACACACTCATTCTGCTTGCATATGTGTATATTTTGTGTGTGTTTATGTAGAATTTTATATGCAAATGTTTCTTTATTGCCCCTAGCAACATGTGGCATTCCTTCAAGAACATTTCAGCACATTTTAACATGACTTCTTCAAATATGGTTTTAATTGTGAGGATCTCGTATTAAAATTGTTATCACTGCTCAAACAGATTCATTTATTTAAGCCTTGATTTAATATACATGCTCTAGGCACTTTTATAAAATTAAAAATGTACAGTACACAGCTAAAAATAATAAAATGGACAATTATGGGTTCAATTCAAATCTGGTATAAACTGGAACAAGTCCACTTAAATCCTAATGGCCTTTGTACTGTGGCATCAGTTTGTCTAAGTTTTTTGTTATGTGTGTGAGAGAATGATTCCACTCAACAGCCTTATCACGGAGTTGATTGGAAAAATTCAGATGCAACATTGTTGTGTCAGAATTTACCAGATCAGTGACATTGGAATGTTTAATGTAGGTGTCTCCATTTCATCAAGTTCCAATAGAACCCTGCCCACCATACAGTTTTCCATCAGAAATCTATTTGATTTCTTGACACCTCACCTACCCAGCTCCTCATCAGCACAGATTCTGCAACTCCAGGGCAGCGAATCATGAAGACTGCCCATGAACCCAGAGAACTCCAGGACTTTCAGGATCTATTGCTCTGGACAGCCAGTCAGGCAGACTGTCCTGGAGCAGTGGCTACATTCTCTTTTGCATTTTTTTTTCTTTTTTGTTTCTCACAGGAATAAAACAAAATCTTTAGAACAGCTAAATCCTTTGTGAAATGAATTACCTCTTTGTATGTTATATGAAATACCTGTCTGCGCACAGCTTTCCTTAACATGTTCTTGAAATACCTGGAAATTCAAATGCCAGTTAGAAAAGTACTGCACCATCTAGTTGTCAAAAATGATTGTTCTGGGAGAATGGTGTTTGGAAGACAAGAAAGTTTGCTACAGGTCATCAAGGTTCTGATTCAGAATACAGATCATTCTAGCTTTTATTCTTTCCCCCTTTTCTGTCCATTCAGAAGCTTTCTTAAAGAGATTGTGGAAAACACAAAAGGTCAGATTTACAGATGTATTTAGGCATCCAAAGGTATGAATAGTGAGTTTGATGAAAGTATCTAAAGTGTTTAGATACCTAACTCCCACAATCATTCAACTTAGCCACAAAATTTGCTTAGGAATTTCTATAATTCCCACTAGGGAAATCTGCCTAAATACCTTTATAATTATGGACCAGATGAACCAACAGTCTAGCCCAGCAACTTCTAGACAAAAATTATTTTTGTGTGGGGAATGCAGGGTCTGGGAGGGAGTTGGGGAATAGAAGGGGATAGGGTGCCAGAGGCAGACTCCTGCTGGGAAGTGCTTACCTAAGCAGCTCCCAGGTAGCAACACTTTCAGGCTCTCTGTGCTGTGGAGGGGAGGCTTCTGGTTTCCAGCCAATAGGAACTGAGAGATTTTGCTAGGGGTGGGGACAGAGTGTGAAGCCTCCCCACTTTGCCCCCCGCAGCATAGACAGTCACAGGGAGCAGCTAGCTGCTTTGAGTGGCAGTTCTGTGCCTCAGGGGCAGCGGGACAGATTAAAAGGCTTTGTGCGCTGGATCTGGCCTGCAGGGCATATCTTGTTTACCCCTATGTTAGATGATAGATATATATAGAGAGATTTTCTTTGATTAGAGTCCAGTTTTTATTATTGCTGATGACACTTCATTTGTGGTATTATTGGGTATATTTGTGAGCAAAAATTTAGCACTGCCCAGCTCTTTATCCAAGAGCTAGGCAGTGCTAAATAGGTGCCTACTACATTTTTATGAAACATTAGATAATGCTTACCCTTGGATTCTCCCAATAAACTGCACGATAAGAGCTGACAGCATTAGGAGGTTATGGGTTAGGTCTGGTCTAGGATACTAATGGTTTTGATTTGTGCCAAAACTACCTCTGTCTTGTTAAATGAATCTGACATGAATCGTTTGGCTGCAATTCCTTGCAACTGGCTGGCCACATATCCTGAAACAAAGGGAGGCAAAAAGAAGATCCCATGTGTTTGTCTAGAAAATACACAGAACAGCTTTTCTGTAATGCCCCATGTGTATTACTGATTGAATTTACCAACTAAAAGGAGCAGCACAAATATGCCAACGACAAAGGTACTGTGCCAGAAACACCTAAGCAACAGGTGGTGTAAGCCTTTTCTTTGGAATATCTCAGCTTATTAAGGGGTGGTCAAAAAATTGGGAAAGTTTACAATCACATACAGCTTAGTTTGTTTGAAAAGAACAAATAACTCATCAAAAGATTGAAAACCTTTTTTAAGTTGTCTCTCTTCCTTGTTCCCTACTGTTTTTTTTCGGATTTAGGCCTTTTGTTTCTTCTCTGTCAGACATCTGTCCTCTTTGCCTGGATCACTGTTCAGAGCAGCTAGAATACATATAAACTACCTTGTGTGTACACTTTGATAGTTCACAATGAGACACCAAAGCTGAAATAAACACAGCCAGGAAAAAATGTTAAATCCCTACTTCAAAACTTGTTTTGTGTTTTTTTTATTCCTTAAAGTTATTTTTAAGTGTCTAAACCAGACCAATTATAGTCAGAAGCTACTTCACTTAATCCATTCCTTTATCTCCTGGGAAAAATCTCCAAAGCAATTCTCAAAATGTTTAAATCCCACAATGTGCATAAAGGCAGCAAATAAATCTGCTCCTTCCCAGGCAAACCTTAAGGATTTTACTGGAATCTTTAATTAAACTAGCAAAGAGGTTCATTTCTCTAGCATTCTGACCAATATACTGTCAACAAGAAAAAAATTGCAAAGAAGGATTTGTACTACAAAATATCACCAGAAAAAATGTATAATTATGATTGTGGATTGGAACAGAAATAAACCCAGGAATTATTAGACATTGTCAACTACTTCCTGGCAGGATATTAATTCTATACCTACAGTAAACTCAGTTATGAAATAACTAAATCTCAAAATTAGCAACTGAACAAACAAACAAACAAACACACCAGGTTGTGCAATATGCCTATGTGTGAGACTATGTAAGGGCAAATTAATTCCAAAAGGTTGAATTAAACAATTATTACTAGTTTGGTAATAAGCACAGATGGTTGTGAGGAACACATTTCTCAAACTATACTCCCATTTGATAACTAGCTTAAAAATGAAAATGCAGTACAAAAATACAAACAATTATAACAAGGGATTTATTTCCTATATTTTAAATGTAGGAAATTAATGTTATTTGGTAACAATAACATTCATTGCAGTGTATCTGACATAGATTTTGTTAGTACATTGTCATTTTAGCTCATTAAAAACGCTATACCTGATGACACCAGAAAGCTCCTTTGGTGACTTCAAATCAATCTATTGTACGTTTCATGTTCCCAAAACTATTTTGGTTTTCCCGCTTGCACGGGGAAACTGACATTCCCATTGCTAGAGGATTATCTTTGCATGTAAAACTAAGATCCAAAAATTCTGCTTTCAGCTCTGTGGAGGAAGGTTTTATGAGACCCAACTAGCAGAGATAGCAATTAACTAGAATACTCAAGAGCAGAAAGCTTGACAATCTGATGAGTTATTCTTTTGAACCAGGGCAGCAACTCATGCATAAATGTTCTTGTAAATAATTACAGAAATGCATTGTAAACACAATTAATCATCTCAAGGTGTTATCGCTAGGTATTCCCCCCACAGATTATGTGCCACTTGCTCAATAAATCAAATTTTAGCATAAAGATACCAATAGCTGGCATTAACATTCCCATTCAGCCAAACATGGTTGGGTAGAATCTAACAAGATTTGATTACATTTTGAAAGCACAGAGTATTTTGAAATGCTGAACAAAAACAGGACTTAAGAGAAAGTATATGAATCAGGAAACTGGCGCACATTAAATGAAAATTCTTTGTCATTTAAGATGTATACTTCACTCAGTTGGAAACTACATGGTATATCTTATTAATAACAATATTGAGTTTATATAATCTCAGATAACCAGGGAAAATAGAGTGCAAAAAGATTGATTGCTGTTGCTTTCAAGCAGTGGGGTGGGGAGGAGATAAGACCACTATAGAACACTGATGACATGTACCCAGAACCACCCACTGCTCCATTTTGGTTCCCATCAGGCTTTGGGAGCCTAACCTAGAATGCAAAGAGGCAACAGGAACTGTGGAATAGCTACCCACAGTGCATCACTGTCAAAGTCAACAGTAGCCACTCTACTGGGGATGGAGTGGCCATGGAGGTCCAGAAGGAGGCAAAAGACAGACCATTGAGAATCTCTGGGTAAAGATAAAAGGGAAAACTGATGTCATTATAGGAATCTACTATAGACTTTAATTACCCAGACATCCGTTCAAAAAGTAATATGGGAAACACAAAATATTCAATGAGTTTTGGGAATGTATTGGGGACAACTTTTTGTTCCAGAAAGTGGAGGAAGTAACCCAGGGACAGCCATTTTAGACTTGATACTGTCCAGCAAGGAGGATTAGGTAGTAAATCTGAAGCTAGAAGACAGTTGGAGTGAAAGTGATCAGAAAGTGATAGATCTCATGATTCTAAGGAAAGGAATGAGTGAGAGCAACAAAATAAAGACAGTGGGCTTAAAAAAAGAAGACTAACAATCTCAGAGAACTGGCAAGTAATGTCTCATGGGAAGAATAGCTAAAGGAATAGGAGTTCTGGTGAGCTGGCAGTTTCTCAAGGAGACAATATTAAATGATCCTGATGTCCTGGAAATGTGGGAATAATGATAAGAGGCAATATTGCTCCATCTGGAATTCTTTAGGGTATGTCTACTCAGCAACATTATTTCGAAATAACTTAGTCCACGTCTACATAGCAGGCATTTATTTCAAAATAATGTCAAAATACTGTCAAGCTGAAGGACTTCTTGCTACGACTCCTGTAACCTTCATTGTACGAGAAGTAAGGGAAGTCTGAGGAAGAGTGCTCTATTTCGAAATAAATGCTGTGTAGATGCTCCCAATTTCAGAAGAAGCTATTTCAAAATAAGCTACGTCATTGACATAGCTCGATTTGTGTAGCTTATTTCGAGTTAAGCCCTGCTGTGTAGATGCACCCTAAAAAACCTGAAAGATCAAAAAGAAATCATACAAAAATGGAAATATAGACAAACTGCTAACAAGCAATACAAAAGAATAGCACAAGAACACAGGAAAATTTCAGAAAGGCTGAGGAACAAAATCAGTTACATCTAATAAGGAACATAAAAGACAATAAGTGGTTTTTGAATATACTAGGAACAAGAGAAAAATGAAGGGAAGTGTAAGTTGTCTACTTATCAGAGGAGTACTAATAATTGATAACATCAAGAAAGTTGAGATGTTTAATTCCCATTTTGATTCGCTAAAAATATTTATGGTAACCCAGCACACTTAATATTAACAATAAAGGGGAAGGAATGCAAACCAACATAGGGATATAACAGGTTACATAATATTTAGATAATACACCTAACTTAAGTCAGAAGGACCGAAAGAAATTCATTTTAGAATACTTAAGAAACTAGCTGAAGCAATCACAGAATCATTTAATTGATCTTTAAGAATTCGTGGAAGGCTGCAGGTAAGGTCCCAAAAGACTGAAGGTGGACAACATACTACCTTTTTTTAAAATGGGAACAAATGGGACTGTAAGAATTATAGATCAGGGAGCCTGATGCATAGAAAGATATGGGAACCAAATATTTATCAGGTTGTGAGAACCTGGAGGATAGTAGGGTTATAAGGACTAGCCAGTATGGATTTGTCTAGAACAAATAATCCCAAACTAACCTGATTTTCTTTGACAGTGTTACTGGCCTACGAGATTGAGGGGTCGAGGGAGAACAGTGTATGTGATGTATTTTGATTTTAGTAAGGCTTTGGACACTGTCCTACATAATGTTATCATAAATAGTTAGGGAAATATGGTCTAGATTAAATTAATTTAAGGAGGGTACACAACTTGTTTAAAGACCCCACTCAAAGAGTAGTCAAGAATGATTCAGTGAAAGCTGGGAGGGCATATCTAGTGGGGTCCTGCAGAGGTCAGCCCTAGTTTAGTAATATTCAACATTTTCATTAATGACTTGGATAGCAAAATGAAGAATAGGCTTATAAAAATTGCACAACACCAACCTGGGAGAGAGTGGAAGCACTTTGTTAAGGTTGTTTTGGATTCTAATGGGACAACTGGTCTGTATTCAACAAGGTGAAATTCAGTAAAGACAAATGCCAAGTATTCTACTTAGGAAGAAAAAAAATCAAGTGCAGAGCTACAATATGGTGAATACCTGGCAAAAGTGGTAGCACCGATGAAAAGCATTTGGTGCCTATGGTAGATCACAAATTGACTATGAGTCAACAATGTAATGTGACTGTGAAAAAGACTAATATTCTGTGGTCAGGGCTGGATTAAGAAAGGGGCGTTAGTGGCTGCAGCCCAGGGCCCCGGGCTAAAGGATTTTCTTAGCCTCGGGCCCTGGGCTGCAGCCCCTAAAACTCGTAAGTTCTAGGCTAGTCCTTTCTGGCAGGGGGGAGAAGCAGCAGCTCCTTGCACTGCTGTTCTTTCTCCTCTGATGTACTGGACTCCGATGTAAATGTCCTCAAGTATGCACACAAATAAGAAAGGCCTAAAATGTGCAAAGTTGTACACAAAAAAAAGACCAAATTTTAAAAATATGTCCCTTTAAGTCCACAGTAGTTATCAAACATAAAACATTATTTATCCGTATAACTGCAAATGAAAGGGAGAGAGCTGAGAGTCCACAAAACCTTAACAGAGGGAACCCAAGGGATACTTGAGTCGCTACCTCAACTCTTCTTTCTGAGTTCTAATCATGCAACTCTTGGGTATTGCTGACATGCTTAAATAGTTCTAAACAATCTGTACCTTTGTTATAGATCTCAGATACTATTAGTCAGAAGCAGCTTGGTATGGATTTTCTGCTTATCAGTGGATTATTTTTCTTGTAGTGTTGGGCAGGTTTCTAATAGCGGGTGATTTTCTGTACAGACATCCCATTTATAGTTTGTGGTACTGTGGTATTATGAGTTTACACTATCACTGAACAGTGAATTTGTCATTTTCAAAATGCCACTATTTTGCCAAAAAAACTGACAGTGGTTGACAAGTACTCACCTGGTAACTAAAGTGGTTTAACTTCATTTCAGGTATTTGCAACAGTGCTAGATTTGGGAGTTATTAATTTTTACTACTCCAACTTTCTGTACATGATTTTGGGATGGGAGAGGTAAATAGAATTTAACTTTTAAATGTCTTTTGCTCCAAAGGTTTATCTGCTCAAAAATACAGCAGAAACACAGAAAATTATATTAATAAATTAAAAGAGAACCATGGACAAAACAATCTAATCCTTGCTCATTTCTTATTTTGGCAAAACTCCCATTGACCTTGGGAGTTTTGCCTCAATTCCCACAAAGTCTCAGTCCCACTATCCAATCCTGCAAAGCCAATCAGTCACTCTTATGCATAAAGATAAGCATACACAGAATCAGTACACAAAACCTAAGGAAGGACCTTAGGATTTGGCCACCAAACTGATTGTAACCTATAAAAAAGTTAGAAGAAGTGAAGCCAGATTTACATTCTTTATACTGCAGTGAATGGAGCAACCACTAGAATATTTCCAGATATAGAAAATTCCAAACATTCTGTAAACAGAGTAGCTTGGTACACAGTTATTTTCTATAGACATGTCTATGATTATAATAAATTTTGAAAATGTACTCACTAGGCTCAATTAACCTAATTAACATTTCTTTCTTTCTTTCTTTCTTTCTTTCTTTCTTTCTTTCTTTGTGATATGCAGTTAATATACAGGGTTATTATATAAAACAGGTATAATACTTTAAGGCTACGTCTACACTCGCATGATTTTCCGGAAATGCTTTTAATGGAAAAGTTTTCCGTTAAAAGCATTTTCGGAAAAAGAGCGTCTAGATTGGCATGGACACTTTTCTGCAAAAGCACTTTTTGCGGAAAAGGGTCCGTGCCAATCTAGACACGCTTTTGTGCAAAAAAGCCCCGATCGCCATTTTTGCGATCGGGGCTTTTTTGCGCAAAACAATGCCGTCCTGTCTACACTGGCCCTTTTGCGCAAATGATTTGCGCAAAAGGGACTTTTGCCCAAACGGGAAGGGCAAAGTATTTCCGCAAGAAGCACTGATTTCCTACAGTAGGAAGTCAGTGTTCTTGCGGAAATTCAAGCAGCCAGTGTAGACAGCTGGCCATTTTTTGCGGAAAAGCGGCTGATTTTCTGCAAAAACTGGCCAGTCTAGACACAGCCTAAATGAACAACCAAAACAATCACACTCTCTTATAGTCTGTTAAAGGTTTCATGGAAGCTATATAAACTGTGGAATTTTTTTCTCTAGTTAAATCTACATTTATGCTTTACAACCTGAATATTTTTAAAATGTATATGTTGAATATCTTTCAAAATACCTAGATATTGAGCTATATGAGACCTTAGATTAGTGTGTCTCAGTGGTTCGTCTTATGTGCCACATGTACAACAATGCCTAGGAACAATGAGGTCAAACTAAGGACACTGTAGCAACTAGCAAGAAGGAATGTACTAGATATTAAAGGCTTAAATCCCAAATCTGATGTTATTTTAAATTGGTATTTGTTCTTTAATATGCCGACTCTCTCTCTAAACACACTCACACATACATACACATATATATGTAGGTGAAATTGATCTGTAAAACACGAGAAATGACATCCACTGAGGTACATTTTTAGTAACGCAGAACAGAAATGATTGACAGAACAAAGCATATGGAACGAAGAAGAATCTAACCCACATTTAGATCTAAGAAAAAATATTTGCCTGAAGGGAAAATATTAATTAGTTTGTCTACATGCAAGATAAAAGTCTGGAAGACATATCCATCAAAAGGAAGCAGAATAAACAGCAAAATGGAAATTATTTGTAAATTGACAGTAAACTTGGCAAACATTGAGGGGGTAAACAAGTTATTTGGCATGCAAAGCACTCAGAAATCACAGCCTCTGTCAGGAGGCATCTGTGCATATATTCACTTATTTGACAGAAATTAACATTCTGCAGAAATCTTTGTTGCATGCTAAAGATTTTTTTCACCCTCCTTAATTATTTTAATTGCTGCTTCAAAATGTTCCCTATAAACATGAAATAAGACATTAAAATCTACCAAGTCCAGTTCCATGTTATCAATAATACACAGTAACTATGTACAGGAGTTTAACATGAAACCTACTGAGATGCAAAATATTTACATAAAAGAGCCACATTTGTTTTTCTTGGTTGAAATTTAAGATGTCCTCTCAGTATTACGAAAGGTTTAAAAAACACAACACTGTCATATAAACAAATGCAATTAATCCAACTGCTTAGAGGGCCAGAGTTTATTGAGATCGTTAGTTTGCCATACTGTGAGGAAAACTAGATTGTGATGGTTGCATGTGCTAAATATTAATGTAAGAGCCATACCACATCCAACCTCCCTGATATGCTTCTTTCAATAAAATAAGCAAAAGTAATAGATAACAGGTATTCCCCCCTGCCCTCAGGCAGATGGGCACAAAGGGATATCTTTGTGACTTTGACATTATCAAGCCTAACCTAGAGCCTGCTTTCCAGGAAAAGTTCAAGATGGGGGTTAGGCTGCACCTGCACAGGGGGCTTTTAGAATCCCAGTGCCAAAAACAAGTTGAAGGCGCCACAGCAGACAATATAAAGGGAGGTAAGTATGTGCGGAACAGATTTATCAATGGCTATGCCCCCTTCCAAAATATTTGGTGCTTCAGAGATGGTGGATTATTCCCTTAGCTCCCTGAGTCTTCCTTCTCTTCTCTGCAGTTAGAATTCCTAGGTCAGACACCACCACTGGTGTGGTACACCTCCATTGCTACTTAACATCGCAGTGGGGAGGAGAGCCTTATTTCTAACCCTGGAACACCATGTTTCTAGGGGCGGGGACCCTGTCTCTTGGTGGTTTGATTAAAATGATGGTTCCTAATACATGACAGTAAATGTTAAATGGTCATTACAATAATTGAAACTAGAAACACAACAATTATAATTACTGTTGACTATGTACATGGATTATATAGGAAGCTACTGTAAGAAGTGCATGTAAAATGTATTTTAAAATACATTTATTTAAAATACAAATAACACTTGCTGCAAAATTTAGGAGCTCTATTGTTAATCAGACCCACGTAATGTGTCAGGTCCTGAACTGGTGTAAATTTGTGTAGCTCAATAATGGAGATATGCTGATTCACACCAGCTGAAGATATTCAATTTAAGCAACATTTCTCTGTCTACACAACCCTTGAGATAAAAATAGTCCTTTATGACACAACTTTCAGGTTAATGGCAGAGAAAATTCAAAGAATGTCCATCTGATGATCACAGATTTTTAAATCTTGAAACTGTTGGTTGAGACAATTCATCTGCTGTGGCTGTACAGAGGGAGAAAGGTGGTCTGTGGGTTGCCAGGATTAAGATCAAGTGAACAAACCTTGAACTAGAACCAGAAGCAAATAGGAAGGCTGTGCAGGTTTCTGATGAATGAAAGACTCCATTCCCAAGCCATGTTTAGAGGCCTTTATGTCCACCCTTCTGAATATCTGTGTAAAACAATTGTGGCATTTCAGTGTTGTCTCCCTTTGGTCTCATTTTCACCATGATTCTGGATATACCACAATCAGAGTTGTGAAGTAAGTGGATGCCGAGCTCAAGGGCTGGTCCTATATGGATCAGAGTATAGAAGACATTTTAATGTCATTAAATATATGACTACTTAAACCAGATTATGATTTTCTACTGACAAAAATGCTGTAGGTTGCGGGAAAATACTTATGCCATTATTTATAATTTGAATTTTAAAAAAGGAAATGGTTTGACTTTCAGAAGTTGCTATGTTTCTTTTGTATCTTTCATTTTCAGGCATTTGCATTGTTTCTCACCAGTCAGCTCAACAGTCTAATACAATCTAATTCTTTTCTTTTAATATGTAAAATGACACAGTTTAATGCTCCACAGTTTAATATCTGTGAAGTTTTATCTTTATTTGTTTGGAAATTTTGAGTCAGATACTCACCTACTGTAATTTCCAAAGAACAAACAAATGAGAAAGGGCAGTCCATTTTCATGCAAATCCAGCCAGCTGTTTAGCTGAAGCTGCCCTTGCGTTTTGATGTGAGGATCTGCATAAAAACCAAAGTGGAGATATGATAAAATATAAAAGACTGACAATAACATGCAAATCGAAATCAGTCACTGGAAAACTGTGGACCCATTGTCATCAAAAGAATTAGTTGGCAGAACAAAACAAAAGAGCTCTACTGATAAAAGTAACTATGGCGTGATGGCTTTAAAATCTACAGATTTCTTATATCACAAAGAAAACTGAAATTAAACACCTCTCTAGACTGTTTGCTTTTAATCTTTCCTTTCTGAGCTGTTTCCTGACATATTCTCTGTTAACTCTTTATCAAAGGTCATTTATAATCATTTTTAGGAGATTAAAAAATTAAAAATGAATTTATTTAATAAATTTTAATCAAGTGCCCAGGTGAAGTGATACTAAAATAAGCTGCTACACATTATACAATGCAGTCCGGATATTGAAAAATAATTATAGAAAATATTAACAAGTCCTTTTGTAATTAGCTCTGAAATTGTCATTGTACATGGTGAGCACCATCCTGTTCCCACTGAAGTAAATGGTTAAACTCTGTAGCCATCTCTTCACTACACAGAAGATTGGTGGTGGTACTCCTGCTCTTCATGAGGAGTAAACATTTGCTCCCATTGACCTCCCACCGTGTGGACAGTGTGGAAACTCAATTTAAGATATGTCGACTCCAACTACATAATTATTGTAGATGTAGTTGTGTATCTTAACGTGCAGATCAGGCCTATGAGAGCAGAGCTGGCCTTCTGTAATATATACTTCCAAGATTGGATGGTTTAATAATGATAAACTCAGGTTCCTACACTCAGGCAGGTGGTGATGATGATTGAAAGTGTTGCTAGTCAGAACTCCCTATGAAACATAAGCGAATTATTATTTGATTATTCTTTTATATAAGTCTCCCTGCTTATAAAGGTAAGTGGATACATTTTCATTAATTTATTGGAAGAGCTTTGTTTCAATTTAGAACTGATTTGGTTGCCTGTTTACCTACTAGGTGCAGGATAAGGAGATGTCTTCCTTGCCTTCTACTTATATCCCCAAGGTTCATTGTCTGTACTCATGTATGTAACCTCACATCACTTTTTTTCCATCTCTTCCATGTTGACTTTGTATGTAAAAATATATCTCCACTGTGTAAACATTTTTAGTCTGACTGGAAACCTGTTTCTCCAACTCTGGTCTGATACAGAATCTAAGGCTGCATCTAGACTGGCAAGATTTTGCCTCCTGTCTACACTGCTGCGAGTATTTGCCCAAGAACAGTGACGTTCTAATGGATGAAATCAATGCTTCTTGCGCAAATACCCTGACGCTCCTGCTCAGGAATAAGCCCTCTTGCGCAAGTGTTCTTGCGCAAGAGGGCCAGTGAAGATAAGCAGCCAAGACATTTTGCGCAAAAGCAGGCTAAATGGAAAAAAGCCCGAGTGGCCGCTTGGACGCTCCGTACCTGCAGGCAGCTCCTGACTTCCTGGTAATCCGAGACCCCTTAAAGACAGACGCAGCCTGAAAAGGCCACGAGGCAGAAGCCCTTCTGCGACCTCTGCCGAGAGCTGTGCCACGCAGCCCCTGCCGTACCCAAAAGCCACTCAGAGCAGGATGGCAGCTCCAGGGGGGGAACAGCCACCCGCACCCCCAGCGCAGGAGGCCCCGAGGGGGCCCAAACCACACTACTGTGGTATCACCTGGGCTCAGGGGTGGAGGACATAGGGTGTGGGGACAGTGGCCTGACTGCCTGACTGACCCATCCTTTCTTCTGTTCCCTGCAGCGGGACCAAGCAGAAG
>JANRFK010001158.1:29695758-29713057 GCA_030068395.1 Apalone spinifera
TTCGTATGTGGCCTTTGGTGGCCAGGCTGGCACCTCTCCTGCCATAGACGGCTGCATTCCTCCATCTACTGCAGAGATCATGGAAGTTAGGGGCATCCCCACCAAACCTGAATAAGGTCCATGATCTCCACCCTGGACCAGGAAGGCTCCCACCGTCTCCTGGCCATGGCAGGCGCCTGGGAGCTGGCAGACTGCTCCTGGGGAGTGGTGGAGGGTTGGCTGCCAGTGGCTTGCTGGCTCATGTTTTGGGGCCACTCGGTCAGGGGCAGTGACTGCTGGCTCTGGGCTGGCAGGCTTGGAGCTGGCACAGGCACTGTGGCCAGAGTCTACCCCTTTAAGGGCTCCGGGGAGGAGGGGAGGGAGAGGAGTGTTCTTGGTTGAGGCTGGAGTGGCCACTAGGGCACTCTAGGAAGGCTGGAGGCCCCCTATTTCGAAATAAGTGTCTACACAGCACTTATTTTGAAATAGCTATTTCGAATTTGGCGTTATTCCTCGTGGAATGAGATTTATCAAATTCGAAATAAGCGCTCCGCTATTTTGAATTAATTTCGAAATAGCGGTTTGGCTGTGTAGATGCTAGGAAAGTTATTTCAAAATAACTTTGCTGTGTAGATATACCCTTAGGTGCAAAAGGACTACTCGTTCTTAGATATACAGACTAACATGGCTAACTCTCTGAAATCAAGATTAGGGTTTTTTTTATTTGCCTTCTGGTTCTGAGCTTTTAGAGTGTATTCACATCCTATTATTAAGCTTTGCTCCACAAGCAGAACTAGAAAGTTGCTTTCTTTTGTAAATCAAAGTGGGAGGCAGGTTTACACTTAACTGCCTTGATCCTGCTGCCCCACTGTAGCGCTGTAATGAAAATACACCTACACCGATGCACAAGCCTCTCCCATCGGTGTAGTTAGCCCACCTTCCCAAGAGATGGTAGCTGTCTTGACAGAAGAAGCTCTCCCATTGTCCTAATACTGTCTGCACTGGGGTGGGAGGTTGGGTCTGTATAACTATGTCACTTAGGGATGTGGATTTTTCATGCTCCTAAGTGACTGTAATACCAACATAAATAAAGTTTGTCTTTCATATTTGGGGAGGAAGGGAGGGAGAGCAGTTCCAGTCAGGACAACAGGGGCAAATTCTGCAAGCTTTCCCCTGCCCCAAACTCGACCTGTGCTTTTACGACTCCTTTATGCAGCTCCAGCCCTGGTACACAGTATGGAAAGACTAGTTGGGGTGAGAATCTCACCCCTACTGCCTGTTGTAGCCTCAGTTATTAAATATTAGTAAAATGTGTAAGTATTATAAAACCTCCCAATTAAAATTTAAGAGCTGAGACCCCATCCAGCAAAACATTTAAGCACATGCTTAACTTAACATGTACTAAATCCATTGATGTCAATAAGTCTACTTGTATGCTTAAAGCACATGCTTAAATGTTTTGATGGTCCAGGGCTTTAATTTCTTCTGTCAATGCACAGGATCTTTTTTCACATAAAGCACTTCAACCCACATAAAGCTCTTAATTTACCAGGAGGTACATTCTTCTCATCCTTTAGCACAATATAAAAATGCTGTGGGTTTTTTTATCCTACCAGTTGTGTCCCCTAACATTGCTATTGATAGCAGCAGTGTTGGCATAGGCCACTTTTAATAGACAAAATCAGCTCAGACTTTGAACTTTTTAATCTTTCCCTGTGTGCCACAGCGTGGAATAACTAATGCTTATCAGTTTATGCATGTGCCTAACTCTTCAATGCATATATAAGTTTAAATCTCATTACGTTATAACACACTGCTTCAAACTATGGAGACATTTTAAGGATATGCTACATATTTTTTATCAAATAGGGAAATTTAACTTTTATTTTTCTTTTACTGAAAGCCAGCAAAATCCTACATATTAATACTTCAAGAAAATAAACTTGTGTAAAGATTTGCCTACCCAAAGTACAGTATAATTTAAATGTAAATCCCTTAGAAACTCAAAGCACTGTGTTTATAATATGAGAACAGCGGGCAGTCATGCCCTTGACTGGAGGGCATGTCATCGAGTCCTCTCCTTCGCTGCAAAACCATCAGGCTGGCAGTACTGACAGATGAACAGCTTACCATTAATTTCTCCTCTTTCATGCCTTCAATCCAA
This sequence comes from Apalone spinifera, assembly GCA_030068395.1. Classification (NCBI taxonomy): domain Eukaryota; kingdom Metazoa; phylum Chordata; order Testudines; family Trionychidae; genus Apalone; species Apalone spinifera. The sequence goes on from JANRFK010001158.1 coordinate 29,697,902, forward strand.
ATGGTGCATATTCTCCACAGGGAGGCATCAAGGTCTTTGCCTTTATTTCTCTTGCATACTCATGCTGACTTATAAATCAAGTGCAGATAAGAAGAGAGGGCAAATATCAATCTTTTTTTTCCTGGCCAGTGCCCACTGGCACACAACTGAGTTTTGAGTGAAAGGTTCTTCAAATCTTTATGTGATTCATAGGCAAGGGAGGTTTCTGTGAGGACAAAACAACAGAAGACATTTGAGAGATAGGATTTGTATATCTAGGCTTATAAATTAGAAGCTTTCCCTCTGCAATGTTTAAATATGAGCTATAAAAACCATGGATATAAGTTGTTATTACTTTATTGAACAATTCTTTCTGGAATATAAAATAGACAGTATTCCTTAGAGTTGGCTAGCAGAGCAGCTATAATCAGAATGGTTTATATTCCCAATATTGCCTCTCTTATTTTGGGCATCTCTGTTCTTTGCTACTAGAGTAATTCAGTCCTTCAAAACAGATTTCCTATTGCAATTATTTTGCTCTATGGATGGCAAATGTCTGTTTTCCTGGCAAACTATGAGAACATATTTTAAATTATAATATGAAGGATGTGATCCTGGCAGCACACGTCCAGCAAGTGAAATGAAGCTGGGGATCTGGCCCAGAGTTTCAGCAGAGTAGGGAGGATATTACTAGTGATCAGCAACATCATTGTTTTTTCACCCCCCTACTGAAGATTTCACAGTTGAAAACTCTATTCAGATTACTACTGAAAAAAGATGCTGTATTTAAAAAAAATTAACAAATTTGGTTAGTCTTCAAATATTGTTTGGGTGTGCATTACATGCACTAGTGCTGCAGTCAGCCTGACAATAGTAGTGAGGATATTTTGGTCTTCATTTGCCAGGATTTTTTTAAGTACCTTGCTAAAAGAATTTTTTCTTCAGTTACAATAAATTGATCTTGTGTTTAAAACATATATTAAATCATTGATGTGGATGATGCAACATTATTACATGTCAGAAAAAAATCTATATGATGATAGTTGTTGACACATGAGAATATTATTTTCCTGCAAAACATGAGGTGTTAGTGCTGCTAAATAGCTGCAAATGTTGATGTTAGAGGCTGCCTGCTGGCCATTTGCAGGTGACATATCTGGGGATTCAGGGCTATTTCATTTTCTAGCCTTTTTTAAGGCTTCAGGCCCCATCCATAAATTACAGCTGATGACAAAAGTGGAAGCTAACAGTGGCAAAATTAGGCCCACAGGCAAAATAATTATATATACAGCCTTTAGCAGTGAGGGAGAAAGCCATCAATCAGCCCCCAATTATTCACTAGTTAATCAGCTCTGCCCTTCCTTTATTGAAGGGTTACAGTGTAATTAAGTTGGCAGCATCCTTTTAATTCATCAAACATACAACACATGGCGGTGTTTGCTGCAATCAGGGGACAGCACCTTTGTGTGTCTGACCCCTAGCACTGTCGTAGGAGATGAGGAAAACTTCAGAGGTAAGAGCGAATATTTATGCGAAGGCACGGAACAGCGTGCATGGAGTTTTCAGACACACAGCTCTGAGTTAAAAACAACTGCAAGGTGCATACTGTTGCAAAGCATATTCAGAGCGTGTAATGAAATTGCAGCATGGCCTAGAATGTGTATGTGTATGTGTGTGTGAGAGAGAGATCATTGAACTCACACACACACCAAAGCAATAGTCACCCCCTGAAAACCTGTTAATTGTGTCTTCTCTTAGGTACCTCAGAATAACATAGGGATTCTGAATATTTCTTGGTAGTTACCACAGTAACTCACCTCCCACCATCGCGTATTCAGTGTCAGCCCATATTCCCATACTGGGTTTAATCTGTACCACTGATTCCTCTAGGAATCCCAAAGGAGCTCACCCATGAGTTGCCTTGAACCTAGCCAAAATATTGTGAGGAGCTGCACAAGGCTTTTCTACTCCTGCCTGTGCTCCCACTGCTGAAAAATTTCAAGTGCCCTACCATACTCTGAGGTTTGGAGATTCCCATGCTGATGGCTCTCCACTGCAGACCTGACTCCTCTATCCAAACTCAAATCTCAGCCTGCCTCTGATATCTCCTTGTGGATGTCTAGCTGTTAGTTAAATCTCAACATGGCTAAACAAAGCTCTTAATATCCACCCCTCTCCCAGCACACAAACAAACTCTCCCTGTTACCTCCTGTCTCCACCACTGTGGATAACACTATCATCCTGCCTGTCACTCAGACCCATAACTTGGGCATCATCTTTGACTTAGACCTGAGTTCTAACATCCAGGGTTTGTCCAAGTCTTGTAGATTCTTTCTGCATAATATCTCTAAGACAGAGCCGTTCTTATCTACCCACACAGATAAAGTTCTTGTCCAGGCTCTCATCTCATATTTTGATTATTGCAACAGCCCTCTTTGGCAAATGCAGTCTTGTCCCACTCAGATCCATTCAGAATGCTTCTGCAAAGATCATTTTCCTAGCCAGTCACTTTCACCATGTCCCTTTCTGCATCCTTCCACTGGTTCCTCCTTCCCTACAAAAGCTGCCCATCGAATCTCATTCATTGTCAAAATGTCAACTCCCGCCTTTGACTGGCTCATGATGCCAGCCTCCATTGCCTGCTTGTTAAATTTTCAAAAAAACACATTTGTACTTCCCTCCCCCCATGCTGCCCCTCTCATTTGGAAGGAACTTCCCAAAGCCAACTGAAAAAAAACTCCTTTTCCTACTCCAGCCCCATCCTTGACACGTTCCTTCGCCATAATGCCTTCAGAAAAACTTGTCAATGGTGAGGCCACTGCTCTGCTGACCCCATAGGCTTTTATGCTGACCAATCATTTTATGGGGACTGGACTCGATGACCTCTCGAGGTCCCTTCCAGTCCTAGTATTCTATGATTCTATGATCTTGTGTCATTATTTCCTTGTACCTTCCCATCTGCATGTATCTCTCAGTCATCTCTTATCCTGTAAAATCTTTGGGGGAGTGGGCCATCTTTTTGTTGGTGTTAGAGTATTCATGCAGTGACGTCCTCTCAATACAGACATTAGATCTTGCTAAAACAAATGGAAAAACTGTGTAGCACTTTAAAGACTAACAAGATGGTTTAATAGGTGATGAGCTTTCGTGGGCCAGACCCACTTCCTCACATCATATTCTGGAAGAGAATTGGCATGACTATATATACCAAAGGAATTCCTTTGGTCATGTCAATTCACTTCCTCAGATCATATTCTGGAAGAGGGTCTGGCCCACGAAAGCTCATCACCTATTAAACCATCTTGTTAGTCTTTAAAGTGCTACATAGTTTTTTCCTTTTCTTTTAGCAAGATCAGACTAACACGTCTACTTCTCTATCAGATCTTGATGACTGTCTGGTATTTTAAGTAGTACTGAAAGTATGAGTCCTATTAAAAGTCATTGAGGTTTTTTTTTTAAGTCACTTATTCTCTTCTGAAAATCCCGCCTTTCAGTTCATTGGAACTCCCACCACTGTGTATTCAAACCTGAACTCCCTACTCTGGAGAAATTTTCATTTTAGAAGGCTGCAACACTGACCCTGAAACTGCAGTACACTCACTGACAGTTTATGGCACACTGGGATAGATCCTCAAATTGCATATCTCCATGAAAATCAATGATGCTACTGAATGTCAATTTGTACTTGCTGAGGCTCTGGATTCTTGATGGGATATGCACTTAATAGAAATTATCCTTGTTGACAAAACACTCAGCAACATGAAAATATTATTTAACATTTCTTTTTCTCAGGTATAGATACCATTTACTCTTTAATTTTCATTACAGAAAGTTTTGGAATTTAGTTTAGAGCCTGTATTAATGTTAATAAGCATTCTTTTTTTTTAAAAAAGAAAAAAAACCCATATTGCAATCAATCTAAGTCATAATTCAAGACAATACAATCATGTCCTAATATAACTGTATACAATGAGACTGTATCTGTTATTATTGAGGGTCATTGGTTTCCGTCTGTCAGTGTTATGTTATTGAATAGTCTCAACTAGTAGTTTGTGTTGATTATAATAAGATATGTTTAAAATCTGCCAGCCTGTTAAAGCCCTTCAGGACTGAATTAAAATTATGTAGATACCTTCGTAAATAAGACAAAGCTGCATGCACTGCAGTGAAGCAAAATTCTTTGTAGAAATTTGCAGAATACCAGTGTATATGTAAAACTGGAGGGTTTCACCAATGTCATTTATTTTATATGGGCCTGCATTTAAGAGTTACCTATCATGTAGCATAGCTGCAAGTATATTTAGATATGGCTGGCAAATGTTTCCATTTCTTGACACAAAAAGTACAGCAATTTTCTCCCACTAATGTTAATATGAGTGAGAAAGCAGCAATTGCAGTTCTAGTTATGAACAGTTGCAGCTGAACAAATAGTGATTTTTAAAAAAAATATTCAAATTTTAAATGATTATTCAAATATATGTATAAAATTTATATTTATTTTCTGAATGCGTGTATTCAAATTTACTGAAAGTAAATATTTAAAATAAAATCCATACTTGACAGTTTTCATTAACGATACAAATAGGTCAGATTCACAAAAGGACTTATGTTCCTAAACCCCTTCTCAGCTTCTGCTTAAATTTCCTAAGTGCCTAAATTTTTGCTGTATAAACCTCATAGATACCTAAGTTTCTGCTGCTGAACCCATGCACTGCTGCCACAAACCAGTGCCCAGATGCTTGTGTCTTGCCAAAGCCTCAGTGGTATTCTCAGTGTTGGCACTGCCCACCTATCTTGTCTGTGGGGCCTCAGCTAGTATGCGTGCATTAAGATCCCCTAGAACTACTCCCTGCATTTATATAGTCTCAGGGCTTGTCTACATAAATACTTAGTTTGAAATGGGACTAGATCAAACTGCGCTAATGAACTGTTATTACACATCAGAAGAACCCACATGAAAAGTCAGTGTGTTGCTGGCTAGTGGGGGTGGATTCATATCCCAGATTGCCACAACCTAACTGTTTCTGTGGACAAGCCCTTATTTATACCTCAGTTGAATGATTCATTAGTGCAGGGGTCAATGCTAACAGAACCCAATATAAGGTTGAGCTTACATATGCCTGCTTGTTCAGTAGATACGTGGCTGAAATAGTAGAATTAGAGGTAAGTAAACATAAGGGAGTGAGGCTTAGGCAGTTTGGCCTAGCAGTCACATCTGGGCTGTGGTCTGCATGTCAGGGACAGGAGTCATTGAGAAGGATTTGGAAGAATTGCAAGAACCAGATTTAGCAAGCAAGGATCAAGGTCAGAGTCAGGCTGATGTGAGAGACCAGAGGGAGTAGTACCAGGCTAGAATCAGGAACATAAATCAGGGTCCGAGTCAGGCCAGAGTCTGAGATTGTACCAGCCCAGAGTCAGCTGGGATCTGAGACCAGAGGGGAGACACAGCAAAGTCTGGGACACAACAGGCCTAATTCTGTATAGCTGCCAACGTTAAATAGGGTGCTTGGTCAATCAAAGGGCCGGAGGGTACTGACATACAGGCATCAACTCTTCATAGTGCTCCCTGACTATGGCTTTGCATGAACTCCCAGTAGTTCTGTAGGAACATCAGCTCTCCCAGTTGCTTCAGACCAGGTTCCAAACAATGCATCCTTAAAGGAGCTACCTTAAAAGTGTTCACTGATATTCACTCAAATAAATAAACCCTGAATACACTTCAGTTATCCACTACCTAGAAAGTGAGTTAGCAATTGGACTGCAGCCTGAGTCAGAGAACAAAACTATACCATGTGACCTATATAGTCACTCAAAACTACCCAATGCAGCTTGTGTTTTCAGTGTTAATTATTAGCAAGGAACTGTGTGTGAAGAAACTTCAGACCTAAATTATTCAGTGTGTAAGTCTGAATAACTAATACATCTGAGAAAGCTGTAAGTTGCACATGGACAATTTACAAAGGGGGGGGGGAGGCTAGTTCATCGGAATGAATTATTCACTATGTTCTGATTAGCATATGTTTCATTTTTAACTAGGTGAGAGGTGGCACTCTGAGCATGCAGACATTTCCACAGAGCAAAGGTTATTACTTGTCAATCCAGTGCTGTAGGCAACATTATACAGGCATTTTGGAAAAGCAGAATCTCAGGAAATCTATAAGAGGAATACGTACTTTAAAAGGATCTATAGAATAGACCTAAGTAGATAGGAATTATGTTATTGTAACCTAATCATCAGAATATTATATCAGATAGCTATTTAGGATTTACCACTGTCTGTTGATCTATAATTAATATGAAATTCTCTCCATGTAAACTCAGAGAGGAATCCTAAATCTAACACCCACATTGCTTGTATATAATTAGCTACTTGGCTGTTAGCATTCTACTTTGCATTGACATGGAGACTGATAAAGCCCCCTGCCCTTGTAATCCAGACAAAGCAATTAAGAAAAGGACCAAGCTACACCTCCAAACTCATTTGTTCACACAGTGCCTTTTTAGATCTCACTGTATCTTTACATTTAATCATGAGGATGAAATTAACATCTTGCCACTTTATCTGTTCTCTAGCTTCTACTGTTTACTCTTCATTTGTGTTTAAACTATACTTTTTTTTGTAATGTTACATGCACTAATGAATTTATGTTACTGTTTATATTCTTAAACCAAATTTTAAACACTACTATCGCAGTAAGACTGTTTGCATAGTTTCAATTTGACTTATGTCTAAATAGTACTCTTTTTTTATAATCTGAGTAAAGCATAGTGGTTGCAATTTGCATAGTGGTTGCAATTTGCCTCTGTTGCATTCAGTGCACTGGAAGAAAATAGGATAAATTACATCTCCTGGTGGTTAGGCTATGTATTCTCAAAGAGTTCTAGTAGCCTTGTGTGCATTCCAGATATAAGCAAATACAAGCAAAGCAGGAAAAAAAAAAAGAAAGAAAACCTGGACACAAGGAAAACTCTGTGACCAGAGCTGAAAGCAACATGCTGCATATTTCTTTTCAAATGTGCATATCCTAGATAAGTGTGACCATTGCCTACTGTATGTTAAAGCAAAGCCAGGTAGTTTAAATATATCTTAATTGGAAAAGTGGATAGTACATTTATGACACTACACTCCTATATTTTTATGGAAATATGGTTTTGAGCCCACAAAGATCTAAGTAGGATGCTACTTTGGGATTCTTTCATAATAGGGCAACAGTCCCTGGTGCCTGTAACACAGATTACAGCTGTGAGCATCACCGTGAAAGTATTGAACCTCTGTACTTCCACCATGTTGCCTCCTAATCAGCACTGTAACCTCTTTTAAAGCTTACCTCTGTTATGATGCCTAACAACAAGCAGGCGTCTGCTTTTCTGTTAAACCTGTTACTTTTATTGTGATTTCATCCCCAAACCCTCTACTACCACTTCATTTGTGTTTCATCCACCTCTTGTACCCCATCTGACTCTTAGATTGTGGGCCTTAGGGGCAGAAAATTGTCTGTTATTTGTACATTGTTTTGCACAATAGAGCCATGATTCTTGATTGAGGTTGCTAGAATATATTGTGCTAATGATGCAGGATCCACTGTTAGATCAACGCTAGTTGCAATGCTTTTAGACCTTTGGAAAAGGGCACACTGCATTGTTTTCCTAACTAACCAGAACAAAGTCATATTTGTGAAGAAACTGTCAGAAATGCTGACTAAATTTTTTCAGCGATACAGTTGCAGCTGGAGTATGGAGAACTGTAAGATATAAAACAGGAGAAAGCAGCAGGCATTGAAATGTTGGATGAAAATTCTGGCACTGTCATTCCTGTCTGACTTTAACTTATGTCTCTCTATTCCACACAAGGGCCTTCAGCACAGCCCTCCATCTTTGACTGTCTCTTGTTGCAGCTGGTTTCTTCCCATGTCATTCTGCGGAATTTTAGTTTCAATGTTATACATTTCCATGTTGGCCTTACTCTGTCTTATTGTCTCTTGTCCTAAGGATTCCAGTGCAATGTCTGTTTTGTTATGCTTTGCGGGTCATTCCTCCCAGAGTGTCCTAGTCATCACCATTGTTGTTCCACAGTTTTCTGCCTTAATAGTTTGTTTTGTCCTCCTCCCAAGTTCTTCTTGTGATATGTTTTAGGACATCTGATGTCAATGATTTGTCTTACACAGCTGTTATGAAGACTCTGAGTTTAAATAGTAAGATCTCATTAAACCTCTACGTTTGAGCATCTTAGAATAAAACAGAATTTACAATGTTGTTAAATAGTCAAATTTTAGTTTGGAGGACAAATCTGTGTTTCCAAATTGACTTCAGAGTTATGATGGTGTGTCTGTCTTTTGCTATTCAGGCTTTAATGTCTTCATCTATTCCACCTGATTTGTTTACTCTGTTGCCAAAATACATGAAGTGTTGCACCTCTTCTGTGTCTGTTCAGGAAAGTGTTATTGGTATTTCCTGTTGTGTATTAACCTCAAAGCTTTAGTTTTCTTGATGCTGATTTTCAACCTTAGTAACTGTCCATAAGCCCAGAGATAATTTGTTTTGGTTTGCATGTCTCTGTGGGTATGGTACAGCAAATTGATATCTTCAAACTCAAGGTCACCTAACTTCTGTGTGAAAGTCTATTGTATACCTGTTAGTTGTTCTGTGATCTCTTCCATTAACCAATCCGTTACCCATAGAAAGATCATGGATCACGTAAACAATCCTTGTTGAGGCCCATAGTAATCTTGAATGACTTGATCAGTTTACTGTTATCTATTACAGTAGCCTTCCGATAATCCGGAACCTCGGTGGTGCCGGATTATCAGATATGCCGGACTATCAGGAGGTACTATAAACTGGTTTTATATATATATATATATATACTGTATACATTATATACTGTATATAAAGTGTTCTTAACCCTTTTTATTGTACATACTGTATACAGTATACTGTAATGTTTTAGTTTTTAAAGTCTTTTTTATCCTTTTTGCTCAGGTCAGCTGCTGCCGCTGTTACCTTGTAACTCATTTTTTGCCGAAGCTCACTCACTAGGCTCTTGCCATTTTGATGCCGGACTATCAGGAGTGCCGGACTATTGGAGTTTTACTGTACTTGACATGTCATATTTTCATAAAAACTCTGAATGATCACAAATTTCTAGGGAATTCCACAGCAGCATAGCAACTTCTATAAGACTGTTCTATCCCCTCTGTCCAAGGAATTTTGGAAATCTATTAAATTCTATCCGCCATTCAGTCGGCAGTTCTGTTAAGTAGGATTATTTGACCTGTGCACGATTTCTTCTGTTTGAACCCTGCCCTATCGGTTGTTGTAATTTTCTCCATGGACTGTGCCTTAATGTGGTGAGAAGGCTTGTGTTCCCCCATGAGCCTGAGAGCTATGCTGAGAGAAGTATTAATCCTGATATGGTCACCTATGCCAGACAGGTTAAAGGGCAGGAACCAGACTAAATGACCTTCTCCTGTAAAAAAATACAGAACAAAAACAAACAAACAAACAAAACAAAGCCATTCGAGAGATCTACAGTGCTGCTCAGTGTAAATTCCATTCAACTCAGTGTCATTATTTCTAGAGGAGCGATGGCGATGCAGAGTAGCCAAGCCCTCAAGGAAGCAATTCCTCTGATGAATCTTCTCTCTTAAATCCGCTATCAAAACTGAACACAGAACTTATAGCAACCCCACATTTGTAAGTTAATATGTTGGGGTGGCCACTCTTAGGGCCAGCATAGTTCAGATGAAGTGAGTTTCCACTTGAATGACTATGCTCTCTATTTCAAAGGGAATGAAAGTAATCTATAATGGAAATTAGCATAGCTCAATACCTTTATTCAGTAGGTCACGGTACTCATATGAAGGAAGTAAGACAATGAGAGATAACGAAATGTAATAGAGCTTAAGTGGGTACCTTTATTCTTTTATTGTATGTCACTTTGATAATAGATATCAGAGATGCCTTTCTTCCTCATCAATAAAAAAAAGTTAGAAAGAAACATCTATTAAACCTAATTTTAACTGCAGTTAGTTGCATCAGGCTAGTTTTCTTCTGCTGTAAGTGGTAACAGGATTGACAGTGAGAGATGACTGATACAGGCAAATGGTTTTGCATCACATGAGATACATAGAGGAATATAATCATACCCAAGGTCAAACATTAGAAAAAGGTTGGGCATTTGGGGCAATGAAAGCAATGCTGTCAGATATTGAAATCTCAGCAGGAGATTCAGCTCCATTAAAACTGAATACACAATTACTTTCAGCCTGCTACTTTCTGTGCATGTATAACTAGTTTGTTCTTTTCTGTGCCCCCTGTGTTACTCAGACAAGGTAGGTTTGAATATTTTCATGGCATGGTTGTGATGGTTCTTTCATCTGGATTTTATTTATGTGATAAAGTGGATACTGAAATATGTATATTGGTGATTAATTTTAATTAATCTATCTTAAAAAACACTTAAATACCTGTCCTGCCCAAGTTCCTCTAAATTATCCAAAATCATATGGGTAATTCCATTGCCCCCCCTCTGTCCCCGCCCCCTGGAATATATGCATTTAGTAACCAGAAAATAAATGTCTGGGACACATATTAAGCAGCATTGTTTGAATATATAATGGAGAAATAAAAAGAATGGAAAATAATGAGGAAAGGAAATAATGAAAGATCAGTGAGGAAAACACTTGTTAAATGAATTGGGGAAAAGATAGATGGGACGACCGACAAGTAGGGCTCTTGTGGGTACAGATTGCAATATGCTTCTTTCAGACTCTCTTTCTCACCACACTATGTTGTCCAGAAATTCCATGACAGGGAGCAGGTGGGCTGAAGCTCCAGCACTCTATGCTGCAGAAGAGTCTGGGTGGAAAGGAAGAAATCTGCAGGGATTGACAGGGGAGGAGGGAGTGACGGGCAGGCTCAGCCAACAGCATTGTCACAGTGGGGGAAAGGAAACAGCACTAACTGAGCTTCTGGGCTCTCACTGCTCATCCCTCCTCCCTGCTCCTATTTTTGGCTAGTCAAATACAAGTGTTTGTTCCTTGTGGCCAACTTTCTGGAAAAGGAGTCTGGAGTTTGCTCCTTGGAAAGAGAGAAGAGCAAAGACCCTGGAGGTGCCAATAAAGAAGCAGCAACTGTGAAGGCCTTCTGGGGCTATAGGACAGCAGGAGCAGTGGAGCCTTCGGGTAGCCACAGCCACTGCTAGCTGAATTGGAGGGCAAGAGGGAACACCACTTGAAATGGGGGCAGCATGGGCAGGAATCACCTATATCATCAAATTCATGTCCTCCTCGTTGTCCAAAAGAAGACAGACCAAGGATCTTAAGCACATGTTTACGGAGACAGGAAGTCCCATTATGCAATTGAAGTATTTAAGTGTCTAGATTACACACATGCTTAAGTCTAACCTGGTTAGGTTTGATACAATTTATGCTAGTCTAGCATTATCTCCATTTTATTTTAGTATTATAAATTTCTATAAGAAAAATGATGAAGTAAGTCAGAAGAAAATGTTAAATAAATTACAGGAAGAAATCTCCAGATTCCAAGTTTTTTTCATGACTTTGTTTTTATTTTGAATATTGTGTTCCATATTTGGGCCTCAATGAGTTGAGAAAATAAAGCCATTTAACTTGGCTTCCTGATATTTTTCATTTGTTTGAATTTGAAAAGTCACGCCATGGCAATCTAAGAATTAAACCAAAAGGTGTTAAAACTCATATGTGCACCAGCTCCCATTGTATAGATAACTACCTGTAAACAATACCAGCAATATAGTCCATAAGGAAAAAAACAAAACAAAACATTTTTCTTCTTTCCAAATATGATGCTTTTGTCCTATATGAGGACAAACTGAACTTCAACTAAAATGTCACAGTCCAGATAGCTCAGGCAAACATATGTAAGTCCAGGCATTTCTGCAGAATGGGCAGTGTTGCCTTTTAAATCTGGCCATTTACTACTTTATCACAAAAAATGTTATGCTAAAAGAAAAACAGCATTTATTGTGTTCACTTGGCCATCTCCCTCTTACCAACATTCCAAATTCCTGAGCAACATCAAAGAAGAACCATTTAAAAATCATTTTGTCTAGGAAATGTTTTCATCATTCCTCTGAATATGGAGTTTTTCCCAGAATTATGGTGTCAGGTGCCAGACAGGCAATATGGAATCCAACATCAATTACAAGCTTAAGGTTGAATATTTTATCATCAAGATTGGAAACATGAGCTGAAAATTGAGATAAAGTTTAGATGAGTTTTGGATTTGTTAATTTTCCTCTCTCTGAGGCCCACATATTGGAACTCACCAAGGAATGGGCACATAACATTGTTCCATTAATAAGTAAAAACAAAAACAAACTAAAACATTTCTCAAACAGTAATTTTGTAACATAAGTGAAATGTAAAAACACATGGATGTAATAGTAAATTGGTAATGTTTGTTTGGGATGCATCCACCTGAAAAGTGAGCATTTAAACTGTGATTTCACCTTCCCAGCATCCAATACACCATCCATCTACTCACATCTTTTAAGAAATGGTAATACCTATGTACAGTAACCTGTTACTCATTGCATTAATCATGCAAGTTTGCCTGAATTGTACCCACTAACCTATGTTCACCAGCATATCTAGATTTCCTAATCTCAGTCTAAACAGTTTCCAGCAGCAACATTTATTAAAGATGATTTGCAACAGAAGTATCGAATATTTGTCACCCCAAATTATACCTGGGAGATGAAGGCTAGATAATATGCACTCCTGCACTTGTGTTAAATTTTAGCAGCACTCACAGATGGAAAAACAGTTTGAACTGTCAAGAGAGATTCCTATTTTTCCACTAGAACAAAGAAAGGCTTTTGTTTCTGCCCCTTAAAGTTATCGAGACATCACACTTAAAAAAAAACCTCAACTTTGAAATTCATAAATATGCAATTTAGCCATTTATAAAAATTATTAGTTATAATTTTCTTTCCCTGCAGCGGCAGCACAGATTCAAGATTCTACTATAAGCTGGATTCACAAGTTAGAGAATATAGATCATGCTTTTTTTGAGAAATTCCACAAGTATTTATAAAACAACATTTTTGTACAGTATGTGGACTGATCAAAGTTAATGGTAAAGAGGTGTATATAAAAGTTCCTGGGACAATGTGCATATTTTATTTCTGTCTTTGCCTCATGTGAGTAACATAGTCACCTAATGCCTCTAAAAACATTTACGCTATATGCTGCCATCTATTTTATATATATTTACAGTATATAATATAACATATCCTAGTTTGTGGCATGCCAGTAAAGTTAAAAGTGTGTTTTCAAGTGGCAGTTTTATATTGGCAATGTTTTCCATACTAAAGGCCATCTTCTGACATTCCATTTACATGATTCAGAAGTATCCTAGAACTATAGAAGAATAGGGTTGTAAGGGAATGTCTACACTAGAAATTATTTTGAAAAACTAAAATCGAAATAACTCCCAATTTAACAACATTGAACTAGCATGTCTCCACTACAGGGAAGCATTGGAATTAGTTAAAATGATTCTGAAATGCATGTCTACACTGATTAGAGCCTATCTTGGACTTAGAGCCTCTGGAAGCACTCTGGGGAAGACACCAGAAGGCCGGATATTTCCTGTGGCTGTGTGCCCAGGCAAGCTGTGACGTGTGCTTTCAGGGGCTCCTCTCTATATCTGTGTCGAACACACCACTCCTTCACTGCCTCTTCCCTCATCGGAGACAAAAGGGATGCAGTGTGCTCTAGTTGCCCTTGCAAATGCCACAGCACTCACACCATGGAGCCAGAGCCGCTGTGAAGAAGTGCTAGGCTCACTGACCTCATGCTGTACCTCATGGTGCAATACGTCCAGACTGTCCACATGTTGCTCCAGCAGGATGAGGACCAGAACCTGCAGGATGAACCTCAGCATGGACTGGAGGCCCTCCTCACGCAGGCCATGAGCTGACCAGCAGTGGCTGCAGAACTTTTACATGCAGAAGGCCACCTTCCTCAAGCTCTGCGAGTGGCTCGACAGGACACCAACATGCGACCCACCATTCCTGTGCAGAAGTGCATCACCGTTGCACTCTGGAAGCTCATCATGCCGGACAGCTACCACTCTGTCAGGAAACAGTTCGCATGAGGCTTCCCCAACTGTGGAGAGGGCCTAGACCATAGCTCCCACTAAGGTGTACACCTGCGTGGCCATTCACAAAAAATTCTTCCCCTACCCCTTCCTCTGGAGAGCTGTGCAATGGCACTTATGCCACAGGTAGCTGCTCTGGTGGGTGGGGCCACCTGGGACAGCACGGTGAGGGAGCCACTGGGGTGGGGGGCTGGGACCTGCTGTGGACACATGGCGGGGGGAGGGAGAGAGGCCTGCTCCAGTGGCTGGGGCTACCATGTGGCAGTGGGGGTTGGGGCCTGTTCTGGCAGCTGGGGCTAGGATCAGGACCTGCCACATGGTGTGTGTGTGTGGGGGGGGGGGGAGGAGTTCTGCTCCGGCGGCTGGGAACATGTCTGTGTTAATAGATTGGGTGCCACAGTGGCACACATCCAAACCAATGCAGTGGCCTCAATATTTGTGCACAAACCAAACTCACTTTGCTCATAATTGGAAAATCTTAGAGGGAACATTGCCATAGATGGCACGCACATCTCCATCCTGGCCCCTACCACAGTTCCTTAGATTACATCAACAGGAAGGGCTTCATCTCTGTGGTGCTGCAGGCCCTCATGGATCACAAGAGGCGTTTCACCAACATCTGGACACTAGCGCCATCAAGAGAGCACATCAAAGGGCTGTGCTCATCAGGGAGGCCTTGAGGAAGAGTTTCATGCAAGGACAGTTGTGAGACTCTCCCCCATGCCTCTCTACAAGGGGGCTCTGCATTCCCTATGTGTGTCTTTCCTCCCCCACCTCTCCCTTCCCTGGCAGATCAAATAATAAATACATGTTTCTTGACACAACATGGGATCATAGAACAGGGGAGAGACTGGGGAAAAAGCCTGAAATGGGAAAGGAAGGGAGGGATGAAGGGGCTCAGGAATAAGTCTGGGACTGGCATCTACCTCTGGGTGGTCAGGAGGCTTCAGCTGCCTGAGAGATCCCACCGCCCCATGTTCTGGGGCCCTGGTGGCACCTGCAGGAGCTATGAGGGGAAGCTATGGGGGGGGG
>JANRFK010001158.1:29713397-29729957 GCA_030068395.1 Apalone spinifera
GCTGGCCCAGCTCTGAAGAAAATTTAAAAGAACAGTATTCACTGGAGACACTGTGTATGAAGCTGAGCCCTAATCTCTGAGCTGACAATAAAGGTCTCAGTTGAGATGATGGTGACGTGCTTCAAGCAAGGCCATATGTTGCCTAGACAGTAGGCACTTTTCTGCAGGAGCACAGATATCCCGGGGGGAGGTGGGGGCATCACTACACCCACAGCACAGGGACAAGCAGGCATGGGAAGGTGCCAGACAGGCCAGGAGCCTGAGAGTGTGTGGAGGCGACAGGGTGGTTCAACCGCCTTCTGTGTCCTACACATGCCGATCTAGCACTGGAGGCATCCTGCAGAGGGTGAACTTCTATCCCTGCCCGCTGGAAGGGGGGAGGTAGTGTTGGGGGATGTGTGTGTGAGTGGCAGACACCCCTCGCCAGAGCTAGTGTTACCGAGTTCACCTTCTCTTCCTTCCCCTGCAGCAGGTTCCCATGCACAGGATAAGTCTCCTCCGCATCGCCATGCTTGACCAGGTGCAGATGCTGCCTGAGTGAGGCATGACCCTGCACTGTGTGCGGCACTACTGTGTGGTTTCATGACCCCAGACTCCTTAGTGTTGCCTTGTTGTGGGAAGGTGTCCCATCACGGAGGCTGGAGTAAGGCAGGCCTCTCTAGGAACCTCATGAGAATGACTGAGGGATTCCTGTGTGAAAGCATCATGGGACTGGGGAAGAATGGCTCTTGCGCAAAAGAGGGTTTTTGCGCAAAAAGGAGCCATGTACACAGCACTTTTTTGTGCAAAAATCTCTTTCACAAAAGGAATCCGATGAGGAAACGTAAATGAGAGTGCAACATATGCATATGAGCGCTCCATTTGCACTTCCTCTTGTAGAAGACGCCCGTAGTGTTAGTGTGGTTCACTGTCCCACACAATGGCACCTAGAGTACAGCAACGGATAAGAACAAGACCTCTACAGCATAGAGGATGAGCCAGCTGGCTTCTAGCAAAATGGGTAGAAGCTTCTCTGTTACGCTCCAGAGGGCCCATGTTCAAGGTAGTTATAGCTACAAAAATTATATTGTTTAATTCTCTCATGTAACATGTAAAATAAATGAAGAATGCCATCAATATTCTTTCAGAAATGAAGAAAACATGTTTATGGGTTTAGTGTAATCATTAACTTCTGAGTGGAATGCACACCTTTCCAGAAAGATCACATGGCTGCCTGTTAAGAAAAGGGTGTTATTTCAGCTAAATAGAAAAATTCAATGCAAAGAAAAAGTTTTTCACTGTATTTTCAGTTTAGCTGAAATATACCCCGAACTATAGAGAGCTAGATAATTCTCCACTGACTATACACTGAGGCAATTTAATAACATAGATTCATCATTCCAATGCTAACTGCATCTTATATGAACTAAATTCATATAAGAAAGGGTATATGAATATAAAGGTTACCCTATTACAAAGGGTAACGTGACTAATTTGACTTTATGATGGCAATGGACGGTAGCATGTGACATTTTGCTAAATACTCCCTTTATTTGCTATACCACATGCTCTGCTGGGGACCTGCCATCACAAGGGAAGAGGACATGTGGATCTGAGGAGCTGCACTTTTGGTATGATGGCAGAATGCCAGCAGATCCTGCCTGAAGCTTGGGAGCTGCTGTCAACACTTCAAACATTTAACTAACTATAATTTTCAGGGTTCTGCACTGCAGATGTAAAGACATAATTTTGCTCACAGTGTTTGGATTAGCGGTAAATCTAAGAATCCAAAAGAATGGCCAAGGGGATGTTGCTAGATCTATAGGGTTATAAATTCACAACACTCTCACAACTTTGGGCCCCAGATGGTTTTGAATGGACTTGGGTATAATGAGATTTAGGAAGATCTTATATTCTTAAGTCAAAATTTTCAATCCAGTCTCTTGTAAAGCTCAGAGACTTATGTCCCAGAAGTGCCAGTACTTCATGCTGATTGACTGTGCAGACTGTTACGAAAATATATAGTTTTATCCAAGTATTATTATCACTGAAATAAAAAATTCTCCAACAAAAGTTCCTGTTTATGTAAGTACTTACTGTGCTATGCCATTCTTGAAAATAAAATAGATAGACCCTTCCTTATGGCTATGTTTTCACAGCAATACAAGGGAAAGAATAAAGGGAGAAAAAGTAAAGTATTATTTTAGTAATGAGAAGACAAAGTATCAGAAAGACCAACTAGTGTAATAAATGCATCTTTGAATGAAGAGTGGTGGATTTTTTTAAATGGTTCTTTTGAACCTGGCAGTTGTAAGGAAGTGAAACAGAACAAACTTTGAAGAGTGTGCTTGTCTGAGACTCCTTACACCATATCTGGCTGAGAATACAGGTGGCCAAGCACAGAAAGTTCCTGCCAATTTCTAAAGTTACACTTTTATCCACTAAACAAGCATCCTGATCCGGGTTACCAAACAGGGCACTCAACAGGAGCCCCATAGTCTGCATATTAAATATCACTTCTTCAACAGCCTGGAACATCCAACTTAGTAAAGCTTGATCTAATACTGTTGCACTCTTTTCCTGTACTCACTGGCTTTTAGTAATGGACCTTCCCATGGGACTTCTCACAGAAAGTATCTTCTTGTAGAACAGTTGATGCACATGCTTCTATTTTAAAAACCACATGTTCAGCACATTTTGCTTCTGTGAAATGAAATATGGTTTAAGTTTGTTTCAATAAAAAAGGGATTCTGCTGGAAGGACTTATGTCAAAGTGCAAAAGGTTTTATACACAGTGAATAGAGAGTTTTTTTCCCTCTTGAGGGCCAAAGTGGAGAAACTCAAAAGTAACCATTTTTCTACAATAGCAATTGCTCTTCTAAACATCAGTGAATTTACAAGACAATTTATTATAAAATCTACATCTTTTTATTTATTTTGGATTAGAATGATTTATTGTAAGAGCCACATCAAGGAAAACAAATCTGATCTCTAATTAAAAACTTAATGTGTATTCACAGTAAACACTTTCAATGTCCAAGTATAATGGGCAGCATTCAAAGGCCATTATTAGAGTAACTATGCTTTTGTATCAGCTTGGATGATGAGGTGTATAGACACACTCTTTAGAAAAATCAATGTAAATGTTAAATATAACCTACAATATATTTACATACAGATGCAGAACAGTAATGAAAGCCAACATAGCCAGGAAATCCAAAAATAAGGCTTGGCAATCACTTTAATCATAGAAAGATACAAGATTATGAATTAAATAATGTCAGTCTAATAGTTTTAACACCTGGGGCCTGCTCCAGAGGGCAAGCTATGTTTGTGCACCACTATATTTAGCTGTATTATGTGTGTGTATATGTATATAGTTATGTAATTATATTTGAGCAACATTGGGATTGGCATAGACAAAATGCTAGTAAGTACTATGAACAAACTTAGTTTATATTCCATGCTCAGAGGGCACAAACCCTACATTAATGTACAAACCCACTCCCAAAATCTGCCTCATTATAAACTCAGAGAGTTTATGATGTGTTTATATACACGTGGAAATGTAGTGTTTCATGTATAGGTTGGACTGTAGTTGGGGCCATATGCTAGCATGACTCAGCAATAATTTTCCTCCAACTTAATGCAGGGTTTTAGCATCTGTTCCTACTATGACTCATCAGAAGAGCACTATATTCTTATAAAGGATATGTCTACACTTCTAAGAAAAACCTTTGTAACAGAGTCTCAAAGTGTGGGTCAGTTGACTTGGGTGCATGGCGCTGACACTGCAGGCTAAAAATAGCAGTGTAGATATTCTTACTTAATCTGGAGCCCAGGCTCAAGATTTGGTGTGGTGACTTTTTCTTTGCAGTGCAGACATTCCTGAAGTGTGTCAGAGACTGCTTTCCTGTTACAGGCAACTATTCCTTAACCAGGTCTCCCTATAGACCTTAGTTCTGCCTTAGAACATGAATGTTCTATCAGCACTCATGGGAGAATCCCAGGGAGAAACTCAAACCCTCCCAAATTCTCCTACACACATACACACAATTTATCACCTCTGGAGCTCAACTGATCTATGGAATCATGGTAAACAAGTGTCTATCTGTTTGATAATATTGATGGAATGAACCTGTATAAAGTAATATAAGCAGATTGATCTTTAGAGGCACTTCAATATGACTGTGCAGAGCATACTATAAATACTCAGAAGATGGGGAAGGCTCTTTTGTCCCAGATTTAAAATCAGAACCTGGCTATGGAAGACATTTCTTCCTTTGAGCAGTTTATGTATTGGAGTAGAGAAAAAAACTGAAGAATTTGATGTAACCTGGGAGGTATTTATCTCCTAGATCAGAGGTGGCAAACCTAAGCTCCAGGAGCCATATGCAGCCCCCGTCTTGCCTGATTCTGGCCCCCAAGGCTCAGGGTCCCCCTCTCCTGCATCGAGAAGCCTGCTCTGGTGCTCCAGTGCCCCTGCTTCTCACTTGTGTGTGACTCCGATTTTTCTGCAGGTCAGTAGCTCCCGACCCAAAAAAGGTTCCCTATCTCTGTCCTAGGTAAAGAAAATTAAAGGAAAATTTCAATCTGTATTCATGATTTTGTCTGTCTGTAAATGTTTGTTTTATGTATCAGTGTTTTTAATATTAACAGACATTAACATTATATGGAATTACGTAGGAACTTAGGATCAAATCTCATATTGCTTATTCAGTCCGTCTGTAGACAAAGCCACTGAATTTGATCACAGTTTTGCCCGAGTAAGGACCACAGTATTTAATGTTAGACATAAAAACAATGAACCGATAAATCCATGTGTTTCCAGAAAGGTCTTACAATAATTCTTTTTCATACTGGTACAATATATGACAGATAATTGTGCATTTTATTTGGGTGGGAGGAGACTACAGAAATGGAGAATATAGAAGATTTTATTAATCCTAACATTAAAAAATATGGCATAGAATTATTGCTGAGTCATGCTGGAAAATGAATGGTAAGTTTCTATTTATTTAGTTTAGTGACTCCATCTTGCTAATTTCTATTTACCATTAAATTTAAATTACAACTCAATTCCAGTCTTAAACTATCTATACTTAATAAAACAGAATACACTCTAGATAGCTGATCACTATGGAACTTCCAAAACTATCCCCAAATTATTTTTGGAGAACATCAAATATTACAAATATTAATCTGAGATAGATGTATTCTCTCTTGCAATATGGATTTTTGTTTTGTGGCCAGTTAATTATAAAGGGTTAGAGAACCAGCATGAAACTATGGCAGTATGCATAGGGCCCAATACTCTGCTATTGTACCCCAGTGTAAATCAAACCTATTTCCATCAAAATCAATGGAGTGTTGAAGTCAGTTTATCAGAGATCCAAGTCCAGAGACTTCATGTGTTAATGAAGAGAGAAGTTCAGGGCTAAAAGTAAATTCCACTATTGAAAGTGACCATAGCAAATACATAAGCTCTAGGACATTGATAATCTGTCAGAGCTGTTCTGGAATACTTGACTGAAATTGTTCAGTTGATAGCTGAACTAAACATAGCTTCCACTAGAATCTATGACTGACTACCAGGACAAAGAAATGGTAGCTATCTTGCAATGATACAGATTGTTGCGAAGCTTGATTTTCTTGGAGTCCTGAATCCTCTCCTGCATTCAATGAGTCAATCCATGACTGCTACCTTGTAAAAGAAATAAAAAACATTTATGTTACTCATATGAAAAACCATCTCTTAAGGTTATTAGTTGCAAAGAAGGCAAAGTTCTATTTAATCTTAAAAACCAGGAGCAAATAAAAATACTATCATTGATTTAATAATGCATGTGGAAACAACTGAAGCTTCCCAATGTTGATTGTGGCTGAAAAGGTCAAGTTCTCATGAACTCACTACTTGATGCATATAGAAAATAAACTACCAGAAGACTATGATAGGTTTTACATCAGCCTCAATACTAAGTCTCACAGCGATGGTGGGCAAGTGGAAATTCTTCAAGTAAATCCTGGAGTAGTTTTTTTGTTACATATGACCTCTAATCTTGATTCAGTTGTTTATGATGCAGCTCACTGACAATAGTCACAAATGCTTTGTCTGCTCACTTTGGTGCAATTTATTGGGATAGAAGTTTTGTTTTTTATCTCCTGTGCCCCAGCCCCAGTGGAATTCTTTAAGAAAACCTGCAGGTGTCTTAACTAGAGATAAATGGCCAGATCCTCATCTGTAGTTGATAGAGCTCTGAGCAGTTACATTAGCCAAAGATCTGGCCCAGTATATTTTAGCTTAGGGAAGTTGAAATCATAGGACATTTCCCCCTGATCTTTCATATGCATAATCTAGGGGACCTCTAAGGGAGAAGTGCTATATAATTCTAAGACAACATTTTAAAATTCTGTTGGTGACAGTGATGCTTCCCTTCATCTGTCTCCCCACCCCAGAAGTGCCTCATTGCATATTAGTGCCTTTTATCATTGGCAGGTGACAGGTTAAAGCAGCCTTTACACAGCTCCAACTTGTGCCCATGGAAGATCATTTTTCAGATCAGGGGTGTGAAAAAGTGGTTTAAAGCCAAGGATCAGAATATTTCAATATATAAATAAATACAAATAAAGCCAAACAATATAATTCTGTTCAAGCTTAATCTATAAGGTTATTATAGATGTCAGATCAATACTGAAGATGGGCTACTCATCTTAACGACATCATAATTTGATTAGTTTAGAATATATGTCTCCAGAAACTACTATATGAATGATTATACATTAAACTAGGGGAAAGCAGTGCTTTTGTTTTTATGCCTGCTGACCTGTCTTGTTCAGTTTAGGTGACAAGCTTTCCAGAGATCTTTAGCTCAGGGGTCGGGAACCTTTTTTGGATCGGGGTCTGCTCACTCATAGAAAAATCAGTCGAGAGTTGCACACAAATGAGAAGCACCTGTGGCCCCCCAACTAAGAAAGGGAAACACACTCCCCACATTCCCTTCACACATGAGAGCCTAGGAGGGTCCAGCCTGGTAGATTCTGTCTGCTCCAGCCCTGTGGTGGAGTGATGGGGAGCTGGAGCACCAACATGTACTCTCCAATGCTGGGGAGACCCCTGAGCCTCGGGGGCTGGATTCAGGCAAACTGGGCTTTAGGTTCCCCACCCCTGCTTTATCTCTTCAAGACTTTAAGCATTTTTCTTGAATGTGAAATTATTGAAGTAAGTGTTTTTGGTTCATGGCCTTGTTTCAGACACTTATTATTGAATTATGTATACAGAATGCTCAGTGTAATAAAATGAAACCTTCAGTGCTTCTAAGCTGTAAATTTATCATTGGTTCAGCACTTGAGCACTCTACTTTTACATGTTGAGATCACAAAAAAAGCTACTTTTATATATTAATTGGCAGACTCCATATTCAGTGGGTATACTATATTTAAACTCTTTCATTTTTAATTTAAATGGATTTTTACAAAAAATACCAGGTTTTGCAAAAAGTATTATTCACTTTTATTCTGATTTTCACCCTACTTGTGTATTATTCAAATATACAAAAGTAACTTTTTAATTAGGAAAATACAATACATTGCATGAGCCATCTGTTTTATGATAATACATCAGCCTGTGTGTATATACGAAGTTGTCTGTTGAAGTAAGACTGTGTATTAGTTTAGAAGATACACACAGTAAACAAATAGGCATGTATGCAAAGCTCTGAAGTGTGTGTGTGCATCTGAACATACTGATGAATCTCATGCCTATGGCATACATTTTTCAAGCTATTAGCGGATAACAATTTAAAAATCTGAGACACTAAAATGGGAAGAAAACAAAAGGGGAAGAAAACAAAAATCCACATCAGAATACATTTTGAAACACGAGTTATTCAAAAGTTTTTAAAAAAAGGAGAAAAGGATGAAGTTAAGTGTATGCACTGAAAATGGTGTGGCCCACTTATTTAATGTATATATTTATAGGCTACAACAGTATACTGTTCATTCAAATGCAAAGTTTTATTCGAGGATTAGAGATGCATTTTTTTCCTAAACTCAGAGGCGCCACTTTGTTTTGAGTTCTGTCTTAGTTCTGCAGCAAACTACATTCAATTCCATTAATCAAAACATTAATCTACTGAATACTTTTCCCCGTGTCCTTCTGTCCACCAAATGAAACCTCAATATTTACCCAGAAAATTATGAATAATTTTTTCCACCCATTTTCACCAGTTTTTGCTATTAGAGCAGTGTTTCCTAATTTTATTTGGCCACGGAACCTTTTTAAATGAGAAATAATTTTGCGGAACCCCTAAGAACAGTCTTCTATATGGAACGGAGAAAGTAGACTTTGTCTGATGAAGTGTTAGTATATTCATATTCAGTCATTCACATGATCCACACTCCCTGAGAGTGAGTATGGGGATTTATGGTGGTATATAACAGGTGATTGCACCATTGACTGACTGCGCGTGCAGTGCTGAGTAGTGATATCATCGTCCCCACTCTCTGGCTAAACTGGCATTACACAGAGACACTCATCATGGCAAACACAAATGAAAATTGTTTTCAATACAATTCATAAATGCTTAAATATTAATAATTTTTTTAAATCATAAAATGTTATTGTAATGGAATTTTCTCACTGAACCCTTATTGTCACTTTGCGGAACCCTGGGATTCAACGGAACACCATTTGAGAAACACTGTATTAGAGTAATCTACATCAATAAATTCCTAGGGAAATTAAATAAAATAAAAATAGAAAATGAAGGGCCCTAGCCATACTAAACTTGACCATAAATACAGAATGAAACAAAATTAAAACTAAATAAAAAGAGAGGATGATTATTATGATAGTCTACTAGTAAAAACCAAATTCTGATGTATAGTATTGCAATAAATACCTGCAGCAATACTGTCCACCCCAGTACCACAACTCTAATCCTGGCCTGGGGCTGCAGGAAGCCTTATGGGGCCAGAAAGGGGGCTGAAGAGCAAGCCTGTCCCAAACTAATTTGCAGTGGTGGCTGATATCCCACAGGCTGCACCTTGCTCCTTACTCTGGGTGTTGTAACCTATCACACAGGTAGAGCCCTACATGGATACAAAATTGGTATCCGCATTTGCATCTGCCAAAATGATCCACTGATATGGACATCCAGATGCAGCTACCCATAGATATAAAGCAGGTATCTACGAATTTGCATGGTTCTTGATAAAAAATGTGTATCCACAAAAATGAGCTACAGATATCTGCACCCATGTGGGAAGATCCCTGTGGATACAAAGCAGATATCCATTGATTTGCAGGGTTCTACACATGGGGTCACAGCACTGCTCAGGCACTCTTGGATTTGGAGGGGATGCGGTTAAACAGCAGCGCGCTGAAGCCACCCCTATTAACAGTATATATAAAATTCATGATCTTTTACCTTTACACAAGCTGTTGAAGTGTGAGAAGCTTTACCGGATGCTCCTAACACTCCTGAAGAAAGGCAGGACCTGAACAGAAGGTGTGACAAAGGGAAGCATAAAAAATTGGCTAATTTACATTTTTAGTGTCACTCGTTGTGTGATATAGCAACCTGAAAGACACCAGTCAAGATGCTGAGCTCATGCAAAGTCTGCAGATGCAGCCTCAGATGTAGCAGCAGAATAAGAACGACAAGCAAGCAAGACATGTCCACTCATGTCCCAAAGGGAATACATTAAAAAACATGTAGCTTCCAACTTCCAACAGAGAAGATGAGAAGAGCCAATCAACGGTAACTGTGCTCAATTCCTCGCTGAGTTTTTTTCTTAGGCTATCATTGCTTCTCTTGCCACTCTGTAGGAGTGATTCAAGTTCATGTCTGAGCTAGGAGGTACTTGTATTTTTAAAGGGTTTTGCCAAAGGCAGCTGAAAAGGGAAGAGAGTTTGCTCTGTGGTCCCAACCTTCATATCCAGTCAAACATCACTCCCATGAGACAAGAAGCAGATCTGAAACCAATGGGCTTTAAATTCCTTTGATACTCTCCTGAACCAGGGGTTTGCAATTATTCCTGCAGCTGAGACATGGCAGGCTATAGGAGCACCAGTGGGGCATTATAGTTATGTTCTCTTTCCCCAGGCCACATCCTTTGCTCCAGGGACTGGGAGAGGATTGGCATAGCAGTCACTAGGTAGGAGGCATCTTCCGCTGGAAAGATTTGGCTATAAAAGTACAAATTGTGGCACCACCAAAACACTTCTGACGTACTACCGGGGTGGCTACAGGCCTAAATACTAATGTTCATGGAAGGACATCGGATGATTAGAAAACCCTAAACAGTAAAATACTGATCAGATAAGGATAGTAATGTACTCAGGCACATGTGCTTGATGTGCATGGTCAAAATCCTATGCACAACATGCTTACTCACTAGTTTCAGTTTTGTCAAGTTTTTGTTTTTTACCCCAGACTTTTAGAGTGCGCTCACTGCATTTAAAAACCTGCAGTTATCCCAGGCCAGGTGATAGGCTCACAGGGGCCTTGGGCTAAGGGGCTGTTTAATTGCAATACACATGTGCAGGCTTAGGCTGCTCAGGTGCTTTCCCACTTCACAGGGCTTGGGCTCCGTGGCTACTGCCTGAGCCCGAAAATCTACACTGCAGTTAACCAGCTTCTTCGCCCAAGCTCTGTGAGTCTGAATCAGCTGGCATGGGCTAGCCATGGGTTTGTAAGTGCTGCTTAGACATCCTTAGACTTCATCTCACTTCCTCTGAAGTTATGGGAGTTTAGACATTGACTTCAATTAGATCAGGCTTGGTTTGCTGTGCAGTGTAAGTAATATAACTTTACTGTACTCAGGTGTGTAGGTTGGGGATACTTTGAGCAATGTGCAGGGGTAGCCTGAGGGTAATATTTTATTATCTGTTTTTAGATGTTGTCTCAGCAATTTATACTACTGTTCATCTGTTTTATTTTTTATTATACTATCTTATGCATTTTGTGGGGTTTAAGCTTTACAAAACACCAAGAATGTAGAATAGCTTTCTAAAATCAAAAGAAAGGAAATAGAACTAAACATTGACAGATAGCAATTGTGTGTTTTAATCTACTGCTGACATATCTTTATAGCTGTTTTGTCAAATTTACAGGGCTACTAAATTTGGTTCTTTTACTTATTAAGAATGGCAGTGTGACTGGAAAGTTCATCTGTAAATGCAACATTACTTCAGAAGTGTTTTTATTGCTATTTTTTACTTGCTAAAAGTCTTCAGAGCATTATCTAGTAATAACAACAATATTCAGAATGAAAAGGTCAATTTAATTGGAACTACTATTTCCTGAGGTTTAAAAGAAAAATGTTGAAGCTAAAGATGACATTGACAAATTGCTACTATTTATTTAAATGGTGTAATGCAATCTACCAGTAGTTCTATAATCTGCATGTTTGAAGCAGTTGACCCGTCCAACTAATGCAAACAAATTAGCCTCCTGGGTACTAGCTATATCCTATAAGCAATTAAATGTTGTAATTTAATATTATTTGATACATAAATTCTTTTAGCTAAAATATTTTAGTGAATACGGATGATAAAATCCAACACGTGATGTAGGTAAGCACAATGAAGGCCATGCCAGTTAATTATGTGTTTCTCTATAATTCATTCAGAACATCTATAACAGTAATGAAAGATTTTTTTTTATTACATCACAGAAACATGCAGGGCTTGAGAAGTGCACATTTTTCCCATCTCTCAGCTTAAATCTGTGTCTCAGGGTACATCTACACTACAGAAGAAGATCAAAGCTGCTGCTGTCAAGCTTCCAGGGTTCGAATTAGCCGTCTAGTGAGAGGGGGAAGTGAGAGAGGCACTCCGGTCAGTGCTGGTAACCCGGCTTTCACGAGAAGTAAGGGAAACTTCCTGTAGTGCAGACAGCACCAAAAGCCGAGTTAAGCTACTTCAACTTCAGCTACACAATTAATGTAGCTGAAGTTATGTATCTTAATTTGACTTTGTCCTATAGTGTAGACACACCTTCACTGAGACAAAATGAACTGCCCCTGCAGCTCTTTAAATATTTATATTTACCAATACATTAATTTCCCTTAAATGTTTTTGGAACGAGTCCACACTCGTAGCTTTTCGAACATCACTCTTTTTATTGAGTTTTGTGTTTCTTTGTCCCTATTACAGCCTATTTCGGCATCCCAACCCAGTTAGGCCACCCCGTGTACCAGATAACTGTCCCGGCCATGCCCTCAATAATGGCCTTGCGACGGTGGAGAAGGGGGGTCTAGGCCCACCCACTCTCCTGGCCCCTGGCCCAGGGCCCTAATGCAGGGAGCAGGGCTCCCTGCTCTAGCAAACGGGGGTGTTGCCCCATAACACATCTGCTTGCGGGCTATGCGACCCCACCCTGGGCCACTTCCTGCTTCTGCCATCCAAGTCCTTATCCAGAGGGATAGGACACCCCTTTCACATCTCCACCATCAACTTCCTCCCCTCTTGCTTCTCCTTCCACTCTCTTCCTCCCTTTCTTCCTGGACTCCCCCCATTTTATGGTCGTCCCCGTACTCGGCGGGTGACTTCATGCTCCTACCTGCACCTGGCCCCTCCCCTGCATGAGTGACCCGGCCCTGGCCTGATGTCATGCCACACTGGCATATGACGTGATTCCCCAGCGCCGCATCTGCAGCCTCGTTCAGGTCCTGTGTTTCCTGTGCGGCCCCTCTCTCTTCCCCGCTCAGGGTTTTCAAAGCCGGCCCCGCCACTTTTGGCTCCGGGTGGGTGCCAGCGTCTTTCGCCTCCTGCACCTCTTCTGGCTTGTAGCAGGAGCGGGGTTGCTTCACCCCACCACAGTTTTTAAATGTATTTTATCGTTCAAATATAACCATCTTAAATTGGGCTGGAGGACAAACTTCGGAGGGACAATTCTTGGCTTAAACCTGCTCTTAGCTTTAAGAGATTTGCAGGGTCAGACCCAAACTGTTGAGTACATTACAGTATCAAGCTCGAAGGACTGATCCAAAGGTTATGAAAGTCAATGGGAGTCTTTCCATTGATTTCAGTGGCCTTTGGATCAGATTCTAAAAGAACAGCTAGCCAATAAAGCTTCATATGGTGAAAAGAATTGATTTAATATCATTCGATGTCACCCTTATCTATTAGAAAAGTAATGGACCTATATAACATATTGGCTTTCCTTTAGATATATCACTTACAGGCAATAACATCTTTACAGGAATTTCTGGGATTTGGTCACACAATTACTGGCCTGTCTATGAAAATTCCCAGGTTGCAGTAAATTTCACTACAGTAATACAATTGCAAGAACTTTTTTGAATGATGATTCAGAAAGAGACAGAAAAGGAACTGCAGTTCCTGGAAAATTCCCAAACCATTACAGATAAAGTTCTTTCTATGCTACAACAATTATTAAGCTTCTTTCTTATTTGATTCACTTTTGGAGGAAGATAATTTTACCATCAACCTGGATTGAAATTTGGCAGTTCACAATGAACTTAGAAAAGAAATGGGAGCAATCAGATATGATCTAAAAGGGTACGTCTATACAACAGCGTTATTTTGAAATATCTTATTTCAAAATATCTTATTTCGAAATAGTTAATTTGAAATAAGTTATTTCGAAATAACGCATCTACACACAAAATGCATTTCAAAATAGCATTTTGCTATTTTGAAATAGCGCGTCCACACTGATTGGATGCTGAATCTCATTTAAGGCCAGCTGAAACCGGGTCTACAGGGCATCAGGTCAGTAGTTGCTTTGTGTGGCTACTGCCTGAGGTTATCTGATGCTTGTGCTTAAAGGGACCCCCCTGGACAGCCGGTTCTCAGCTTTCCCTGCTTGCTTGCCTACCTTGCTGAGGGAAGCAAAGCATTTTTGTCTCTGCTTGCTTTGGTTACCCTGACTTGGGACACCACACCATGAGGCACCATGGAGCCAGAGCTGCCCCTGGGCACTCTGGTACTCATTTTGGATGTCTTGCTCCAAGCCTGGCAGCAATTGCTAGAGACTGCCTGACAGCATCTGCTGCAGCCCAACCCCAGGCCCTCTTCTGGAGCCCCCTGGGGGACGTGGAGGAGCAGCAGCAGCTCCTGGACACCAGCGTGTCCTGCTGCATCTGGCGTCTGGACACCAGCAGCAACTAGTGGGACCATATCATCCTGGAGCACCGGGGAGACCAACAGTGGACCCAGAACTTCAAGATGAAGAATGACACCTTCCTTGAGCTCTGTGAGTGGCTTGAGGAGATGCCTCTGAGTGGAATATTCTACACGTGGTGGCAGCGCGCTGTGTGCTGCACAATTTGTGTGAGCGGAAGGGGGAGGCTTTCCTGCCAGCCTGGATGGCAGAGGCCAACCACTTGGCTGGCCTGTATGCGCAGCCCTGCACGGCTGCCAGCTGGGAGGCCCATCGGGGGCTGTTGGTATCTGGGAGACCCTGCGGGTGAGCTTCCTGACGGAGGAGGAGTGAAGTCTCCCCACCACTCCCGCCACCCCACATAAGGGGACAGTGATGGCACTCAAGTTGAGGCCTCCCCAGCCTCAGAAGACAGCGGTGCTGTGGCTGCTGTGATGGCTTGCGGGTCCTGTGTGAGTGCCACACTCCCTCCAAACTCCTGAAACTCCTGGCCGTCGATCTCCTCTGTGTCCTGGTCAGGGCCCTCTGCCCCAGGGTCGATGACCACCTGGGGGCCAAGGACCGTCTGGCCCTCCAGGATGCAGTCCAGGGCATCATAATAGGGGAAGGGGTCTGTGTCTGCCCCTGGTTGGGAGCTGCCACCTGTGGCCCTGGGAGGCCTGCCACAGCTCCTTTATTTTCATGTGCACCTGCTCTTGGTTGCGCTTGTGGCCTTTGGTGGCTAGGCTGTCAGCCATCCGTCTGTAGACAGCTGCGTTCCTGCATCTAGTGCGGAGATCATGGATGTTGGAGGATTCCCCCCAAACCTCAATGAGGTCCATGATCTCCGCACTGGACCAGGAAGGCTCCTGCCTTTTGCGGCCCCTGGCAGGCTCCTGGGAGCTGCCAGACTGTTCCTGGGGATCGGTGGAGGGCTGGCTGGCACTGGCTGGCTCACTCATGCCGGCAGCTGAGTCAGGGGCAGTGCCTGTGGGCTCTGGGCTGGCAGGCCTAGGGCTGACACAGGCCCTGTGTCCAAACAAAGTCTACCTTTTTAAGGGCTCCGGGGCTGGGGGCGAGGGGGGGGGGGGGGGCAGAAGAAGAGTTTTCCTGATTATGTCCAGAGTGACCACCAGGGCATCCTGGGAAGGGCTGGAGGCCCCCTATTTTGAAATAAGCATCTACACAGCGCTTATTTCGAAATAGCTATTTCAATTTTGGCGTTATTCCTCGTAGAATGAGGTTTACCAAATTCAAAATAAGCACTCCACTATTTCGAATTAACTTCGAAATAGCGGTTTGGCTGTGTAGATGCTTGGAAAATTATTTCAAAATAACTTTGCTGTGTAGTCATACCCAAAGTGACCAGTTTGAAGACCCTGCAATAACATGGCAGGGGTAGGGGAGGAACTGAGATACATGAAGAAGCTTTGAGAATGCTGCCTGAACTTAGGTGGATTGTTGTAGATGTATTCTTGAAGGAAAGGTGTTTGGCTTGTGCAGAAATACCAGTGCTTCACTGTTCTACAAAGGAATATGAGTGTCCTGCTTACAAATCAAGAGGTAATATCTGCCATGGTGGTTTGGCCCTGGAATTCTGCCTCATTTCAGCAAAACTGGAAAATAAAGTAACATGAGTTTACCCTCATCCTGGCTTTAATGTGCCTTTCCCAGCTATTTGAGTACAGTGATATTTCTGCCAGATGGAGGCATCATAGGGTATATCTACACTAGCCCCCTAGTTCGAACTAGAGAGGCTAATGAGGGTGACTGAAACGGCAAATGAAGTGCGGGATTTAAATATCCCAAGCTTCATTAGCATGTTCCCGGGCGGTCGCCATTTTGGAAATTGACTAGCCCGGAATAGCTGCCTGTGTCTACACACAGCAGTGAAACGGGAGTTCGAAGTAAAGCCCTTAATTCGAATTAGCTGATAAACCTCATTCCAGGAGAGATACTGCTACCTTAAGCCCTAAACAATCTTGATTGCTTTGCAGTCTATTCCAACCTAAAGTTAAAGTACATTTACAAAGAAACAAATCCACATTAATGTGAATGTTAACACATGAGGTTTTTTAAATGAACAGTAATTAAAATTTAGTAGGATGATAATATGTTAATTAAATAGCAATTGTTTGCACAGGGCCACTTATTGAGTTTAATAAGTATGGAAGCGATATTAATCTAGTTGTCATGCAATTACCTTATTGGAGTGGGAGGGAGAAACGTATCACTGAATGCAAAATCCACTTTAGAAACAGCACTAAAGTTGTGACATAACACAACAAAATACAATGAACCTTTTGTGTGGTTGTCCCATAAGACGGACAGAAGACACTGCATTAAAGTTTAATTAGCCCACAGTTTTTTATTAGTGGTTTGGCAGATAAACATGTTCAATTCAAGTAACTCCATGATCATAGACTCATAGACTTTAAGGTCAGAAGGGACCATTTTGATCATCTAGTCT
>JANRFK010001158.1:29741668-29753900 GCA_030068395.1 Apalone spinifera
ACTGAGAGGGAACATGATAGCAGTTTTCATGTATCTAAAAGGGTGTCACAGGGAGGGGTGGGGGGAGAATTGTTCTCCTTGGCCTCTGATGATAGGACAAGAAGCAATGGGCTTAAGGAATGATTCTATGATTTCTGCATATGTTCTTCCTAGAAGCTATAGCCAATAGGAACATCTGCAATGTATTTTATTTCTTAAATACGAATGCAAACTATTATTTTAAAAATAAATAACAATTCCCCAGAAGTGTATTCTGATTGGCAGAGCCAATGACACAATAGCTTCAGAGTGATTTTGAAATTAAACAGTGAAAATACGTTTCTAATAATAATCTTAAATAAAATATTATCAAAAGGCAGAAAAACTGACCTCTGGCTTGCAGCTCATCCTTCATCAGGCTTCGTAGAGTAATTTCCTAAGTAACCAACTCAGAAGCATTGAAATGGACAGCAGAGAATCAAAGAAAAGAGAACTGCAGCACAGTCACTTACATTTAAAATGTTAATGATACCAATGGTGAACAATCCTTATGGAACAGATATCACTATCCCTAATATTGTATGTGGCAAATGCTCCTTCTCTCAGCAATTCACAGAAATAGCAGAGATTACATACATCTTAAAACCTTTCACCTTATGTGAATTATCTCTTCCCTATTCTTCACTTTTGAGCCAGTGTGTTTAAAAACAATATCCCATTTCTCCTTCAATTCTGTATCCACTCAGTGTTACCTGCAAGCCATTTATGGCTTGTCTGGGAGAGACTATTGTAAACTCTGTACATATTAATGTACTATTCTTCAGGTCATTCTACCATTCAAAAGATCTACTATTCCAGGTCATTCTACCATTCAAAAGATTTTATGCTTTTCAGAATATTTTTATGAGAAAAACAGGCACTCCCAACGAAACCCAGCTTTCAAGGGCCAGGCCCTCTCCCTGCCACCTCTTCAAGGTGTGGGGTAAACAGCTTTCCCATTTTAAGTACTTTTTCTTAAACTGGTTTTTAACAGCATCCACAGGACACATAACTCCTGTAAACAGCATGAGTCTCCCTGAGAAAGTCAGGGAGACTAAGGAATTGGGAGCTGTGGAGGACTGGAAGAAGGGGACTTAGTTATAGACGCTGTCCCTCCCCTTGAACTGCTCAACAGCTTCTGGAATGAAGGGAGTTCTTTGTGTTCTCGATTGGAATAAGCTTTCTGCAGAGAAGTTCAACCTACTGCAGAATCTGTATTCCCAGCCATCCACATCAGAGGTGGCTTTGGGTACATAAGACTGGAGAGAATTCTGAGTTTATGGAAAACATATGTGTTCCCTCCCCCTTCCCCGACACACACATATACTGGCAGTTTGCTAGATGGAAAAAAGCCATTGCATGTAAATTGAGTCCTGAAATATAAAGTTCTTCTAATGGGCTGTGACAGTTGGACTTCTCAATCCATAATTAGATCCCTAAAATAAGTGGCCTGATTTTCAGCAGTACACAGCAGCCAGCAGTGAATGTAAGGTTGAACGGGAGTTTGTTGACTGCTCAGCACTTTGACAATAAACAGCCACTCAGACTCCTAGTTTAGAATATCTCCTGGTTTTTTAAGATACGCTATCTTAGAATATTGTTATTATTTACAGAGAGGAGGAACACACACCAGACTAGCAAGCACATTCTCTCCAATTCCCCATCACTTTGGACTATATGATCATTCTTCTACATTTGAAAACTTTTTTAACAAGAATTCATATAGGTTTAAAGAAAGGTGTTAATGTTATAGAAGAGTATTTCAATCTGCTCAGAAAATGGGATATGATTTGCCTATGAAATAAGAGATTAATAATGTAGTAGAGTAGTTGAATGTCAAATATTTTAGGGACAAACTGTCCTTTGCTACAAGATCCTGGTTTAAATCCAAATAAACTGTTTCCCCCCTGTGGCATTGCTTACACTAGTGGAAATAAGCAGCAAAACTTCTCTCTGGTTTCTTTGCTAGCTTTAATTTCCATTTTCTTAACATTAAGAATTTATATTTTAATGGCACATTGTAAGAATATAAAAAGAAAACTTCTTCTCAGCACAGGGAAGAGAACCGAAAGGAGCATAGTTTTAACAAAACACCAAAAAAACAAACATTCAGAGACGCCCATAAGGAGCCCGATAACTTAATTTGAGATTCATGCAGTGGTAGTTTGGTTACTACCAACAAGAAAATGGAACTAATCAAAATTAAACTGTAATTGGGACAAAGACAACTCTCCAACAGCATACTGTACAACTATAAAATAGTCAACAATGCTGCACTAATCAAACTGCAAAGCCATTCTCATTAGATGACTATCTCTGCATGAATAATGCACTATTATATGTTTAGGTTTAATTAAAAATGTAATAGATAAAACTTTGTTTTAATGAACATAGGTATGTAAGTGCCAGTATTATTCTTTACTCCAGTGATTCATCCATTCTTTTCATATGCATTCAGTGGGATAATTAATGTGTCATGTTGCCAGATTGCCAACTAGCTGAAGTGACTTATGGTGGAGGGAGAAGTTATTGCTGGTAACTTTCAGGTTGACTAGGAATCAAATACTGAGCACGCAGATTTATTCTTTTTTAAATATTGATCTCAACCAAGAGTTCTGGATTAATAACTGTGTTAAGAATTCAAAACAAATAGGTTTCTCTCCAGAAGTGGGGTGGGATCTCAAAAGGACTCAAACTTGGGTTTTGGTTTGGATAAAAACCCAGTAATTTGGTTGCTTGTTGAGGGCTCAAGATTCTGGAAAACTAGGCTGGAAATCTTAAGCGAACAAGTTTAATCACAAGCAGGCTGGCACAGCTGCCTTCTGGTCAGGTCAGAAATAGTACAGAAAAGCTCTTCGCTTTCACTTCCTGTCTCTATCACAACAACAAAGATCTAGGGAAAAATACAGAACCTCAGAAAAGTTCAGGTGCCAAAAAAGAGGAGTCATTTCAGAGAAGGGGTGGTTTATATTTTATCTAAAACCATCCTTTTATTTCTGGTAAATTGACTATCCTCTTCTTTCCCGTAAGCCTATTAAAACAGGCCAAATCTTTAAAGTTCACATCCAGGTCTGATTTCTGCAGGAGGGAGGGGAAAATGTCCCTTTTTAACACTTGGACAACACAGGGTTTCATCTGTAGACCTGGTCTCTTGCTGTAAGTGGATTATATACAGCATTTATAAAAGATGAAAACTAATCTGACATTTAATTAATGAAAACTGCTATGTTTGACTTTTTATTTTCATAATAAGCACCCTTCAGTCCCACAGAAATCATTACTATGAGCCTGTTTCAAAAAGAAAAAAAGTCAGAAACATTTAACAAAGGTTCCATTAAATTAGAGAGCAATAAACAAACACAGGCAATTTATGCATCAGAGTCATTAAATTTGTATCCTCTCCGACACTTTCTTCATGGATAGTACTTATGTCTGATACAATTGATCTGCAGGGAGCAGTTACCTTAATTATAAAATGAAACACCTCTGCTAATGTAGTCTTGGAGCCTTGTTAGTTTACACCCTAGACATGTGGCTCAGAATGGGCTCCAAATGCTAATGCCAGTAAAGGCAGACATTGTCAGTCTCTGATGTGTCGTGTTTGGCAGTCCATGACTACTGTGCTGTATGAGGCACCCCTGTTTTTCCCCCTCTCTTTTGCCCTTGGGGTAGAGATAAAATACTAAAACTCGGTGGTCCAGCTCAGCATGCACTTTTGAATAGTTCATTCATGGGTAGCCATTTGTACAAGAAGTCTTATCATCTGATCATTTGCCCTCATTGTTAGGGCTTGTGCCTAGATGAGATGAGCCTTGCAGGAAAAATTAAAGAAGATGTAAACAGTAAACGCAGACATTTTGCAACATAGCTAAAAATAAATTGCACTACAGGCAATTATGCAAGTTTTACTGGATACATTAAAAAGACATTAAATGCACAGCTGTTTTAAGTGTCTTTTAAGCTGATAAATTAACTGTCTAATAAATTGTAAGATTTGTCAGCTAATAATGCTATTTTATCTGCTTTAACATATGCCTTCCTAGTTCATGAAGCATTATTGTAAGTGCCAAAAGGAGATAATGTGCATTTTACAGTGTTATGTCTTAAGTGGAATGGATCATTGGCCATGAAGAAGTGTGTTAATAAATCTCCTAGGCTTTGTTAATTGCACTCAATGAAGTGTCACTGTTAAAACACAAAAGATGTGATAGAGAAAGCTGAACATAATGTCTTTCAGTTTTACAATTAACAGTTCACTAGGCAAATCGACCAAAAAGGCCATAATTTGTTGAAGCCTTATTAACTTACATTTTCCTAGTCAAGGTCATAATTGTGAATGGCTTAAAGCTATCTTTTAATGCTCATCTGGAAGAGCAACCTTGCTAGAGAGAATGAACTTTTTAGTCTCTCAGTGGCACTTAGCATTCTCCTTGCAGGTAGGAGACAAATAAAGCTGAAGTTTGTCTCAGATCCCTCTCTTAAAGACACCCACCATCCATAACAGTAGCTCAGAGTACGGGGAAGGCACCATTTAAAGCATCTTCTCTCAGCAGTAAATAAAAAAAAGATAAAAGGGAAACAAAATTATAAGAGAAATGTAGCATGGACAGTGCCATATTTTAACAACTGGGGAGATGTAAAAAAAATGTGTGCTTAATATGAAGTTTTTACTGCTCAATTTTTTTTATAAAATGTAGAAGTTGAATAAAAAACAAAAATTGACAAAACCTAATATTCAAACCACATATCAAGTATCAATACCGAGTAGAGGTGCAGTATTACCTTAAGGAAAAACAATTTGTATTATGTTTATTATTAAATATTAGTTGTCCAATAAATTACAGTATTACTACATACAATTATATTATCACCATTGTATCTTGTTGCAAAACTGTGTCATTTAGACCCATTTAATGGTAAAATGAGGTATTTATCTTCAATATGGCAATCAGAGTAAATACTGATGTTATTGAAAGAGTACAGTCAGCACCCATTCATACATATAGATGACTGTCAGCCAATGAATCCTTGTGAAGTAATGAGAATGCATGATAGAAGATCAAACGTTACTATAAGCATATAAACTCTTCCTGAGATTCCCTCAAAATGCATATTGAAGTGTCTTTTCATGAATTGTGGGTTATTTAAGTCTCAGATAAATTCAACTATTTACATTACTATTTTGTATCACTACTTTGAATGCTTACAACAAGACTGTTGATTTGACTTATAACAGTGGAAAGATTTTTCTATGAAAATGCACCCTGTTTTGCTGTTCCATTCTGAACTTAGAGGAAATAGGCACATGCTTCTCAAAGCCTGGTAGGTAATAATACCTAACGGTTATAGCAGGGGATAGAGCCAGGGCTGTGTTGCTGGTGGCTTCAAACTCTAATTACTCTTACACATCTGGGCGGGAAGAGGACTGCAAGGACCCTCCCTTCCTTTCTGCAGTCTCCAAGGACCTGCCCGAGGCTGTCCCAAGGGATGGATGGGGCCCCAGGATTACCTGGGACCAAGGTCGGTATGGTAGCAGCACAGGTCAGTACTCCCCTCCCCACACTCACTTGGGCATTATGAGCTGGAGCATCCCAGAAGCCTGCTCTGCTCTGTCATGTCCCCCTTCTGGCCCACTGTGCCCCACTTCTGTGCAGTGGCAGGAAACGGAGCACCCTGAGGCCTGGGCACTTTGACTCTTGCCACTGCTGAGGAGCCAAGTGCAGAGGGCTGGGAGTGGAGCGGGCTTCTGGTTCGCTCTGGCTTCCAACATTGCGGTGAGTGTAGGGATAGGGGGTGTCAACCTCTGCTGCCACCACACTAGACCCAGCCCCAGGTAATCCTGGAATCCTATCCAGGGCCCCCAAAAGTGCAGGACCTGGGGCAGTGGCTCTGATCCATCGCATGGATGGGAATGGCTCAGCTGCCACAGTTGTAGTCTTTGCCCTTGTGGGAGCAGAAGAGCTGCTTCTCTGTGTGCAGGACTAGAAAGAGGGCAGGGAGAAGGCAGGGCCCTCTTTCACACTAGGCCTAACAGCATGTCAAGAGCAGCAGATGGAGAAAGTTCATGTAACCTGAATTCACTGGGGAGCTCAGGGAGAGATTGTGTCACAAAACCTCTAATCATGCTGGCCATGCTGTCTGTCACAATGTCATGCTAGCCAAATGATTCTCTCTTTCTCTGTCATGCCCGCACACACACACACTTACTTGTCTTTTTCCTCAGGAGCGCTGAGGTTTAGATCATATATTGTCTGCCATATGCTTTGAAATCTTTGGGGACAAACTGCCGTAGAAGTGTGAAGCTGGGTGGCTGCAGAGAAAAAAGTAACTGTTGTTTCACTTTCTTCTTCTCTTTTCTTTTCATTCTCTGAATATTCTAGCAAATGACTTCATGGCAGGAATATTCAATGAAAAAACAAATGTCAAGAGAACATTGCCAAAAATTAATTTTGAATTAGAAAACACGAATACTTACAATGGATCTCTAATTCAAAAGGATAAACATGTCCAACCAGGGAACAGAAGAATAGCATGTGACCTCTGTCTCCAATCCAAACAACATGAGTTTAGAATATTGAATGCTACCAATGAACTGCTCATGAACAAGATGTGGAACAAGAATTATTCACGCTAATTATTGCACAAATAATTGAGCATAATTTTTTTTAAATACTGATCTATACAGACAGTTCATTTACAAGACAAACTAAACTGAAAAACATTTGTTTACATAAGCACACATAGAGCTACACAATCATTTCATAGTTAATAAAAGCACCTGGATGGCAGGAAAGCAGGAGGTTTCCATCAGAATCCTCTCTGTGGTTTGTGAAATCCAATATTGTTCCATAAAACAAGTCAGGTTTGATGAATTAGCATTTGCTGGCAAAATGCTATTCCTGACGAGCACTAATCAAGACCTACAGATAATCCCTTATAAAGCAAAATCACCGATCTTTTCAGCATTCAGCAAAAAGCTAAACAAGTAATAAACACATCTAATATATAAAGGAGAATGTTTGTATGTTTGTGCGCTAATAAGAGCTACCGCAACCAAACTTTGCATGGGATAACCTTTTATTCAGGAGAAGGTTTTAAGGTACTGTGGGAGGGAAGAGATGAGAGCTTGACAGTGTGGGGAGAAGCGGCTTCCCAGGGGAAGTGGCGGGGCAAGTCACTCACTAAGGCTGATGGAGGGACAAGGAAGCAGAGAGCAGGCTCGGGCACCGGCGGCAGGCACGCAGCTCCCTTCTCCCTCCCTCCCCTCAGGCTCCTCACCTCAGTTATATCAACTGTCAACATATATTTCAACAATGTATACTGACAAAGCGCAAGGAGAGTCACTTAAAGTAGGTGGAATTGATTTGGAGACATCTTGCTTTTCACATGGACAACTTTATGTTGCATGTTCAAGAGTTGGAAGTGGAAAAATTTGTACATATTTGTTAAGAATAATGAAACAAAAAATAGTTTACAATAATGTTTTTGATGATAATGTAAAATTGGTTGTTCTATACTTTTTTCTACATATTTTAGAACTCAGTGCAACTTTTCTACCATTCAAAAAACGATAGTGGACTTCTGTTTTTCTAAATTTTGTTCCTCCACTTTCCCAAGCAATGCCAGGTAACTCTTGCTAGTACCCTCTAAAATTTCACTTGGTACACAGGGAGGCTTGTGTTTTAAACTGTCTAACTATAAAACCATAGTGAATTGAGACTCTCATGAAAGCATAGCTAGCAGACTCTAGCTCATGCCAGGAGTAATCTAGACTGGCTATGTATGTACAAAAAAGTACCAAGCCAAATTGTATTGAAATTACAATAGTGATGATAAACATTTCCTGGAACATACAAGCTTTTGGGCAGATTCTAGTTTCCAATACATCAGTCTTCAAAGCATATGTTTACTATCTAACAGCATGCTAATATTTTCTTGAGATGAAAGTAAAATCAATAATTATTTTAGGTAAAAATAATACTGCATTAATTGAAAAATCTTCTAGACCAATATCAGCATATCCGAGAACAGGCTCCAGGATCCTTTTTCTCTCCCAATAAAATGAATGGAGAGACTCCCATTTACGTTAATGGGAACAAAATTCTAGCCTTGATAAACAATTATGCAGGGACATTCAAAGTAAAATCAAGAGTTTCTTCTCTGTAGTTTACTTGGATACATGGCGGTGACAATTTTCAAACCATATACCTTTCACTTGGAATATTACTTCACTAAAGCACCTAAATATATAGTCTGTCAAGCTTAGTTAATCACAATTCTTTTTACCACAGTGCATCCAATGTTTTTTATTAAAAATAAATCTTCCATTTATTAAATTTGTTAGAATCTTTTCAGTGACAATAAAATGAGGAGTCCTGTAGCACCTTGAAGACTAACAAATTTATTTGGGCATAAGCTTTCATGGGCTGGAGCCCACTTTGTCAGATGGATGAAGTAGAAATATATGTGGAAACATAAGTGACGATATAGAATCTTGTTCCATATAGAGCATTCACACCACTAACAAAGATTAACTGTTTCACAAGCAGATACATAGCATTTGTCCTACGTAATGTTGCTGCTATTATTTTTGATTAGTTTTATTACAGCAGACAGGTGCTTGAAGCTTACTTTTTTTAGTCTGTTGGAAAGTTTAGAAAGCTGAGGAGCATGTACTGATACAGATGGATTATTACCATCCTTTAAATATCAAGAGCATTTAAATTGCTGAGTCACCAGGCAATACTAGGATTCTAGAAATGCACACCTCTGCTAGCTTCAGATTGGAAAACAAAGGTTTTTTAAAAAACCCGTAAAAGGAAAAAATAAAAGCATTCTACAAGATTAGCACACGTGAATTTTTTGCAATAGTGAACAGCAGATCTGAATTTTGGCAAAAAGCAATGAGCCCTCTTCATTCCATAAAATGAAATAAGTGGTATGAAAGTTTCTATTTGGAGACTATTGACCAGAAATAATTATGAATTATACTAAAGGCTGACTTAACTATTTCAACCATTTATGTGATACATCAGAATTGATAATTATAAGCACTGCATGCTGGGACTTCTGCCACATTAGAACAAATTTACTTTCTCACAGAGAAATTCATCCTGCTGAGAGAGCAGGATTCTATAGATAAAAGATGGGATCTCTCAAAATAAATTAAGGATACATGAAGCATGCCTGCAATTTACTGTAGTAAATTCTACAGCACTTGCATGTTGGAACTTGGCAGAGGTAACCTGCTATGACTTCAACAGATACCAATCTAAGATATATTAAATAAATGAATAAAAGCTACAATTACTTATCCAAGCTCAGACTAAAAAAGGTGGATTCAGCTTGTTTTCTCCCTTTAACATTTCAATCATTCGTTACTTAAATTAATAATAACAATTGTGTGTACAATTTAACTGGTAGACAACAGAATACATTTCAGAAGTGAAAAAAGCGATATTTTATTTTGACATGACAAAGGGTCTTTTTAAAAGCTTTTGTTACAGATCATTACATTTCTAAAATTAAAAACCCACTAGTGTTTTTAGCAACTATTGGCACTCACATTTTAAGGGTACATTATCAGTTTATAATAAACATTTAATGAGAAGAACAAATGAGAAGAATTTTAAATAGGAATATATTCCCCATGTCACCCTGTTTACTGGCTGAGATTGTTTTATGTGCATTCATTTGAAAAAAGGTTTAGTTTTGATCAATCCCTTTCAACCTTGCCAATGGGAAAAAACACTGGAATTATTTTCAAATGAGAATCACCTTCTTAACATACAGAGATTGCAAAGCAGGCATAATAGAAATGACTAATCTTAATAGAAATTACTAATGTCATGTACATAATTAAATTCCTCCTTGTAAGAAATGGTTTCTTATTGTTCAAAAGGTTATCTAGATTTTGGCCAAAATTTTCGAATCCCGCTGCCTAAAGTCTGGCATTTTAATATCTTTTATGTAAGTATCTTGATATGAATTAAGGAATCTTTAATTCTTCAGACCCAGATTTGAAATTTTTTGCTGAATTTTTTTCCCCGTAACAGAAAGACACAATCCCAGCTAATGCCCACATACAAAGCACTTGAGCACATAAGCACATATAGTCCCATTCATGTCATAATTCATTTAAAATCTTACCCAAATGGGACATTCAGCATGAACAGCATAGACATCTACCATTTGAGCTAACAGAGAACTCATTTAGCAGTAAGTAGCGGGCTTTAGGTTGCTCAAGTCGGCCACTAGAAGGAAATGTGATCACACTAAGCCAGCCAATTACACACACAGCACTACATTCTGCTAATAGACTCTTCATTCAAACCACTTATATTTTAACTCATTCTCTATATAAATATTTTTAGCACATTGATAGATTACTCAATATAATCATGTTGTAACAGGTAGCTGCAACATTAGATTCCACCATGCAGAAATTTAAATATGCAGATACCAAGCAAAAACACCCAGGCAAAAAATTGCTAGGAATATATTTTGTGGGGAAAAACTCTATGAACAATTTTTGCTAATGTGAGTGAAGTTTTGCAGGATCAGGCTCTTACTCTTTTCTCATTATTTGTAGGGTACACACACACAGTTAATATTTGCACGGTTCACGTAGCTGATTTATTAGGAGACAGTAAAGTATACTTGCCACAGGAGGAAGGTGACTAGACTTTTCTGATTATAGGCTGTTCCTTAGCTGCTCTGAACCTGCTTTTCCTCTTTCCTCTGATACATGTTTGATTTCCCTCCTTTGGGCTCTTTGTCTTTCAGTTAGAAATGCCTTGCAGGGTTCTATTGAATGTACACAAGTTCAATAGTCAATCAAAACAGACTGCAAAAATCACCAAAAGGAGAATGTTCATTGGCAAAGACAATTTCCATAGCAGTCTCAACACAGGACTGCAGCACATATATAATATATATATATATACTCTCACCGTACACCGCTACAGGGATTTGCCATATTTTATATAAGATAAAATAGAACTGAGAACCCCACAATTTTAATGTATTGATCTTCATAATACCTCTAAGAGGCTGAAAAATACAATAATCCCATTTTACTGAGGGGGAAGTGAGGAACACAGAAGTCAAGGGACATGCCCAAGGTTGCTCAGGAAGACTATGTCAGAGCAGAGAATTGAATGCAGGTGTCCCACATCCTGGGCTAGTGTACTAATTACTGCACTCTCTTTCCACTCTGGCTGGCTGTGTCTGCATGCCACAGGCCCCAACACCTTATCATCAGCACAAAAAATCCACCTCTCCCCAATTCTCAGCAAACTCAGTCTTTTCCTGGAGTTTGATTTTTTTTTTAAAGATAAATATCAATGTAATAGATTTCAGGCCTAGCCTCATAGGCAAGCTTGACTATTCCTACTGTTAGTCTGTCTTCCTGCAGTCAGAGCCAGACCAATCTCTCTTGAATCCTGGGAGAGGCAATGGATGTTCTGTGCCAAATTTTTACTCTGGCCAAACTCTTGAAGCCAATGACAGCTTTGTCTTTGGGACAAAGGACTGCACGCATTGGTCCCCTGTTTCCTTTTATGCTAATTAAAGGAAATTATTAGAAGCTACCCACACAATAAGGGTTAAGAAAACATGTTTTGGGTACCCCATAAAATCTGTGGATATTTCTCCCATTCCACTGAGGCCAGAGGATTTCTGATCCAATTCCAGGAGTAAAGCAACATGCCAAAACATCTGTTTAATCAGTGCATTTCAACCCTTTAGAACTCTACATTCTCTACCCCCAAGAGAATTTTATAACAACAAACAGTTTTACATGCCTGTATTAGTAAATGCATGACTGGAAAACTTCTCTGGTCACAGTACAACCTCAACCCACCTTCAGTCTCCACAAGCACTAGCATGCTTAAAATGAGAGTGTAGGCGTGGGCCACAGTGCTTAACCCATGCGTCAAGAGGAGAATTAACACCAAAAATCTGGTGAACACTGGAATTATGGTCTTATAAAAAGTCAAATTCTGCTCTGCTTTAACCCCAGAGCTCCACAGAATGCAATGAAAGCAGTGATCAGTCTAAAGCACTTATCACTGCCCTGGGGAACTCCTCCTATTTCATACCTGTGTGCTTTTAAGCTTCCTGAGGCCAAGCAGAATCCAAGCACTGTCACATTTCATACCTGAATAGAGATAGAAATGTAGCCGTGTTAGTCTGGTGTAGCTGAAACAAAATA
>JANRFK010001158.1:29757514-29783633 GCA_030068395.1 Apalone spinifera
AGCGGCTGATTTTCCGGAATAAGTGGGCCTGTGTAGACACAGCCCATGGGTTTATCAAGCAAAGATGAGTTTCTCTGGCAAAACTGTGTTCTCCTGTTATATTCTTTACCTGAAATGCTTGCGCCCTAAGGAGAGTCATGGTGTCTGGAACAAAAACAAAAACAAATAAAACATGCTGGGAGTTCAGGTTGTAAAAACTGTTGCTATCTTAGTCAGCTATAGTTTTGACAAATG
The DNA here is from genome assembly GCA_030068395.1 of Apalone spinifera. Lineage (NCBI taxonomy): Eukaryota > Metazoa > Chordata > Testudines > Trionychidae > Apalone > Apalone spinifera. Next base: position 29,757,749 of record JANRFK010001158.1, read on the forward strand.
TTTAGTAACTCTGCTTACAACTGATGGTAACCTCAGGAGAACTGGCAAGTCATAAGAAGTGTTCAGCATCATGATAGCCATTACCCTTCATTAAGCACATGTGGAACTCTGTCTCTAGCAATGACACAGTTTTGATGCTTCAATGATCAACACATCCACATCTTACTTCACTTAGCCAGTAGAAATGAGAGTTATTATGAGGGAAATTGCATAACAATCCCACAGGGTGTCATCCTAGGTCTTGTGGAAGCATGATCTGAGTTGTTTCCTCTTTGACGTTAGTTTTGACATAATTTCCTGCTTTAATGTATTTGCCTGTCACTATTTTGTTTACATAAGCCTAAGGCTGTTATATAGTACAGGTATGAGCTATGGCAAGCTTGGAATCAGTTGGCCACAACTCAATGTTGTTCTTCCTCATTGACCTCAAAACTTCCCATTGACTTTGACTGCGATGAGTCTCAGTGGCTCCCAATCATATTTTATTTTTCTATAGCATCCTTTCTGTATTTCTCTGGGCAGAAAGAGTGCAGGATTTTGTCCCAAGATTATACTCAAATTTATTCACTACAGGTTGTATCTCCCTAAACTGGGACTTTCTGGTCTGGCAACATCCATGGTCCAGCAGGAACATGAGTGTTCCTGGACTACAGAGTCTAGGAACGGGGAGGTCTGGCAGTGGGGCTGGAAGCGTGGCACATGGGGCTGGCAGGGTGACTGAAAGCCCTGTGGCAAGGCAGCACAGCTGGGAGCTCCATTCCAGCAGTAGCAGGGCTAGCAGCGGCCACAGACCTCTGGTTTCAGTGAAGGCCAGAGCTCTGTGGCCTGGCAGTGGCTGTGGGAGCTTCACCTACAGCCAAGGAGCTCAAACCCCAGCTGTGGCCAGGGAGCTCCAGCCCCAGCTGTGGAGCTCCTGCCTGGGCCATGGACAGGGAGCTCTGGTCCCACCCAGGGAGACCATTGGCAGGGGACCTCCCCTGGTCTGGCAAATCCCTTCATTTTGGACTGGTCAGATCCCGGGGTGGGGGGGTAGGGTGTGCCATACCAGGCAGATCCAACCCTGTATATGATATGGCACTCAGGTATTATGGTGATGATGATGTAAGACAGATACTGTAGGAGAGACACCGGTGGTTGACAACCAGAGGACTTGGAATTGAAACTGTTAACTACACAAAGTGTTCATTGGTCTTTCCTTCTTTTTCACTGAAAAACCTGTGAAAAGACCAAAAGCTATTGAAACATTCAAAACACCTAAGATATGTAGAGCCAGTGGTATCACCTCTTCCTATTTAATTGCAGAGCAACTACAAAATAACCCCATCTATTAAAAGCCCCAGAAATGTCTAGAGAATCCTAAAGTGACCCTAAAGAGGTAAGATTATGGATATGTCTTTAAAGATTTCATCTGTTCTGTGGATGAATGTTAGTGCCAGTGGATGATGATTGTTCTGGGATAACTGTTGGTGATCAGCTGCACATCACCTAGAACAAAATCAACCCTACAAGGACTGAAAGAGCTCAAATGATGTGTGCCATCGCTGAGCCTTCTGAAGGTAATATGTATGCTAGATGTGGTATTTGAGGTCAGCATAGGAATAAGAAAGAAAATCCATAGTCCTTAAAGACATCTTTAATTAATGGTATATATCTTTGATATTATTTATGATACTGGAGACATATTTTGCTAAATGATATTGGAAGAAGGAAATATCTTTGTCAGTCAGTTTCAACTCTATCTGATGTTATTTGCAAGTTTACCAAAATGTTTATGGAAGTAACACTCGCTTTGAAACCTAGAGTCCTCAGAGTAAAGTTGCCATTAAAATCCCACCATTTTTTAAAGACATTTAAAGTGAATTGACATCCTAACTTTAATGTAAAGTGACATGCAAGAATAAAGGAGGAGTCTGCACACTGATTTGGATTCATTTGTTAAATTTCCAAAATTATGGCTATCAAAGGGTTCTCTATAGTTATAGTGGAAGGTTGTCAAGGGCAATATTTGATGAGCAAGAGGAAAAATAAATTTCTTTTTACAAAAAAAGATTACTTGGTTCTTTAGAGAGTATTGAAGAGAGACTTTTATTGCACACTCATATTCAATTTATAGTTTTACAAGAATTCCTAGAGAGATTCCTAATCAACATGGGGTAGTGGTGGTCTAGATAACCTCTTCTGGTCCTTTCCAGCCCTGCTTTTCTATTATTCTATTATTTTATTTTTTTAGAATCTACAAAGCAAGTTCCATCCGCTCTGTTTTGCCCTGCAACTGGGCATTGATGGGCATTTAGTTAGGGTGGAGTTCAATGCTAATTCTATCCCAGATATTCATAGCAAGGATCTCCAATACACATGGTATCAGATGTCATTAATTAAGCTACAAAAAATGCTCAAGACTAAAAAGTATGAATTAAATATCATGTCATCTCACCATCACAGAACACAAAATGCTTGATTGGCTATTAAAGTACTATTTGAGAACTGTGAAAGGATGTCTTGTGCAATAATTTCCAAAATGGTACATGCAGAAATGATCTAGATATCTTCCCCCGATTGCTTATTAAAACACTGCTATACTTGTGATATCATCAAAGAGAATGTGAAGTGTTAAATTCTTGTTTCTGTTTAAATGTGTTGCAAAAGCATTTCAAGTGATTTTTGCATGGAACGCATAGAGGTGGTCTTAATTTTTTTTGAGAGATGTTAAAACTAAAAATTCCCATATACTCTCACTTCCCCTTAGAAGTCTATTGAGGTTGGCTTATTCCTTTACTTTGATATGCAAATTGGCAGATTGCTTTCCTGCGGGGGACACTGGAAGCTGTCCAAAGAACACAGAGTAAATGTCCTGTCAGGATAGAAGCTGAGATGGCTAGAATGGTCCTTGGACAGCAGTGAAAGCCAAGTTTGTGTTTTGGCTTAAAAATAAAATACCTTTGTTAACAGATTTTACTTCCAATATAAATGTTTATATATTTACTCTGCTAGTCCTCTCGGTTAGCCAACAGCTGGAACACAACAGTTTATCTGTTCCTTTTCTGGTCAGTATGTTACTAAACTTATATCTTTTTTTGAAGATATTATTTATTCTGCCCTTGACATATTCCATAAAATGCTAGTTTTTAAAACAGCATTTACCCTCAGAGCCATTGAGGGCACATTTTACAATGAATTATACAACTGATGTAACAGGAAAAAATGCTAAATTCATTTACAAAAATGGGCGCTCTGTCCCACTCATCTTGTCTACAGCCTGTTTCCTTGAAAAGGTAAAGATGAAAGACAGGTTTTAGTTTTCACCTCCTTCCTCCTTTAAGATCCACAGCTTACTTTTTTGTTTTCCTGCCTGTTCTTCTTTCCGATGTAATGGAGTACCTATAAAAAAAGATTAAATGGTATCATAAAGTTTTATTAATGCCTTACATCATTGATATCTCCTCTGTATTGATAGTTCCATTTCCATTATTGCTAGTTAGGCATTTAATTAGTGATTCATACAGTATGTTGTAAACTGCAGTATGAGTGTTAACCATCTATATAAAAGCTCATATTATGTAAAAGCCCTTCCCAATATCATAATTGGAGTATAGTTATCCATTTTAAGCAACTTGAATTAGATTATTATAGATTAATTTATAAAAAGTTACTTGTAAAGGACATTGAAGATCACAGAATATTAAGAGTGGAACTTCATTACATTAAAATGGACTCTAAGAACAATGGGACTATCTCTATATTTTATATATATCCATTTCATTTTTCATATAATAAGAACAATAACAGTTTTATCTGGCACTACGAAGATACTTAAGGATGGAAGGACAGATTATTAAACAAGAGATTTGTGAAATCACAGTAACTGTCTGTTAAAGAGAGGAAAAGGCACAGTAGAGTTTGCTCTTTACAGAGGAGGGGATGCAAGTAAGAGCATAAAATGGAATACATGGATGGATAATGCTGAAATGGTGCATAGAAATCCATAATGTTTGGAGGGAGAGTGGTAAATGCTAGACAGCAAAAACAATATAAATTCAGGGCAAATTACTAATTAAAGTGAAGTTACTTCGCGTTTATAGCAGTGTCATCAAAAGCAGAAATTAGCCCAAATCTGTATAAAATATTAATTCCATGAGGAGTAACGGTAGTTCGAATTCAGATTATTAATTCGAACTACCTATTCCGTGCCGCATGTAGCCGGGAGCACGGCGTTTGGATTAAGGGGGATTTAAAAATGGTGGCGCCCGGGAACATGCAAATGAAGCCTGGGATATTTAAATCCCTGGGATATTTAAATCCAACTAACAAGCTAGTGTAGATGTACCTACAGAGAGTGCAGTGGCATGTTGACCCTAGCCAGACCCACTCTGTGGAGGACCAGGAGAAGGGTTGGTATAGAATCACTGCAGCAGCTCTGTGTTTCTCGACACTTGTCTACACTAAAACGAAGATTGACACTGCTGCAGTCAATCTTCCAGGGTTCAAACATTATTTTGAAATAACTAGTGTTATTTCGAAATAACTTAGTCTGTGTCCACACAGCTGGCAGTTATTATGAAATAATGTCAAAATACTGTCAAGCTGGAAGATTTCTTACTCCGAAATCTCCTGTAACCCTCATTTTATGAACAGTAAGGAAAGTTGGAGGAGGAGTGCTCTATTTTGAAATAAGTACCGTGTAAAAGCTCCCAATTTCGAAATAAGCTATTTTGAAATAAGCTACGCAATTGATGTAGCTCAATTTGCTTAGCTTGTTTCGAGTTAAGCCCTGCTGTACAGACGCACTCTCAGTGTATGTGCGTGTGTATGTGTGTGAAATTCTCATTTTGTGCATTTGGTTTTTCTTCATTGCATGTAGTACTTTACACTTGTCTTTTCTGTAATTCTGATCTATGCCCCAGCTGCTCCCTGGGGCACGGCTGCCCCATGTGCTGGGTCTGCAGCTGGGTGTGCAGCCACCCAGGCTCCATCTCCGGCAGCTGCCACGTGGGCCACATGGTGGTTGCCCAGCTGCTCCTGGGTGGGGCAGCCACCCATCACACGGCCCTGCCCCTGGGACCATGGTACTAGGGCTTCAGCTGTTGGTGGCTGCTGGGGCTCTGAGGCCAGGACCATGGTACTAAAAATAGAAGCTGGAGCCACAGCTTCTGCTGAGGAAGTGGGTGGGACTGAAATTTTTGGTGCGCGCCCGTGCAGGCGTGCACCTTAGAGGGAACCCTGGTGAAGACCTGCCAATTTGAACTGTGAGGGCAATCCTGTCGGGTCTGCTAGGCCTGCTGCTCATGAGGAGCAATGGAAGTAGATGGGAGCGTGTGCTCCCATCGACATTCTACTGTGTGGATGCCACCAAAACGTGATTTAAGATACTTCGACTCCAGCTATGTAATTAACATAGCTAGAGTCGCATATCTTAAGTCGACAGTACCTTTTAGTGTAGACCAGGCCTCAGGGATTTTTCTTGTGTGTGGGTATTCCTCTGGAAACTGGCTAAGTCAGTTTTGAGCCTCTTAGCACCGCTGAAAACATACCCCAAAATCTGTCCCTCTGTTTTTATCATTGATTTAATGTTAACCAGTCCCTGCTTCTGAGTGACATTGGACCTCTCTGCTCAGAGCTATCTTTCTCACCCTTTGTTATCCTTTTTATAATGATGCCCAACCACTGTTTCCTTTTCTATAGATCAGTGTTTCTGAAAGTGTTCCACAGAATCACTTTGAGAAACACTTTAACTGGCTGTCCCGATTTATTTATTTATGTACCGGTGCCACGACCACGGAGTCTTGTGGCTCCCATTAGCCCCATTTCATCCTTTGCAACCAAGGGGAGCCGCAGGAAGCAGCGTGGGCTGGGCCACCACTTCTTGCTGCTCCACTTGGCTGCAAAGAGCAAACCGGAGCCAATGGGAGCCACGAGGCTTTGGGGCCATGGCACCAGTAAATAAACAAATTGGGGTGGCCAGTTAATGTGTTTCTCAAAGTGATTCCACGGAACACTTTCAGAAACACTGCTGTAGATGATATGTGCAATAACATCCTGCGGCATTTGCCTGCTAAGTTGATTTCGTTGAGCTTTGTTTGATTGATGAAGTAAAATAAGTGTCTGTGTTTCTTCCAGTCATAGGGGACACTGAACTTCAGCAGCTTAAGTGGTTTTTAATATTTGATTAGGTTTAAAAATCCTGTACTTGCCACCTGTATGTTTGCATAGTCCTTGAACTGTCATGTTATGATATATGTCACAGAAGCATTTCACCTAGGAAGGAGGAGTTCCAGGAATTATGTCACTGAAGCTATGTCTACACTGCAGAGTTTTTTAGGAAAAACAGCCGTTTTTCAACAAAAAAATTCACTTACAACCACACTGCAATCGTGTTCTTTCATAAAAAAATCGAAAGAACCAAAGGGGTTTTCCAACATTGGTAAACCTCTTTCTGTGAGGAAGAAGCCTTTTTCCAAAAGAACTCTTTTGGAAAAAGGCATGTGTGGACAGGAAAGAGGGAGTTCTTTTGAAAGCAGAGGAAAGAGGAAAAAGCACAGGTGCCCTGGTGGCCACTCAGTCCATAGTAATCGCAGCTTAAATGCGAGATAGCCCCATTCAATATGGACCCTATCTTCTGAAAAAGCAGATCACTTTTTCGATGCACTTTTGCTGTGTACACACTCTCTTTCAGAAGAAGTTTTTTTGGGAGATCTCTTCCAGAAAAGCTTCTTCCGAAAGAAGCCTGCAGTCTAGACATAGCCTGAATTAGTCAGACAGTTAAGCTAGGTTTACTGCAACCTGCTGCGTACCATTCCAAAGACAGTATCACAGGAAATAACACCATTACAGAGCAATTTGGAAATAGGACTGAGTTGCGAAATTCCAGAGCTACAATGTACTGCTCACTCCAAAGGCAAACTCGGTAGAACACAATAAATAGGTACATGCAAAATCAACCCATTGATCTGCACATTAGTCTTCCAATTGCTTTCTGAAACATGCTGTTCAACTCATTTCTGGGGCCTCTCTATTCTTTCTAAGAATTGTTTCAAATGCCTATCCTCAGTCCCTCCAGACCTTTTGGTTTCTACTTGCAACATTTCCCAGATCTTTTACATTTTCTCTGAGGGCTTTTCACTCTTTCCTCTTTGCTCTCTCCTTCAGCTGGTCTTCACCCAAGTATCCAGTAATGCAATATACCTGGGCATGAAACCATCAGGTAACTGCAGCCAGTATAGAACTAAGGAACCATTCCTCAGAGTCCTCATCAACAAGGGCTACTGCGACCATATCAGATTTGTTCTCCACTCTCTATAGTGGCTTCCCATAGAACACTAAGTCACCAAATCACAAAATAAAGAAAAATTACCCTGAATGTGCCTAGATTCACTTTTCCCTTTACTTACTTCAATTTTCTCTTTTTGTTCAGTCCACTCCCATGCCCCAAATTCCTTGGAGACATGATAGTCCTGTCTGGGTTTAAATCATTCTGTGTCTCTCAACTCCTGGTTTTTCTCTTTCACACAAAGAAAGCAGGCAAGGCATCTATAGCCAATTCAAATGTCATCTCTCTCTCTCAGCTGGTTCTCCGGGTTCCCTGGACAACACCTTTGCTAGCTACCTGAGTTAACCCCTTAGTCATTGTGTGCTGGTCAGCACTCCTCCTGTCGATTACAGCATCATCACTCCTCTGACAGAATGGGACCTTCAATTACATGATAAAACTCTACACAAAACTAAAGAGACAAAGCTTTCTTGAGGGGGCTTGGTCTAGCACTGTGGAATCAGCTTCCACAGGAACTAAGTACCACCACAAACTTCACCATCTTCCATCCAACTGCAAGGTAGTGTTTCTTCAACCTGCCTTCTCCAATATAAACACAAAGTAGCACATACCTAATAAAATAATAAAAAACAAACAAGCAATAAATAACTTACCAAGCCAAAATGCTGTATTGAATACAGTTTCCTTCTCCTACTCCCAAGAATAGAATGAAAGCAAGAACAATCCGTACATGACAGATGTTATTCATAGTGCTTAATGCACAACTGGAAGGTGCTCAGATACTATGATGATGAGACAGTCTAAGAATTAGAACAGAACTGGTCATTTCAGAATCTTTCAAAAGTCACAGCTGGCCAGTTTATTATCCCTTGTTAACTTCCCTGCATCTCCAACTTTCAGGAACCTGTGTGTTCCTTCCTCCCACCTTCCTCTAGGCTAATCAAGACTATTCTAATAGGGTACGTCTACACAGCAGTGTTATTTCGGAATACATAGTGCAACTCTACACGATAAGCCTTTATTTTGAAATAATGTTGAGTTGGAGGATTTCTTACTCTGATTCATGATAACCCTCATTTCACAAGGAGTAAGGGAAGTTGAAGGAAGAGTGTTCTTCCTTCGACTTCCTGCTGTGTAGACAGTGCCAAAAGCCAAATTAAGCTATTTCAACTTTAACTACACAATTAATGTAGCTGAAGTTGTATAGCTTAATTCGACTTTTGTCCTGATATGTAGATGTACCCATAGTTCTTTGCTATTCAGATAATTTGTGATTCCCCCTACTATCACCATAAAGAGCAATATTAATTTCTGCTATCTCTGACATGTTATGGAAATTTGCAAGTCTTTTAGAGTTGGCAAATGTATTGTTTTTATTAATCTGATCTCAACTGCTTACTGCTTAGACATTTTCAATACCTTATTTGCCCCATATTTTAAACAATCTTAATACCCTATTTGTGCCATATCTTTTTTCCCTTTAGATTATTTTTTGGAGCTGCTTTATTTTAAAAATAATGCTGAGATCTCTATTCCATGTATTGTTTGTGCAATATCTTTCTGATCATAAATTTTATAGAAGGCTAATAGAATGCAAACACATTAGCAGTAATACAAAGAAATCCTAATGCCACAGGGTAAATAGGAAATGCAACAACACATTTACAATTTTGACCAGTCAAGTACCAACACTACTCATTTATCTCATTAAAGGCTAATCTACATTCTGAAGAAATAAAGTTCACTGAGATTTTAGATCCTTGAAACCAAATATACAAATTCTACAGACTAAATTCATTTAAAAACGACTCACATAGAAAAAAGCCCATAAAAGAAGGCATGAAATTCAAGTTCTACTCTCTATTAGACTAGAGTTAATAATTACTCTGTTATTGAACAATAGCTTCTTTCCATGCCACAATTATATGTAAATCTCCTCTGCTTCATTAAAATTAAAGCATCAGCATACAGATTAATACCAATACATTAATTTTTATTAATAAATGTATTTGAGGAAAAGGGGTTGAGCAAAACAAGTGAAAAAAGGGTATTGGGATGCAGGATCAGTAGCTTATTTGCATTCTCTTTATTCCTTTATCACAAAATGAAGAGAAAGAGTGAATATATTTGCTGAGGCCAGGTCTACACTACACACTTCCTTTAGTATAACTACATCACAACTTCTAGGCAGCATACTTAGAGTGACCTTAGAACCTACTTAGACAGTGCTATGTCAGTAGGAGACCTCCAGCCAAGGTAGCTACTGCCTCTCACAGAGGTGGAACAATTAAAATGATGTCCATGCAGCTTTTGTAATGGAGACTTGCCCTGAGATCCTTTCTCCTCCTTTCAGCACCCTAAATGTAAGACATACACATTTAGATCACACCATTCTCATCTAGACCCCTTTGAATTCAAACTTCATGGATGACACTTCATGGGGACCTGAGCACTTCTCCCAAGTCAGCAACAGACAGCATGCCCACTTAATACCTCTGTTCTTAAGTTTCTCCATCTGTAAAATGGGAAGAAAGTTACTCACCTTTGAGAACAATAAGTGGAAAGTACCTGCTTGGTGCAAAGTAGAGTAGTATTTATGAGAATGACTGATAAGAAAATAAGCATTCACATTATTCAAATTATTCACGTACTCCTATTCCAGTTTTACTTCTGGCAACACCAGAATGAATCTCACCGCTATTACTTTTGTTGAAGCAAAACGCTCCTCTTTGTTTAGGCAGCTAACAAACAACTTTATTAATTAATAAAGCCTGGTATGAGCCAAACGTGATCCCAGCAAAAGCAGGCCCAGTAAGGCTGAGTAAAACAATCAATCCTAGTATCTTTATACCCTTAACCAAACAAGTCTGACATCAGGACAAGAAATCAAAGCGGACTTAAAAGAGGAATTATTATCAGCAAAAAAAGAAACAGGTTTAGAGGGAGTTCGAGCTTCAGCTCAAAATAGTTCATTAACACATTCTAACAGCGCATCCTTCTGGCCTCTCCCCACCTCGGTGAAGGCCAGTTCACTCCCTCTAGTATACGTGCAGACACAAGAAACTGAAATGGCTTTTGTTATACAGAATGGCTTCTAGCTAAATATGAAATGGTCTCTACACTTTATAGAGAGCAGCAGCATTGAGTAAAAAGGGTACAGATAATTCATACATTAACCTCTCTTTTTGGCTGCAATGTGCGTTCCTAGTTGAGTCTTTCTGGAAAAGAAAAGAAAATCTTTACTCTTCAGAAACATCTCTGATACAGTACATTGTGGAGCTGAGCAAATAGTTCCCAGGGAACAATTTGATACATTTATTTTTTTTCTATTTAGGAAATATTGGGATTTCCTTGAATGCACTAGTTATTCAAATGTATTCAACAACTACATTTCCTAGAGGTTCCCTCTATGGCTCAATTGTTGTGATTATATAAGTTACATGAAGCCAATTCCTCAGATGCTGTAAATGAGTATAGCTCCATTGATTTTATTTTTTTTTCATTATTCACTCACTTTCAGAAGCAAGAAAACAACAAATTCTGCTGTTACAGTATTTCCACAACTTATGCTATTGTTTTATAACTACGATGTACTGTATTATATGCAAGATTATACACAGTTTGGATCTAGTTTGTATATCAATACAGTTCTTCTCAATATTTTTGAAATAGCTTGGATGTTGGAACTAATATATACAAGAAGATGAGGCACATATTGGCTGAACTGACCATCAATCATGGTAGAGAGTGCTGCCCAGCCTACAAGATTACAAAGACTAAAATTGGAGTTAGCGTGGAACAACAAATATGACAGAAGAAGTGCTGTTTGAGATTGTTTTTCTTGGTCTGTACTACTAATTCCGGGAAACATGAGCATACATTTTACAAAACTAATATTTCCTATAGCAATGCAATATCTGGTTAGCCTGTCTCATCCCAAGTCAAGCCTTCTGCTGTAAAACTAATTTCAAATGTGTTAAGAGACATATTCTTTCTAGTTTCCTTTGTGTGTGGAAATCCCTGGAAGACTTTTGGAGACAATTCTGCCTGACCAAGTGGCAATAATGTGGTCTAGTTGCTATTCCTTGTTCTGGTATGTGACCTGAGGCAACTCATTTCACTATTTTCTGACTCAGATTCCTCATGGGCGTAATGAGATCCCTGTAAAGAGCTTCAATAGCTATGGATGAACAGTGCTAGCTAGCACGATTTATAGAAAAATAAATTTCTAAGGAAAGAGAGCCTAAGACATATATTTGCCTGTTATATGGTTGTGAATCTGGGTCCTGATTCATCAAATCATCTAAGCATCTGCTTTGTTATATATTTTAAATAATCTATTTTGTTTCTGACCATTATCGAGATTTGTCATATGTGCAATTTCTTATATTTTAATATTTTGGGTTGCCTTCAAAAAGGACAGGCAATGCAAAGTGAAACATATCAGTTAATCAATAAGCTAGACAATCTGCAGTATATTAGCAGCCATCATCCCCAGGCATTAATTGTAAGATGCTCATTATCTGATTAACAAACAAAGAATGAATGAAAATGTTGATGTGGTTTTTATGGAGCCATCTTTTTCTGTAGGTTTCCCGCAGTATTAAACAGTCAAATCTCAACATAATCTTCTGAGGAGTTTCTATAAAAAAATTAAACCTTTTCTCAGTAAAACTATAGAATAAAGGCCAATGTGCAACTTTTGAAGTTGCAGCTACTTCTGCTTTCGGGGATAGTCACCTGCTTTATATTAAATCAACATGAAGTCAGAAGACTAGCCCTTTAGTAGGAGGGCTAAAGGGTGTGAGGTTTGTAGGACCTTAACTTTGCCCATTGCTGTTGGAATGGGATGAAGCATGAACATATGTTTGTAGACAAATAATGATTTGACAAGAAAACCTGCCTCGCTAACAATCAGATCATCTCCTTCTGTAATGCACTGGTGAGTTTGCCATGGATTCACACAGAGTACAAAAGCCTACTGCTGATACTAGCTAACAGAAGGAGTGTGGTTTGTACAAAGCTCAAGAGGTAGAGATCTGTGTTTTAGGGTTAAAGATCCAAAGTTCTAGCCATATTAGCAACCCATGCTGATGGGTCTTTCTACCTTTATGCTTTGGCTGTAACCTCATTATGGGCTAAGTTAAAACCTTCTTCAGACTGATGTGTAAATATACCTTTCATTTAAGACCATTGTAAAAGACAGTTAAGGGGCCACACCTAAAACAAGGCCTAATAAAGTCAAGATGGTCCTTTTATGTCTATTTCACCTTTAACCCGAAGTGAAAGTAAGGGAGTGCACCCCGGTAAGTACCGGTCATAGTGGCCCAGATTGGGCTCTGGCCATGGCTGCCTGGCCAACAAGACCCCAGTCGGGGACAAGCCCCATTTGGCCGCAGGAAGGGCTGGCAGCGGCCCCCCTCTCCTGCCATGGCATGGGTATGAGGGGAGGCCATGATCCAGTTGTGGCAATCCTGGTCTGGCCTCTCTTCCAGCCACTGCTGCCCAAGTGCAGCAGCCCAGCCCCAGCCAGGTAAGGTAATCTAGCCCCAGGACCCCCCCACAAATTCTACTTCCTACCTCCAGTTCCCTGCCCTGCCTCCTGCACCTCCAACACACCCCATCCCCCTGCCCTGAGCCCCCATAAACCCCAACCCTGACTCCTGCACCCCTGCATCCACTAACTGCAACCCCAGCAACAGCAGACGTCTCATTAAATATAGTCTGTGAGTACAATGTTTCATTGTGTTATTATTAAACACCATGAAAATTATCAATAATATTAATTACTCGTGCAAATGGACATTTTTATACAGCCTCTTTGTTGACCACTTGTTCTGAATTTTGATGTGGTTTGGCTCTTTGGTTTGAAAAGGTTGCTGAGCCCTGTTCTAGTGTTTGTACTAAGGATGTTAAGCATCGGGTAATTGACTAATCAAATAGTCGATGCATTTTTGCATCAACGATTCGATTGTCAATAGGCGCCTCCACCTTTGAAATGTAACAACAGCCCCAGGGCTGTTGTTACATTTCAAAGGCAAAAGTGTCGAAGCCCAGGGTCAGCTGGGGACTTTCCCACTGATCCTGGGCTGCATGAGGCACTGCCGCTTTAAAATGACTGCAGGGAGCCTGACATCGGGCTCCCCATGATATTCAAAGTGCCAGCGCCTCACTGAACATCTGACCCCAGGCTTCATGCAGCACTGCCACTTTGAAGTACACCCTTATCCCCTCTTCCCCCCGCTGCCTCTATCAGATAGAGGCAGCAATGGGGTTGTAGGTGGGAAGCGATTAGTCGACTATCCTGTTGACTAGTCTTTTCACATCCCTAGTTTGTACCTGGTCTGATAGAAATGTTAATGTCTAATGTCAATGTATATGTTGCAGCCTCTGTGACCATTTATGCATGAAAACCCACATTTTACATGGCAAAAATTGTGAGGAGAGTAAAACACAATGGAGTTTTCATGAAATCCTTTAAACATGTTTTTATTTAACTGAAATAAATGGAAACTAACTTAAATGTGCAGCAATATTATTGCCTTGCCTGCTTTCTTTCCAGTCTTCACATATTTGAAAGCCTTTTGGGGAAAGCATGTTAGTTTCTATAATATTGTTGTCTATTGTTATTAATTTAAGCAAATATTGTTTTGTAGCCTTCCAAAACTGCATTGCTTTCCTTGCTTCTCGTTTTACCCTCTTATTTTCTTTCTAACAGTTTCTTTCATCCCCTCTTTATTTTCATTCCTTCTTTTTATTCTGTTCCTCTTGTTTCACTGTCTGCTTCTATTCCCTCATCTGTGTTCATCCTAATGTTCTAACACCTCGGCTGCATCTAGACTGGCATGATTTTCCACAAATGCTTTTAACGGAAAAGTTTTTCCGTTAAAAGCATTTGCAGAAAAGAGTGTTTAGATTGGCACGGACGCTTCTGCACAAAAACATTTTTTGTGGAAAAGCGTCTGTGCCAATCTAGGTGTGGTTTTGCGCAAGAAAGCCCCAATCGCTGTTTTCGCCATCGGGGCTTTTTTACGCAAAACACTTTTTAGCTGCCTACACTGGCCCTCTTGTGCAAATACATTTGCGCAAGAGGGCTTTTGCCCAAATGGGAGCGTCATTGTATTTGCGCAAGAAACACTGATTTTGTACATTCCAAAGTCAGTGCTCTTGCGCAAATTAAAGCGGCCAGTGTAGACAGCTGGCAAGTTTTTGCACAAAATCTTGCCAGTCTAGACGCAGCCCCCATATTTTTCCCCTATAACATACTTCTCTCTGCTTCCCTTTGTGTTTTCCACTCCTCTTTCCTCTTCCACTCCCCAATGGCTTTCAGAGAGTAGCTGGTTCAGAAGTTTTCCATTCTTGGCTGGTACTGAAGGAGCATTTTAGGAATTCTGTCTTCTAGTGGGAAGTTTCCAGCCTTCTATTCTGCATTTAAGGAAGACTGGTATAGCACCATGACAAATACATGATTAAAAATGAATTCGCCTAGTCCTAAAAATTATCCAATATCATGAAATTTACAGACCCTATTTTTTTCTGTCTTTCCAGTTTTCGAATGTTCCTTGACAGAGAATTAGACTTCAATATGAAGGATTTTAAATAAAATTTTATCATGAGTCTTTATAGGTATTTAGTGCTGAATGGAATGCTGAAGCAACAAGTAACTAAATTGGTAGCCCTTTTGTTTTCTTATCACACACATCTGTTGCTGAATGTTAACAAGCGGGTCTTTATATATTTAGTCCACTTGTTAATAGACTAGTATTCTTATCATGATGTTTCCTTGAACGTGAACTAGGTGTATAAATTTAAAGATGGGAATATAGGAAATTACTAAATTATATAGCATCAGAGAGATGTTACAAGGAAATTCTGATATTTCATGGGAAAATATTGCCAATTATGGTAGCTGTCAATTTAACAATAGGCTTATTCACTATGGTGTTTGATTAATGTGAAATTATTCAGTTGGCTACCTTGTAGTTGGCCTATTTTTGTGTCCAATTAGTATGCTAATAATGGTAATTATGTTCTATACTGCATGTCTCATCACCTAGAGGGTTTTTAAAATGATAAAATAATGAGAATAAACAAGCTGATGCTGACATTCACTGGGCCATTCTAATTACTTACTGAGAGCACACTGGGGAATCAACACTCAACCAAAGAAAATGATTCTTGCTTACTTTGTTAAAACTACTCTTTTCAAAGAGCATTAATAGTTTGCTGCTGTTTTCTTTATTACACAGGATTGCACTCCCCCCCTTTTATTTGCTTTGTCAATGTGCAGTATCAGTGCAAAAAAAGAATCAAATGATATTTGATTTTTTTGATAATTGTTTGCAGAAGGTGTCAGAAAAACAAATAACTGTAATTGCTGAATTATGCACCTTAGTAATGGCTACCATTTATTTCCTCACTGTTGTGATAAACATACCATCACCTCTCCCACCAAGACCGTGGCGGGGGGGTGGGGTGGGGGGAAGGAACTGCTTGACTACTGTCAATATCATGTGTTTGGGTGAACTTTTGTCTCTATGAAGTGCTGAGGAGTATACCCATTGCTACTTTTCCATGTAGTATCTGTTTAATAGCACCCATAACATCTGTATGGGAGCTAATAGCCACATTTTTCAAAATGGTGAGCAGCTGCTGCTACCTGCCGCTTATGTTAAACACTATAGTTACTCAGCACTTCTGCAAAGGAGGCCATGTGGACAGCTCTGTTCATGGGACTAGAGTGCTTTCAGGCTATCTCCCTCCCCACATTCCCTGTTCCATTGATGTCCCCTCAATAACAGACCTTCCAAGGAACATGGGAATCTCTCTGACTCCAGTTCACCAATTATGATACAGTAAGGACCTATAGTCATAATGCTCAGGCATAAAACACTTTCCAAAGATTCCCAAAGATTTCCTCTTACTTTTCCAGCAGAGGGCATAGCTGTGAATATATTTGGGTGATTTATATTATTTAAATGGATAAAACATACACCAAGAGAGGACTCAGTCTAAAGTCCTGTCAATATAGGGCATTCACAGAGAAGTTACTACAAAATAGCTAGTTTAAAGCATAATAATAATTATGTACTAACTCATGGAGTGACTCACACCACCTAGTCAATGCAGCATAAGAGTGTCCACTCCAGGAGCTAGTGTAGAATAGCTATTCTATACTGTACTAGCTCTTCCAGATTTTTTTTGCCATCTGGATAAATCCTAGGAACTACTCCAGATAATGTGCTTAACATGGGTTTCAAAATAACCCTTACTGAGATTTAAGGGTTATTTTGAAAGAAGAGGTTTCTTTTATAATAACCGCGTCTACACGGCGTTTTTAATCTCGAAATAGGATATTTCGAAATAGCGGACAGATGCGATTATGCAAATGAAGCATGGGAAATTCAAATCCACGCTTCATTTGCAATTTCACTCAGCTGCATTTGCATTCCTCTCTCAAAAGAGGAATGCAGTGTAGACATACCCCCACAGGGGAAACTACAGTGCAGCCCTTTCATATATGATTCAACTCCTGCATAGGCCAAACTGTGGGGCAATGTTGACAAATCCTTAGGTTCCGTCCTTTGGCAATCTCAGCCTTAATAATTTACAATAATAAACTCAGAATGAAAACATTATGATTGCATTACATACACCCCATATGTTCCACTGAACTAGGACTACAAAGAAAAATATTTGCAACAGTATTATATTTTTGTATAAATTTGTATATACTGAGTAGATGTCACAGTAAGTTTTTAAATGATTCATCATAAGCCAAAGTAAAGGCTCACTGTCTTAAAATCAATGTGCCTCTTAATTTTTTTAAGGTATATTTAATTAAATGGAGTGTTAACAATGTGTCATTTAAATGCCTTGTGATAATTTGTTCCCTGTCTTTTAGAGTTTTGAGTCATGTCTTAGTTGCTAAAGCAGCTTTAACTCCCAACAGCAGTTTTTTTGTCTTGATTATAATAAATAGAAATTATTGAGAATCACGTGTAACTTGAAAATAATTATCAAACTTTTTAAAAATTAGCAGCTATACATACAACTTAGGAATATAGTTACAAATGATCAAGAATGCTTTTTGGATGTACTAGAAAACTTTATAGAAGTTAACATCATATACTTAAGTGTTCCTTATCCTGGTGAATGAGAGCTAGATTTAGTACTATCTTATAAAAGGGAGGATACTAATTAATTCCAGACTCTTTAACGTGACTGTAAACTGATTCAGGGTAATTTTAACACGTTTGTGTGTGTGTGCATGCTTGTGCATGTGCATGCGCATGCACACGCACACACACACAATTATATTATACTGATAAGCTGAGTTTGAATGTGAGAGTTTTTAAAGAATGTATTTGAACCTTTTGATTTTATCTTTCCAGGAAATTGCTTCTATTTTTCATATGTAATATTATTTTTTCCAGAAGGGGAAGATAATTCAGAAAAGGCACATCTTAGAACTTCACTGTTGATTCAGTGGTGATTTTACTATTCATCTTTGGCCACGGCATGGGTTATAATGAATTTTTTACCAAAATTATTTAAAAGCATCATTGAGACAAGTTCTGAGAAGTGGCCCCACTATTAATGATCTAAAAGTTGTCTAGTGTAGATTAAGAGCCATCAGGGTATGAGAGGATCAATGCTTCACTGCATGAGTGTCTAAATATGGATTTAGCAGTCACAGTATCAGATATGTTCCAGAATCAAGAACTATGTTTTAAAGCAATTAAGGTTGAATAAATGTGAAAGTAAATATACAAGTTAAGCTAATAGTGTTGGAACTAATTATCGGTGCTTTACAGGCGATCTGAATCAATTCACCAGTCCCTAGTAATTTTTTTTTTTATAAAAGAACAGTTGTTATAATGAGAAGTAGTGCCTACTAGCATGTGGAAATTAGTTTCTGATTAACAATAGTTTCAATAGTGATTATCACAAAATAAATTCCAGGATAATTTCTCAGAGAGCATGTAATTCAGTCAGCACTATAGTGCCATATAAACTGTGATGCTTGAATTGTGAGCTTTTGTTATATTAACTCAGAATTAAGTTACAAAAGGCTAACAGGCAGATTCAAATAATATATTTATTACACACGGTTAATAGTTTTTCAGATACTTTAGGGATATTGTACTTTATTGCAGGGTACAATGTATAAACTTTCTTGTATGCAGGTTAGAAATTTAATTATGTATTTACTGGCATATTCTGCCTTCAGAGTATTCTTGTAGCCCATTCACTGCAACAATAAGACAACTTGTAATTTTAAATCAGCAAAGTGAGAATGAGACTGGAATAATTTTGTGCAGATATAGTGACTTTTCAATTAACTTGAAAACATGCTTTAGCTGTGGATGGAGCTTCTGCCTTTGGAGTACAAAGGGCCGTGCTAATTTATTGTGATATACTTTGTAGTCAAGTACGTGCTAGACAGTAAAAACAAAAAAAATAAATATCTATAGGTTAAATATATGATAAAAACAAGTTTTAAAACTTCTCTTTTATAAAAGTATGTTATTTTTCTATACTAGTATCGCCAATATATCCTAGGACAGTTCACAGTTGGGAGGGCCAGTTGGTAGGGATACCTGTGATTATTTAAATAGATTACCAGATGTATTAAATAAATGAAAAGCTGAATTTATTCAAACAAAGCTCAGTATCCTGGGATAAAAACAGACATTAAGAAATGTACATGTGGCACTTTGCTTCCTTTTTCATTTCCATAATTCATTACTTACACTAATAGTAAGTAATTTGATTTTTAAAATTATAACATAACAAAATTTGTGGAATGCATCATTTATATTTTTGAGAGTTTATAAGCATAATTAGAAGGGCAAAAATATATTTTGACCATTATTCATTAAGACACTGCAGATTTTATTGAAAGGGAGAACTATTATTTCAACTGATCTGAAAAATGTGTCTTGACAAGGAAGAAAGTTACATAGCTGTTAGTTATTACTGGTACATTTTGGGCTAGAGGCCCAAGAAGGCTAAGCAAATGTGAGTTTAGCATTTCTGTTACTATCTTTCTCCATCTTCAGTTTTTAGCAATTACAAACTCATAGAATTTCTAAGTTAAGATTTCAGTTTTGCCCTTGGCCGATGTTGTCATGTGTTGGTTTTAATAGTAACAAATTTACGTACTTTGATATTCCTCATGGCTTCATTACCATTTCCTGTTGGGTGAAATTGTGTTTAGTTTTCTCTCTGGTTTTCTTAAAATATGAAGCCATTTTAGGCAGAGAAAGATTTATTCTTATATTGCTATTTTTCAAAATGATGCTTCACTTAACCTATCGGTGTTAGGCATATTTTCCAGATTTCACCCAGTGATCTCTATATTTTTCTTATATTTGCATTTTCACAATCAAATACATTCAATGTGCTTTTACAACTAGCAATTTACGCTCCTCCCTCCCCCAACCCAACAACTCATACTGGAAATTTGATCCCTGCTCAGACAATTCTGCTTATACAGTATGTAGAAATCTTTGTTTTCATGCTATACAGCTGGTCCCTGAGTTGCGAATGGTCGACTTATGACTGTTTGCAGTTATGACCAAAGCTGTTGTAAATGGCGGACCCCGAGTTACAAACGCGATCCATGCTTATGAACAGCATGGTTGCGTGTAACTCAGTGGAGTCTGACTTATGAACAAACCGAGTTACGACCAATTGCTTGGTCTGTAACCGGTTTGTAAGTCGGGAAGAGGCTGTAGTCCAGAAGAAAAGTACATAAACCGACAAATTCAAGTTAGAAATTTCTAGCCAGTGATTTAGAGTTTCAATGTCATAGTTACTGGACAATCCTAAAAGTTAGAGAGAGGGAAAAACAGTGCTTATCTACACAGTGTCAGACTGTAAACCCCTTCCTCATAATAGTGATTAATTACCAATGCCTGAGTAGTCCCATTAGAATTAAGGAGACTACTCCAGTAAGAGCATGAGTAATGGGTTCACAATCTGGCCGAAGGTGATAGATCACTTTGAATAATTTAACATACGCAGGCCGATGAAAGATTGTAGGCCACTGTCATAACTAGGATAAAACAATACTTTCTCTGGGTCATCTGGTCGCCTTCTATAGACATAAAGTGAAAATATGAACCACAAATTACTTTGAAGATAGAGAAGAGCTCAACTAGTTTGGCAAACTTGAGGTACAGAAAGAACAATGGCACCTTAAAGGCTAACAGATTTATTTTGGCATAAGTTTTTGTGGGTAAAAAACATACAGTTTGCATCTGATGAAGTGGTTTTTACCCACAAAAGCTTATGCTTGGCCTATCAAATTCACAGTCCATTTTAGTCAATTTCACAGTCACAAGATTTTAAAAATGGGAAAATTCATGATTTCAGGTATTTAAATGTGAAATGTCATGGTGTTGTAATTGTAGGGGTCCTGACAAAGAGACATCGTGGGGATTACAAGGTTATTGTATGGGGGATGCAGTATTGCTACCCTTACTTCTGCACAGTTGCTGTTAGCAGCATTGTCTTCAGAGCTGGGTAGCTGGAGAACCGTGACTGCTGGGTAGGAATGCAGCTCTGAAGGCAGAGCTACTGCCAGCAGCAGCACAGATGTAAGGATGACATGGTGAGGTATTGCGACTGTTACTTCTGCGCTGCTGCTTGCATAGCTGGGTCCTTAGTCCACAGCATCTACTCTCTGGCCACCCAGCTCTGAAACCAGCAGTACAGAAGTAATGACACCCTGGATATGGTATTATCCATCCACCCTTAACTTCTGCACTGCTACTGGCAGGGTGTTGCCTTCAGAGCTGGGTTTTGGCCAACTTTACAACCACTGCTGTCCAGTTGCCCAGCCCTGAAGGCAGTGCAGAAGTAAGAATGGCAATACCATGACCCTCCTAAAATAACCTTTTGGGTCAGGATTGCCAATTTGAGAAATGCTAGTCTCCCCTGTGAAATCTGTATAGTACAGGGTAAAAACACACGAAAGGCCAGATTTCATGGGAGGACACCAGATTTCACGGTTCATAATGCCTTTTGCAGGGCTGTGAGTTTGGTAGAGCCCTTTTTATGCTCAAATAAATCTCATAGTCTTAAAGGCACCACAGGACTCCTTGTTGTTTTTGCAGACACAGACTAACATGGCAATCTCTCTGAAACTTGAGGTACAGTCGTGAAAATAACAGTGACTTCCCAGTAATTTAGCATGAGGTTTTCAATGAATCACATATCAGTGCGTGTTAAAAATGTACTTTCAAAATGTGGGGAAAGGGCAGTTTGGATGGCCTCCAATTGTTCAGGTATATTTTGCTTTTGAATCAAACTCTAAACAGAGGGCCAGATTGTCCTTGAATAAAATTGGCCACAACATGCTACCCAGGAAATATACTTTATGAAAGAGATAGCTTAAAGTTTGGCTTAATATTTCTTCCATTGAAGTAAATGCAAGAATGACAAATATATGGTAACACCACATAGTTAGCATGACCACTGGTAATGAGGATGTTCAAATGTTAGAAAGTCTCCACTACTCATAGCTGCATTGAATGTGTACGGTCAAATGGTTTCAAATCTGTATTGATCTCGCTAATGAACATTACACATAGCCAAAAATCCTTTAACAACCTAAACAAAAATAATGGGTTATTTGACAACGCACTATAGACTCTGCCCTGCTAGGTGCTCATTGTTGAGACCTATGGCAGCAAAGGATGTGAGTAGCCTCATTGAAGTCAATGGGACTACTCATAGGCTTAAAGTGAAATGCTTTCCTGGAGGTCAGAGTGATCAGTATCTTGGAGGACTCTAGGTCAGGTCCTCAGCTGATGTACATTGATCATGTACATCAATTGCTCATTGATTTCAAAGGACCTGCACCAATTTACACCAGCCGAGCCTCTGGTCCAGCATGCTCCATGCTTCTAAAACAATACTTCTAAACCAACAGTCCTGGAGACTAGACACAGAATAGGCACAGCACGTACATTGTTTGGGCGAGAATGCAGTGTATTTCATACAGCATGTACATAGCAGAATATAAATTTATTCCCTCTTTATTTACAAAAGGGAGATTTTCAAAAAGGAACAAAAGGAGAGTCAATGGGAGCTGGCTGCCTAATTCTCCTTCATTTCTTTGAACATCTCCTCCTCCGTTGCTAGCTGTGCAATCTCCTGGGTACTGCACCTCTAGACACTGTAGTAATCTGCCATTTCTGGTGGCAAAGAAGAGAATGATGTGGAGGATGTCCAAGAAGAATGGGGCAGATTTTCAAAAATCAGTGGGACTTGTGCATCCCTGTCACATAGGTGCTTTAAAAAAAATCACATCCCATATTCATAAACTGCTCTGGAAACCCTGCATATCTTGTATAGCACTTCAGAATGATAGCATGGGTGATGCACAAAATGGTGTAGCAATATTTTGATCACTTTGGTAACATACATATTTTCCAGTGATCAATATCACTGGATCACTGTGATCACTGGATATTGAGGAAGAGCCCTACCCTAGAGGACTTATTGTAAGGGCCCAGGATGTAGGTTGCCTGGTCTAGTAGTCAGTCAGGCTAAGCTGGAGCCCATTTGTTAGAGATGGCAGTTAATAAGCAGGGATCAGAGGAATCATTAGCACCTGGGTTAGTTAGTAAAAGTTAGTGTCAAAGTCAGGCCTTGCTGGAATCAAGGTCAGAGTCAAGCCAGAAATCAAAGGAAGTACTAGGCAAGACTCAGACTAGGATTGAAGGCAAAGTGATGCCTAGAGTCACAGCAAGCCCCAAGTCTGTATTATTGCCCTGACAATGTCCTGAGACACACATCAAGGTTAAATTGGGTGGCGGGCCAGTCAGAGTGCTGCAGGGTACTGTCACTCTGACTCTCTTGGAAGGTACTTCCTGTGGTGTCTATTCTCCACATTGCTCCCCGGCTGTGGCTCTGCATGACCTCCCAGTGGCACTGTCAGAACATCTGCTGCTCCCGGCTCTAAAATGCATTTTGTAATCCCTACATCCTTACCCTTAGTCGCAATGTGTTCATTGGTTACCTAGCACATAAATTACCTGAACTGTGTTTCCTATGAGAGTGCAACATTGTCTCAACATACTTGCACTAATGCTGCTTACATTTAACTCTGGTTTTTGACCTTCCTAGATTTGTACTAATATTTTGCCATCAGAATTCAGCTATATTTTGCTAATGACACTTAATAGTGTAATTAACATTGTAATTTCATGAGCTGAATCCCTTGCTATGACAATGTCAAAGTGTGCCTTAAAATATTAAAAAAAGTCAACCACTGAATAAGCTCAGTAGCAAGTTTTCATAGTTAAAACATTGAACTGTCTCTGATAGTTTCTATAATGCTCTAGTCCACTCACACGGTGGACTAACTTCTTACACATTTTATTTTATTTTTAAATTGTCACTTTTTGGCTGCTGCTTTTCTATAGCTCCAAAATATGGTAAAAAAAATAAGTTTATAATGGAAAAACTGATTAAACCAAAGTATTCTATTTTTTATTCTGCAAGAAAGCCTGAGAAAGGGAATTTGTAATAAAGTTACAGAGAAGTTCACGTGAACACATCTATGAAATTCCAATTCCATTATGAGTTGCAGGAATTTAATTGCTGTGTTTTTCCTTTCATTTTCTAAGTTCTACCTCTCTTTCATATTTCTCAGTTACTCATATTCTAACATTGGACATCTGTTGTCTGACTCTAGATAGAAATATAACTGGCAAATCCATCAAGGCATTTTCCTGTGCTTTGAAAGAATTCCTCAGCAGGGGGAATCATGTGAGTGCTAAATCCAATTATCATCTTGTGGGCACCAAAGATTGTCTCCTTTATAATATGGCAACACTTTGTTGTGATAAAGGAAAAGAGTTCCAGGTCCATTCCTGATCTCGGGCTCTCACCTCAGCCTCCCATGTCAGTTACATTACAGCAGCATCAAAAAAGAGAGGGCCTAGAAATAAATAAGTTAGAACAACACAATTGGTTTTCAGGTTACAAGCTGACTTGGGATGTTCCCTAGTGTCTGAGTGATGCAATGAATGCAAGTTCTCTCTTTGGGGGCACATCTACACTACGGGCTAAAGTTGAGTTAAGATTCAAAACTTCAGCTACATTAATTGCATAGCTAAGGTTGAAGTACCTTAATTTGACTTTTGGTGCTGTCTACACAGCAGGAAGTCGAAAGAAGAACACTCTTCCTTTGACTTCCCTTACTCCTTGTGAGTAAAGTGGGTTAAAGAAGTTGGAGTAAGAAGCCTGTTATTTTGAAATTATTTCAAAATAATGGGCTGCGCACTCTATTTTTTTAAAAATAACATGAGTTATTTTGAAATAAACATGCAGTGTAGATATAGCCTGTGTTACTCCTTTTAAAATTTAATAAAATCATGTAAAATACACATGACAAATTAGCAAGAGAAATGTATATTCATGACTGATTTGTCGGCACCTCTTCTGCTCCCTTTCAAAACATCTTACGTCTTATTACAGTTACTAACTTCATCGTTAGCCATATTCTTTTATGAGTCATAAGATGCAACACATTCAGACTGGGATTTTCAGTGGGTCCAAGAGATCTAAATACTGATGTCCTATTGACTTTAGTCCTTTTGAAAATTTTAGCTTTAGACTGTAACTATTTTAAAAACAAACTAGCTTCATTTTAAAAGCCATGGGCCAGATTATCTTATGTTCCTAGAAGTCATTTATAGCTGTGCACAGTAAATGTAAAGTAGGTAGAAAACCATTGCCAAATTAATGTTGGTAGCATTTTATGCATATCCAACACTCACTTTGGACAGGTGTAACTAATAACACAGAGCAGAAGAGAATGAGAACTATATTGTTTATCTATTTGAAAGTAACTTGATCCACCTTGTAGCAACAGGAGTTTAATACAAAGAGTGAGGATATAGCCCTATAACTAGAAAACTAGAGTGAGAGAGAATAAAAATTATCTTATGTCCTTGTTAATTTTTTCCCTTTGCTCAGCTATATTTGCATGATTAACATCTCTAATACATCTGCTGTGCTCATGAATCAAAATACTTGGTTTCCTTTTTTCCATCAGTGGTAATTAATTAGACAACAGCCATTCCTTTGCTGGAAACAATCAGTAGTTTCTACTACCCAGTGGTACTCATGCATTACCTCAATGCCAAAAGCCTGAAAACACATTCTTGGCTGGGAATCCACTTGCCTGAGGAAGGGATGGTCCCTATAGCACAGTCATTCCTTGCCAAAGTAATTGCGGCTTGGGAGGAAGCATCAAGGCACCCAGAAGCCTGGGCCCACACATACCACTGAAACTAGAAAATAAAATGTTGCCTCCATTAGTGAGTTGTCATTAATTGTTCTCTTGATGAATAAACATCTTTGAAGAGGAATTCCCAACTTCATCTCGTAATAATTATTTCTGTCTTCCTGAAAAGACAAATAATAATGGGAATTGGGCCTTTTGCTTGAGTAAAGAAGGAGAGTGGCCTGAAATCTTTCATTTGTCTGTGTATGTTGAATCATTCTAAGTGATCTATCACCTTCAGCCACATTGTGAACCCCTCACTCAATGGCTACGTCTACACAGGCACCCTTTTCCGGAAAAGGGATGCAAAT
>JANRFK010001158.1:29790834-29811753 GCA_030068395.1 Apalone spinifera
AGTGTTACATAAACAGGACAGGTGAAATATTACCATGTAAAGCAACCATAAACATATGAAAAGATCTAGGTTTACAATTTATGATTCAAACTCTACTATCTACACAATATACATAGACGTAAAATGTAAAAACTTAAATATCTTGGAAACAGTAGCCAATCAGTTGTTTTAATTGTCACATTTGAATTCAGCACATCAAAATACATCATAAATAGCACATTTTATCTCTAAGCAGACAACTTTTAAAAAATTGTAGAGCAGTGTTATAGTGAAAAGACTAGCTTAGATTTTGTAGGTGAAAAGCAAATAAAACATCTTCATGTTTGTGTTGTTAAGGGAGAGAAAGACTAGTCAGCACAATGCAATATGGCTCATCACATCAAGAAACAGGTCCACAGAAATGTCAAAGAACATTTGAATCTCTGTTTCCCAAGTAGCCAGTCCTTTCCTGGGCTGGGAAGAGGAACTAATGAAAGAAAGAAAGCAGCAGGTTACAATTTAAAAACATCTTATAACCTCAATGGTCAATCTTGGCAGTGCTCCAATAGTTAGCATAGAGGTTTAACACAAGCAGGGCTAGAGAACAGAGTCTATTCCAAGTCTAAGATTGACTTGGAACTTGGCAGAATACAGCAGCAAAGAAATGCAAAACAAAATGACAGTTTTGGGAAGGCTGTGAATTGACATGCCTGAAGCTGATGCAGCAACTCACTGGCTCAATTTAAAATACTAGATTAGGCCACAGTTTCAGATTTTTACTCCTGGATCCTAATCCCAGTCTAACTCACTACATATTTTCACACTATCTAGCTATTAATTTCCTGAGGGGATGAATGTTACAACATTAAGCATCCAACCTGAGAGAAAATACCTTTCTATGACACCTGAGATCTTTTCAGACATTCTCTGACATAAAAAACTTAAAGGCTGAACAAAACCAGAACTACTTTCACTTCTTTCTTGTGGGAGTTTCTGCTGAAGAAATTACTGCTTCTTTATGCAGACTTTAGCCTGTCATACCACCTACAGAATGCAGTGCTGGAATGACTTTCAGATTAATTGCACTATTTCCCTCATGTATAACGTTGCAGTTCCACTGTATGCCTCCTGGCAGGGGCTGCTGCATCTTGGTAACTGTCACATATTATTGGAGAAAAAGGTTGAAGTCACATTCCTTTCTTATCGTCTGAGATGATTTGAATGTAAAATAAAAGTTATATTCAAATGTACAACCTAATTAAGAGTGGTTTCTTTGCAAAATGGCTCACAGTCACAGACCTCAGTGCGTCAGATACAGTGGAAATGCATAGCTCTTGACTTCATGCTTAACTAGCCTAGGCATCAGGAAACTGGCTTTGTGAAACCATTGTTCATGCTGATCCTGGGTCCTGGAATATGCAGAGGGGCTTTTGCATCAAGAGTCTTTCTAAGTCCTAAGAAATTCTGCTTGTAAACTTTTAAATAAAGAAAAAAACTCAAAATTGCACCCCATTTAGGAGGACTGCAACAGGACGGGGATAAACAATTAGTCATCAGACATCTCACAACTTTCTGGGCTGGCTACTTCATCTGTACGTTCAACAAGAGTTTAAAAAGGTCAACATGCAGCTGTGGAAACCCAGTGCTCCTTCTATCTCCATCCCCTCAGCTACCTCCCCATTCTCTCAGTGTATCTGGTCTCAGGTAGTGCAATGTTCCCTCCCCAATGTTCTGCTGGCTGCTCCTTGATCCTCTCTTCATAAACTGCCTCTTATAGATAGGGGAGCAGGTTGGCACTCAAAGGCATTAACATGAAGTCACTGCTCTGCTGCTCCTAGCAGTCCAAACGGAGCCTGATTCACCAGTCCATTCCTCCAGTTCTCACTGCTGGCATGCCAGCAAGTGTGCTGATTACTCAAGCCAACTGTTGTTGATAAGAAAAAAAACCCCACTTGTGTCTTTGATAATTCAGTGATGACCAGATTGCATTGTGCAGCATGAAGATTGTCCATAATTGTCAAATGGCAACAAA
Source organism: Apalone spinifera (assembly GCA_030068395.1). Classification (NCBI taxonomy): domain Eukaryota; kingdom Metazoa; phylum Chordata; order Testudines; family Trionychidae; genus Apalone; species Apalone spinifera. The sequence goes on from JANRFK010001158.1 coordinate 29,792,846, forward strand.
ATAGCAAAAAAAGATGTCATTATAATACTACTTATTGAAAACCAATAAACTGGATGTATCAACAGCCATTTATAAAGGAGCTCCAGAATTTCATGATACAGTTGTGGTAAGTCAAGTTTTGATTCTGCAGAATCAGACTGTCAGGCTGTTATTCCTTCTAAATTCTCTTGCATTTCTTCCAGATAGTCTGATAAAAACAATTATCTATGCATATCTCCTATTTGTTGCTACTGCACTTGACACCTACATGGACAGCTTGCAACGTTTTAAGCTGCAGTCGCTTTATCTCTTCCTTTCCCCTATTTTTGTGGCTTTTTTTAAAAGTCTGTCTGTTAAATAATACTGTGCTCAGAATAAAAGCCAAACTGCAGAAGCCAAATCTCTCTATTGGCATTTGGAAAGCTGTTCTATCTCTAGAGGGTTGTGATATTCCCATACTGGCAATCCTTGCACTGCACACCTGACTCCACTTATGTTCCCATTGATCCTTTTCCGGTTGATATTAAATGTTCCTCATTAACCCAATGGAATTTTGCCTGAGTCAGGAGTGCAGAACTAAGTAAAGAAAAGTGTATTCAAAATGATCAGCACTGCTTTTTCTCTCTTCACTGTCAGCAGCCCCTTTCTTCCTTAACTGATAATCACTGGAATATCTAAAATTCTTCTTAGTATCTTAATTGCATGGACTTCTCGTCTCACTTTGGGTTAGTTGCATATGTAAAGATACAGATGGGTAAATTCAGGGGGGTGCCCCAATCCTACTGGCCCTAATATTTTACAAAGTGCTGAGCCCCAAGATTTTCAGTGGGAACTCATATTCCAAAACTTTGGTGCATGTACCTTTTGAAAATCAGCCCCATTTAATGAATCTCATGCTGACACACACACACACACTGAGGCCCCTAAAATCACTGGATATCTTTGAAAATCTTGGCCATGAAGTTTATTTCATATAATGTACATGATGGCACTGGAACAGGTTCCAACACAAATACCCCTCAAGGTCCATTTGACTGTAAGCTCATTGGGCACAGGGACCATCTTTTTGTCTGCATTTGTACAGCACCTAGCACAACAGGTTCATGGTCCAGGCCTGAGGCTCAGTGTTTACAAATAATGAACAAACTAATTATAATAATAGAGGTTTTCTTCTACACTCCAAAACCTTATGAAGAAGATTGCCATCCATTTGGGGCAATTAGGACCTTTAGGAAATATACATACTTAAATTGGGAAATTTTTAATACCAGTCAAATGAATATTGCAGATACAATCATATTTATTTCCTTAAGTTTATAATGACTAATTATGATTTACTGGGAATGAAAATAACTTTACTTTCTATGATCTGCTCAGTCTTTTCATAAACCTTGCCCTCAAAGCTTGTTTTCATTTACTATTTAATCTTTTTTTCCAATTATAGCTTTTGTGCTATTGTTTAGAGGACCTTATACACAGAGATATATAGAGTGCCTCTCCAATCTTCTCTCAGACTCTGCTTTGAATTGCCTGTTCTTATCTTCTAATTAAAATGACACATGGTGGTCGGAATTGGAAATCCTACTGAATTAAATGACACAAGGTGGTCTGGATTGAAATCGCACAAAAGTGCAGCCAAAACTAGGAATATTTTAACAGTGTCAAGTTACTGATTTCAGATCTCAGCATACTCTGGCTAAGCTGGCTAATGACCAGAAGATACACAGCCAATAGCCATTAGTGAGAGTGCTAATTCCTCCAGTGAAGAAAATACTAATATGTCATGTCACACTTTTAGCCAGCAGTTTGGCAAAGATCTCAAATGATTTTTAAAAATATAAACTCATTCAACTGAATCATCATCAAAGCACTGAAAGAGAAAGATGTTTTGTGCTAAAAAGCTTTAATACACAATATTATTGATTGTAAGTAAGATCTTATTAAATAAAGAAAAGACACACAGTTCTGTTTCTGTACTTCTTGTAGGACACTGGAGGAACCAAGTTATTCAGTCCCAACTACAACATGAACATTGACTGTGACTGGATCTGGAATGAACATTTGAAATTAGATAGTATTTTAAAAGTGAAAACTGTTTTCAAATGAAGCAAAAGAAACTGAACAATGTTCACCTGGGTTGATTTTTTTCCCCAAAAAATGTTTATTAACCAAAAAACAAAAGTTGTTCCAGCTTTTGGTTCATTGGTTTTGACTTTTGTCTTTCAGGGCACATCTACACAGCAAGGCTAAATTAGAAATAAGCTATGCAAATTGATCTATGCTAATTGTGTAGCTTAAGTTGAAATAGCTTATTTCGACTTTTGGCACTGTCTACACAACAGTTATTTTGAAATAGAGCACTTTTCCCATGACTTCCCATGAAATGAGGTTTACAGAAGTTAAAGAAGCCTGTTATTTGAATTTATTTTGAAAAAATGGGCTTGCTGTGTAGATGCACCCTACGTTATTTCAGAATAACCGACATTATTCCAAAATAACTCTGCTGTGTAGACTAGCCTCAGGGTATGCCTACACTTCAGCTAAAGCCCATACTGCATTTATACTCCCACCTAACCCCCTTTGCATGTATACTGAATTGTGCTAACCCAGAGCTCAGATCCAGGGTTCCAGGATCATACACGGTTGGAGGGTCCGAGCGCAAGTTAGGCTGTGACACAGTATGTGAGCCCTATTGTTTTGCAGTGTAGATACAGCCTCACTTGTCTTGAGTTCTGGGAGTCTTCAGTCAGATGTATCCCACCATTCCACAGAACAGTTTTCTTAAAGTTCTGTATCTCAACAATCTGCAAACTACTCTACTGAAAAGGGAAGCCATCCCACCCTTGCAAATAGCAGTAGGTCACTGTTAACCCATTAACTTTTGATGAGTTATCTGGGTGCACACTATCAAGGAGTGAACTGATCAAGCTTTTTGCAAGAGAGGTGCTTGCTAATCAGAGGGGCTCAGCCAGTTTTCAGTGAATCTCTGCTACAAGGCCAGTAAAAAAAGCACACCAGGAATGACCTCGCATACCAGCAGACAGCTAAAAAGCTGACAGCTCTGCAGATTTCTTGGCAAGTGATCAAAATGCAAGAAGAGTATTAAGAGGCTGAAGAGGCAATACCAGAAAACCAGGGACTAAACTGCACCTTGGGCAACTTGCCAATGACACACCCATTTTATGATGACTTTGAGTGGGTCCTGGGCTCGGTGACCGGCGCAGTCAATTGAACTTCATGATGACCCATGAGCTAGGATGGTGCCCAACTAGCCCTGAACCCAGCACGGGGACTGATGGGAGCCAGTAGCAGGCCCTCAGTCAGGAGCATGGAGCAATGAAACTAGTCCCAGAGGAAGTTGTTGATCAGGATCAATGGCAAATTCTTGGTGTTTGCTCAGAAGACGTGTCTGATTTCAGCCCCGTCTGAAGAACAACTCACTGCCTACAGAGAACCTGGAACCCAGTAAGTGTATTATTACAGTAATAGGAAGGATTTCCGCTGTAAGAAACCATGCAAAAATTGTAAGCCCCAGCTACTGGTGTCTGGCCAGTATTGACGGATTGTATCACAAGAGCTGGGTGTCCCCCACCCGATGAAGTGGAGTTCAAAATGGCAACTTGGAACTTCAAATGTTCATAAACAGTTGTAACAGGTTATTTTCATTGTTTGGAATTTCGCCACTCTGTAATCACAGCTGCTGGATCTATGTCACTACCTGTACATAGTTAATAGTCACTGCCTGAGTGTGTGTGTTTGGGAAACAGTCTTCTTTTTCTAAATCCAGTCTGTCAGTTAGAGGCAAATCCATGCTGAGGTGGAGTACAGCTGCAGTTTTCAGTGTGTTTGCATTCAGCAATGTCGGAAAGTCACATCTGAGCTAAGCCAGTATCATGTTAATTCCCTCCTGGATTCTGACCTAGTCCTGAATCCTGATTGGTGCAAACTTTTCCTGAAGCAGGAACTCCAGATAGTCACATTGCAGAGAAAGTTGTATTTTCTAGGCCCCCATGGATTAGTCCACTCCACTCAGAAATGTGCTCACTACACTTGAATCTCTTTAATATGGCAATCCTGGGAAATAGGGTATGCTGGATTAAAGATTTTCCTGGGCCAGGAAAGACGTTGCGAGGTCTGGGAATGAGGGGATGGGCTTGGTGGGCTTATCTGCTGCCCCGCTCCCAGGGGCATACGTGGCTCCCTGCTTCTCCCAGGCACCGTCTCCTGCTGTTATGGGAGCGGTGGGGAAAAGCCTTAAGGGAAGCGGCTCTGCATGTTGCCATTCTTTCAGCTGGAGGGGAGGTGGAGTGGAAGCACTCAGAGTCACTTACTCCTCCATACCACGGGTATTCCTGATTGGGGACACACAGAATATAGAAGTTTATATGTATTTGAATACTTCAGCTGCATACAGTGTAGGTTTCCCTTCAGGATCTTGGGGTATGTCTACACTACAGAGTTTTTTTCAGAAAAAATGTCCATTTTACAAAAAAAAAACCCTTCAATTATGTCCACACTGCAATCATGTTCTTCTGAAAGAAAATCGAAAGAACGGGGGAGAGGGGTTCTGACACTGATGATCCTCATTCTACGTGGAAGAAGACGGAAGAGGGAGTTCTTTCAAAAGAAGAGGAAAGAGGAAAAAGCACAGGTGCCCTGGTGGCTGCTCCATCCATAGTAATCACAGCCAATGTGTGAGATAGTGTACATTCAGTGTGGACGCTATATTTCAAAAAAAGCAGATTGCTTTTTTGATGCGCTTTTGCAGTGTGGATGCTCTCTTCCAGAAGTTTTTTTGGAAGATCTCTTCTTGTTCCTTGTTCCAAAGCAAAAAGTGTAGTCTATTGTCTCTGCAGGGGAGGTGAGAAGGAGAGGGAAGGTGAAAGGGAGGGCAGGGGAAGGGGTGTGGGAGGAAAGGCAAAGAGGGGCAACACATGGGCCTCTTGTGGGGAGGCCCAGTGGGAAGTGTCACTGGGATCCTTGTGCAAAACTCTCCCTCAGGGCCTCACAGATACACCCAGCCCTCTGATAGCCCTGCTAGATACCAGCCATGCATGGCTGCTCAAAGGCTCTGCCAATCCGTTTGACCTCTGCCACTTACTCTGGCAAGAATGTCCCCCCCTTGCTTTCACAAATATTGTGAAGGATACAACACACCGCCACCACCTGGGGGATGTTCTGCTCACCAAGATCCAACAGGGTGAGGAGGCAACAGAACCTCCCCTTGAGACTCTCGAAGGCATACACCCTCAACAATACGGGCCCTGCTGAGCCTGGCATTGAAGCATCCCTTGCTTTGGTCCAGGTGTCCAGTGTAGGGATTCATTAGCCAGGGAGCAGAGGGTAGACTGCATCCCCTACAATATAGATTGGCATATCCATGTCCCCAACCCTAATGGTGCAGTCAGGGAAAAAGATGCCAGTGTGCAGCTTCTGAGAGAGGCTAAAATTTCAAAAGACACTTGTGTCTTGTGCCTTCCCTGACCACACAATGTAGAGGTCTGTGAACTGGCTGCGGTGGTCAACGAGGGCCTGCAGGAAAAGTACCCCTTCTGGTTAATATATTCAGATGCCCGGTGATCAGAAGCCCAGATGGGGATGTGGGTGCCATCAGTAGCTCCACCTCCCCCTGCAGTTGGGGAAGCCCATGGTGGCAAAGGAGATGATGGGGTCCACGTCACCCAGGTTGTTGACTCTGCGCTGCAGGACAGTGTTGATGGCCCTCACCACCTGTAGAAGGAGACAAACAAGCAGAGAATCACGGGGTTGCTAGGAACCTCAGGAGGCCTCTGAGTCCAACCCCTCGCCTTTCCCTGTGGAAAGGTGAGGAGCAACCCCAACTTGCCTCATCCCCCCCCAAGGGCTTTGTGAAGGTGGGACTGAAAAACATCTCAGGCAGGGGGCTTTCACCCCTTCTCCTTCCATCCCTAGGGAACCCCATTCCAGCAGTTCACCACACTCCTGGGACAATAGCACCACAGCACCATACCTGCAAGAGCATGGCCCAAATAGTCGATCTCCCCATGCCAAACTGATTTCCAATGGATTGGTAGCTGTTCAGCATGGCGAGCTTCCAGAGGACGATGGCTACCCCCTTCTGGAGGGAGATGGCAGGTCTCATATGGGTGTCCAGTCACTGGAGGGCATGGGCGAGACACTCACATAGCTGCAGAAAGGAGTCCTTCCACATACGGAAATTCTGGAGTAACTTCTGGTTGTCCCACCACTCAAGGATGATCTGGTCCCACCAGTCGGAGCTGGTGTCCAGTCACCAGAAGTGGCGGTGCATGTTGTGCAGGGGAGGATGGCTGGGGTCGAGCTACATGAGCAACACTCAGAGAGAGGTGAGGAATTGTCCCACAAGGGACTGGGGGGTCCTGTTCCTGCAGGGACATGCGGGCAACCCACAGAAACTGTAGCAAGAGGTGCAAGAAGACGTATAAGAGCCATTAACTGCTCAGAGGCAGGAGTGCTGAGGTGTCCACAAGGGCAACCACAGCAGGCAAAGAAAAGGCTTTGCTGTCCCTCAAGGAGGTAGGCAAAGGAGACGAGCCTGAGGCACAACTGTATAGGGGTCCCTTTAAGCTCAAGCCTCAGACAGTCTCAGGCAGCAGCTCCAAGAGGTGACTGCTGTCCTGATGCCCTACCTGAAGAGCTTCTGGGTGGCCTTAAGTGCAATCCAGTGTCCAGTGAGTGTGCACGCTCTATTTTGAAATAGCAAATGCCCATCAAAATAGCACTGAGCTGTATAGACACACTATTTTGGAGTATTTCCTCCAAAATAGCTTATTCCAAAATGAGTGTGCAGTGTAGGCATGCCCTGTGAGTCCACAATGTGAAAACATAAAGTATCTCTGTTTTCTGCTGCTTGGTACAGTCAGCTCCTGCAGTGGTAACTGCACTGTGTGGATGAGATATTGAAACCAACAACCCCCCTCGCTGTCACAGGTTCTTTCAGGGGGCAAGGGTTTATGCCTGGCTTCACAAAGTTTGTGAAGAGCACAGCAAGACACAACAATGTGGACATCATTGATGACACTATGATCTAGATGAGATTGTAGACACATCCAACTTGATTTTAATCTGCCAAAAGGAGATTCAACAAACATGGTACACCTGCCGAGAGTGTAAAATTAAGCTTTTTTTGCCAGGACCTCTGAAATCAGGGTACGGTTTCATAAGCTAAGTCAGCAGGAGGTACACAGGATCCCCCAGAATGTTGGGGGGGCCAATGACACTATGTCAAAATCATTGTGGGGACAATAGTGTCTCAGCCTAACTATGAATATAGACTCCCATATGACAAAAATTCTGGCATGGTGAACTTTTCTTAGACAGTCCACATTGCCATTCATTAATCTGCCCCTGTGCGCCACTACTGCATGCATCACAATGGAGTTTATGTGCTCAGGTGCTCCTTGAGGAGGACAAACTATGGGCACATGTGTCACATCAATGTTCTTGCCACAGTGACAAACCCTCATTCCCACAAAGCTGGCAATTACTTCAGGAATATCTTTAATGCCTTCCATGATGGGGTAAACCACACATCTGATTGCCTCAAAAACCTCCAGCAGCACATCACCCAAAGTCAACTTTCCAACCCCAAACTGTTTGGTAACAGCACTGTAGCAGTCGGGGCAGCCAACTTGCAGACATTATAGCAAGCCGATTCTGGACTGATCAGGGTGACCTCTGCAGCATCTCTTAGGCTGGCTAGTGGGCACAAGTATCTCACAAAGCTCCAGAAATGTAGCCTTCTTCACATGAAAGTTCAGGACCCATTGCTCACAACTGCAGTTCTGCATGATGAAGTGGTTGCTCCACTCTGTGCATGTGGCCCTGCACCAAAAGCAGCAGCCTATTTAGGGGGCATCAGCCATACTGAACAGCATCTGCCAGTGTAGTCTATGATGCATCCTCCTCCTGCAGCTCCATCAGGAAATCCATCAGTAACCTGTGGTGGAACAGTAAATGCTGCCAGAATGTCCACCAGCACCGCACAGATGCTCTGCCAACTTCCTGCCACAAGAGTGAAAGCACAAGTCAGAGAAATCCTTCCATAGCTGACTCCTCCATGTTGCTGACTCCAGTAGTTCGGACTGTCATATTATTTGGGGTGGTGGGTGCGCTAGGGACTTTAGGATATGGTTACTTTGACTTGGGTCTGCACAATGCAGATGGTGATAGATGATTTAAGAATTTTTAAAGGAATCAGACAATAAAAAATCATCATATACATGTAAAGGAAAGCCTGCAGATCACTAATTATACGTTTCACGAGCTGCATGCTGGGTAATGAACAAGTGAGGACTCCGTGATTCTAAAACTACAATTGTTCTATATTAAAAGGTGTGTTCTCAGAGATGCTACAACTGCAGCTAGCATTCCTGCCTTGTACACACAGACTATCTTCCTGGTGCCTCTTCCAAACTATTCTTTCCTGTAATCTATACAACATGAAAGGGGGGACCAAAGTGTCTCTGCACTGAAGAAGCCTATTCCCCACACTATAGATCCATAGACAGCTTTGCCTTTTCTTTAGACAATCAAGGCTATAACAGTTCATAAAGAAGGAAAATAGCACAATGAACAGCTAGAAAAGAAATCAAAAGGGCTCGAGGAAAACAAATCCACATGCCACTACTGGTAAAATACCTTAACTTCCTGAACTTAGGCCCCATCCCAGCAAAGTTTTTAATAAAATGATTCATGGACTATTCATGTGTTTGATGTTAAGCACATACTTAAGTGCTTTTCTGGGACAGGCCCAGGGTCATAATGAGATACTAAAACTGTGAAGAAGAAGAAAAAAAAAACAAATTTGTGGCTTTTGCATATAACTTAAATAGGGTATAATTCTAGATTTAGATTTATGGAATAATTGTGCTATAACTAGTGATTCAGAAGTGGGAGAGAACCATCTAAACAACTAGGCCTGAAATCTAGTTAAGGATTTCTTTGCGATTAATGTTCAACTAGGAAACTGAGAAAACAAGAAGATTGGATTTCAGCAGAGCAAAATTTGGAAGAGCGCAGGAAGTGCAGGGTGAAATTGAACAGGATACAGCAGTAGAAGAAAAGGACACAAAGGGGAAATAGAAAGTGTTCAAAGATAAATTAATGTATGCCGAAGGTTTATGCATGCCATCTAGCAATATGCACACCATCTAGTAATAATTGCAAGGGAATTTTTTAAAGTGTGAAGGAACAGAGAAATGTAAAAGTAATCAAGGGTGAGAAAGAGGCAGACATGAGTTATAAAACATCAAATACAGAGCAGGATAGGAATGATGCATAATGAAGTTAAGAGAGCATAAAAAGTGATAAGAAAAGAAAAAACACAGAATGAAAGGAAACATTTAGAAGAGGATAAAATGAAATTATAACAGAATTTTCAGATGCTGTACATAAACAACAAGAGGCCAGCAAAGTAATTGACAGGACTTTTTAGAGGAAAGAAAGAGTGATTTATTAGCTGAAGAATTATTATGGCAGGTCTAACAATGTAATGTACTTATTATTATTTAGAATTTATAATTGAACCTGGAATGGAACACCATTATACAATATACCATCCTGCAGTCTGACTGATGGAACTGGGCTCCTATGGCCAAAGAGACCCCATGGACATCGGTAAAACTCCATGCAGGCATAGGAATCTACTTTCATGAATTAGATTGTGGCAGTAAGGTTTAAAGTGAGTCAGGAATTCAGAAAGAACTACAGTAAGAAGAACTTCAGAAAGTTATAGGACAAAATAGGATTTATACTAAAATTCCTTTAAAATGGCAAAAGTGATGCTGTACCAGAATCTTTGGCAAAAGGGTAAGTACCGATGGTGTAGTGTTGCTAAATATTGCAATTTGATTGCAAATTTCACAGTATTTGATGTTTCTCTTAAATCTTCAAGAACTGGAATCATGTGAGTACATGAGAATTTCAACTTTCATTTAAAAATTAAGCAGTTAGTGTCCACAGTTGCAAAGCAAAGTTTGAAAACACAAACCCTAAAAAGACAAACCCTTGAAAACACAAAACATAAAAAAACAAAAGTCAAATGAAAACAACCAAAGAGTAATAATGATTTTTGGTGCATGATAGAGCTAATGAGAGCTATGTTAAAAAAGAACACTAAAAATAACCCATGAAACTCCAAATCATAAACTTGATTTTAATGATAATGAAAAATCCCACATGGGAAAAGTGGAATTTGCATTTTGCTCCACAGTCACTAAAGTTTATGGTCATCCTGGTCTCTTTTGTAAACAAACTCTAAATTCATGGCCCAGGTTCCTATACTTCCTGTGCACACAAGTTTCACACTTGAGGCAGGGACAGATTATCAGAAGAGGTCATGACAAAATCGTGTGCTTTTAATTTAATTTCTTCTAGCTAACAATTTCTCTTCTCACTCCTAAATTTTTTTTTCAAAGAAGTCTGGCATTCTATTTCCACTCAAACACATCATGCTGCAGCAGTGGAGAGCTCTGAAGAAACCTCCTTCCCACACTTGAGTTAGTTTTGGCTCGCATCAATTCTTTTTGATGAAAGTGGAAGTTTACTTAGAGGAAGAGGTGGCCCTGCACTGATGATATCCTGGATCTGAAAAAAACACCACGTTTGAAGGAGGGCTCTGGAATCCAAATGAGGATCCAAACTTCACAGCTGGCATCTCTCTCTCTTTCTCCTCCCTGAGTCAAAATTTCTTGACAAGGCCCCTTTCATCTGAGAAGGGCCTAGAACTGAAAACATACAAAATGAACCAGGACAGTTTTGCATAGCACTAGCCAGGAGTATTCAAACACATTTTTCCCTGACACTGCTGGAATATGTGGAGAGCCAGAAAGTGTCATGGTATAATCCTTCAGTTCTAACTAGTCATCATATTGTTTGGTTGTTTTTTCTTAATAAATTTCCCATGCTCAGGCATCTCCATGGAGCTGTGCATTTATTTCATAGATGATTACATGATGTTAGGTTACAATTTAGTTCAAGGTAGTGTTTAAGAAAGATTAATAGAATAATCTCACTGAGTCCAATAACTTCCTTTCTTACACCTCAATATGAAACTTACAAGAATAACAAAAATTATGATCAATTCATCCCCAATGCAAAAGAGGACTTCTCTCTTTTCATCTGTGAAACACTGGTTGGCGTTTTCTCATTTCTCCCCATTTGTCAAATTCTGTATGCTAGATAGAGAGGAAATGTGCCAGATTTGTTTGACTGGAATGCTGGAAGAGAAGAGGGAATAAAACAAATTCAGCTTGTCATAAGAAAGTGCAACTCAAACTGAAGCCAATGGGACTTATGTTGCTTGTGCCAACCTAAGTTTGGCTGACGCAGAGGAGCATGTGAACTCATTTCACCTTACTTTGAGCGAACTCCATTATTGTTGTTTGACCCAACCATTACTGGGTTTGAAAGGGAGAAGGGGCTCAGATTCTGCAAGTCTTCACACAAAGCACACTTTTCCTTTTAGCTAGGAAAAAAAGAGGGGGGTTGGTAATTCAATCACATTTGAAAGAGGCTAATTACAGGAAAAAGTTTCACAGAATTATTTTTTTGTTTAAACCCAAAATATAATTTAAATGAACCACAATAGCTCATGTTTTTCAGAGATCACCCATCCCTTCCCTTCACTCTTTTCCTTATATATCCACTTATGCTACAGAAAGTACTCACTATTCCTTATGAGAGTACATGTGGAGCACTAGCAGGCAATTATTCTCAAGTACACTTCCCTAGCAGTGTAAGGCTGAGATTAGCACAGTTACTAAAATTTATGTTGGTGGCACTGTATTTAAACAATGTAGATATGTCAGTACCAGAAGATCTTGAAATTGGGGATAAACAATAAGCCTCCCATTCTCACTGATGCCAAATCAAATGAGAGGAAATATTAAACATACCGTAATTCTCTTTCAAACACTGCTACTTCTCTTTCAATAGACATCCACCATAGTAAACTGAATTAATTTGCATTTGTGTTGACTAGTTTTCCAAATCTACATACCTCAGTTTTGTATCTAAATAACTGAAGAAACCCAGAAAAAATTCAGATATTACTATAAAAATCACACTTAAAACATCAAATGATTTTTCTTTTAAATTGGAAATAGCTATAATTACTTTTACCTTATATGTACTTTTATGCTTAAGAAACATGACCTGTCTTTTAAGTTTTGTATTTCCTATCTGCAGCCACCAGAGGGAGAAATCAGTTACTGGAATCTCATGGTTTCTAGTTGATTTTTGGAACAGCATCAGAAATATTATTGTAATATGAAAAATCTTGTTCCCTGTGTAGTAAGTATGAACAACACAATGAATAACATCTAAAAACAAAGTAAAATACACTTTTTAAACAAATAAACTCCAAGTAAAATCTTCAAACCTTGCTAATTTAAACACTCTGTTAATAGTTCTTGCTTTGCCTGAATTACAGATCCTTCTATTATATTTATTGCCATTGCATTTAGGGGATGGGAAGAGATCAGTGTACTGGTTTTCCATCATTCTACAAAGGCTAGATTCTAATAGCTTAAACTAACTACGATGGAAATATCATAAAATTATCTAATAGAACTAAGGGACTTTGGAAATCTACTTTTGATTGAAAACAAACCTAAGCAGTGACATTTTTGTTTATATAAGTTGGACGTTTTAAAATCCTTGATGTACAATCCTCCTTTCTATTCCATCAACTGCACCAAAGACACTTTTACTGGTTAAAGCATTTGTTTGTGGTGTTGTACCTTAAATACTTCAAAGATATTACTAGTTCCTCATGCTGACAAAGGCCATTTTGGTATGAAAAAAATATTGAGGCTACATTTTCAGATGTAAGGTGCCCTCATCCTTTCCTGGTTCATTTGGAGATTTCAGTTCCAAATCCCATGGGGTCAGTTTCCCCAGGACACTCTAGCTCCAAGAGTGCTCTATGGTATCTCTTATCAGTGGTTCCTGCTCCGCATAGGAACAGATTTCCATGTTGCAGCTCTCAAGGGAATGCAGGGAACTGTGTTATAGTCAATGCCTCACTTCAGTTTTAATGTATCTTCATAGGGCAAGAAAACAGCATCCCCTTTTCCCATCACCCTCCCCACCCCCAAACCCATTCAAAGCAAACAGAACATCAGGAACAACAGAGCATTCTGCTGTGCCTTACACTAAGTAGATGGGCCTGGACTGAAGCTAGCTTGACATCATTATTATAAAGCAACTCAGTAGCTAAAATTATTGCTGGTAGTTCCTATATTTATAACCCATAGTCTCCAGTGTATTTTTTATGATGATTATTATTATAATAAGGATAATGCTTTTATGGGTTCAGGACCCTAAACATTTCCATTTTCTCTCCACACCATCCAAGTGGCTTTCAGAGGCTGTATGTTGGAAAACTTTTGAAGATGTTCAAGTCATTTGTTTCATAAAAGCTATTCCAGGGTAGTTTTTCTTTCTAAAAGGATTTCCACATGCCTTAAGAAATGTTGGTGTATGCCGTAAGTATGACAGTCACAAACATTTCCTTTAGTTGCAAAGTTTTTCTGTACCAGAATCTGTTCTATATTGATTCCACAATTTGCACTCTCACACAGTACACAGTATTAAATGAAACACTCATGCTTAAATAAGTCCATTGCCATTCCTGTAGTGTAACTCAGCTTGGCAGAAGCCAAACTCCATGATATCGCTATTTATACTTGGCTACAATAGTAAACGTAGGCACATAGGAATGCCCGTTTTTGGGAATTAGCTTTGATCAATTAATGGTATTAACATTTTTAAATCCTATATCAGTTTGAATGATCAATAGCTTATTAGTGTTTTAAAAATGCATCTCAATGACTTTAGACGGCAGTTTAAAATTGTTCACATATTACAGTGAAAAAGACAAGAAGTGGCATGAACATGTTTGAAGCCAAGTGGGATTGTGGAAATGTGGCACCTCTGATCGTCAGATTCTTCCGGCCACATTTTGATACCTTTGCTCATGCTGAATAATACCTTGCACCACCAATAGTCCTAGTCCCTTTGTAGGTCAGAAAGGACGTCAGATTGTGACCCTAAAATAGCGAGGTCAGATGTAGGATAAGGTTATGTTGCCCTGGCACACTGACTAGTTCGTAACTTTGTAGGGACCTCCACTGAAATCACTGGGGCTACTCAAAGAGGCAGGGTCTACACAACTGGAGTATGAATGGCGGAACCTACCTCACCATTTCCTTATCTTGTAGGGAACATTTATTCCTGGCTCCTTAAACAGGGGTTGTGTGCAGACACTCTCCCTACAAGGAGCACTGGGATGCTTTGTGCCCCACAAAGGGATAATTCCTCTTGCAGGCCCCCTGTTTCAGCTGAGGCAGGTATATTATGTGGTGCTTCATTTCAGGGTGCAGCACAGCAAGTGGGGAGGCTGGAACCATGGCTCTGCCACCTCCCTGCCCTCCCTGACACAGTTGCTTCTTAGCATTTGGCAATCAGCCCCTCTGCTGCCCTTGGCACACAGCTCTCCTTATATTTTCCTGGCTTCTGACTGCAGGGAAGACTCTTCCCCCAGTGGTGCTGATTGCACACGCACAACTCAAGCAGTTCCTGTCAACAGACCTACCATGGCAGAGTGCCGACCGCAGCCAACCTTCAGCAGAGCTCCCTGCCAAAATCCATGGGAAGGTTACTGCTTTTAATGGTTCAGTGCAACCAACTGAAGGTCAGGACCTGAGTGTCTGATAACCCCAGGCTGTTAATGAGCAGGTTTTAATACTCACTGCTTCAGCGTTCACACCCTGCCCAAGACTCATCCATTTTGGTCTACAAAATTTCATAACAAAACCCTCTATACCAAGTAAAATTCATCTAGTTTGAGATTTCAGGAAATGCCCAAACTAGGCACAGTTGAATGGAGAGAGATAAACCCAGATTGAGCTTCATGCAGAAGTATTCCATCCCACTTGGGGTAGAGGGATGAGGGAGGGATTTATGGTTTTGCATAGTTTTGGTGTAACCCACATATCTACTGAGTGTGGTTCACTGTCCAATGTATTGGCACTTTGACCACTTACAGAGGGAAAGAATGAGTTTCCTCTATGGCCTTATCTGAGAGGTAGGCTAAGGTCATAGAGGAAACTCATTCTTTCACCGTGTAAGTGGTTTAAGTGCCTCTACATGGGACAGTGAACCTCACCCAGTAGGGTGTGTGGATTACATTGGTTCTAAACTAGGATCAAGTTGGCAGCGATGGATACCTTTCACTTTGAGATTCAACTCTCAGAGAGATGTTTTCGGAGTAAGTACACAGTAAGATAACCAGGTTTTCCCAGAGTTGTCCCATTTTTAAGGTACCTAATTGCAGGAAATCTGTAAGAGTGCTAACTTCACATTGCCAACTCTCCAGGTTTATGGGCTCAGAATTCCCTGACAAACTGTTGTTTTGTACCTCACAGCAGCAGTCCTCGGGCAATCAAAATTCAAACCTGTTCCATGCTCCTGTGAACTGCAAGTGTTGAGTTTTTCATAGCTCTCTAGGTAGCCACCCCACAGGGCTAATCTTAGTTGTAGTTTACTCATCTTCTTCAAGAACTCTGAGCGCCTCTGGTGGAATAGATAATGCTATTATTGTTGCAGTTAGAGCAGCTCCCTTGTACCACAGGCCAATGCAAAAACATGTCTGCATTGAAGAAGTCACTGAAATATGCAGAATATTGTGGAAAGAAATGACAAAGACCTTAAGTCATCTGCAGTATCAAGCAAATGTACGTGGCAGATAAATGGACAAGAGTTCAAATCAAAGACTATATGACAGCGATTGTCTTCTAGGTTTCTTTCTTTCCTCTGTTCTAATAAGGGATCCAGACTTTTCAGAGGCAAGGTATTCCCACTATTGCTGGCTTTGGACAGAAAGCACATTGCTGCTACCCTGTTACATAAAATGAACAGACGAACAGCTGAATCACTGACCCTGAATGGCCTTTTCCCTAGGTTTTGTGGTTTTGGACAATGAAGCCAACATTTTACATGCAGTCAGTGGTGGTGCTTAGAACTGTGCAGAAAACATGTTGTGAATGTACTCTCTCCTCCCAATTGTTTCTGTACAGTTTTTCCTCTAGACTGCTAAATACTGTATGTCTAAATAATATTTTTGATAAAAAAGCAGTTAGTAATGCACAGGTCTGATCCACTGTACACCTTTGCCCAAAACTCTTGGCAAAAAAGGTGTAAGTGCACCATGTATACACAGTATGAAAAGTACAATGCCCTAGTGAGAAAGCGCAGTATGCGCAAAGGCCATTTAGCAAGGTACAATAGGACAAATAGTTCCAGTCTGAAACTCTTGTTATATGGAAACTTTAAAGCAGATCTAATGATGTATAACATAGTACTTTATACTTACAAACATTAACTATTTAATGGTCACACAACAGCCATAAGAATTAGCTAGATATGTATTTTCGCTGTGTCCTGCACCGGAGACAGAGAGGCATTGCCAGAGCTGGGAGTAGAACCCATGTTCCAGATTCTGGGCTAGTGTAATTTGGAGTATTTCCATTAAATTAGAGGAGCTGAGAAGTTGGGCCAGGGGTTCTGAACACCCAACTCTTGTCTCAGTCTGCTGGACTGTACATAATCTACCCAGAAATACAGTGATCACAGCATCCCCTATAGCCCAGCAACAAAAAAACCCTGTGTGCTACTTACCACTGACTCACTGCACATTCACAAGTGTGCCCAGTTTTCACTTCAGAGTTAACTTGTGCTCTGACCTGGATTGAAGTGTTTCATCCCACCCTCTTCCAAACACGAGAACCCCAGGTTCAGACATGCTTTGAAACAGTTTGCTTGGAGATGGGAGTGGAGAGGAGCTCAGGCTCCATTTTAATTTGAGCCACTAACCACCAACTTTGCCATACAAGACATCTCAGATATTTCACATGGGTGCTGATAGTTCTCAATACCTCCCCACAATTCTGACTGAGCCAGATTCTTCAGCCCTTCTTTCTATTCTCTTCTTCGGCACAAGAAGTTACCTATAAACACCACGTCAGTATTTAAATCCTATATTCCATGCAGCCTGATACATGGATATTCTGCACAGTGCTTGATGCCATTTCAGAGAGTCTCATCCCAGCAGGCTGACAGGGGTGCAGAGGCTTACATTATAGAGCAGCCCAAAGAACCCCAGCTATGCCCCCAGAAGTCCTAGTGCCTAACCCAGTTTAGTGCAGTGCCAGTGTAGACATAGTTACTTGGATATGACTTGGATGTGACTCAGAAGTGCAGATGCTCACAGCTGAGCTTGGCTAACACAGATTCCCAGACCCAGGTTAAAGCTATAGTGAAGACATACCCTAAATCATCAAATCCCATATCTACAGAATTTCCATCAAAAGAGCGCAATATGTCTAATCACTAAATCTGAAAGATTAACTTAAATGTAAAACAAACTGAGGATGAAAGCAGCATTCACTCCCACAACAACACAGCTTTCAGGCATACTGGCAGGCACAAGATCACCTTTGTACTTTTGGCTTCCAGTCATTCTGGTTATAAAAATACATTTCCTAAGGCATTCAGAACACAGAGTAAACATTAAACCATGGTCCAAAAGCTTTAACTATGTTAAAGTGCACACTCTGTATTTTATCTGAAAACCCAAACACATATAAGACTTTCTCAACACATAAAGTATTACCTGGGATAGCACTTCAAATGCAAATGAAGGGCTCTGTAAAATTATTGTAACGCAAGAGCACCATGGTTTATTAAAAGCAGATTTGCAAGGTTAATTTTCAATTATGTATTTCTTATTAATTTCCTAGCTGTCTTGCTATTATTAAATTTAAAGAGGAAGATACTTTCAATGTGTCCAGCTTCTGTGGCTTTATTACTGATAATTATTCCTATTTTCCAATTTGAGTTACTCTCGCGTCTTGCAAAATTTGTAATTAATGAGCAAATAATTATAGCAGCACTTACTAGAGCTGCTTTGGTTAAAGCTGTGTCAGCTTTTGCATTAGGGTCCCCATTTTTCAAGGGTTATTACTCAAGCATAAAAATTCACTCTGAACAGTACCTTGTCATACAAGCCGTCAGCTGAGAGTGATACTTCTCTTTTCAATGTTTCTAAACAGCATCATTTGATTCTTTTTTAAATGGTTGGCCATTGTAAATATAAAATATTAAAAAACCAAGCGATTTATTGCTCTTAAATTTTTCAGTGCCATGATGACTTTGATAGCTAGATAGCTAGATATTATTTCAAGTGACAATTTGCACATTTAAAATGAAAAGTGAGGGGTGGAATCCTCTCCAAAGAACACAACTGAGCTCTTGATGCCTGCTGCCTGGGTTCTTTACAAAATAAGCAGAGCAAAGGATGTTTCACATACACTGGAGATGTGCATTCTAGACCTAGCCTAGGGTCTAGAACCTTATGCCTCTTGCAAGGAGGTTTACTGGATCTGTCAAAAAAGGCTTTCTTTCTCGACAGATGGGGATCTGCCTCTAGACTGCCTCTTTTTGCCGACAAAATGCTGAGTTGGCAAAAGCGGTGGCCATTTTTATGCAAATTAGGCACGGGATATTTAAATCCCTGCCTCATTTGCAATGTCAACTGCCTAACTGCATCCCTCTGCCGACAGAGGGATGCAGTCTAGACATACCCCTAGTGAAGAACTTAAGAGCATACTTTAAGCAGATAGTGCTCCATTGGACTCAATGGGATTACTGCCACATGTGCTTGATGACCCTCTTCTGCAAAGCACTTAAGCATAAGCGCAACTTTAAATACATGTGTAACCCTTATTCAAAAGTAACAACTGCTTTACATGCTTTACTAAATTGGGGCTTCCGAGCTTAATCCTGGTCCCTCAACTCCTAGGCTGTGTCTAGACTGGCCCCCTTTGCCGGAAAAGTCATGCAAAGGA
>JANRFK010001158.1:29811853-29861672 GCA_030068395.1 Apalone spinifera
GGTATGTCAACACTGCGCCGCAGGTATCCCAAAATAGCTATCCCATGTCTTAACAAGCCACCCATTATTTTGAAATATTTTTTGAAATAACAGGTGCACTATTTCAGTATCCCTGTAACCCTCGTTCCAAAGGGTTAAGGGAGGTCTCGAATTAGCGTGTTATTTCAAAATTTGGCATTGTGTAGAGGTTCCAAATTTGAAGATAAAGTTTTTCAAAATAGAATTGAAATAAGATATGCAATTTCCATAGTACAAATTGCATATGTTATTTCGAGTTTAGGGTGATGTGTAGATGCACCCCTACAGAAATCAATGGAAGCTGAGAACACTTAGCACCCCACAAGAATCTCATCATCCTCCAGGATTCATCTCTGTTCATGTAATTTTTAGAAACTGGCCAGTAATGTGATCTGAAATTAAGAGTCTGGCTTCTATTTTCCACTGTTTAATCAAAATGGAAAAAAGTCAGGAGAAGGAAAAATAGCAGCAGCTTTGCACGTACCGAATACATGGCAATTCAAAAGCTCTTTTTGGGAGAATGGTGTGAAAACATGCAGTAAGTTTTCTCCTAATAACCTTCACATCACATGTGTGAATGTGGATACAACTAACTTTTCAGGGTGACCCCTGTGCTATCATATCTATATGGACAGTGTCTAACACAATGGGTTCCAATCCTGTCTTGCAACCTCAGAGTGCTCCAAGATCAACAAGAAGATAAACGTATTTTTTATGATGGGTTGCACACACTCTTCCTCTCCTTTTTTTCCCTTTCATGTTTTAGTTTGTCTCTTATATACGTCACTGATTTCCACCAGTAAAATGGGTGTCTGAAAGCAAGAGATGGCGGTAGGTAGTACAGCCATTGACCTAGATGAGAGCTATGGACCAGACCTTAAAGGCTCTGCAAAACTGAGGAACAATTGCTATGGGAAGGTACTGCATAAGTAGCGAGAAGGCCATAAAAAGAGTACAGACTAGGGAATTGATCACAATGCAGTCACTTGTAATATTAGAACCAATACAGCAAGCAGCGAGAGCAAGGTGTTGTATATGTGCTGCCAAAGCTTCAAAGAAAATATGTGATTTCAAAAACTACCGGGAGACAGAAATGTAGAGTGACCACTTCCTCCCAAGCATCCCATGCAAATATATTGCTCTCAGAAGCATTGTGACTGTGCTAATTAGCCAGACCCTATTTTGTGTACTTCTTTTGCAAAGACTTTTCAGGTGCTCCTATTTCTTGGGCCCTACAGAATCCACAATTTTTGAAGCAGCTTAACTGTAGCACTGTACACTACAGACAGAGAACAGGGAAGAGTCACTGGGTTTTGTTTTGTTTTGCTTTTTTTCCTCTTAAGAAAAGGGCAACGGAGGGTACTTGTTTGCTAGAGATTACCACATCCAACAAGAAGTTTTACTTGTTGGGAAACTCAGCCAGAGGCAATGCTGGCATAGCACAGCTCAGGGAATAAACAATCCTATCTGCACCCTTGTGCAATTACACGGAATCCTGGAAATGGAGTGTCTGGGGCTAATTCTGCCCTCATTTGTCACATCCATGCAATTTACCCCCTATGACTGTTAACCTAGTAAGGGTGTTTTATCTATTCACCATGCTTTTTATCTGGACAAGTGTATGTTTCAATTTATATCAGCTGAAGTTCCTTAGGTTCCCTTTCCCCATAATTATATAGCCATCTCCAGATTTTAATGACTATTTCTAGTATTCAGTTTTTTAGTGTAATATTTACAGAAAACTAATTCAAAATTCAAAATTAAACAATAGGATTCTATATTATAAAGAACCAGTTTGAAATCAAAATTGGACATATTAACAATATATATTTAGATATCTAAATACAAATATGTTCTTCTTTGTCTTTGGTCACACCTTGCTCAATTTATTTGGGGGAGACGTTTAAGGAGGTAGAAAAAATGGTATGTCAATACACATGCATGGTTTCAACACATTTTAATCATAATTCCAGCTCATCTGAATAATCCTTTGTATTTGACCATACATCCATCACACAAGGATAGTAATGATCAGTGATTTAATAGTGTTCCAATGGCATAATACATGACTCCTTTGCGGTACATATCATGACAATGGTATATTAAGTGTAGTGAATACATCAGGCCTGGCAAGAATGGCTCTCACAGAGTAGTGAATCACCAGCAGGGTCTCCATGTCACATTTCTATTTCTGTCTCTGTAAATATAGACAGACTTTAACTTTTCCTCAGAGGATGGTCTGAATTCTAATCTCAGCTATACCAGCATCCATCCAGAGTGATGCCACTGAAGTTACTTTGGATTGACACGGGTGTATGGGAGTACAGGACACAATCCAAAGCAATTGCATTTTTTGCAAAGTACATTTTTAGTACCATGAGACCTCCACTGCTGAAGAAGATGCAGGTAGATTTTCTCACTGTGAGCTGTTTGCCTGTGAAGAAGCTAGATGGAGGCACACAAGTAAAGAAAATAAAATAAAAGCATGTCATTGGTGCCACCCTGAGGATCTCTTCATATTTCATATGCTTTTTTATCCTAACATCAGTATTCTCACCAATAGCAATTGCAAACCTTACCATGCTACAAGAATACTGATATCATTATTTCTCTCTCTAACAAACACACAAGCGAGTGTGTATGCGCATGCAAAGACACACCCACACACACACACACAGTAAAGCCCAGAACACACTGACACTTTTATTTCATAATAAAAGCTTTGTATAAATACCAACATTACTCTGCATATTGGGTGACTGTCTAGCATTTAGGTAAATATTTTCTGCTGCTGACCTAATATCATGTGTGACATGCTTCCCCAGTTAAGATTAGTTTGCTAAAGCTAGTCAGAGAAATCTATATGTGTTCATATTCCCTTGTTGCTGGGGGGCCTTACATTTTGACTGTAACCATGGTGCTGGTGGATTTATCATAGCTCCATGACACAATGTGTGTCTCATTATTCTTTCCTGGCAGCTTTGTATAGCTTTTATTTAGCTGTAAAAATAATTTACATTTCTTGAGCATCTGAATTAAAGATAAACTAGAACTATGACATCCAGGGATAGATATTTTTATGCAAATTTATTTATAACACAAATCACGTTTAAGACATAACATCACACCAATGTCTTCTTCAGATGACTTGTCTCTTTTGACATATTTAAATCTTTCTTTTGGGATACAAGGTATTCAAGTATAATGTATACATTTGCGAAGAAAATACAGTAGATAAGTGTAATTCTCACTGATTATTTACGTCAATAAGTAAAATTTGGGAAGCTGGGTTAGTGATAGGTTTGGGTATTAAGTTAGGAGTTTTTTCATCTTAACATCATTGATTTGAATGTTTTCCATCTCGGTAGTGATAGTCTGACTGCTAACTGATGGTGAAATCTTGGTTCCATTGACTTCATTGGGAAGCCAGGATTTTGCCCCTAATATACATTAAGCAGTTCTGTGGGCTATATGAAGTGCATTGGTATTATTAGTTCAATTGCTGGTGGTCAACAATCCACATCACAAATAGTACCATCGTGTTAGTCTCATGCCATTATTGTCTGTGACAACTTACCTGATACATTCTATCATCAGGACATTTAATAAAAAACTAGCGTCTTTTTAATAATTTTTAAGAAAAATTTTGAAATTTGATTTGAAAATAGGCACAATTTAAAATCTTACAGGTTTTTAGCACTAAAATATCAATTTCATAAAGTATCACTAAAATGAATATTTGAGCTGAGAAATGACTGGAAAGAACTAACAAAAATTTTCACCTGAACATCATGAAATCATTTTTGTCATCTTCCTCAGTCTTTTCTTTCTAGTCTCTTCATTTGGTCATTTTTAGATCATTTCTATATGGTCTCCATTTCTTGATTTGTATCCAAAAAGTTCGATGGTTAGTTTCTTGAGCTCCCATAAAACATAAGGCTGATGTTTGATCAATGGTTTCACTGTAACCTCTTCCTGTTTGGTGACAGCAGCAGCTCAACCATATCAGAAGCCTCTGCTATTTACCTCCTTCTGCAGCTGTGAACACTGTAAGGCTCCATTTTCATTGGCTGCTACCCTAAAAGGACACCATAGAACTTTTCTAAAGAAAAATGGAAAAAATACTAAATGTCAATAAAACCCATCACAAATCCTAATATATTTTCTTACTCTAAATGTGCTCTGGCAAAAGTTGGACACTGGCACCACTGCTCTGCTTCTCTTAATTATTGTATTGCTAACGCAAATTATCTCAATCTCAGAGACAGGAGCATCTGAGAGGATGGATCATGCAGCACAATGTGTCTTATGTTAGTGCATCAGTAAATGTTGTTGCCTGTGGTGGTGGGATCCTGTGAGAATTGGAAGGAATACTATTGCTCTTCGTTTCCAGCTTTCTAGACAGACTGCTTTAGCGCAAATCAGTGCTTTCCCAGCCCCCTTTATATCTCCACTTCTAACTGTAGATACTGAAGAATGGCTGGTGATGTGAGTGAACCTGCTATGGCTGATATGTCACAGGCTGTTCCTCTTTCATCACTCCCCTTGGCACTCTGACAAATGTTTTGTGGAATAACCTCAGTCAAATGCTGCAGGCAATATGATGCTCCCCTTTAGCTCTGCTTCCATGTTCAGACCAAATATAACTCATGAATCAGAAATAATACAAAATATTAGTTCCCTTTTGGCTGGAAAGCAGGCCCTGCTATGTGTTCGCTGCACTGAAACTGTAAAATCCACATGTTCCCAGACTCTTCAGCACCTGTACTTCATATAGAAAGGTGTGCAAGTCTCTACTATGTCATACCAACTCATATGCAATCTGGCTTTGTCTCTTATCTGCCACATGAATCCTGTAGGTTTCTTCCTTTCTACACACAGAGCTGGGGAACAACAACAGGACAAACTCTTGGAGCACATCTACACTACAGAATTATTTCGAAATAACTAACATTATTTTGAAAATACAAGATGAGCATGCACATAGAAAGCCCATTATTTCAAAATGATTTTGAAATAAGAGGCTTCTTATTCCAGAATAATAATCCCTCATTTTGTGAGGAACCATGCCTATTTTGAAACTGCTGTTTTGAAATAGCAGGGATATAAATGCTCCTCTTCTGCTATTTCAAAATGGCTCCTCCCCAGGGCCATTCAAAGTAATTACACCCCAGTGTTTCCTGGAGCACTAAATCAAGGTAGTGCATCCACATTAAGAGAGCCTGCCTTGGACTAATTTTGAGGCTTCCCTGTAGTGTGGACATGGTATTTTGAAATAGTTATTTCAGGAGTTATTATTCCAAAATAACTTATTTCTAAATACCCTTGTAGTGTAGGCATAGCCTTACTAATCTGCAGTTCCCCTTTCTGAAACTTGTCTATCATTTGGGGAATGGCCAGCAAATGAAAAGTGCATTTGAGATTATATTTCATTTTTAAATATAAGTTTTAATGATAGGGGCAGTGCCTGCAATTAATTGTAATAAGCAAGAACAATAACCAATGAATGTTTTTTTCAAAACAAGTCCTTCCCTAAGCTTTGCATGTTTTGCTAGTTAACTGTTATCTTAATAAACTTAAACTGCAGGCAGAACTTTCTGTCATGGTTTTCTAAGGGCTGAACTCAGTGATTGACAGGTGCATTCCTGCATCCTACATCTCCATCAAACTATGGAGACAGAAAACTTTGTGTGAGAACTGGCATATGTGCAAATGGAAGTAAAATGACAAGGGTGTTTAAAATTTAGTCTATTCGGTAGGATTCTGTTTCTAATTTAGTTCATCTACCCTTAAATGGCACAAACGTGACTGGGCAAGGAAAGAGATCAGCAGGGTTGCATAGGGACAGGTAGCTATTTTAGCTGAGGGATGTGAATGGGATTACTTGCAGAGAAACAACATGGCTGTGTGTAGACTGGCAAGTTGCTTTTGCACAAAAACTTGACAGCTGTCTACACTGGCCGCTTGATTTTGCGCAAAAGCACTGACGTTCTAATGTAAGAAATCAGTGCTTCTTGCGCAAATACTTTGACGCTCCCGTTCGGGCAAAAGTCCTTTTGCGCAAAAGCTTTTGCAAAAAAGGGCCAGTGTAGACAGCTCAGATTTGTTTTGCGCAAAAAAAGCCCCGATTGCGAAAATGGTGATCGGGGATTTTTTGCGCAAAAGCGCGACTAGATTGGCCAGGGATGCTTTTGCGCAAAAGTGTTTTTGCGCTAAAGCATCCGTGCCAATCTAGACGCGCTTTTGCGCAAATACTTTGAACGGAAAAACTTTTCCGTTCAAAGTATTTGCGCAAAATCATGCCACTCTAGATGTAGCCCATGAGTAAAAGTGGCAGAATCTGGCCCTGAGTTATCATGGATTCCATGTCTTCCAACAGCACAATCTCACAAACCTGTAATTTCACCTCATGATTCCTACTGACAAAGTAGACTCAAGAAATTCATCATTTCACTCTTCATTTCCTTCTAGTTACCATTATTCTGCTGAAAAGTGGGTTATTGCTTGTGTGTGTATAAAATTATTTTACATAATGTTGGTATAGCTGTGTTGGTCCCAGAATATGAGCTGGTGAAAAAGGTCAGCTTTCAAACATATCTCTTTCACTAATCAAAGTTGGTCCAAGATATTGCTTCACCCACCTTGTTTCTCTTACAAAAGCAATATGAGAGGGCCACCCACTGTGACTTGGTTTTGTTGGTCAGTTGCTTCAACAGGAGATTGCTGGGTTGTATAATTGTTCTACTTTGTTAGCATTCAAGCATTATTTGTCTGATTCTTTCTACTCTGTCCCCTTTCCCCCTTGCCTTACAAAATCTTAATTCTTAGAGAGGTCCACTGAGCAATGTGTTTGCTGCTACCAGATCTGCCTATGGTGCATTTGCTTTGCTTTTCAGTACCCAAGACATTTTAGAATGCTCTCTTGTCCAAAATATCTGCCTTTTTCATATTCTTAATCCATCTGACCTGCTTTTTTTTTTCATCATCCTCTCACTCAAAAGGAAGAAAGATAAGTGTCTCTTAAATCCTTTTACATTGTTTGAGCCTTTCCTTTTAGTGATGTCATTCTAATGACCACTGACCTCAGTGAAAGTTCTGAGTACCAAATGATAGCAGAATATAGAACTTTGTTTCAATTGACTTCCCTAGGAACTCATTCCATGGGGCCAATATCTACCTTCAAATTCATGCAGGATTTCCATTGACACCAGTGAGGCTTACAAGGGCAGAAGTAAAGGCTCACTTTGCCCCTTGTAATAAGTAGTTCTCATAGATTCTTCATTTTATTCCTACTTTCCTGATTTTTATATTATGGCCCCACATTTTTTTCTCTTCTTCATTACTTTTACTAATCCTTTATCATTGTTGCCTCTTCCATTACTATACTCATAATAACATTTGGATTTTGTTGTAATTTTGAATTGTGTCTTCATGGAAAAAATCTTATAGAATTGTACAGAAATGAAACCATAGGTTTTTATAGAAACTACTCTAAAAAGGCCCCATTGACTAATTAGATATTTGTTATGTTTTAACCATCCTACAGAATCCTATATAAGGGCAAAGTTTGTTGATAAAATTCTAAACAATATTTTTAAATACCAATAGAAAGTTTATAATTTCCTATAAAATTCTGAACACTTTACAATAGTGGTATAAGTCAGATTTCTTTTATCATATGTACAGTACATTTTTAGCCAATTGTGTCACCAACATAGCCATAAATTGGGTTGGAAAGAATACAGTCAGATTATCTAACAACACATTCACCTTGACGCTTAAGAATAGCAACATTCGGAAAAATAATTGATGATGTCCAAAGTTAACAGATTCACTTTGGATGGGCCAGGTATGTTCATCGCAGCATCAAAGTAGGAAGGTATGTCTATACTACAGCGTTATTTTGAAATATCTTAATTTGATATAGTTAATTTGAAATAAGTTATTTCAAAATAACGCATCTATACACAAAATGCAATTCGAAATAGGTTTTTCCTAAATCAAAATAGCGCACCCACACTGATAGGATGCTGAATCGCATTTAAGGCCAGCTGAAACCGGTTCCGGCAGGGCATCAGGTCAGTAGTTGCTTTGTGTGGCTGTTGTCTGAGGCTATCTGAGGCTTGTGCTTAAAGGGCCCCCCGGACAGCCGGTTCACAGCTTTCCCTGCTTGCTTGCCTACCTCGCTGAGGGACAGCAAAGCATTTTTCTCTCTGCCTGCTTGGTTGCCCTCACTCGGGACACCACAGCACTCTGCAGCATGAAGCCAGAGCCACCCCTGGGCATTCTGGTGCTTCTTTTGGATGTTTTGGTGCAAGCCTGGCAGCAAGTGCTGGAGACTGCTGGCACCATCTGCAGCAGCCCAAGCCCCAGGTCCTCTTCCTGACCTCCCCGGGGGCCGTGGAGGAGCAGCGCCTGGACCCCAGTGGGTCCCGCCGCATCTGGCACCTAATCACCAGCAGCGACTGGTGGTATCACATCATCCTGGAGCGCTGGGGAGACCAACAGTGGACCCAGAACTTCAGGATGAAGAAGGACATCTTCCTCGAGCTGTGTGACTGGCTCACCCCTGCTTTGCCGTGACGGGACACGCACATGAGGCCCGCCATTCCTCTCCACAAGCGTGTGATCATCGCCCTCCAGAAGCTCTCCACACTGGATAGCTACCAACCCATCAGCAACCAGTTCGGCGTGGGGAAATCCACCGTCGGAGCAGTGCTCATCCAGTGCTCATGTGTGTGTGTGTGTGTGTGTGTGTGCGTGCGCGCGCGCAAGGAGTGGATGGGCCGCCCCAGGGAATAGAGGGTGAGGGGGTGCAAGTCCCCTCCATGGGAGGGTTTGTTCTGTCCCAGCCACACTACGGACTGCCCATGGTGGCCAGTATTGTGGGGGGTGAGGTGGTGGAGTTGCTCCTGGGGAGCAGAGCAGTAGTGGGGAAGGAACATTCTCAGCCACCCTGGGATTCCAGTGACTCTTGGTTTTCTGTGTCTCTCTGCAGGTGGTCAAGGCCATCAATAGAGTGATGCTTTGCAGAGTTGTCCACCTCACAGATTTGGACGAGGTCATTGAGGGGTTTGGTGCCCTGGGCATCCCCAGCTGCTGGGGGGAGGGATGGAGGCGGGAGAGGTGGGCAATCGACAGGATGCACATCCCCATCCATGCCCCAGAACACCAGGCCTCCCTCTACATTAACCAGAAGGGATACTTCTCAGTCATCCTTCAGGCCATGTCTGACCACCGAGGCCACTTCCTGGACATCAACGTGGGCTGGTCGGCAAAGCACATGAAGCATGGGTGTACCACAACTCCTCCGTGTGCCAGAGGCTGCACGTCGGGACCTTCTTCCCTGACCGCCACATCAGGGTCGAGGACATGGACATCCCTGTGTGCCTGGTGGGGGATGGGGCCTACCCGCTACAACTCTGGCTCATGAAGCCCTACACTGGACACCTCAACCCCTCTTGGCAGACCTTTAATGCCAGGCTCAGCAGGGCCCGCATTGTGGTGGAGGGGGCCTTCAGCCGGCTGAAGGCCCGATTTCGATGCCTCCTCACCCGCCTCAACCTCTCCAAGAGGAATATTCTGCACATGAGGGCAGCGTGCTGTGTGCTGTACAATTTGTGTGAGCAGAAGGGGGAAGCTTTACTGCCAGGCTGGATGGCAGAGGCCAACCACTTGGTTGGCCTGTATGCGCAGCCCTGCATGGCTGCCAGCTGGGAGGCCCATCGGGGGCTGTCTATATCCAGGAGGCCCTGCGGGAGAGCTTCCACATGGAACAGGACTGAAGTCTCCCTGGCATGCCCCACTGGAGCCTTGTGCCTTATTCCACCCTCACATCCTTCCACTTACTCCGCCTTAGCCCCCTTCCTGATGTCAAATAAAATACATGTATTTTCAAAAATATAAACTCTTTTTATTTAACAAAACTGGGGAGGGAGGGATGAAACTCTGGGGAGAATGGGGAAAGGAGGAGAGAGGGTGGGAGAGGGGAGGGGGAAGACTAGGAGTAGGGAGCTGGAAGAGGGAAACAAGGGGAAGAAGGTGGAGGGGAAGCTCAGGCCTCAGAGGTGGGGGGGTCTCGCCACACCAACTGTCTCCCAGCACCACGGGTGCGGGGGCTTTGGTCTCCCCGGGAGAATGGGAAGGAGGATGTGGAGGTTGAGGGTGTGTGGAGATTGAGGAGGAGGGTGTGGAGGTTGAGGAGGGAGAGGTGGGAGGGGGAGAAGGAGTGGGAGGAGGAGCAGGAGCTGGGGAGGCAGCAGGTGCTGGAGTGGCACGAAGCAGCACGCTCTGCACCAGGGTCTGCAGATGGGCACAGATGGCACAACCCTGGGCAAGCTGTTCCTGCCAAAGCTCCAAATCTAGTTCCACCTAGCGGTCAAGGGTGCGGTGCAGGGCTTGCAGTGCCCCCAGGTGCTGCTCTTGGTACCCCTGCAGTGTTCGGCTGGTCCTCTTACAGAGCTTTCGTGTGCGGGAGCATGTCCCAGGTGGGGTGGTGTGCCCTGCACATGCAGCTGGTGCGGCTGTGGAGAAAGAAGAGAAATGGTCAGTTCTCCCTGGGGACACAGTGGGTAAAGCCCAGCCCCACTCTTCAAGGTGAGGATGACCATTGCCTGCATCATCAGAGCCAATGTGCTTGCACAGAGGCCATGGTCAGATTGTCCGGCTATCCCCGGGAGTGGGAGCTAGCCCCAGACTGCACCCATGCCCCTGTGTTGTGAATAGTGTGGCTGAGGTGGGGGGGAGATGTCCCATGCCTCTGTATAGAGGGGGCTTGTGAAGGGAGGACGTCCTGCTGTGTTCCGCCCCGGGGTCAGGGGCATGTCAGGTCTCTGCACACACGCGTGTGGCTATCAGGCCACAGCCCCTGTGTGGCACGCAGCTGGAGCCACCTGCCCAGGGGTGGCATGGCACATGCTCACATGTGCATAAGTTGCTGCGTGATCCGTGGTAAGCAAGGCCCACGCGCGCGGTCCCTGGTATCCCTCCCCACCCCCTCCGGGAAGGGGACAGTGATGGCACTGACATGGTGAGGCCTCCTTGGCCGACCCTGGTGACTCCGCTGCTGGGACAGCTCGGGGGTCCGGCCGGCATGGCACCCTCTGTGGCACCCTTCATGGCGGTTCCTCCTCTGCACCCTGGTCAGGGCCCTCTGCTCCCGGCTCACTGCCCCCTGGACTGGCATGGACCATCCCGCCCCCCCAGGATGAGGTCCAGGGCCTCAAAATAGGGGCAGGTGTGTGTCCTTGGTGGGGAGCTGCCCCAGGTGGCCTTGGCATATCCCTGCCGCAGCTCTTTAATTTTCATGCGCACCTGTTCATGGGTGCTCATGTGGCCTTTTGTGGCCATGGTGGCAGCTATGCGGCTTGTGACGGGGCCACTCTGCCACCCCACACTGCTTCCGCGCTGTCCGCGGCATACTGGGGAGAAGCGGCCACTCCGCACTGACCCCAGCGGTACTCTGCCTGCTCTGCTGTATCCGGAGGGCTGACAGAGGCAGCCCTACACTCCCCGATGGAGCCCGGTGGGACCCAAGAGGATGGGGAAAAAGCGGCGGTGGCATCCCAGCCGCAGCCGAGACCGCACATGCCCGGGCTTGTAGGCAATGCTGGCCCGGGCAAAGGCCAGAAGGTGAACGGGAGAGGGGGAGGAGCCAAGGACGCTGATGTGCCCCTCCCCTTCATGTTGGACGCACCAGCAGCGGGACGTTCAAAGAGGCGGTGCCGCCAGGAGAGGAGGTCGCCGGGAGGAGAACAGAGGGGCGACCCTGAGTCACAGTGCGAGAGCAAGGAAGGTAGGAAGCGACCCAGAGCAGGGTAGCAACCCGGGGGGTTGGTGCGTTGTGGGGTGGAACCCCACCAACCATAACTGGGACCCCGGTCCCAGTCCTTAGGGCCCTGCGTCGGGGCTTGGAGTGAAGGCGGGCCCCTGCCCTCCCACCTTCCCCGCCAAAAGTTAGACGGGAGACGGAGGATTTCGGGACAACGGCGTTGTCAGGCTGTCAATGACGCAGGTGACGGGGAGAACAGAGACAGTACTTGGCCTGGTGAGGCCATAGGCAGGGAATGGACTGATGGACCCCATATGGGGTAGCCCCCCGCCCACTGACATGTGCTGAAGAATGTGGGTATCGAGGTGAGCAGACAGAGAAAAGGGCCCACAGGGAGAAGGAAGAGGTGAGGGAGAGGAAAAGGGGGAGGGACTGACTCCCTTTGTC
Source organism: Apalone spinifera (assembly GCA_030068395.1). Taxonomy (NCBI): domain Eukaryota; kingdom Metazoa; phylum Chordata; order Testudines; family Trionychidae; genus Apalone; species Apalone spinifera. The sequence continues at coordinate 29,824,089 of JANRFK010001158.1, forward strand.
CTCGGAAAGACAGCCGATGGAGCTCAAGGGGGGGGGGTGCTCTGAATGACCAGGGAGACCCCCAAGATATTAGAATGGATGGCAGAAACGCAGCAACAAAACCACCACCAACAGACCCAGTTGATCCAGCAACTGATGTCGCAGGCCCAGGAGCAACAGAGACAGCCGATCCAGGAGTTGTACGACTGGCAGACACCCTTGGCGTGCTTGGGAGAAACAGCCCTGGGTGGCAGCGCCCCAGCACCGATCCGCCTTACCAAGATGGGTGCGTCCAATGACCCTGAAGCATACCTTGTGACCGCGTCCCGCTGGCCAAAGGAGCAGTGGGCCACTATCCTGGTGCCTAACCTCACGGGGCCAGCACAGCTAACATACCGAGGTTTGTCGGGGAAGGACGCACTTCACTACCACAAGGTTAAGGAGGCCATCCTCGACCAGTTGGGAGTCACCCCTGAGATGCACCGGCAAAAGTTCGGAGAAGTACAGTATCTACCGGGAGCCCGGCCATGTGTAGTGACACAGAGGATCCGGGAGGCTGGGAGCCGATGGCTTGACCCCAAGCAGAAGACCGGCCTACAGGTCACTGAGATGGTTTACTTGGAGCAGTTCGTTCACATCCTCCTCCCCGAAGGACAAAGGTGGGTCCAGTGACATCAGCCCAGCTTGCTCGACGAGGCTGTCGGCCTAATGGAGGACTTCCTAGCCGCCAAGGGGACAGAGGAGCAAGGAAAGCCATGGACAGAAATAGCCCAACCTTCTCAGGTGAATCCATCAGCGCGGAGGAGCAAAGAGCTCCCAGGGAGCTACTCTGCCCCGGCCAGGGGGCGTGAGGAGAAAGAAAGACTGGCCCCAGTATGGTCCAGACCCGCTCACAAGGAACCAGCCGGCGGGAGGGGAGAATTGGAAGGAGAAACCCCACGACCTGCCGGGATGGGGGAGCCCAGAATCTTCTGCTTCGAGTGTGGCCAAGAGGGCCATTTCAGAAGGGCTGCCCCTCTATGGACTGTTCATATGGACAGGCCCTGACGGTAAGCCGGGGGTGGCTAGAAGGAAGCAGGAGGCTCCTAGTCCTGGTACGGGTAGAAGCAAAGTGCGTAGAGGCCCCGGTGGATACAGAGAGCAGTAAAACCCTGGCATGAGCCAACCTGGTGTCCCCCGCGACGCCGACAGGGCCCCTGGTACATATGCAGTACGTCCATGGGGATGTCCGAGAGTACCCCACAGCCTGGGTCTGCCTGACTGACTAGGAGGGGGAAACGAAGTGCCAGGTCGCTCTGGTGCCCCAGCTGGCCTATCTAGTTATATTAGGACGTGACTGGAGAGGGTTTCAGTGTCTGTGGGGCATGTGGCACAAGCAGCGGGAAGACCGCCCGGCCTGGGTGGTGGAGGAACGGCCCACTCAGGGATGGTCAGGCGACAGCCACCCGGGGGGCAGCAAGGGCAATTCAGTTGATTGGAGGCTCATCCCGGAGGAGGTCCTTGAAGGAAGGGACAGCGCACCGACGCCTCCCTACACTGGGCATGGGACTATGCGTCGGATGGACCGAGAGATCCCCTCGCCAACCGGAGTGACGGGCCCCATTTTGAGGTACACGCAGAGCGACTGTACTGGGTGATAACCGATCCCGTGGGGGGGGGGAAACTGAGGCAGTTGCTCATCCCAACCCCCCACTGGAAGGCCGTGCTGGAGCTAGCCCACGATAACCCATGGGCCGGACACCTGGGGCGGGAGAAGACCCTGCAGAGAGTCTTGCAGAGATTTTATTGGCCGGGGGTGCATCAGGAAGTATGGGACTTCTGCCTATCCTGCTCAGCTTGCCAGAGGACAGCCTCCAGGAATGTGCTGAAGGCACCCTTAATTCCCATGCCAATAGTGGGGGTGCCATCTGAGTGAATTGCGTTAGATTTAGTAGGACCCCTGGAGAGATCAAAAACCAGGAAAAAATATATTATGGTGGTTCTGGACTATGCTATTCGGTATCCCGAGGCCATCCCACTAAGAAATACCACCTCCCCCATGATAGCCACCGAACTGGTAAAAATATTACCTAACGGACCAAGGCACGAATGTAACCTCCCACCTAATGGCAGATCTGGGCCGGGTATTGGACATTAAACTGCTTAAGACCTAGGTATACCATCCCCAAACTGACGGCCTGGTGGAGCGCATTAATTATATGCTGAAATCCATGCTCCGCCAGTTTGTAGACAAAGACCCCCGGGAATGGGATAGACTCCTTCCCGCCCTATTATTTGCGATAAGGGAAGTCCCACAGGTTTCAGTCAGGTTCTCCCTTTTCAAACTCCTTTAAGGGAGGAGACCCCGTGGGATACTAGACATCCTCCGGGAAACGTGGGAGGAACAGGAGCCGAGAGGTGCCGGCTCGGTGCAGTACATAGTTCAGCTGAGGGAGAGGCTCCAGAGGCTAGCTGAATTCATGTGAATTAACCTCACTAGAGCCCAGGAAAAGCAGGCCCAGCATTATAACAAAGGAATGAGGCTGCAGACCTTTGAGCTGGGCGGCCAGGTGTTACTGTTACTCCCATCCAAGGAGTCCAAGCTGTTAGCCAAATGGCAGGGACCTTTTACAGTAGTACGGTGGGTCAGGGATGTTGACTATGAGATACAGCTGGAGGGCAGGCGAAGGACCTCACAAATTTATCACGTGAACTTGTTAAAAAGGTGGCGAGCCTGGGAGCAACTCCTTGTGATCGCTGTGGGATCCGAGTCAGAGCTCGGACCATGGACTGGCGATATGGGCTGGGCCACACCACTCCAGGTGAACGAGGACCTACGTCCAGGGCAACAGAACAACCTTCGCTCTTTACTCCAAAGATACCTCAGAGTGCTGTCCACCGAACTGGGAAGAACCCCGTTGATGAGCCACAATATCACTACCACCCGGGGTAAGAAGGTGTGCAACACAATTCACCACCTCCCCATGACAATGTGGGACACCGTAAGGGGGGAGGTCCAGTCTATGCTCAAATTGGGAATAATAGAAGAGTTGCATAGCGAGTGGCGGAGCCCCATCGTCCTCATTCCTAAATCCGATGGGACTCTGAGGTTCTGTATAGACTCTCGGAAAGTTAATGCCCTTTCCCGCTTTGACGCCTACCCCATATCCTGAATAGATGAACTGTTAAACCGTCTAGGAGGGGGCCGGTACATCTCAACCCTGGATTTAACCAAGGGATATTGGCAAATCCCTCTCACACCCACATCCAAGAAGAAAACTGTGTTTTACACCCCCTTTGGTCTGTTTCAATTCGTGACCATGCCCTTCGGCATCCATGGGGCCGCTGCAACATTTCAAAGGCTCATGGATAAAGTACTCAAAGACCACCAGCAGTACGTGACCGCATATATCGATGACATAACCATCTTTAGTCGATCCTGGGCAGACCATCTCCGCCACATAGAGACAGTTCTAAAGGCCCTGCAAGAGGTGGGAGTAGTGGCCAATCCAGATAAGTGCCGGTTTGGGAGATGAGGGGTAACATACCTGGGGTACACTGTTGGGGGGGGGAACCTTGAGTCCCCCTCATAGATAAGGTCGGAGTGTTGAGAGATTATCCTATCCCGACAACAAAGAAGCAGGTCCAGCAGCTGTTGGGTTTGTGCCAGACTTTGTCACAATAACCGCGCAGCTAACTGACCTGACCCGGAGTTCACAATCGACCAGGGTACGGTGGTCCCCCCAATTTGAGAAGGCATTCAAGGACCTCAAAGAATGGCTGACCCATCCCCCCCGTCCTAGTCCACCCGGATTTTGCCAAGCCCTTTATAGTGCAGATGGACGCCTCCAAGGTAGGGTTGGGTGCCGTAACATCGCAGGAGGTGGACAGGGAGGAACACCCCATCCTATACCTGAGCAGGAAGCCGATAGCGGGAGAACAAAATTATGCCACAATAGAGAAAGAGGCCTTAGTGGTGAAATGGGCAATTGACTCTCTGATGTATTATCTCCTAGGCAATGTCTTCAAATTCATGACCAACCACGCCCCACTCCGCTGGATCAACATGATGAAAGACACCAATGCCCGGGTAATGAGGTGGTACCTCACCTTACAACACTATCAATTTGAGGTTGCACACCGGCCGGGTAAGGTGCACGGGAACGCTGACTTCTTTTCCCAAACTAATGATGCCAAGGACAATAAGACTGAGACGGATCTAAGGGTGGGAGTATGTGATGGGGCTGCGTGGCCGCCCTGCACTGCTGCTGCGCCGTCCCCGGCATACTGGGGAGAAGCAGCCGCTCCGTGCCGCCCCCAGTGGTGCTCTGCCTGCTCCGCCGTAGCCAGGGGGCCGACAGAGGCAGCCCTACGCTCTCCGACCCAGCCCAGCAAGACCTGAGGGGTAGGGGAAGAAGCGGCAGGGGTGTCCCGGCCACAGCCAAGATCATGCATGCCCAGGCTTATCGGCAATGCTGGCCCAGGCAAGGGCCAGCAGGGAACGGGAGAAGGGGAGGAGCCAAGGACGCTGATGTGCCCCCCATCCCCTTCATGTTGGATGCACCGGCGGCGGGACGTTCAAAAGAGGCGGTGCCGCCAGGAGAAGAGGTCACCGGGAGGACACCAGAGGGGCGACTTTGAGTCACAGCGCGAGAGCAAGGGAGATAGGAAGTGATCCAGGGCAGGGTAGCAACCTGGGGGGTTGGTGAGTTGTGGGGTGGAACCCCCACCAACCGTAAATGGGACCCCGGTCCCAGTCCTTAGGGCCCTGGGTAGGGGCTCGGAGTGAAGGCGGGCCCGAGCCCCGCTACCTTCCCCTGCTGACTAGCCAAAAGTCAGATGGGAGGTGGAGGAGTTTGGGACGACGGCGTTGTCAGAATGTCAACGACGCAGGTGACGGGGAGCACAGAGAGGGTACTTGGCCTGATGGGGCCCTGGGCAGGGAGTGGACTGATGGACCCCAGGCGGGGTAGCTCCCCCGCCCACTGACACGGCTGTAGACGGCCACATTCCTCCGTCTAGTGTGGAGATCATGGATGCTGGAGGCCTCCCCCCAAACCTCAATGAGGTCCATGATCTCCGCACTAGTTCAGGATGGCGCCCACCTTCTTCGGCCCCTGGCTGGCTCCCGGGAGCTGGGGGACTGGGCGGTGGAGGGCTGGCTGGATCTGGCTGCCCGGCTCATATTGGAGCCACTGGATCAGGGTCAGTGACTGCTGGCCCTGTTCTTGCTGGCCTGTAGCTGGCACATGCAGTGTGGCCAGAGCCTACCCCTTTAAGGGCTCTGGGTCTGGGGGAGAGGAGAAGAGTTTTCCTGGTTTGGCCCAGAGTGGCCACCAGGGCTCCCTGGGAAGGGCTGGAGGCCCCCTATTTTGAAATAAGCATCTACACAGTGCTTATTTTGAATTAGCTATTTCAAATTTGGCATTATTCCTCGTAGAATGAGGTTTAACTAATTCGAATTAAGCACCCCACTATTTCGAATTTATTTGAAATAGCGGTTTGCCTGTATAGACGCTATTAAAGTTAATTCGAAATAACGGCTGTTATTTCAAAGTAACTTTGATTTGTAGACATACCCGGAGAGTGGAGTAGAAAAGGTGGGTGGGGAGAAGAAATGGCGGGAGGGCAGTCAGAATTAAAAATGTAAAGGTTATGCACTAGTATGTGTTAACTGGTGATAGCCAGAAACATTTGGAAAAATTCATTTGCTTTAGATCTCAAAAGGGAATACAAGCATGAAAACCTCAAGCAGGGCAGATAGTTTCTTATGGTCCCAGCTCAACAAAGCATACCTGCTTAAATCCCATGAAGTCAGCTGGATTTCAGCACATGCTTAAATCAGCACATGCTTAGGGATGGTTTGCTGAATCCTTATGACAGCATCACCACCTCCTGCTCTTGTTATACTACCCATTTAGAGCAACAAAAGCAAAATTAAATTTTAAAATACTCTTTTGCAATTAGAAACATTTTTGAAGTTTTCTGGTAGTTTACAGGCATCTTCCTGTTTTTCTGCGTGACTAATCTCATGTTTTATTTCTTTAGCAGTGATTTCTGCTTATCGTGATTTGATACAGGAAACATTGCTTCTATAGTCCCAAGAAGAGAGGATAAAGAGCCCAAGGAAATAAGTACAGAGTTTAAGTTTCAGAGTATCAGAAAATAAAGTGTCAGTATGAGATCAGTGTTTATGTTTTCTGGATGAGATTTCTTGCAAATATGGAAAAAATCTACTTCATCTATGTGTCTCAAAGTGAACCTAAAGTGACCAAAGACTGCTAAGGGAGAATGTCTCTGTGTAGGGGAAATCTCTTCCAGCATAACTGCAGGACCAGATACCTGAGAATTGGTCACAACCAGCTCCCTGACATCTTCTCTCCACTGTGCCCAAGCAGAGCTTCAAAGTGTAGGCTGATGTGGAAAGAAGGGCATTTGGCATGATAAGCTTGAAAGCTGCCAAAGACATAAGAATTTAAATTTTGACTCAGCCATAACTTTACTCGTCTCTCATTTCTTCTATGAAAACATATGAAACTACACAAAGCTTAAAAATTAATTACCTATTAAACAAATACAGTGTTTCAAAAATTTCTCATCCACTTTACAACATGTAAGAGAGCAAAATTAATAAATGAAGTGCATCACGATATGCAGGCAGTATCTAGAATCCAATTCAGAAACATGCAGCATACTGGAGAATGGTACAAGGAAAGAAAGCAGTCCCTGTTTGGAGAGGACAGCCATCAACTTCCTATGTTAAGACTACTTGAATATTTATTTTTAATATGGAAAAATACCTTTTAGCTCTGTATTGAGGGATCACTGATGAGGGGAACAACAGAGGACTTGCACTCCTCCATGACACAAATACAAAGCATCAAATACGCTTCCCCTACAAAGTGACTGAATCTTTGCCAGATACAAGATGGTTCAATCCTACACTTGATACAGTTTCTATGCATTGACCTTCTGTTTGAGTAAATTGTATGAATGAAGAACGTTCATTAGGGCCCTCACCAGGAGTTAATGGGAGTTTTTCCATTTACTTCCAGAGGGTTTATATATCGGCCTTTTCTGTTTACAACAATGTGCTTAGGGATGACAGTTCCATCAACTGAAATAATAAGAAATGGTTGTCACTTATTATCCTATTCCATCCCTACACTTTTCTGCCTACATTATATTCATTGCCATTGCATCTGAACACCGCGCAGTAAACAGTAATATTGCTGTTCCTCTTAGATACATCCTTGCTTCATGTTTCTCCCATGCGAAAAAACATCAAAAACATCAAAAATTAAAACTTCATCAGTGGTTCAAACTGAATGACATAAATGTAGATATAATTCATTATTGGTTTCTTGCTTACTTCATTTTATCTATTTTATTTTGTTTTGTTTTTATGATAATATCAATTGATTTTCATGTGGTCCCAGTTTCAGGGATTTGCTGCTGGCAACGGTTTGTATCCTGTTTTTGTTTGTTTGTTTGTTTTTTTGCTATTGTTGCAAATATAAAACAAAAATGTAAATGCAACTAGAATAAAACCTGTTCCTATTGTGACAATTTTAGAAAGCACAACTTCTTAGCACAGAGTGTGATAATCAGAGCTACTAGGATTAGGGCCTTCATTTGGATAGTAAAGCAACTCTGGGTTAATAGATAATGTTGAATGAAAGAAAGAAAACACTAAGGGCATGACCACACTATGGGACAAGGTCGAATTAAGATATGCAACTTCAGCTTTGTTAATTGAGTAACTGAAGTCGAAGAAGCTTAACTTGGGTGCTTATTCACAAACACTAGAAGTCTAAATAAGATGGGTGAATTAGAGTGCCTTGTATTAAAGGAGGATATTGATATAATAGGCATCATTGAAACTTGGTGGAATCAGGACAATCAATGGGATGCAGTCATACCAGGGTACAAAATATGTCAGAAGGACAGTACAGGTCATACTAGTGGGGGAGTGGAACTATACTTGAAAGAAAATATAGAATCAAATGAAGTAAAAATCTTAAATTAACCAAAATATTACATAGAATCTCTATGTATAGTAATTCCATGCTCTAATAATAAGAATATAGCAGTATGGATGTATTGTTGACCACCACAAGATAGTGATAATGACTATGAAATGCTAAGGGAGATTAGAGAGCCTATCAAAATAAAAAGCTTAATAATATTGCGGGATTTCTTGATACCTTACATGACTGCTTCTTGGAGCAGCTGGTTCTGGAACCCATAAGGGGAGAGGCTATTCTTGATTTAGTCCTAAGTGGAGTGTAGGATCTAGTCCAAGATCTGGTCCATAACTGGACTGTTTGGAAATAGTGACCATAATGTAATGAAATTTAACATTCCTGTGGTGGGAAAAACACCTCAGGAGCCCAACACTCTGGCATTTAATTTCAGAAAGGGAAACTGCAAAAACATGAGGAGGTTAGTTAAACAGAAATTAAAAGGTACAGTGACCAAAATAAAATCCCTGCAAGCTGCATGGAAACTTTTCAAAGAGGCCCAAATGTATGCCCCAAATTAAATGTATGCCCCAAATTAAAAAAGACGGTAAGAGAACCAAAAAGTGCCACTGTGGCTTAACAACCAAGTAAAAGAAACAATGAGAGATAAAAAAGCATCATTTAAAAAAGTGGAAGTTGAATACTGGCGAGGAAAATAGAAAAGAGCATAAATTCTGTAAAATTAAGTGTAAAAATATACTAAGAATAGCCAAAAAAGGAGTAGAAGAACAGCTAGTCAAAAACTCAAAAAGTAATAGCAGAATGTTTTTTAAGTACATCAGATGCAGGAAGCCTTCTAAAAAACCAGATGATCGAGATGCCAAAGGAGCCCTCAAAGGTGATAAAGTCATTGTGGAGAAACTAAATTAATTCTTTGCTTCAGTCTTCACAGATGAGGGGATGTTAGGGAGATTCCCAAACCTGAGCCATTCTTTTTAGGTGACAAATCTGAGGAATTGTCCCAGATTGAGGTGTCATAAGAGGAGGTTTTGGAACAAATTTGATAAACTTAACAGTAACAAGTCACCAGGACCAGATGGCATTCACCCATCTGGTGAAAGAACTCAAATGTGAAATTGCAGAACTATTAATTGTGGTTTGTAACCTATCCTTCTAAATCAGCTTCTGTTCCTAATGACCGGAAGATAGTTAACTTGACACCAATATTTTAAAAGGGCTCTACAGGTGATCCTGGTAATTACAGACCAGTAAGGCTAATGTCAGTACTAGGCAAATTAGTTGAAACTATAGTAAAGAATAAAATTGTCAGACACATAGATGAACATAATTTGTTGGGGAAAAATCAACATGGTTTCTATAAAGGGAAATCATGCCTTACTAGTCTACTAGAGTTCTTGCAGGGGGGAGGAGGGAGGTTAACAAACATGTGGAAAAGGGGGATCCAATGTATCTAGTGTACTTAGATTTCCAGAAAAGCCTTTAAAAAGGTCCTTCTCCAAAGGCTCTTAAGAAAAGTTAGTTGTCATGGGATAATAGGGAAGGTCCTCTCATGGATTGATAACTGGTTAAAAGATAGGAAACAAAGGGTAGAAATAAACGATACATTTTCAGAATGGAGAGAGATAACTAGTGTTATCCCCCAGTGGTCCGTCCTGGTACCAATCCTATTCAACCTATTTATAAATGATCTGGAAAAAAGGGGTAAACAATGAGGTGGCAAAATGATGATAGTAAACTGTTCAATGTAGTTAAGACCAAAGCAGACTGTGAAAAGCTTCAAAAAGATCTCACCATACTAAGTGATTGGGCAACAAAATGGCAAATGAAATGTAATGTTGATAAAATGTAAAGTAATTCACATTGGAAAAAATAATCCCAACCATACATACAATATGATGGGAATTAATTTATTTATAACTGCTCAAGAGAGAGATCTTGAAACCATTGTGGATAGTTCTCTGAAAACATCCACTCAATGTGCGGCAGTCAAAAAAGCAAACAATGGGTACGTCTAGACTACAGGCTTTTGTCGACAGAAGTTTTGTCAACAGATACTGTCGACAAAGCTTCTGTCAACAAAGAGCGTCTAGAGTACATCCAGTTCTGTCGACAAAGCAAGCCGGTTTGTCGAATTGACAGTGTAGACATTGTAGATGCAATAATGCCTTCTGTCGACAGAAGGCGTTATTCCTTGTAGAATGAGGTTTACAGCCGTTGACAAAACTGCTGAGTTCTGTCGACATTATGTTGACAGAACTCAGCGGCAGTGTAGATGCAGGTATAGTTTTGTTGACAAAAGTCCACTTTTGTCAACAAAATCCTGTAGTCTAGACACACCCAATGTTAGGAATCATTTAAAAAGGGATAAAGAATAAGACAGATAATATCTTATTGCCTCTATATAAAACCATGGTACGCACACATCTTGAATACTGTGTACGGATGTGGTCACTTCATCTCAAAAAAAGATATATTGGCATTGGAAAAGATTCAGAAAAGGGCAATAAGAATTATAAGGGGTTTGTACAGGTCCTATATGAAGAGAGATTAAAAAGACTTGGACTTTTCAGCTTAGAAAAGAGACTAAGGGGGGATATGATAGAGGTCTATAAAATCAAGACTGATGTGGAAAAAGTGAAGAAGAAAAAATTATTTACTTGTTCCCATAATATAATAACCAAGGCTCACCAAATTAAATTAATAGGTAGCTGGTTTAAAACAAACAAAAGTTTTTTTTCACACAGAGCACAGTCAACCCATGGAACTCCTTGATAGAGGATGTTGTAAAGACAGTTCTTTAACAGGGTTCAAAAAAGAATTAGATAAATTCATGGAGGTTCAGTCCATCAATGGCTATTAGCCAGGATGGGTAGGAATGGTATCACTAGCCTCTGTTTGTCAGAGGCTGGAAATGGATGACAGGAAAGGGATCACATGATGATTACCTGTCCTGTTCACTCCCTCTGGGGCATCTGACATTGACTACTGTCGGCAGACAGGATACTGGGCTGGATGGACCTTTGGTCTGACCCAGTATGGCCGTTCTTATGACTTTTGGCACTGTCCACACTGCAGGAAGTTAAAGGGAGAACACTCTTTCTTCGACTTCCCTTTCTCCTCATGGAAGCAGGACTACAGGCATCGACCAGAGTGTCCCACTCAGTTTGAATTAGTGTGTCTTCACTAGACCCACTAATTCGAGCCCTGGAAAATTGACAGCGGCATCTTTCATCTTCTCTGTAGCATGGATGTACCTAATGGGGAGATTGTCAGCTGATGTTCCGTCTCTTATCTCAAGTGAAGTCAATGGATCTGTGACAATGTATACCTTTAGCTGATGATCTGGGCTAAAGAAACAATGCAAGAACAATGGCAAGAACTCTTGTCTGGATATTGGTCGGTGTTTTTTATTTTCTCATCCCTTTCTTCTCTTCCTCTTGGGTATACTTCTGGGCAGTAGATTTCACAGATGCCGACAAGCTGCCAGAGTCCAGTTAACTTATTAGGTTCACTGACATTTGTTTTCAGGCAACAAACGTCAGGACATTTGGCTGTTACAGACTGCTGTAAAGTTCTTTCAGGTTTTAGTTTACAAAATGTTTAAGCACTTTTAAAAAATTAAGTTGTGTAACGCTCTGAATTTACAGTTAAAAGAGAATTTTGTAATGCTCTAAATGATATTATTAAAAGTAAAAAAAGAGGAAAAATAAGACAATAGCAGAGTATGCAAAGAAGCTGAGAAGTGAAAGCACAGAGGAGCAAGGATTGAAAGCCTGCCTTTTCCGAGAGGTTTTACAAAATCTAGGGGCAATTTGGAAGCAAAGCACAAAATATATAGTAAAAGCTTTGATATTCGGTATGTTGAGGGAATGGGGGAGTATGTCAGTCAATGAAACATTCTGGTTATCTAAGAGTTGTACTTAGCTGTGGAATACCAATTTCAATGAATAGAATATGATAAAATGAATAATGTATAAAACAGTATACAGGAACTCACTAATCCAGTAATAACACTGCTTTGCAAAGTGGTTGATTTCTTGGAGAATGTAAGTATATACAGGTAAAGTTTTCTGTACAGCTTGTTATCTTATGACACTATATCGGTATGGACAGTGCATGGCATTGTACACCCAGATCACTAAACACTGAACATAATTTAATTTTTCTTTGATGATTCAAAAAGCACTTCAGGAACTTGCAGTGCCTCAGGGTCATCATTATCCACATCACTTATCATTTATAGATGTAGATGTTATAGGAAATTGGGCTGAATCTGTAATGACCCTATGACACACCCTAGAAGATTTTGAATAAATCCCTGATTTCAGCTTGCTTACTTGTCTTCCGTCTCTTTTACATAAAAGTAAAGTGCAGAATGTGCAGTTGCATGACCTCCTGGTCAGTATACAAGTCCCAGTTGCTAGATTGAAGATTTGTATTAGAAGGTATGAGAAATGCTGGTTAATATAGGTTTCTGGTTGATAAAGTGCCAGATAACACAGCTTTTACTGTATTATGCTCATTGTTTTGATATGAGGAGGTGGTAACATGTAACATTCACAGTCAACTGGAGACAGTCTCACAGCCAGCTGCACCTTGGTACAATTATTTCTATCTGTAAAACTAATTTTGCAACTACACATTTCTTTTGGAAAGTCTATTTTTCTGACTTTACATTAGTTTCTATATTGTTAATAAGTCTCCAACCATGAGATTGCTCATGGTAAGGAACATCTTTTACTCCTTGTCTTAGGAAAAGTTATTATTCAGCTCAATGAGAATTTCTTCTGAGATGGTACATTTGGCTCTCTGTTGGTACAGTGCGGCACTACATCAATTGTTCATTATTATAATCTAGCACCACTGCTCAGAAAGACAATGGTCCTGTACTGTCCTGACCATTTTACCTTGAGTAATATATAAGAAAGAGATCACACGCTCAGTGCTTTGTGCCAGATTAATAGGGAGAAGGCTGATTAATAGGGAGGAGGCTAATGGCAGGATAATCTTGAGGAGATCCCTTGTCTTTGGAACCTATTTCTCTACTCTTGGTCCAAAATGGTCTGAGAAAGCTCAAACTTGTGGACCTTCAGTACCAACTAAAAGGCCCACCTGATTCCTCTGGCTTTTGAGAAGGAGGAGGGTTCTGATTGGGGGAGGCTATGACTAAAGGCAGTGTGGGGTATTGATTTTTCTTTGAAGACTGCTGTTTTTAAAATTACAGGGAAAGCCACTTGGATTTGCAAGAGTTCTGTAATTTTAAGTAATAACTCAGGGTGGACAATTTTATAAATCAAACTAACTAAACAGAAGAATTTAGCCAAGCCACTTACTATATATTGACTTAGTGGGGTGGTCCATTTAATATTCATGCCCCATATGAAAGTGAACTTTACGTTTACGAACATTCAAAGTGCACATTTTAAATCTAACGCAAACAAAATAATGACAAAAGAGAATCAGCTCTAGAGCCACATTTATGTGTCCTTATTTACAGATTGGACAAATTTTCTCAGGTGATTCTAACAGACACACTGTTGAGGCCTCCAGTGGGAAAAACTCGGTTGGAGGGGTCACAAACAGGAGGTATGCTATTAATCCAGCTGGAAGACTGAAAATTTCCCACAAATCCACAGCAATGTGATATGTGAAACATTTTCCACCTTCACCCAGAAGATAAATCCAAGTCAATTTACAATCTTTGAAGTCATGTGACAAGACCTAGACTCATCTTGCATCCTCACCTGCATATTCAAGTGCCACCTCCCCTTGCCAACTTCATTTCTATATGCTGCCACTGTTAGCTTGCCTGGATTCTAATCTGTGAAAAATATTTATACTAAGCAACAAAGACCCACATTTATATCCTCCCTCTCCTGACTAAAAACACTAATACAAATCTAGAGACACAAAAGCTCTTTTAGAGTTAATAAGAATTATAGTATTTTACAGAAGGTGGTACCTACTATGTCAGACTAAATACAGTGCTGCTGGATGAAATAAGTTGAGTACTAGGAATATTACTGTTAATTATTATCAGTGGGCAGAGGTGATGCTCTGATTTTCAAATACAGCTACCACACTGCTCTACACCCCATATATATGCACTTTTCCTGCATCATGTAAAAAGGATCAACATCCCAGACTTTCAGGCAGAACTTATTTATTAATAAAGATTATCATAAAAGCATACTTACTGAAAACTAGAACTATTAATTCAGTATCCCTCAGTCACTGGCAAGCAGCGTGTTTGGAAAATGGCAATAGAGGCAACAAATTCTACCTTTAGATATAAATGAGCAACTCATATTAACTTAAAAGACCATGCAATAAAAGGATTTTTTGCATACTATTTTCATATCATTCAAGAAAACCCCATAAAGAGATCAAAGATTTCTATCTTAAATTCCTATAAAACTGTGGAAACTGATTTCAATTTCATTTTCTTTAAAATCAAAGTTCCAAAATTAGGAAAGAGGATAAAGAAAATTAATTTCCCCATTTTTCCTCTCAGAATTCCTTCCAAAAATGTGTAAAGGTGATACATGTTGCTAAAGAGCTAAGTCAGTGTGTTCCTGGCATGTACAGATGATGTCAGTCAATGCTGGTATTGAAAGACTGGCTTTATTTTATTGTTTGTACCTAGGATTGAATTGACTCATTTTGTGAGATTATAGAAAATGTATTATATGATTATATGTGCCTGATGTCCTCTAGAGACTCTATGGAAATGAGATGATGCATTTCATATGGTTGTCTTGTCAAGAAAGATTGTACTAGCTAAATAAATAAATGGCAGTATGTGATTTCACTGTGCACTGTTGACTTCTGCTTACATGATTTAAAGGATGTTACTATGAATATCCTAGTTGCTGAATATCCTAGGTTGCTAATGTAAATGTTGAAGAAATCATAGGTCAATCACATAATAATAAATATTAACATAGGTTTTTCAAGGCCAAAAATGTCTGCAATTGTAATTGGAATTGGAATTTTACTCTTGAATTATGGGATGTGGAAAACACTCTGGCCCTTGCCTTCCTGGAACTGCCCAATTAAAGACAAGCAGTCTCAAGTGCTGATTTTTGCCCTGTTCTAGAATGGACATAACTGTGTTATAAGAGGCATTTTTGACTCCTTGTACATTTGTACATTATATTGTATTAATTCATATTGTATATTGACATGTGAAGGACTGATACATAGCAACTGCCATACTGGATCAGACCAGTGGGCCACCTATTCAGTATCCCCTCTCGTGCATTAGCCAAAGGTACAAAGGGAGGGGCACTTCACAATGCTTCACAAATATCTGTTGCCAAGACAAAGAGTATTTAATTTACTAGCCACTTGTAAGCTGCTCCATCTCAACCAGCAAAATAAAATGTTCTCAAAATGTACTCCTGTGATCACTAATACATTACATTTGACTGAGAGCCAGTCAAAACAAGATGGTGTAAACTGATACTATAACCGTCACTTATAGTACTCTTTATCCCACTGCTGAAGTGTCCTGGACATGAAAGAAGAAAGATGACACAAGGGATGTGGTTTAACTGGCCACAATCTTATCAACTTAGCTTTCCTCTGAATTATCCAGCAATAACTCATAAATGCAGGTAATTCTTTCATTCAATAATACACTCCACCTGATGGAGGACTGCTGTCAACCCCCTACTCTTCCCACACCGGGTGGCAGAGCATTGTTGGGATACCATCACCCAGAATATGATGGTTAAGGGATGGGGCACATTAAAAGCATCAGCCACTTCCCCTAGCTTCCTCATAATTCACTTCCTATCTGGTTTATCAGGGAACAGATCCCTACTGAACAATTATCTGCTCTGTATTGCACCTGCATTGCACAGCCACTGCCAAGCTGAGACTACTTGGACCTTACCTCCTTTGTTGTAACCACCATGTCCCCACCTGACGGAGATGCAACTGGCACTGTGCCCACAAAATTCCTTCCCAGTCCCCAGAGGCAACTAGCACTATGCCCACAACAGATCCAACAACACTAATTGTGTGGGTGAGAGAGTGGGAACTACTGCTTCAATGTAGAATGGCACCTAGAAGATAAAATAAGGTCTGTATGCCCTCCCTATTGTTGTGCAGAAGCCAATGGGCTTCATCAGAACTTCTGCCAACTACCTTCCCCAAACTATGAGAAGTTGTCTCTCAACTGAAGATCCACACAATGATCCCCATGTTGGAAGATTTGTGGGTGCATTTCTCCCAGAGACTTTCATGGGAGTTGCACCTATTTACTTCAGGTTTCAATTTGATTCAGCATTTGGCAATTCAAAGGTTATTACATAACAATGTTTTTCATAGTATTAGGGCAATTGGTGTATTACCAAAATAGGGCTGCCTGCTAGGAGGTGAACAAGGTAGATTTGGAAATGAACATGAAAAAATAATCTCTGGTTACTATAAAACTTACATGGGAATTGCCTATTTACAGACATTTATAACTTCATGGGAATTGAGGCCTTTTGGAGACACACTTCACTGGAAACACTGTTCATAAAAGACTTCCACGGTTATCTTATCAGAACATTTTCTTATGATTTCCTAATATGTCATATGTTTAGAGATGAACAGGCACATTCTTTCTGTTGGCTGATTCTGTACCTCTACACAAAGGAACCCAAATAGTTAGCAAATATTTTAAGACAGTGGGAAAAAAATAAGCAAAAATGTAAGTAATAAATGATATAGTATTGCAAGGTAAGAGCAAATGCAGTGACCAGACAAAACTAGAAATAAAAGGGCAGGAATGAAATAACATTTATTTCAGACTCTGCAGAATCAGACTCTGCAAACCATCCAACCATTTAACTCAGAGGATTCTGGCACGTTTAGCTATGAAATATATGTATACATCATATTCATATAAGGTATATGATGTATAAATATGTTCCATCAAGTAAAGACACAGCAATAATTGATGGAATTACTTAATCAGAAAGGCGTTGTGCCTTTTTCCAGCTTTGTTCCAAAATGGTTTAATTAAAGGATACTCAAAAGATACGCACTTACTTGACCAACAGATATCAGACTCTTGTAAATCAGCTCTGTTCATTCTCTTAGGGATCCAAGTTCTTCTGTGTAAAAGAAGAAAGATTACTGGGTTATAACCATGGGTTAAAAGACACCATACAACTTTCCATACTCTTCCAAAACACTGCCCTGCAACACATTCAACATGGCTTTTTTTTCTAACTTCATGCTAGATTAACAGGGTTTTTTTTATGACATTTAGCAACATAAGTAAATTCAAACAATATTAGGACCTAATCATTACCTGCTTTCAAATTGGTTGGGTCAAAAGTGAGGCAGGCTTCCTGTTTATCATATTCTAATACAACCACATTGTACTTTAAGTATCAGGAAACCCAAATGGAATTTTTCATAATTTTCTCATCTCCACTTGCAGTAATTCAGCAAAAATGATATGTAAATGCCTCAAAACCTCTTAAAGAAGCAGTATTTTTTTCCTAATTTGAACAGATGAAGAAATATTTCAACTCAAGCTCAGCAAGGGATAACAGTATTACAGTCACTGCATGGGGAATTTTGCCACTCATAATTCTAAATCCTTCTCAAACACTTTATTGCTATAAGGTAGCTAACACCAGCCTGTACACAACAGGACATCCATAGCATTAACCATGAGAGATAGGCTTCCAGAAAGAAACTATAGCGAAGTAATTGTAAATCTCTAATGATGCATAAAACCAAGCTGAATTGGTCCCGAATTTTCAGCATAAAAGAAATGAACCATCAGAAGAACCAATTCTGGTGGCAGTATAAGATACTGTAGTGTGGAAAGTGTTTATGGTATTTGCTGCAGTGAAAATATTCCTACTAAAATGCATTATGTAAGTAACATGAATATATTAAAAAGACCTAACTGAGGCAACTTCTAATAACATTTTGCACGACAATAAGAGCAAAGAATTTGCCAAAGGAAAATCTGATCTATGCTGTACAATTTGCTATCACATTTCCTCGTCACCGCTTATATCAGGCAAAATTGGTCAGAATTTTTAAAATAGCTATTAAGACACCTTCCTTGTGATATCAGATGTCTCAATAGAAGTTTTCCTATTACATTGGGCTCATGTCTTTTAATCCAAAGCCCTGTGGAGGAAGCAGCATGGAATTATGCCATCACAAGAGGGCACTAGGAGAAACTATAGCACAGGCAAGTGCTTAGTGCACACACTGCACCATGTATCAGACTGACATGGTTCGCCACAGTGTGCTGGCCCTCTCTGCAGATATAGACCATAAAATATAATGAGTGACTTATATTTGTGTGTGAATGTTATTTATTTTGACTGTTACAGTGCCTGCCCTGAGTTCTAAGCACTTTGCATTGTACAAACATCTAGTAAAACATTTTAAAACTGCATTTGAAATTACTATATTATTAATTACTAGCCTCTCCAAGCCATCAAAACCAACTCATCCCAGAAACCTCACCACAAACCCACTGAGGCCTTCATCCATCAATCCATGACTATACTGGAAGTCTGTACAGAAGGATGAACTTTTCAGCAAGCTTTAATGCTGGTTAAAGGATACCAGACTAAATTATCCTGACTAAATTATCCTTGCAGCAGCCTTGCAAGTCCCCTCAGCCGATCTCACTTGTATGCTTCTGCATAGCCATGGAGAGAACAACTTTTGAAATAAAAGCATTGTCTTGTTTCTTTGTCTCATAAATTCCAGCTTTTTTTACATACATTGTAAAACCAATTTGGATCATGTTTTGGATCATGTTTTTTATGCCATGGGCACCTGTCCACTGAGATAGGACATGTTGGATTTGGTCCTGGATTGAGCAGCTGCAGGGGGATGGACTATTTGACCTCCTGAGGTCTCTTCCAACCCTCATATTCTATGAGTCTGAGAGCTAGACAGGTACCACCAAAACGCTTGTTTTAAAAAAAATATTTTCACAAATCTCAGAGCCGGACATCTCAAAACTAGGATATACGAACACTGTTAGAATCTACCAATGAAAAAACTTGAAAACTGTACATGCAAATAAAAAATATGGGATACTAGCAATTAAATAATTATCTTTATGGAATAGATAAGAGAACCACATTTACCCATAATATTTTGGTGACATTGTATATGAGTTTCAGTATATGATCTCTTGTGCGCTGTTGATGTTTTATTGAGAGAACACCTAGCTGCAGCAAGTAAAGCAGCTAATATTTATCATTTTATTCTTTCAAATATTATATTGTAATTTCTCTGGTTAAAATAAGAAGTAATCAAAATGACCCACTGAAGCTTTGTACAAATAACAGAATATGAATTACAGTATCTGTGTACAATTGTTATACCTATATTTATAACCCCTTCAAAATTCTGCTTAACAGGGAAAAAATAAAACATTCTGCATGGGATCTTTAAAAATGTTTGGTATCAGCCTACCACTGTTCCTGTAAAAGTCAATGATAATTGTACCATCATTTTAGTGGATATTGAGTCAGGATAATGCTAAAAAGTGAAAAAATATCAGTTTCCCAAAGACTGTAATTGTCCTCCATCCCTTATACAAATACCTAATAATTAGTGGCAGAAAAACTGATTAACAAGAAAAGAAGATGTAGAGACAACAGAGGAGTGAACCAGTTCATATTAAGGACCAGAGTCAAAGCACATTGTATGCATTGATGTGACTGATGGGTTCCCAATCCCACCTTTAACTCCAATCCCAAGCCCTCTCCCCATTTTTAGATGCAAGCTAAAATCAAGCCAATCCTCTTATGATTTTCTGAAATGTGTAGATATACATTTTCTTCATTTGTTTCCACACTGGGAATGGAATCAGACCTAGTCAAATGCCACAGAAAAACTGTCCACGGAGTACTTACACCTGGAACTAATAACATACTTGATTTTTAGCCTTCCTACACAGAACATAGAGGTTCAAACAGTTTTGCTAAGCATCTGAAGTTTAGTATGACTGTCAAGCCAAACACAAATGTTGAACCTTTTGTTTTTCCCTATCTGAAACCTTTGATCACTCCTCAAACCATATCAAAAGCTCCGAGAGGTGTGAGAGACTTTTGTGATTGTTTGGAGGTTACAACTCTCCTCCCTGCTTTGAAGAACTTGCCTTGGAGAAGTTATTTTAGGAGGAGGGCTTGGTGTATAATACTTACCATACATCCATACCAACTCAACCAAACACATAACATCGGCTGCCTGCTTGCCCCACAAATGGACCACTATGAGAGGGCCATATTTATTCACTCTATATTCCACAGCAAACTAATACATTTTGAGAGCCATTAGAAGGTTGCTCTCTGGAGCCTTCAAGGTTTTTATGAGTATTAGTTTTGGAAAAGAGTCCAGTATACTTGACCTGCTATTTCCAGGATCTCACAAAGCCAATGAGACTCCATTTGACACCTCTATAATTCAGAGATACCTTACATTTTTCCAATCAATTCAGGCCATCTCTAATTAAACTGAAACAAGAAACTAAAGTGAGATGAATGGTTTATAGCTGCTTCAATGCCTCTCTACATTGATTAATAGATAAAGAATTCATACCTCCACCAAATTAGTTGACAAACTCAACTGTAATTTATTCCTTGTACATGATGATCTGCAAGCACAATATGCTGCTGTTGAGGCTCAGCTTCAGCTCTCTCTAAATGTACTTTGTGCTGCTTGGCTGCCTCCACCAGGTACGCGCATCTCAGGAAATGCTTCCTTAGCATGCAAAGTTCTTCAACATAGGCCCTCTTGCAAAATACCACAAAAAACCCAAAAGTTATTCTCAGCATATAGTGTCAGTACAGGTTCATAGCACAGGGGTCTGTACTGGTTGGACTGCCCTGGTCTGGTACCCTCGGGACCTGAACCAGGGAGTTTGCCAGACCAGGGGAAGCCAATACTGGCCACTCTGCTGTTGATCTCCACTTTCTGGGATCCACTCCCAGCCGCCAGACTCTGACCTCCATCCCCAATTGCTGAGCTCCAACCCCAGCCAAGAACCCCCGACCCTGGGGCTCCCCCCTCAGCCACCAGCCTCGCACTCTGGTCCGGCAATATCGGTAGTCCTGCTGCACTGTTTTTCCCCATGAGTGCTCTAACCCAGGAGCACCCACAGGATCCCCAATAATGCTGGACCATGGATGTTGCTGGACCAAGGAGTCCTGGATGAGAGAAGCTGTATTAGACCAATGGCTACTCCTACATGTCCGGAGAGAAGCTGTATTGAACAGTATATTTCTCCATCTGCACTTAGCAAAGTATATGGAATAAATCTCTCATTTCAGGTCTGCATCATGCTATACTTATCCATGCCTTTCTCACCTTGGTCTGAGACTATTGTAATAAATGGTTCTACTTGAGATGGTTCAGAAACTGATGCTAACTCTTCCTTACTGGTCACCTACAGGTTTCCAGGTGAAATCAAGATATTGGTACTGACCTTTAATATCATACACAATATGAATCTGGGTTACTGAAGAGACTGCCTCTCTTGTGCCTCTTGGTTTTTTGGGGTTTTTTTCCCTACCTAAACGTATCAAATATCTCTGCTGTCTTGCTGTGGTAGCTTTGCTGTTCACTCCCACGTGGTCCAGTTGCAAGCCCAGTGATGGCTGCTTTAAACAACCTGTCTGTGCATCATCCAGGGCTTGTGTGTTTTGGAGGTCACTGCCTTCATCTTCAGTGTCACAAATTTTTCTTTAAAAGTTGACATTCTTCAGCTCTTCACACTTTACATGATTTACCAATGAGCAGGGGGGAAAATGGTCTTTTGTCAGTCTCTCTTTGCTTGTTCCTTTCTCCATCTTTCCTGCAATCTCCATTTGTCATTTCTTCTAAGTACTGCAAGATATTTTGAAATGCTTTGATTCTGACTCTTTTATAAGGGCCAATCTTACTCCAGCATCAATCAATGGCATAATGATTCACTGACTTCAAAAGGGCAGGACCATGTCCTTAGTTTGCCTGGGGATAAAAATTATATTTTACTCCGCCAATTTCAAACAATTTTCCAAAAGTCTCTTGATCTTTTTGTTCTTTTTTCTCTGCTGGCATGCTAAAATCATGTCTGAAAATGATCCTTAAGTTTTATGTGATTGGGTTCCTGTCTTGCTCCCATTCAACACAATACACATTTTTCCACTGACATTTTTCTACTGCTGGCTCTACTTTCCCACTTATTGGTGCCTACCATTTATTGATGACCTTTGAGGTTCAAAATACTGCTTTTGTTTGTTTTTAAAATTATTAAACTACAGTATCTGTAATATTTTTACGGTATGAAACCATATCTGAAGCCCCCATTTCATAAAACAACCATTTTTGGATCAAATCATAATTTCTTTTGCAGGAATAAGTTCCCTCTAATAGCAGTACTCCGAAGTAGGGATAACACTAAATGCTGATTTTTCTCTAGGGTCTTCAAGGTACTTATTATAATATTAGGGCAAAATTTCCAATAATGGAGCCTAAATTTAGAAACTTAAAGCAATATTTATACCATATTATGTGCCAAATTCAGGCACCATTTTTAGGCACCTGATTTTCAAATGCACCCATTAGGACCCATTGTTTTACAAAGGCTGACAGGAGAAAAATTAAAATCAAAGCCAAATGTGCAACCCAAATGAATCACTGGACTACCTGACAAATGACAAGAATTCCCAGGTTTAGAATGGCAATGATATTCCTCTTATTTTGAATTGGACTTTAAAGCATGGACCATCTATATCAGGGGTTCACAGGTGCTAGTGTGAACCTCATCTTTTCTATAATATATGTAAGCAGGATCTGAAGGAATGCTTCTATTACAGATAGCTGGAATGGGAAAGAAACCTTGGGTGTGTCAATATAAATAAAGTTTACCTCTGTTTTGCTTAGATTTGTTATCTATTGAGCATATGGAGTGATATTCTGCTCATTGTAATCAATTTAATTTGTGCCCCCACACCAGCCACGTTTGTATTAAATGCAGGGAGAGTTACAGTATGATTGTCAATGTTTGCAATTTTGTGGGAATACAGAAAAGTAGGACTGAAATAAATTGTTCCAAATGAAAGAGCTCACAGTTAGCATAAAGAATCTTGCAAATGCGGGGGTTTGACTTTCAGAGTTCTGTGAGGGGTAAGGGAAGGCTATTCTGGACAGAGAGCTATATGGCTTCCTCTGCCTGGACTGGTTTGACCTGTTTCCTCCCCTCCCCACCACTGTTTAAAGAACAGAACTAAATAGGCATCATTAGGTGCCTCTTTTCTTACATTAATGGTGCTGGAGCTGTGTTTCTTCTAGCCTACTTGCTAAAGTTGAAATCCTTTGAGACTGATGGGCAGAAGTCACAGCCAAAAGTGAGGAGTGGGAGCCAATGGGGGGGGAGTGAGAGCCAATAGTGTGGTGGTGGATATATGTGATGTGTGGCTAACAAGGTGGCAGCGGAGAGATGCGACGAGCGATCAGCAGAATGATGGCATTCTGACAAGTGGCCAGCAGGGCAGCTTTAGAGAGGCATAATGAATGACCAGCAGAGAGGTGGCAGAGAGCAGTGAGCAGGCGGATGATGAGGTGAGCAATGCAATGAGTAAGATGCTTCTTTACCTCCCCACACTGAAGATGGGAAGTGAACATTGTGGATGCCCCTCTGAACTCTGTCTGCCCTGCCCAAGGGCAGCAACTGTGGGTGGGGTACAGAGAAGGGTTGGGCATGTGAAAGGGACATTTACATTGCTGGACTTAAGAACCTGAGAGGAAAAGGAGGCTGCCCAACTTACTTGGGGTGGGACTTTTACTCCTGGTTTATGTTTATGAACCCTGTTTGTGGTGTTTTCCCAAATTAATGCCAAGTTATTTCCTTTTCTTTTGTTAAAAGTTTCTTTTCTAAGCTCAGACTCCATGCTTGCAAGTGGGTACCCAGGGGTAGTGTGTGATTTTCCACGGTTACGGGGTGTGGCTAAAGCCAGTTCTGTGTTGGATGAAAGAAGAGGAGCCCCTTGTTATTGAACCTGGCCCTGGCTGCTGCTGGCTCCACCTGGCAGAAGGGTTACACGTGGACTTCAAGTATCACCTCTCACCCAATACACCACATAGCATAATGTCCCTGTGCCAATTACAACAATTGCTTATACGCAAAAACAGTTGTAAGAAATTAATCTATTTTAGCTGCTTTTAATGAAATTTTACAGTTGGAAGCAAGGAGGAACCAGTAGCATGTGACGTGCCAGATCCCCACAGGTCGCTAGTGATTTGGAAAACCTCTGATCTATAATATCACACTTTACAGCTCCTTGATATATTTATTGTATGCTCTGTTGTGCTACAATGACTATAGTTCTTGCTGTCCTGGAAGCAGAGCCATGGATTCCTTTCCTCTCTTTGCTTATTTTTTTTTTCTGTATTGCATTAAAACCAAAATGAAATGTGTTGCCGACTTGTACTTGGAGGCATTTTAGAAATTTCTCCTCAGATTTTGGCCCATTTGTGCTTTAATTGCTTTAATGTATTGTATTAATACATCTCCAGAAAGACGTTTTGGAAAGAAATATATCTGGCACTTCATGGCTCTTCCCATTTTATCAAATTGCTTGCTTTCTGAACAGCAGTCTGATTGGCAGGCATCACTTTTACAAACATAACAGTATCAAATTGCTCCAGAGCAAGATAAAGCAAGGGTGTTGAACTGGTTCTCTGCAGTTCTATAAATGCAAAGACTGGATGTTCCACATAATTAACCTCTTTCTATTCCAAGGTCTGGAAAATATGGTAGTGTTGGAGTCCCCCAACTTAAAGTTCAAGACCTTCATGGATGAAACAATATTTTAGAGCATCAGAACTATATAAAATTCTTATCAAAACCTGTCAGAGTTGGAATTACCAGTGGGTCTCAGTCCATAATTGTTAGAATTACTGATGGGTAAGCAGCAACACTTCACATGCAATTCTTTCGTGAGGATGAGAAAAGCAGCTGGAAAGAAATCATAACAAGAATCTTGTGGAGCTCAGAGAAATGTGATGTATAAAGAGATTATTATTTCCTGTGGATATTGATGATAAATGAACTGAATGTTGTGTGAATGAGAAATATTGTTACAGTTTAAACCAGCTGAACTCCCTGCATGTCGAGGTAAAAAATCTTTCCTGTCACATGTAAGGACTCAGGAAATACTAAATATCTGGGTCAGAAGTAATCAAAAGTAGAAAATTCTTCTGAAGTTCTTTTCATTTAATTAATCCTTCCTGCAATGTTATCAATGCAATGGAACTTTGGTTAGTGCAAAAGGTGTTGTATGGGATAAGTTATTCCATATCAAAAGAATTGTAAGAAGTATTAAGTAGTAAGATAAATAAACAAAAAGCAGGGTATGTTGGTCATGTGGTTGAAAGACTGTCCCAGGGGATACCCATACCTATAAATCAGTTACTGTAGCTAGTCTAATCATAGTATGTCAGAAATCTACAGCTTTCTTTCTTGATCTTTACCTGTACTCATAGCTTATATAAAACATGAATCGTTCAACTGTAAAAAAGCTAAATCAATAAGGGACCACAGGGACAATATCCCACATGAAGCTGATATTTTAGCTAATTTATGTGATAAAACATAGGTAATATATGACTCTTCCATTTAACTTTTAGAAAATTGGTATTTAGTAGTATAGGTCTGTCAATGTGATAAGACACATGGCCAGTAATTCTAAGATGAGAGAAAAGCAATGTAAATGGATAGATCATGCTTACTATTAAATCCCAAAAAGAGCCCATGTCTCTTATTTCAAAATAACAAGCAGAGCATCCACACTACCAAGCCCATTATTTCGAAATAAAGGTCTGGTTATTTTCAAATAATAACTCCTGCTTTCCTTGGGGAATAAGCTTATTTCAAAATAATAACACTAATTTTGGGAATTATTATTTCAAAATAAGTTATTTTGAAATAATTTCCTATTGTGGACATGCCCAGATTGATGTTCAGAGAAGCAGGATGTACCCATGAAACTGACTTTTAAAATCTTTTGTTGACATGTGATGCAGCTAGAGATGTTACCTGGCTTTTTGCAATGCCACATTCATTTCTAATGAACAAGTGACAAAGAAAAACAAGAAAAACATTGAAATATTCCATTAAGATGAAATATGGGGCAAGTTTCTGCACTGATGTGCCCTCCACAGACCTCCTTTTAACTTAAGGGGATTGCACAGGATGCATATCACTGGAGATCTTGGTCCACCAAGTCCAATCAATGAAGTGCCAGGTGGCACTGGCCCCCAGTGAAGGCAAGAGGAATGAAAGGTACATAAAGAAACTTTTTATTACTTCATGACCTTGCAGAGGGACCAGCCATAAAAATACTCCAAGTTCTCATGGAGACTGCACACCACTTAACTGACCAACTACCTAATACATCTCGTATAATGAATATTAAATTCACACATTCATTCTTCAGAGTGGGAAAACATTGACACAAAAATCTTACCGAGGATCTTTACAATAAAAATCTTGTATCTTTACATGTTCCATTGCATTGATAACATTCAACGAAATCACGTTGTCTCCAGGCAGAGGAAGAGGCTGAATTCATGAAGTAAATTACTCTGGATAATTATTCACTCAGATCAAGTGTGAATGGTGCTATTTTAGTCTATAACCTCCTAAGGGCAGGACCCCCATCTTCCTCTATGCTATGGGCATGTACAGTGGAGCACCAAGCATATTGATGGTGCTCATCAAATAATAATATATGTTTAAACTGTTGACCTTACACAGAAAACTCTGAGTTTATGTTATTGATGATCTTAGACAGAAGAGCTTGCAGTTATGTAGGACTACACATTAGGGATGTAAAATCCCATTCAATTGGTTAACTGGTTAACCAGTTAAAGGGAGGTGGGTGGGGGGCTGCTTCAATCTGACTGGAGTAGCCCCACTGGTCGCCACTAGGCTGGAGAGACACCCCCTACACACCTGTCACAGGCAGGGACTGCACCAGCTGGGCCAGAGCAGCCCCTGACTGTGACACGCACACTCCCCTTCACAGACAAGGCTACTCCACTGTCCCAGCCAGAGCAGCTCCATCTGCAGTGGGCCCCCTGTGGGCCTAGAGGCAGCTTCTTGCCTACTGCCAGTGAGGAGTTGCTCCAGCCCCCACCAGTTAACTTTAACTAGTAAGCCTCACCCATTAAGGCTCACCGGTTAACTGGTTAAATATTCACATCTTTACTACACATCCATTTGGTTATTTTGGAGCCACCAGGCTATGTATTGCATAGCCACCTGCTTTATTAGACAGCCTCATTCAAAATGTTGGATTCAGGATCTGTTGCACTCCTTGGAGCACACTGGGCTCCTAAGGAAATGGATTACAAGAAACCAATACACAGAATTTTCATGTGACCAATATAATCTCATTCACATACTGTTTGTGTTATTAAATGGCAGACTGATACCTTTGGGGGCAGATCCCAGCTAGTGTAAGTCAGCACAGCTTTGTGAAGGATAATGGCAAGAGGCCAGTGTACACCAGGGGAAGATCTGTCCCATTACCTTCCAATGAGCAATCTGAAATTTCAAAAGGTAGAAATAATCACTCAGTTTGGAGATAATGAGAAATAGAGACTTAGGTGACATATTTATGAGAGCGGGGGCAGTGTATGTTTACACACATGCCCACAAATACTCTCATTTACACTGATAACTTTCTTTAAAGTATTAGAGTTCTGTACCAAATGGGTGAGGTTTTGTTCTTTCCACCACCATGACTAAACCAATACAACAAAACAGAAAATGCCCATCCTGCATGTGCAATGGATTACAGCAGTTTGTGACATGAGACATGCATATCAGTGAAATGAAAAGTACATTTTGAATATGGCTTATCACCTTGCCTGTATATTTCAGAAGCAGAATGGTGTCACATCCTATGACCAACAAGTACATGTATATATGCCCTTCAAGTCACTAACCTACATGACACATAATATTGTAACTCTAACTGTATAATACAGTAGAAGTAAATGTTGGACATAATGAGATTGATTCTGCTTTTACTCACTTGTATAAATCAGAAGTCACTCTGATGGAGTCAATAGAGTTACACCAGTACAGACTGGGAGTTACTGAGATCTAAACTATCCCTCTGTATTTAAAGGGGTTGAATAAGATTCATCTAATAATTTCTTCAACATGTTTTGCAATATTTGGTGTACATTATTTCACAATTGACTTTTTTGTTATTCACCTAGGTATATAGTTGAATGGAATATATTTATAGACTCATTTGGACAATGAATATGGCAATATCTTTTCAAGTAAATTATTCAATTATTTTTTCCTATTAATCACTCAATTCTAGCTGTATTTTTTAAAATTTTTGCATTTTCAGTTTTCTTGGTAAACATGCAATGAGTCAACAGAAAATTGAGAGTGTGAAACTGGTCTCGTAATGGCCCAGAGTAAAATGGTCCCTTCCACAAATCCTATAACACAAAGCAGCTACAAATCCAGCTAGCAGAGGTTCCTGCTCTTCATAGTGGAATTCTTGATTGATGCAGGAGGGCTTGTGACAAAGGCACGTCAGTTTTTGTGACCATCTGCACACATAAGAGTCATGCAGTCAGCACCACATCTGATCGCACTGGAGGTGATGTACAAGTGGGCAAGTGAATGAGACCTACCTTGGCAACCTTCAGGATTATGAGCAAGATTCTGAATAAACCAGCCCATTACAGCTTCTATCTCATCCATCAGCGCAGGGAGCTCTCAGTTGACAGGATGACATAATGGCATAAAGTAAACCAGCTCCAAGGGTAATGTAATTTATTATAGGGACTTCCTGGGTGCTGAATGGCCCCCATAGCAAGGTGGCATAAATGTGGCTCAAACTCACCTCTGTACCCCGCATCTTCCTGAGCTACATCATGTGCCTACAATCCAGGATCAGACTAAATTTTTTTTGCTCTATGTGGATATCAGTCAAGATTCCAAGTCCATTTTTGTGATACACTCTGAATTTCAAGTTTCACTCTGGGATTGATTACATGATGGAATGCACACAGCTGAATTTTTTTTCTTCTGATTTACTTGGTTGGCTGCACCTAATGCACGTGCTGAGGATACTCAGAGGAAGAGGCTGCATTTATATGCATCTTCTGCTTCCTTGTGTGTCTTATTAAAATATTGTGTTCTGAAGATTTTTTAAAAATGTATATACTTCACTAATTATAGATACAAATGCTTCTTGCATTGACTTGCAAATACATTTACTTATTACAACATTTAAATTGCTTTTTATAATTTGAGATTTAGCTGTTTTATTTTGGTGTCAATCAAAGTCTTGAAATGCATTCTTAAAGGTGGAATAGGGGCTATATATTTTTCCACCGGATGCGTTAATGAACTAATAATATTAATGAGTGTCATTTATACACACACTTAAAACTTCATTACATTATAGCTGCTAACAAGGAGAAAATTGTCATCTGATAATATAATTGTATACATTTTTCTAGATTTTGAACATGATTCTTAATTGTACAGGGTTAGTAATTATTCTGTAGATATAACTACACGCTCAAACTTACACCAATAAATGAAAAAATGAAGAAATGGGGGTTGATGTAGTGTGGTCTTCTATGCGGGTAACAGAATAAGCAGCTCATGACTGAAAAGAAAAGTCAGAGAACCTGGTCCAAGAAGATGCCATAAAGAAATACATATTTGAATGTAGAGCAGTGGCTCTCAAAGTGTTGTCTGTGGACCACTAGAGGTCTGCAACCACCTTGCAGGTGGTCCATGGGCTTGGGGCTCACTCCCCTGCATTTCCACCCCTACACTGCTCATGCACACTCCCTCCCAGACCCCCCACCTCTACCCCGCTCCTGTACCCACTCTCCCAGCAAGACCACCTTCCCCCCACCGGCTCATGCACCTTACCTCCTGATCAGACCCCGCATCCCCACCCTCTCCTACACCCATTTTGTCATCACATACATGGTGGTTGGCTGATAGGTCTGTATTACATAAGAACGTAAGAGCGGCCATACTGGGTCAGACCAAAGATCCATCTAGTCCAGTAAACTGTCTGCTGACAGTGGCCAATACCTGATGCCCCAGACAGAAGGATCACAACAGGTAATCCTCATGTGATCCCTCCTGTCACCCACCTCCAGAGAAACAGAGGCTAGGGACACCATTCCTACCCATCCTGGCTAATAGCAATTGATGGACCTAACTTCCATGAATCTATCTAGCTCTTTTTTGAACCAGGTTAATGTTCGAGCCTTCACAGCATCCTCTGGCATGGAGTTCCACAGGTTGACTGTGCACTGAGTAAAGAAAAACTTCCTTTTGTTTGTTTTAAACCTGCTGCCTGTTAATTTCATTTGGTGACCCCTACTTCTTATATTGTGGGAATAATTAAATAACTTTTCCTTATTCACTTTTTCCATACCAGTCATGATTTTATGGACCTCTAGCATATTCTCCCTTACTCTTCTCTTTTCTAAGCTGAAAAGTCCAAGTGTTTTTAATCTCTCGTCATATGGGACCCATTCCAAACCCCTATGCATTTTTGTTGCCCTTTTCTGAATAGGGTGGACCATGGGCCAAAAAGTTTAAGAACCACTGATGTAGAGTGATAGAGAATATGACACAGAACAATAAATAGAGCAGACACAATTTGATGGGATTAATGCAAGGAAGAAAAGTTATGCTTCTATAACTAGTGAATCTTGCAAAATACAGCTCATACACCAAAGAGCTATAGCAAAGTCTAGTTAATAAAGAATGAACTTTCAAACCTCAATCTGTTTTTGCTAAAGTATAAAACCATCTTCAGTGAAAAAGAGGTTTAAGATTTTGTTCTACATGTGGTGAAAACAAATGCTCAAAATAACATGCCTCAGGCCCTTCAAAAACCTTTGAGCAGCCTTAGATGATTTAGGGCATAAAAGTTTGGGAGAAATCTCAGCATCCAGGAGGGAGAAAAACAGACTAACCTCAATATGGTTACAGACAATTCGTTGATACAAGTGCTCGTGTTGTGTGAAATGTTGGGAATTGCAGCACAGAAGCCGGAACCACAGGGAGTAGTAGGCCTGGTGATTTCTCTAATGTTAGTCCTTCTTATGTCTCCCTGAGACTAGCTGTTCCCAAATTATGGGCTATGGATAATTCCTGAGGCACTTCTGGCTGCTGGTCACACGATTGAGCAGAGTTTTCCAGGTGAGCAATAACTGCCAGAGGGAAATTATTCGATGGCCAATAGATTAAATGGTCTGTGAGACAATTCATCTATTAACATGGGGTCCACACTCAGCTTTGGAGAACCCCTTCCCTTAGGCAATTGCCCTAATCAGAGTCCCTGCTCTGGAAGGCATAGTTCAGGGTAATGTTGCATCAGCAATCAGTACCTACAGATATTTCTTATGTAGAGACAGAAACTGATCTTCATGGGACTGGGGCTATTTAGATACAATGCCAAAGTTGTCAAGTATGAGGTTTGCATCATACATCAGAGAGATATAGCTAGGGTATCAACCTTCATTTGCATGCTCTTGAAGCATTGCTAAGCAGTAGTGGGTATCAATGCTGTCCTAATGGAAAGGTTTTACATTTATTAATGACTCCACCATTACAGTGTATTGTACTATAAAAAGGCCCCCAATTGTTAATACCACAACTGTCACTGAAAAGGAGAAGGATCAAGATATGGGAAAAAGCATGACCAGGGAGACCATAGAAAAGACAGTAAATACTATCACAACTTCCCTGACACCTTCGTTTAATATCATGGTAGCTAAAATGTTGGCTCTTTATTTATTGCCCTTCTCACACTTGAAGGAAGAAGACCTCTGTTGAAATGTGCAATTCCAAGATGGCAGTCACACTTTTTTTGCTTTCCTATTTTTCACCATTTACAAAAGAGTCCCCATCATGATTCAACTAACTATGGCCATACAGATTTACTGAGAACACCACCAACTGCACATCTGAGTGGCCCTGAATCAGTTTTGACAACAGCGGTATCCACAAATGTACCTCGTTGCTTGTATGTACTCCAATTAATCACACATAGCCAATAATGCAGACCATCAGAACAGACTAACTGACCAGATCCACTCTCTTTTGACATTATGGTGTCAGACAACAGTGCCAATGTAGTAGAAGAAGGATTCTGAGCGGACTCAGAACGATAGACTGGACTTCTATATAGAGTGCTTCCGCCGACATGGCTAAAATTGTGGACAACCAGAATCTCTTGCACCTTTACCTCCCCTCTACAGAACTCAATGCCATCCAAAGCCTCAGAAACAACTCAGTCATTATAACTAAAGAGGCTGACCAAGAAGGTTCTTTTAGTCATTTTGAATAGGTTGGATTACAAATGGGAGACTGCCAGGCAACTCTCCACCACTGCATTCTGCAGGCCACTATCCTCTAATCCCACTGAGAAGTACCAAAAGAAACTACATCTACTCAAGAAACTCCCAGAAGAAGCACGGAAACAAATCTACCCAGACACCCTCCTAGAGACCCAACTAGGAGCATTGTATCTACTCCCCATAAACCTGAAAATCCTGGATAGCCTATCATCTCAGGCACTGACACTCTTACAGCAGGACTGTCTGGCTATCGTGACAGGGCAGGTTAGAAAGCTAAAGAAAATAAGGGCCAGCTGAGCTGATTTTGAGCCCTCTTTAAAAGCCTTCCCTGTGGGGGGAGGAGGAGGAGGAGAGTGGAAGAGGAGCTTGGAGGGTGGCGGAGAGGAGTTACAACTGATAAAGTTAGAGTGAGAGACACTGACAAAGAGACGGCAACACTGCCAAAGGAGGAACTCCAATAGGGAGCATTTGGTCTCCCTTCCCCAAGCAATCAGAGAATCCAGCTGATAACTGGGGAGGATTGGTAACCCAACCCAAGCTGACCAGAAGTATCTGTCCTGAAAGCCATTTTTGCCAACGGACAACCCCCCACAAAATGCTGAAATGAGTAAGCCAGTAGTTCCCAATCTTTTTGATACTGGGGACCAGTAAACCCATTTACAAGGTTTTGGAAGACCGGCAACATTTATTTGCATATTTGCATATTCATTAAGCAAATGATGAATATGCAAATAAATTGTGTTGCTGGCCCAACCTGTCCAGCAGGTTGTTCTGCCCCCCCTCCTGGCCCCAATCCCGGCTGCTTTATTGTCTGGCGCCTGCTCCCCCGCTGTGTCTGGTGCCGAGCGTTCTGCATCGGTGTGCATGGCACCCAGCCTTTTCCCTGGGTCCTAGCGCCCACCGGATCTAGCCCCGCTGCCTGGGAGTATGCCCGGCAGAGACGCCACGGCGGCAGGCTCTCTCCCAAGAGGACCGTTCCACAGCGCTCGGCAGTGCAGGGTGCTGATACTCCACCACACAAATTAATAGGATTGTGCGCAATAATTTTTCTAAGGACCAGTACTGGGCCCCACACCACATTTTGGGAAATGCTGGGGTAAGCAAAACCTGTGCTTCAGTACCTAGAGTGGAGATTGTGGACTGAACAAGGGTTTGGGACTCTCTCCTCAGGCCTTACACTACCAGCACTCCTAGCAATCTTCAAGACACCACTGACTTCATGAGGAAACTACAGTTGAAAACACCATCCTGGCCACTGTGGATGTAGGAGCTCTCTACACCAACATTCCACACAAAAATGGACTTCAAGCAATCAGGAACAAAATCCCCAATGATATCATGGCACAGCTGGCGGCTGAACTTCGTGATATTGTTCTCACCCACAATCATTTCAGATTTGGAGATGATATATATCTTCAAGTCAGCAGCACCGCTATGGGTAACTGCATTGCCCCCGAGTATGACAACTTTTTTACAGATGACTTACAACACTTCCTCAGTTCTTGCCTCTAAGTGCCCTTCCTCTACTTTTGCTACACTGATGACATCATCATCTGGACTCATGAGGAGGAAACCCTTGAAGAATTCCATGGGAATTTCAAAAAATTCCATCCCACTATTAACCTCAGCTGGATCAGTACACAAAAGAGATCCACTTCCTGGACAGTCCTTATCCCAGAAATCAACTGATTGCTTGTAATGGAGTGGATATATCCCACACTACAGGGAGGGGATGAAAGGCCTGTGGGCAGAGGAAGCACTGCCCCATTTAACCAACTGGGCATGCTCCTGGTGGGGGGACTGTATAAAAGGCCTGGGTACAGCTCAGTTAGGGGGAACTGCAAGCAGGGAGGGAGCTCAGGCCAGAACTTCTGATCTATCCTCGTCGTTGCAGCTGCCCTCAGAACAGCAACCTTGGCAGCAGCTGCCACAGCCGTAGCCACCCCAGAAGCAGCAACACCGGAAGCAGCCTACACTACCGCAACCTCCCCTGAGCAGCTCCCCACCATTGCCGCTTCAGCCACAGCCCCAGACACCACCCCAACCAAGGGGGAGGGCAGCCACAAGGTTTGGGTACACCAAGCAACACTCCGAGGACTGAACTACATACCCGAGACAGTAGGAAGTGGTCCAGGGTAGAGGGTTATTCTTCTGGGAGCTCAGCGCATTTTGGGTGGAGTCCCCGCTGAGCTGGCAGGACAGTCCCCATTGCCAACAGGGCCCTGGGTTGGGACTTGGTGGAGTGAAAGGGCCCAGGTCTTCCTACCTCACCACCAACTGATGCTTGGCTCTCTAACAACCGGGTAAAGCTCACCAGTGACTTAGGCCTCTAGGCCAGGATGTGTTTGTGACTAGGCCCAGAGGGGCCGTATTTGCCTTGATAAAGGGAGGTGAACTTTAGGACTAATCCCATTGGGGGAGGGGCTTATCCCACAACAGGGGGCCTACCCCGCAACACTACTATATTTACTTAAATGCTTCCAGCTTTCATCCAAAACACATCACATGAGCCATTGTCTACAGCTAATCCATAAGATAAGGTTCAACAAGGACAAAGGCAGAGTCCTGTATTTGGGATGGAAGAATTCCAAGCATAATAAGACAAAGGCCTAAAACCAAAGCCCAAGTAGCACAGGCCTGGTGTGAGGCCTGAAGCCCAGCTAACAACAGACAAAACATGGCTAACATAAAGCAAAGCTAAGCTGTGAGCAAGAGGCAGGCCCCTGCTCAGAGAACTTGGCACAAACAGGACTGAGAGTGTAAAACACTAGATGGTAATAGGCCCAGGTGTAGAACAGTAATTGGTACTGGTCATAAGTTGAAAGCACATGGTACTACTAGTTCATTAAAAAAGACCTTGGTACCCGCTCCCTACAGATACTGATCCAGGTTCAGGAAAGGATATAAAATGACAACATGATGGATAGAGATGTTCTAATCAGATTGCGAGGTACAGGGTGGCATCTAAGAAGCATCAGAGGGTGGTAACCTGATAATGTCAGAGGGTGGCAACCTATGTAACTTGTTTGTACCTGTATTTAAAGTGGTGTCTTGGGGGGACTGTCTTTGTCCAGCCGGGGAGCAGTGGAAGTTTCCCACTGGTTGTGCTGAGGCCACTGTTGTAAGTACATGTGTGTAGCGATTTGGCAGAGTCTACTGACAAATATTACTGTACATCATTTAACAATAAACCTGACCGGGCACCTTTGATCCTTATCTGATTTGTGGTCTTTGGGGGCCCTGTCAGGGACTACTGTGGTCATTGGACCCACATCATTGAGTACACACGCAAGCAGCCCTCTGATTATCATCATCGACCTTTCTGAACGCCATGACAGTAAATCCTCCTCACTACACCAACCACTGCTACAGGCTGGGGACTGACTGGCTAAGAAATCATTCAGAAAACAAAGACCTGGTGATTGAAGTGGATGGGAAGCCGGATTTAAGTCAACAGTGTGCCCTTGTAGCCAAGAAGGCTAATGGCAAAATAGGGTATATGATGAGGAGCATTGCCAGCAGCTCCAGATAAGTGATTATGCACTTTTATTCATCACTGGTGGATGTCTGGAGTATTGTGTCCAGTTCTGGGGCCCCCATTACAGAAAGGGTGTGGACACATTGAAGAAAGTCCAGCGGAGGGCAACAAAAATGATTAGGGGGCTGGAGCACATGACCTATGAGTACAGGCTGAGGGTTTGGGCTTCTTTAGTCTATAGAAGAGAAGAGTGAGGGGAGATTTGACAGCAGGGCTGGCCCACAACAGGCCGGCACCTGAGGCGGGGAGCTCAAATGACACCTCCATGCTTTCTCGCTTGGGCCAAAACTTTGAAAAGTCTCAATTCTGCCTTCTTCCTGTTCTACTCCTCTTATGGTATTGTGAATCTAGAGCAGAGAGAATACATATGCACCAGCAGCAGACACAATTTTCTACACTCTGGGTCTTAGTGGCGCCCCCCCACAGTCTGGCACCTCAGGCGGCTGCCTCAGTTCCCCTCATGGTAAGGCCAGCCCTGTTTGACAGCAGCCTTCAACTTCCTCAAGGGGGTTTCCAAAGAGGACAGAGAGAGGCTGTTCTCAGTAGTGATAGATGGCAGAACGAGGAGCAATGGTCCCAAGTTGCACTGGAGGAGGTCTAGGTTGCTTATTGGGAAAAGCTATTTCACTAGGAGGGTGGTGAAGCACTGGAATGGATTACCTAGGGAGTTGGTGAAATCTCCATCCCTAGAGGTTTTTAAGTCCTGGCTTGACAAAGCCCTGGCTGGGATGATTTAGATGGGGTTGGTCCTGCTTTGGGCAGGGGGCTGGACTCAATGACCTCCTGAGGTCTCCTCCAGCCCTATGATTCTATGCTGATACAACTGCATTTGCTCCAATCCCTCAGAGAGAGGCACACACCTAGAGGATCTCGATCAAGTGTTCTTAAAACTACAGTATCCACCTGGGGAAGTAAAGAAACAGATTGATAGATCCAGGTGGGTACCCAGAAGTCACCTACTATAGGACAGACTCAGCAAATAAAGTAACAGAATGCCCCTGGCTATTACCTATAGTCTCCAGCTAAAACCTCTGCAGCTCAGCACATCATCAGGGATCTACAACCTATCCTACATGTTAACCTCCTTATTCTCACAGACCTTGGGAGGTGGGCCAGTCTTTGCTTACAGTCCCCCAACCAGAAGCAAATGTTCACCACCAACTACTCACCACACTACAGAAACACTAACCCATGAACCAATTCCTGCAACAAACCCCATTACCAACTGTGTCCAGATAGCTACCCAAGTGACACCATCAGACCCTAACCATATCAGCCATACCATAAGGGACTCATTTCCTTACACATCTATTAATGTGATGTATGCCAGCAATGCCCCTCTGCCATGTACCTTGGCCAGACTGAACTACCTCTACACAAAAGAATAAATGGACACAAACCAGACATCAACAGTAATATTCAAAAACCAGTAGAAGTTTTCAACCTCCCTGGACACTCAATAACAGACTTGAAAGTTGCCACACTTGAACCAAAAAAACCCTCAAAACAGAGTGCAGTGTGAAACTGCAGAGCTGGAAATCATATGCAAACACTATCAGACTGGATTTGAACAGAGACTAGGAGTGGCTAGTTTTCTGCCATTCTCAGACAGAAAAACTTCAAAAACAAAGTAGGAGAAAGTATCAAAGGGGGAGCCGTGTTAGTCTGAATCTGCAAAAGCGGCGAGGAGTCCTGTGGCAC
>JANRFK010001158.1:29861772-29872701 GCA_030068395.1 Apalone spinifera
CAAAAACTGGCCAGTCTAGACACAGCCATGGAGTGGGTCTCACATTACAATAGGTAATTTCCCTTTCAGATCCTCTTACCTTCTCACCACAAAAAAGGCTTGGAGGGATAGATATGTTAATTTTTAGCTTGAAAAACAAGGAGCCATCCTGTGGTACCTTAGGCTTTGTCTACGTTACCAGATTATTTCAAAATAAGTTATTTTGAAATAATAACTCCCAAAATAACTATTTTGAAATAAGTTTATTCCTCTTCACAACCAGGAGTTATTATTTTGAAATAACAAGCCCATTATTGCAAAATAACAGGGTTGGTAGCGTGGATGCCCATCTTGTTATTTTGAAATAGGAGATTATTCTGAAATAACTCCCTAGTGTAGACAAGCCCTTAAAAACAAATTTATTAGGTCATGACCTTTCTTAGGTAAAACGAACTTCATCAGATGACTTGATCACCACTCTTAATGAGCTACATCCATTCTGTTTTAATTAGCACTGTTGTCACACACCCATCCCTTCCTTCCTAGGAAGTGAATTGTAGCTTCCAAAAGCTTATTCTCTAGTCCCCTAATAAATTTGTTAGTCTTTAGATGCCACCATACTCCTTGTTGTTTTTATAAAAAGTAATTATCCTCCCCCCCCCCACCTGCCCCATTTTGGCTTTCTCACCTTCTCATCAGCTGTTGGGAGTGGGCCACATCCACCCTGATTGAATTGGCCTCATTAGCTCAGGTCCTCCGCATACTAATGCAACACTCCCTTCTTTGTATGTGTATATA
This sequence comes from Apalone spinifera, assembly GCA_030068395.1. Classification (NCBI taxonomy): domain Eukaryota; kingdom Metazoa; phylum Chordata; order Testudines; family Trionychidae; genus Apalone; species Apalone spinifera. The sequence continues at coordinate 29,862,550 of JANRFK010001158.1, forward strand.
GCCCTGCCAAACTGAAGTTTTCACTTTATGCATCTGAGAAGTGGACTCCAGCCCACAATAGTTTATGCGCAAATGAATTTGCTACTCTTCAAATTGCCACAAGACACTTCTTTGTTTTTGCTCACACAGACTAACACAGCTACCCCTCTGAAAAAAATGCCAGTGTAGCATAGACAGCATGTGATGTGGATGTCTCCAGGTTACAGGCTTTCACACTGTGTGGACAGCCCTGTTCCTTCAAAGTATATGGGAACTTATGAAGTTTGGGGACAGAATTCTCTGCTTCTTCCATGACAAAACCAAATCTGTCTCCTCCCATACAACCCACTCTGAGGAGTTTTCCTCCCTAACATAAGTTTTTTTCTGGAAGAAGGCAATTCCCTCTCCTCCTTTCCCATCTGGTTTAGAAATGTTGTTTTTTCTTCTTCCTTGCAGATGGCAAACTCTTTGGTTTCTGCCACCACTAAAGATATAAATAAATCATCAAGATATGATCTGTTAACATATTCAGATAATGCTTGGCCTCCATTTTTTTAAGCTTCAAACATCAATTTTATTTCATAATGAATGTAAATGTTAGCTTGCAACATTTAATTTTTTCTACATTTAGCGAAATTGCTTAACTGATGCATTTTTCCCAAACAGTCTTCTTTCTGCCCTAAATTAATGCAAATCAAAGAACCACAGATTTATATGATGTGCATAATTCCCCACAGCTAGTTCAATCATGAAATCATAAAATATTCATAATATATCTGCTTTTTTACAAAATGAATTTGGTATCCTAACTTTTTTCTTGTGCGGATCTTCTTAAAATATTCAGACAAAATTGTACAGGCTTCCCCATATAGTTATTTCCATTTATTTGCTTTTCTCTACAAAGACAACTTCCCCCTAACCTCTCCATACACATATACATAGAAGCAGCCTTACCTTAGACGTTGGCTAGACATATCCAGTACACTCTTCATGAGCTTAATGCCCCTTGCAATTCCTGTCTGAACAGTTGTTAGCAGAAGACAAGAGGACTTATTCCTATTCATTCTCTGTATAATCCACCTTATGAATTTATACCTCACCTATCCATATATTCAAAGACCTGAAATATAAAATATTTCCTGCTGTGTTTTAAACCCACATCCTCTTGGATACAAGATAAGAGCTTAATAGCTTTAAAACTGCACTGTTTTCATATTTATGCATAAGTTATGGATATAGCAACAGATCAGCACTTCTTTGTGATTCTCACTGGCACTGGTTTGTTGCCTTAAACTGAGTCAAGACCATGTTTTAATGCCATAGACATTCTATTCAAATACCAGTATGACCACATTTTAAAAGCCACCCTGTACCACTTCATTGCTGCAGATGTCCTTTACATCTGGCAAGGGCCATTTCTCTGCATGTCAACAGTAATTCAGTTTAACAGCTGTCTCTTTTGACAAGCTTAGTGTCAGACTCTAAAATGACAGGGTGACAGTTTTCCTTTTCTTTAACAGAACATAGTACAAATTAACTATTTGAATGCAGGATCAGTGGATGCATTTGGAACAGCAGAGCAAGCTGAATAAGATTTCGGAATTGTTTATAATACAAGCAAGGCTATGAGTCTATAGAGTTTGATAAATCAAGGCACTTTCCATGTCATTGAGATCTGTACCTGAAATCTAAACATTCACAATTCAGAATATCTTTAATTGAGATGAAGTAGACATCTAAGGTAAACATTGGGAATTCACAAACTGGTGTGATAAGTACTTTTGCTACATTGTGTGAATACACAAGAGAATCTCTTGTATATTAGGTAGCATGTAGCTAAAGTGCTCGTTAATATATTAGTTAATGGTACCATGTGCATTAGCTTTCAAACAGCATACTGCACACATACTATTTTCTACAAATGCTATATATACAAAAGAACCATGCAGCATAATTTGTCGAGGACTAAAACACTGTGCATTTTAATGACTGAAACCTTTAACATAAAAATCAGAATGTGAACAGTAACAAACTGTCACTGTGATTTATGAACAACTACAACATGCTATGAAGGCTCCACTTTAATCTGGTGCAAGAGTGAGCTTTATGAGATTGGTTGTATTAGGGTCACATAAAAGTGAATAAAAAAATATAAATATTATGCGCCACATATTTAAACTGCATTTTGATGTAAGCTACAATGGCTTGGTCACTTTTCTTCACCATGCCTGTTACACAGAGGTCTACCACAGTTAGGATGAATGATCTCTCGTTGATTGGGAAGATAAGCAGCCCTACTCTTCTCCCATTGAAATCAATGGCAAAACTTCAGTAGGATTGAATAGGTCTGGTGCTTATGGACAAAGCGCTATACAAAAGGATTAATACCTTTTCCAGTTCCTTTCTGGGTAATTAGCTAGATCTAACAGCATAAAGAAAAATCTGCAGTGGCAAGAGAATGCAGAGAGTTTAGCATTTAGATTCTTTAATTCACTTTGTTTTGTTTGCTTATTTATTCACTGATATAAGCATTTGTATATAGCAACAATTGCCATAGCATCTTGGTGCCTCACAATATTTAAAAGACTCACACTTGACTACTTATTATTATCTGCAAGAGGCATACACATTTATATTAACCAGAGTTGCAATTTCTTGTTAATCTGTCAGTTTCATAATTTAGCTGTACTCTTGCTGTTTTCACCGAGATTTTTGTAACTGATACCTTGTTTGCATATTAAAGCAAATCTTTTAGGTCACTTCATAGCATTTAGAGGACTTGGGATAGACAAGATGAACCGGCTCTCTTTTCTTAAGGCTAATCTCTTACCTGATATGCACTGCTTCTTCTTTTGCCTACCTAGGATTCATACTCCTGTTTCCAGAGGAATTCTCTCTAGCAGCAGAGTATGTTATTCATATACCATTCAGCTAACCATTCAACTAACTCAGTTCCAAATGTTACCAGCAAATAATATAAAAGAATTGTCAATTCTATATGGAAATATACAGGCAGTTTTCTCATTGACATTCCCCGACCTTTTCATTTTCACACAGTTTACATAACAACTATGAAACATGGATTTAATAATTTAAAATACTTTTCTTTGCCTCCTTAAAATGCATAGCATGGTTCAGCCACTAATAAGTCTATAGCTTAAGATGAATAGAGTATTATGCAGTTGTAAGGTTTTATGTCTACTATCTCCACCTCTTCTGAAGTGTGAAAAGGGGTTTCATATCTGTCAGTCTTTTCTCAGAAATGACTTTCACTGCTTACTTTAACTTTCATTAAATAAGCTTTCCACAAGCTGTAAAAACAGAACACACAGGGAAAAAATTGGCTCTCTTTTAAAAGTGCTGTAGAGTCGCTTTTTGAATGAGTAATTAGAAATGTGTAAACTCTTTTATGGATATCTGAGAAGTACATACAAAAAATGTGACATTCCATGTGAGTATTTCTGTGTGCTATCAAATTTCATTGTATTTAGCAGACACCAAAACTATACAAGACCCAAAATACACATGCCCTAGTGGACATGGGTTATTTGCAAAGATTGACTTTACATACAATACAAGCAAATCATTCTAATTTAAATCTAGGCCAATGTATGCCCACATTTTTTAAAGAGAAATCAGAGTTCTTTGTCTTTCCTCCCATATTTGAACAGATTGCAAAGATGCTGAGAGAACACAATTTGAATTGGGCCTGACAGTTTACTTTTATTTTTATTGTAATTGTCAGTCACCTTTTCATATCAAGAGTCAATTTTAAATTAAGACTTTTTAATTTTGGAATCAGGAAACAAAAAGAGAGGCAGTGTGGTCTAATTGTTAGGGTACTAGAAACTTAGGGTTGATGTTTTGGTTGGATTTATTCCTGGAGATTTCATCTTTTATTAAAAATGAATCGTTAATTCCTGGAGACTCAAGGTCAATCCTGGAGGGATGGCAACCATACTGGAAACCTGCTTTCCATTACTGACTCTGTCACTGATCTGTATGACCTTGAGTTAGTTACTGCACACACAGCTGTGCCTCTGTTTCTCCTTCCACCTATTGTCTGTCCTGCCTATTTTTCTGTAATCTTTTTTAGCGCAGTGACTGTTTTTTATTATACATGTATTAATGGAGGACCATTTTTGGCTGGAGCTTTTAGGTCCTGCTATAATATAAAATATAATAAGAGTTCCATAATTAGCACCAAACTGTCTCTGAAAAAGTATACACAGTCTAAACACCAACTCTTTATGACCCTGAACTAGCAAGGCACTTAAGCACATATGTGATTTTAAGTATGTGAGTAGTCCATTTACTTCAATGGGATTACATACATGTATAAAATGATACATATGCTTAAGTGCTTTGCTGGATCAGGGCTTATGGAATTGAAAATATCATATTACAGCAAATCTGCTTTGAACATATTTTCAGTATTGTACCCTATGAATTAGGAGATATGATCAGAGCTGCTTACACGGGAGAAAAGGGACAGCTGCCTTGGGGCCTGGTGATTTAAAAGGGCCAGAGCTCCAGGCCACCATTGTCACTACTGTGGCAGCAGAAGCAGCCAGAGCCTGGGCCCTTTAAATTGCCACCAGAGCCCCGAGCAGCACTATTCAGGCACTGCTGAAAGCTGCTTGGGGGAGGCATGGTATTATCCAGCAACACTGAGAGCTGGCTGAACCTATCTGCACCCCTTCTGCCTGAGGCTCCACCCCCTCCAGCAGGCCCGGAGCTGAGGTCCCACCTCCACATTGCCCAGGGTCAGATTTCACCTGATGTATGATATCTAGATTGAAAGGTACAGGTTGAACCTCTTTACTCAAACACTCTCTGGTCTAGCAACATCCATGGTCTGGAATAATTTTAATTAGACGGATGTCCACTTATCAAGGATGTAGCCAAGTTTCCCATGGACCCATTAAGTTTGTTTACAGACACCAGTCCTGGTTCTCCATGTTCTGTGCTGTTATTTAGCTCTAATTTACCTCTAAATGTCTTCTAAGAGCCCGGTAAGCAGTGGAAGTGTTGGTAATGCTGCTAGACAATACTCACCTCCTGTGGTTTGGCAAATTCTCTGGTTTGGCACCAGTTAGGTCTGGAGAGCGCTGGACTGGAGAGGTTCAACATGTATTCAGATTCCATGGTAATGAGTGTGAGATAAATACTTAGACAGAGACATGTGTCAGAGTGTTTAAAGGCAAAATGGATAATTCTAGTTAGGTTTCTCCATAGTCTTCCTAAGTCGACATGGGCCACAGAAGTATCAAATCGGGCCCTCTGGGTTGGAAGAGACCTTGAGATGTCAGCTGGTCTGACCTATTCGAAGTATCCCAGGCTACGTTTACACTGCAGGCTTCTTGGGCAAGAGATGTGCTTTTGCTCAAGAGCGTCCATGACAGTGTGGATGCTCTCTTGCGCAAGAAAGCTCTGATGGCCATTTTAGCAATAGGGATTTCTTGCACAAGAAACCCCTGTTCCCGTCCACACAAGCCTTTTTGTGCAAGAGCTCTTGTGCAAAAAGGCTTATTCCTCGTAGAAAGAGGAATAACTCTTGTGCAAAAAGCCCTGTCTTCTTACGATTTACTGTACTTTTTCTTGCACAAGAATGTGCTTGTATTGTGGATGCTCTGCAAGTTTTTGTGCAAAAACAGCCATTTTTGCACAAAAACTCTGCAATGTAGACATAGCTCCAGTGTTTAACAATCCTGATACTTAGAAAGTTTTTCCTAATCCTATCCTAGACAAATCTTGCAACTATTCTCAGCTTGATGTCATCCATAAATCTTATAAGCATGGTCTCCATTCTATTATCCAAGTTGTTCATGAAAATATTAAACAGTACTAGACCCCAGACAGACTCCTATAGGCCTCCACTAGATATGTCGACCCTCCCATCCCACAGTTTCATAGCATACCAGTGATTACTACATTGAATATGGACTTTTAATTAATTTTGCACCCACTTTTATAGTAATTTAATCTAGACCACTTTTTTCTAGTTTGCTTATGAGAATGTCATGTGGAACTGGGTCAAAAGTCTTACTATAATTGAGCTATGTCATGTACAACACTTCCCCTTTCCCAGTAGGCTAGTTACCCTGTAAGAGAAGGAAATTAGTCTAGTTTACTGTGATTTGTTTTTGGCTAATCCATGCTAGCTATTCCTTATACTCCCATCATCCTCTCGGTGCTTACAAGCTGTCTAATAATTTGTTCCAGTATCTATTCAGGTGTTGAAGTTAGGCTCACTGAACTATAATTCCCCAGGTCCTCTTTGTCCCCCAATTTAAAAAAAAGTACTATGTTTGCTCTTCTCTAGGCTTAGACCTCACCAATCCTTCATGAGCTCTCAAAGATAATTGCTAAGAGTTATGAGATTAGGGCAGCTAGTTCCTTAGGCACCCTAAAATGAGTCCTGCCAACTTGAATACATCCAATTTACCTAAATATTCTTTAACGTGTTCTTTCCTTACTTTGGCTTGTGGTCTGTTCCCACTCCCCATACTTGCACATTACTCACATTGACAGTGACGTTAACTTTCCTTGCCTGTGGGCCCTATAATCAACTCAACAGCATGAAAGGGAGTAAATCAGACTAAAAAGGTATAGAAGTAACCCAGTTATATTGGTTAGGGAGATGTGTGACTGCACAGCATAATTTCCCCTTAGAGGGGGCCTGCAAATACCCTAGGCATTGTCACAGCGGGAAAAGCCAGGGCCAGATAAGACTCTGTATGGAATGTTTCCCCCTTCCTCCAAACTGGTAGGCTATTTGCTGGAAAAGCCAATATATGTGTGCACATACTGTGGACGATAAGTAGTAATGTCCTATATGTTCCTCTCTGGGGAAACCTACAGGAAGGAAAATAGTCCAAAATCTGTGAACATTTCAAGACAAAAACAAAAGCTGCATAAGGGAGAATGGACTGTAACCACATGCAGTCTGAGGAGCCAGGGGAAAATCAGGTTGCAGCACCTTGTTGCCTAGGTCATTTGTAAAGAGGGTATATATATATTCCCCTCTGCACTGCTGCCCAGCCTCACTATTCCCCTGGGGAAATGCAGCTGTTTGGCTTTCTCCCCTACAGCTGCAAACTTGCCCCTCTGAGAAAAATGAAAGTTGCAGAAGAGAGTTAGGCTTCTTTATGCAAGTAGCATTAACTACCATGTGTTTTCCCACTCCAAAACTTGCCAATATTTAAGGACAGCCTTCCCTGAACAGACTCCATCCTCCCAATTTATCCTTCTCCTTCTAAAGCCTACATATCCCTGGCATGGAAATCCTCCCACTGCCACCTGAGGAAAGGGACACACTCGAATAAGCAATTCTTCCTTGCTTGCTTGCTTCTGAGATACTTAAGTCCTCTGCCCCTTCTAACTAGGACCCTAAGGTCCAATATGAACAATTCAACAGCTAAAACTACCCTACTCTCATTTATTATGGGCGCAAACAATGCACTCAATCCCATTTCTACATTGTGCTGGTCAGCATAAGTTATCTGAATATTAAGGTCTTGTATAAAAGTGAATTTGTTGGCATGGAATAGCAAAAGCCACAAGAAAAGAAAGGGGTTCCCACAAAAGGGGGAAAAAGTGTTTAATACTCTCCAGAATCAACTAGATTGGAAGATATAAACAATGTATTGCTTTGTCAATATCTTTTATTTCAGTTTAATATTCTACAAAAAAAATCAGCATATCTGTAGCACATTCTCTACTTTCTTTAAAATACCTCACTCAAATTTCAAATGTTTTAACTCCCGGATCAAATCAGCTCTCTCTGTCACATTGATAAATGGATCTATTTAAATTTTTTATCATGGGAAAACGCTTTTTCTTGTGTCTTTTTTCACTATCAGATTTCATGCACAAGATAACATAACACTTATTATTTTTGTTATGTTATCCCTGCAATAAAAATAAATTGAGTCGTGATAGAAAGCACAGATGTCACTGTGGAGTGGTTGTGTTTGGCTTGCAGAGTTCGAGCGTGTCTGTGTGTGGTGTGAAGACCCACCCCGATTGATATAGCAGTGAGATTATATTTTTATTAATTCAAAACAATAACATATCAAGTCTGAGTTAAACTGTATAACTGCATTATAATTGTATAATTCAGTCTGATAAATAAAATAGTTCCATCAAATGTTGTAGAACACACAATAGCAACGACTGAATTTCCAGTTCTGTCACATCATTAGAAATTGATGGGCGCCCATTGGCACAGCAAATGTTTGTGCACCGCAAATGTTTGATCATATGGCAATAAGGCTTAATTCATCCTGTTGAACTTCTAAAAGTTTTGGGTGAGCACTTCCACAAGTGACCTTATCTTGTATACAGTCCAGCGCTGTACTATTACTCTGCAACAGAAATATCTTTTTGAAGGGATACAATACTTCTGGGAATAATGTTCAAAAAGAAAGTGCCCAAGTAAACAAAGGGCTGGACACAACATTATACCATCCATCCGTGAATTACAGCGTATCCCTGTGCTAGTAAGTAAATAAGTCAGGGATTCTCATTACTGTCTTGCACTTACCTGCGTAAGGAACTACAGGAAGTGCTATACTAATCACCAAAGTTTAATCTTTCTTTGCAATCTGTTTCTTCTTAGAGCAAAGTAAGAAAAACTGATGCAAAATCAACAAATTTCCAGATATTATTGTAAAGAATTATCTGGCTTTCCTGCCAATAATCAAAACCAAAATGTAGTTAAAGAACCTTTTTAACCATAAGCATGATAAATGCTTAACCTAGATGCTTAACCCTTACTTAATAACGTTATGAAAATGCCTAATGCTATGGCTACTGTAAAGATAGAAAAACAGATACTAAAGGAATATAATAGTGTTTAATGACAAGTTACAGAGTGTTCTGATGAAAGAAATGCAACCCCAAGAAAGGTTAAATAAACAAAAACTATAGTACTTGCAATCTTTCTACATTAACTTCCAATAACTAGACAATACAATACTTCCATATATGATTTGATTTGCTGATCTGTGCATTAAATATTTACTTCTAATTATAAACTTATGAGAGCTCCAAACAAAAACTAATTTGCATTATTAATGATGCAAGAAATGTGATGTTTAATCTCTGAAGATTTGTAATAAAGAAGAAAATGTTAGAGATTTACTTTCTGTTTTTCATTTTAAAAGGGAAGTTAAAATGATAAAACATATTTAATTAACAGAGGCTCCACTTATGAATTACTTGTTCCTGCCAGCAAGAATGTTAAAAAAAAAACTGTCTGAAATGAGGCTGAGACTACAAAGAGTCCATTTTCAGCTTCAGAGTCTCAAGGGAAAAATCAAAGGGTTTCTTTCTTTCAACAGTTTGGGTGAGATGATATTTTGAGATGTTGACAGCTGCCAAACTGCAAAAACAGTGAACTACCAAAATGAAATCTTTTTTTATCTTTTTGAATTTTTCTCAGTGTTCAGCTTGATTTTCTTTACAACTTTTGACTGATTATTTCTGATGCTTAGGAACTTTTAGCCATATAATTGTACTGTAGCTTCTACATCTGACTAGAAATGGGTCACATTCAGATACCACCAATGATGACATATTTTTTAAAATAATAAATGAGTAATAATACTTAATATTAATATATTGTTATTTTTTATTATTATTTGTAATGCTAACATCAAGAGGCCCAGTTAGTGATCAGTGTCCCACAGTGATGACCAGTGCACAAACATAATACAAGAAATAGTGCCTGTTTCAAAGATTTTTCAGTGTAAATATTTAAGGTCTTGATCTTGCAATGTACTGCACATGGGTAGATGGTTACACCTATATGGAGCCCCACTGACTCCAACAGGACTCTGCCCATGTGCAGTGCATCATATTATCGAGAACTAAAATTCTGTACTTTCACATGAAAAACTAATCAGTGTCTTAATCACCACCATTATTCATCATCAACAACAACAACCATGGGCTCAATGCCTGTTGGTGTCCAATGCCTCCCTCACTATTTCCTTCCATCTTTTCCTGTCCAGTGCGGAGTGGCTTAGTTTCTGTAGACTAGCTCCGCACCAATCTACTATATCATCTACCCATTCTCTGTGGGGTGTGCCTCTCTTGTTCGGACCATTCATTATGCCGAATACTAGGGTCTTAAGTTTTCGCTCGTTGTTCATTCTGCAGATACGC
>JANRFK010001158.1:29899615-29910241 GCA_030068395.1 Apalone spinifera
GCACATTTTATCTCTGAAGCAGACGACTTCTAAACAATTGTAGACCAGTGTAATAAGAAAATACCATTCATTTAAATATTTTGAGGGGTTTTTTTTACATTTTCAAATATATTAATTTCCATTACAACATATAATACAAAGTATTCAGTTCCCTTTCTATTTATTTTTATTAAAATATTTGCACTGTAAGGAACTAAAGACCTAGTATTTTTTAACTCACCTAATACAAGCACAGTAGTGCAATCTCTGTATCATAAAAGTTGAACTTAAAAATGCATAATTGTATACAAAGGAAAACTGCATTCAAAATTATAACATTGTAAAACTTTAGAGCCTACAAGTCCACTCCAGCCCATTTCCTGCTCAGCCAATCACTCAGACAAAACAAGTTTGGTAACAATTTGCAGGAGATAATGCTGCCCTTTTCTTGTTTGCAGTGTCATCTGAAAATGAGAACAGGTGTTCACATGGCATTGCTGTAGCCAGCATTGCTAGATGCCTATCAGACAGATGTGCTAAAGATTTATATGTCCCTTCATGCTTCAAGCATGTCTCCATGATGATGATGGGTTCTGCTCAATAATAATCCAAAGCAGATCAGACTTACACATGCTCATTTTAATCATCTGAGTCAGATGCCACCAGCAGAAAGTGGATTTTCTTTTTTGATGGTTCTGGTTCTTTAGTTTCTGCTTCACAGTGTTGTTCTTTTAAGACATCTGAAAATATGCTCCACATCTTGTCCCTTTCAGATTTTGGACAGCACTTCAGGTTCTTAAACATTGGACTGACTGCTGTAGCTTTCTTTAGAAACCTCATATTCCTACCTTCTTTGCATTTTGTCAAGTCTGCTGTGAAAGTGTTCTTAAAATGAACAAGTACTGGGTCTTCATTCGAAACTGCTATAACATAGCATAATGCAAGTAAACAGAACAGGAGACATACAATTCTCCCCTAATAAGTTCAGTCACAATTTTTATTAATGCATTATTTTTTAATTAGCATCGTCAGCATATCGTCTGGAATGGTGGCCAAAGCATAAAGGGACATACAAATGTTTAGCATATCTGGCACATAAATACTTTTCAATGCCACCTAACATGTGATGTGCTTCCGTTCTCACTTTCAGGTAACATTGTAATTTAGAAGCGGACACAATTATCTCCTGTAAATATAAACAAACTTGTTTGTTTTAGTGACTGGCTGAATAAGAAGTAGGACTGAATGGACTTGTAGGTGTTAATATTTTGCATTGTTTTGATTTTAAGTGCAGTTATGTATCAACAACAACAAAAGATGCATTTGTCATTTGCAATTTCACGATAAAGAGATTGCAGTACTACAGTACTGATAGAAGGTGAACTGAAAAATACTATTTCTTTTGTCTATTATTTTCATAGTCCAAATATTTGTAAGTGCACCGTACACTTCTTATTCTGTGTGGTAGTAAAAATAAATATATTTGAAAATGTAGAAAAACATCCAAAATATTTAATACATTTCTACTGATATTTTATTTTGTAACAGTGCAATTCATCATGATTAATTTTTTGAGTTAATCGCATGAGTTAAATTGCAATTAATTGACGGCCCTAACTTAGAAGAGAATGTTATTGATAATTGAAAGCTTTCTGTATTTAAATAGGTCAGTGTCTGGAAGGACAGTAGGTTGGATACTTATAGCAATATTTCTTCTTGGAAGGTTTTAATAGCAATACAATTTAGTTACGTGTAACTTTCCAAAAAAAGGGTTTGTGGCAGTATTGCTCTTTCCAAGGAAACATTATATACTGACAGACTCCAGGTTGTTTCCTAGTTGTCATTGTTTAATTCTGAGTCTTCATCTGAGACAGGCCAGGGCAAAATACCACCCTGGGGCCAGATCCGAACTGCCAAGCCACCGGATCCAGCCTGCAGATGCTGCGGGGAGCCCCAGGAAGCTTCCCAACTTGCTTCGCCTGACCCCACAACACTCAGAAATGCAGTTGAGGGGTGTTTTCCCATTTAAAACTCTGAGCCCTGGAGGGGAGGGAGACGGCTTCAAGTGCTGCTTGCACCCCAAGCACAATCCCATTGGCCAGTTTCTATCCAGAAACTGGCCAATGGGAGTTGCCTGTTTGAATAGCAGGCAGCCATGAAGCACCACAAGCCCTCTCCTTTGGGTGGGGCAGGCTCCTTGACTGCCTGCCTGAGAAACTGCTGGGCTGCTGACTGGTAAGTCTCTTGGCCAGAGCTTACTGCTGACACCCCAGCTGCTCCCTTTCCCTGCCCCCCATTTCTGCCCCCTCCTACACTCCAATCCCCCGCCCCAGATCACAATCCCCTTCTGCCCTAACAACCCAAATGCCCTGCACCCCAATCCCATGTACCCCAATTCTCAGCCCGAGGTCACAACCCAACCCCCTGCATCCCAGTCCAGTGCCCCAGGTCACAACTGCCTCCTTCGCCCAAACTCCCTCCCAGACCCTACACTCTTTTCTGCACTCCAATCCTTTATCCCAAGCTCCCTTCTGCACCCAATCTCCATCCCAGAACCTGCATCTCCTCCATTAATATCATGGAAGAGTGAAGCCCCTGACCACTTTTCTAATTCTTGGCGTGCCCCCTCTCCCCATCAAAAATTATTGCCCACCCTTGACCTGAGATGTTCTTCATTTAAAATTTTGCCAAGCATATTTTACCCTGATTATTCCTGTTTTATCAAAGGCCCCTCAATAATTCTTGAGGCAACATTTTATGGAAGCAAAAAAAGAAAAAAATCCAGAAAAGTTTTGCAAGACAGAGATGCTGCTGGTGGGATTTTCATAACTTCTCAGCACAGACCTGACTCCGTTCCATTAGTGAGTACCTTTGAAGCTTCCACTGTATAATACTATCTATATTATTATAACATAGGATATCACAAAGAGCCTTGTACTGAATTACTCACCTATTTAAGTCTTTACAGGATGAGGTCTTATTACTAAATTAACTTAATTAATGAATGAAGTAGTTAGTTAGTTAGTTAGTTAGTTAGTTAAATAGATTAGGTACTAAGTTAGTTAGTTAAATAGATTAGGTACATGAATTGGCTACTAATTTCTTTCCCCTTGCACAAGAGAGATTGAGGAAAGTAATGTTGGTGTTGGTTTTTCAAAAACTCAAAATCAGAGATGGATTGGAAGTGAGTAACATTTATGGGGTTCAGATACATGATTCAGTTTTGACCAGTGCTACTGTTTACTATTATCACCTAGCCTAGCACATCCTTTCACTGCATTGCTCACAGACATTGTTTTCCTACCCTCTACAGCTCAGTGTCAAACAACACATATGGCATGCATGTGAAAGAATTCAGCATATGGGAACTAGCAGGAAAATGCCACATTACCAGTACCAATCATGTAGATATACAGCATGGCAAGGAAAACCATTTCCAGACTTTCTCAGATGTGGATACAGCATATAGATAAAACATCACTTATACTAGAACTCACTGGGGTGGTAACAATGGTTTACAGTAACATTTTATCTTTATATCACCCATCACTCTTAGAAGGCCTAATTCCACAAAATACTGAGCAGACTCAACTCCCAACAATTTCAGCACAGTGCTCAGTGCTTGGCAGCATACCGTCCAACTAGAGGGAAAAACATGTTTGCTGCAGTCAAACTACCACAGCTTAAAGGGCTTTTTTGTTTGTTTGTTTCTTTGTTTGACTATATCCTTAAAAAATCCTTGCATTATTGCATGGGGGGAGGGGATATTATATAAACATACCTGAAGAAAAACACATTGATCTCATTTTATATAGAGATGCCTTAGGCAATGATAACTTACATAAAGGTGCCCTCATTTTTTTCATACTGTTTGTAAGTTCCCTAAGGTGACTAACATAAAATGACAACTCAAAAATTTGAAAACAAGTTCCACACAAAAAAATTAATCAATCAATCAGTCAATCAATCACAAGATGGTTGACACCCAATATAATGGGACAAAAGCGTCCTTCACCATTTAATCAGTTGTGTGGGAATTTTTTTGTTTTGGGGGCGGAGAGTAGAAATCATTTTAAATATTCATTGTATTTTAAAACAGAGTAATTATTCATAGGTTATCATAGAACTGGAACAGAATAAAAACATTCTTATGACAACAGGTCTGTTTCTCTATCTTAACTCCAAACTGGCACATGCATTGTGTTATTTAGTTTAATCGAGGTGTTCATTTTCCCATTTCTGGAAATCTTTCATATTGCAACGTATCAGAGGCAGAGTATACAGTGATATATTATTATTAAAATAATCTTTTCTTAATATTCTTCCTTATTCTCTCCTCTGCTCCCCATACAAATTTTAAGTATTCTATACAAGTTTTAAGAAATCAAACTGCTGCAGAAATCCAACAAGTAGTTCCTGTGTAAAAACCCAAGGCAAAAATCTAATTCTTTTTTACCTGTATACATTGGTCAAAAATTACAAACTCTGTGTGTGGGTCTGAATGAGAGAGAGAGGGAAATGATTAAAAATGTACCAAGAGTCATGAGTGCCATTTTACTGTCATTTCCTTTGATTAACCTTCACCTGACCTCAATCCCTAAGGCAATTTCAGTTTCTTTTTGTTCTTACATTTAATTCTTCAGTCTGCCAGGTAAGTACATTTCTGTCATTAAAAAACAGCCTGTTTTTACAGAGCTTTTCATAGAAATATTTGGTCTAGAAAATTGTTTGCAAAACCTTTAAAGTCTCAATATCTGATAAAGTTTGGCCCAAAATTTAGATTTTATGAAACCTACAATAAAACCAAACAGACATTATTACATGACATTTTTAAACAGCTATTTTTTAAGCAAAAGAACAAAAAACTGTCCTTAAGTCTCTGATCTAAACTGAATTTAAATCAATGGTGAGTCTCTGAATTGTCAACTCTCATGATTTTACCATAAATATTGTTACATTGGTTAGGGGGTAAGGGAAAGGCTCTAGATCCACGAGCTGAGAGAATCTCAGCTTTCATTTTCTAAAAATGAAAGTGGTTAGCCCCCATTGCTGCAGAGAAGAGCTGGCAAATATTACCTAAAAACTCATAAAACAGAGAGCAATTGGAATGTAAACTCTTTGAGTTAGAAATCAGTTCTGTGTTCTATGTGTGTATAGCACCTAGCACAGTGGGACCTTACTCCATTACTGGAATTTGTAGATGCTACCACAATACAAACAAATAATAAATTATTTTAAGCTAGTCCCATCATTTTGGGAGGTATCTTGAGATTTTCACATAATTGATATTGGCAAATGCTTGAAGCTGGCCATCTAAAACTAAATGATATTAAAATATTGAAAAACAAAAGGTCCACAAAAGCAGCTATAAAAATGATTCAAGAACTGGCAAACAGGCCATATAATGAGATACTAAAGAGCTTGATCTAGCTAGTTTATTAAAAACAAGATTAAGGTGAGCCTTGACTATGGTGTACAAGTATTTATACAGCGATCAAATTTCTGGTAATATATATTAAAGTAAAAACCGGACATGAAATGTCATTTTAAGCAAAAATCAAAACTTTTCATGTAAAAATGTTGAAAGAGAAAGCTTTAACAAAGTTTAAAAAATTATTAAATGCTTTTTTAAAAATCAGCAATTTCATCAAAACTGACCTGTGACCAATTTCCATTTTCAATTAATCAGACTTTTCTGACCAAAAAAAAAAAAATGTATCTGGAAAATGCCCAACCAATTGTAATAATGGACTCTTCTAGCCTGAAACTCTATGAACAAAACCACACATCTGCACAGTACTATCATGCAGGGGTTTCAATACATAAACTATTTTTGTGTAGTTTCTTTGTCAAGAGTGCATGTATTTCTAAAGAATGCCCATAACTGCTCACGACAGACCTGTCTGCATTGGCTTAAGCTCTTCTCAACAGTGAAAGATTCTGCATACAGTTTTCTATAACAAACATTTATGGTGAGCGCTCATAAAATAGCCAGCTCTTCAATGACAGATGTACTTACCTGATAGAGTGCAGTATTTAAATGTAGGGGCAAAAGGAAATGAAATTGCCTTAGGGAGTGAGGTCAGGTGAAGGTTAATCAAAGGAAATGACAGTTAAATGGGATGCATGGCTCTTGAGATTATGCATGTGCATTTTGCTGAAAAATATGTTGTGTGTTTTCTCTGCACCGAGAGGCAAGACAAAATAATATACATATATAAAAAGAGACATAGTCCACACAATTACTCAGAGCCCCACAGCATACAAATGGATATCCCATTGATGACTCAAAGTCATTGGCAGAGTGATGAAGAAACTGAGATCTTATCAGAACAAGACAACTGTCATTGAATTTATGTCATTATTATGAAATACAATTGAGGTTCAAGCCACCACTGTTTGGAGAGCTAAAACTATTTAGTAAAGTTGTCAGAGTTAGGAAGCTGTCAGAGTCACCAACAGTTCTCCTTTATACTTCCCTTACATTTATCACCTGAACTTGGTGGTCTTTTCTGAAAATAGGTGTTTGACCAAATAAAAGAAAACTAGGGCTAGGCATCTCTGGAAATATTCTCTGGAAATCTCTGGAAATATTCATTAGGACTTTAAAATGACTATGGTTTGGCAACATTTATGTCTCCTTATGTTTACTTCCCAACTACTTTCAGACCACTGGATTTTTACTACCTTCTTTTTTGCGTGTATGTGTGTGTGTGAGAGAGAAAACCAATTATAAACTTGTGGAAAGGGATTTTTAAATTTGCCATCCACAAACATTCACCCCAGAAATCTAATATAGAAGTTGCTCTCAACTTGTCGGGGAACAGAAACAATACTATGTGTCTTGTATGTGTCACAACTAAGCAATATAGGTTGAATTTTAGATTTTGAATAGCAAGCCACAGTCACTGAAGATCATACAAATGTTTACCAAATAATTTCAAAAACATCCTACAAACAGAAGACAAAATTCACTAACTCAGTTACTCATTATGAGTTACTCACTCAGCTCTTCTAAAAACTAATCTGTTTTTTTAAAGCCTCCAAAAAGTATTTTAAATATAACTTGCAATAATGAAATATGGCAGTTGATCTTGAAAGGTGCCCTTACTAAGTCTGCAGATATGTAAAAGGTTACAGTACCAGAGTTGTTAATCCCTCATCACTCTGACAATTGATTTGGAACAGTCTGTTGCAGAGTCTTTATAATACAAGATCATAAACATTCAAAACTAATGTATTACTCTTTGGTCCACCTGGCAAAATGCAATGTCAAATTGAGGTTGTGCTGAAACAAAGATACAGATTAATATTTGTATATTATTTTGTCCATATTTATGAATTTCTTTATAATACCCTATGCATAGTCAAAAATGTCCACAGAAAAGTACAAAACAAGAAGAGATTATATTGTCTTTAATCACTCGAAAATATTTGTACAAGTAGTGTTGGTCATTTTTTTAAACTTATTATGGGAAAACATCATGGCTGCGTCTAGACTGGCCAGTTTTTGCGGAAAATTATCTGCTTTTCCGCATAAACTTGCCAGCTGTCTACACTGGCCACTTGAATTTCCGCAAAAGCACTGACGATCTGATGTAAGATTGTCAGTGCTTTTGCGGAAAAACTATGCTGCTCCCATTCAGGCAAAAGTCTCTTTTGCACAAAACTTTTGCGCAAAGGGGCCAGTGTAGACAGCAGACGTTTCTTTTCCGCAAAAAAGCCCCGATCGCGAAAATAGCGATCGGGGCTTTTTTGCGCAAAAGCGCGTCTAGATTGGCCATGGACGCTTTTCCGCAAAAAGTGATTTTGCGGAAAAGTGTCTGTGCCAATCTAGACGCTCTTTTCCAAAAATGCTTTCAACGGAAAACTTTTCCGTTAAAAGCATTTTCGGAAAATCATGCCAGTCTAGACGTAGCCCATTATTTGAAGCTATCATTACTGATATTTTTGTTCCGTTAACTAATCAATATTAGTCCAGATTTTCAAAGGCCTGTGCGTAGAAGAGTTCACTGCACTTGCGTGTACATTAGATATGTATTAGATGTATGCGTATATAGATATGTGCATGTGCTCTCAAGTAACATTTACATCTGTGCAATTGAGGCATGTAAACAATGCATGCAGGTTTGTATACCTACTTTAGAAAAACGGGTCATTGCATAAGCCCTCAACAATTACACTTGCTTTGAAAATTCAATAACCAGTATTTTATGCACTGCCAGTTATCACTTCTCACTTTCCACAATTGTGATCCACAATTCCAGATCAAACCAAACCTAAATACCGAGGGGAAGGAGCAGTGAGATTACAAGGTAGCCAAAAGAATATATAAATAAAACACATGTATGCCTGGAAAAAAAATGAATGATCAGTGCAGCCGTAAGGCCGCAGTTGCATCTGAATGGACACCTCCAACTTGTTTAAATATTCTGCAGCCAGGAACTGAGCTGTTAGGGAAAAAACCATTACAACTGTTGCACTTGTAAATAGCACTTTTGCTATTTCTTCAGCATACTCTGTGCTTTCTTGTAAAATAATACTCCTTTTATTTCTCACAAGTCTTTAATGGAATAGGATTTCTTTCATAAATATTTCTTCAGTTAACAGCTGGGTTACACATATAATATATATAATATATTTTGATCCCATGTACTTACCTGTTAAGTACATCACTCATAATTTATACTGTTCACCTATGCTATCCAATTTGAATGATTCCCTTTAAACTAATAATGGATATTGATTTGTAATAATGTTAAAGGTTTAAGAGCTATTGTTAAAGGATGAAAATAAACAAATTACCAAGAAGCTTGTTATAAGAATAAAGTCTTGTTTCACAGACTGCCTGAGTTATAAGATTTCTAAAGTCACTTACTGGAGCATTAAAGAAACAATGAGCTATGGAAAGAAGATATTTCAAAATAAAAATGTGATTTTTTTTGTAAGTTTCTGTTGCTCTGGGTTCCAAAGTAACTTTTCTTTCTAGAAATATAAAACTGGAACTTTTTTCTTATTTCTTTGTCTTCTGAATAATGATCCCTGAAAACTTTTAAATGGGCACAATGGATAATCTGTGGAATATAGACTTTTTATTTGTATGACTCAGTTATCCTGGCACACCTCATTTTACCTCCTTCTATAAATGTTTTTTTCTTCTGAGTTCTGTGTCTATTAAGCAGAAGATGTATCTGACTGCACACTGGGAACATAGTACTCAGGAGTCTGTAGATACCACCAAGATATTGAAATTAATTTCCAATAAAAACAGTTAACTGAACAACTCTAGCTAAATTCCCATTATTTTCGTTGGCAATGTAGTAATGTCCATTCTCACGTCATGAGCCGTTTCCTAAGCAAGATACAAAATAATTTTGCTGTTCTTCTTCAAATACAAATGTTAAAAGTTAACTCACGGTGACAGATTTGAAACACTTTCAGTAATTGTTTTAATTTTATGCCATACAGCTGGTGAATCATTTTTCTGATATAAAGGGAAAAAATAATCTCCAAGCTCTCACATCAACTGAAAGTTTAAACAAGGTCAATGGAGAAAACTTTCTGTAAACACACAGATTGGCTAGTTTTGTTCTTAACTCAAATTTCTCTGTTCCTATCAATAACTAGTTTCACTGTCAGATTAAACCACCAGATCTCCAAACATTAAATATATGTACTTTCAAAGTGTGGTTTTCATCCAAACGTTAATGAGGAAATTCCATTAAATTCCTCAGTACATATAAGGGGCATCTTTTCTAGAGTATGAATCTCCAGTAAACAGCTCGTTTCACTTCTACTTAAAGATAAGCGAAAAGCTTTTTCTCCCCCTTTCCCAAGTAGAGTTGGGCTCCCAAATAAGCCTTCTGGTGCCCTTTGACATTCAGACTTCCAACATTTCACCCATCAGTCAGTGCTCAGGTAACAAAAGAGCACTGAAACTTCCAGTTGTCATCTCTGTGCTACATCTGTTGGTCATGCAGTTAGGAAGCTTTAACCCCATCAATGGGCTATAAATAGCAATGAAATCAGCAACAACAAAAGCCTGAGTAAACAACTGGAAGATACAGGTCAGGGTCAGAAGATTTTCTTTGCAAACATACCTATGAAGATAATAGGAATTGCTGAATTAAATTAAACCAAATCAAACCTGCTATTTAAAACTGCTATAATTATTTCTGAAGACATGTTACTAATTTAGTGCCTATCTGCAAATATGCCTGCTCATTTGATGAATAAGTTTGTATTTCCACTTAATTTATAAGAAGTCTTTGGGAAGATTTTATTAAGAGCTTTAATATAAGGTCTATTGTTTTAGTGCAGAAATATTTTCCTGACCATCAGAATACTTATTATTTAAGTCTCACACTTAAGGGTTCTCACCTGTTCTCCTTATGTTGGTTGAAATCTTATACCCAATCTGTTTGAATGAGATTGTGTGTGTCTGAATACCATCATCTTCCTATTGTAAAATGAATACTTAACCATAAATTCAGGCATTGTCTTTTGCTCCACCTATAAGCCAAATCAGACATTACACTGGTCTACAATTGTTTAGAAGTCGTCTGCTTCGGACATAAAATGTGTTATTTATTGTGTATTTTGATGTGCTGAATTCAAATATGCCAATTAAAACAACTGATTGGCTAC
>JANRFK010001158.1:29910341-29927927 GCA_030068395.1 Apalone spinifera
TTTGGTCTGACCCGGTACGGCCATTCTTATGTTCTTATGTTCTTATGTACATCTTCCCAGTGTTACAAAGAAACTGATTTAAGTCAACAGTTGCTCAGCTTCTCTGAGTTAGCTTTAGAACAACCAAATAGTCTTGCTTGTCTCCAAATTCAAGTAAAGAAAGTCATAAATAATAACATTTGTACCAAAGCCCAAGAATTTTAACCTCTGAATGGGATGAACAGTTTACAAACAATGAGGCAGGTGAGCTTTCAATATTCAAAGTTTCTGTTTTCATGAAAATGTATTTAATGAAAAAATTTCAGAGACACAAAAGATAACGTATTCTACACAACATGTTCTTCAAATAAGTCACCTTATTCATTCTCATTTTAAGACTGGCTAGTGCAGATGCTCTACACACTGAAGTACACAGGGTGGTGACATGTATCAATATTAGTTATCACATGGTCACGCAGCATCATTAGGGCATCCCCCATCACAAGTTCTTCAGATCTGGGATGCTGGTTTGTTTGGAAGCAGAACCACACTAGCAGTAATACAGCCCGGTGTCAGACATTACATATGTTCCTGCGATGGGTGGGTATTTTGCTTGTACGACCAGTGTAGCATAGACTTTTCTACGTAAACCGAGATGTTCTTTTCTTTTTCTTTTTCTTTTTTTTTTTTAAGATCTGACTGGCTTTTTAAACCAAAGATGTCAGAAGTCAGATACATAACACTTCACTTTAATATAAACAAACATTTATCATTGTTATCACAATCTGCAACAGACAATATTTTCTTGAACTTCAAGCACATTCCAGAAATAACTTTTGTGCTGCAGTTGTTTAATCCATGTTCAGATGAGTGCTGATCCAACATCATTCATCATCTCTGTGATGTCACTCAGGGTACATCTAGACTGCAAACCTCTTTCGAAAAAGAGCATCTAGACTGCAATCAGTACTTTTGAAAAAGCAAGGCACTTTTTCGAAAGGGAGCACCCAGGCAGTCTGGATGCGCTCTTTCGAAAAAGCACAGTTTGCATTACATAGCGCCTTTTTTTGAAAGAGCACTTTAGAAAAAAGGCATTATTCCTCGTGAAATGAGGTTTTCCACAGTCGAAAAAAACTGCTGCATTCTTTCGATTTACTTTCCACAGAATGCAGCAGAATCTAGACGCAGGGGAAGTTTTTTCAAAAAAAGGGCACCTTTTTCGAAAAAACCCTGTGGTCTAGACACACCCTCAGTCAACAAATATGTATACACTTTTATGTGCGCACGTTCATCAAACTGATTAGTTCTAGACATTAATTTTCATTTGTATTATAGTAATTATATACTTTTTGTGTAACCCTATATTACATCATGGCATACGCTCTTTGTGCAAGAAAATAAAATAGCATTTTCAAGACCATTTAGGGCAAACACCAAAATTCTACTGTTGCTTAATGTTTATATTCCTCTCTAGTTTTCATTTGCTAGGCTGAGTGCTTAAATTCAAGGAAAAACATGTAGTTAGTAACTGGGTTCCCATGGGCGGGGCTGTTTTTGCTTGTTTGATTGTTTGTTGTTTTGTTTTGCTTCTGTTATGAGTGACTTCCTTTTTCCTATTGATTAGTTGCTCAGCAATCTGAGTTAAACTTCAGACCCTTCCCTCTTCAGACAGCTTTATGTTTGTGGGGTTAGCAAGCACCTTTATCTATCAAGGATGATGGAATGAATTATGAGAATCAGCTGAGAAGCTGAAGGTCCCTTGTCCCAAGAGCAGGAGAGTATATTATTCTTACCATATGATGATAATTCAGTGAGGGTTGGGTTTTACCTCCTT
Organism: Apalone spinifera; assembly: GCA_030068395.1. Taxonomy (NCBI): domain Eukaryota; kingdom Metazoa; phylum Chordata; order Testudines; family Trionychidae; genus Apalone; species Apalone spinifera. The sequence goes on from JANRFK010001158.1 coordinate 29,912,155, forward strand.
TTCCATCAGCTCCAACATTTCAAAAAGCTGCAGGGGCATGCAACCCTAATAGCAAGAGGTACATTAAAATAAATGCACTCATTACTAGGTCATTTGAACTTAGTCTGCAAGGTCATTGCTGAAGTGAGAGGGGCGGTTTTCCCAGCAGTGTTTTCTGAAACACGGTTTCCTGTCTGATAGTCTCTAAAGCCAGAGTTTGAAAACCCTAAGGGACTATCCCATCTGGCTATTATTCTGTAGCACATAGACTACAGCTGTTTCTACTGATAACCTGAAGTTCTGCAAGGCTCTGCAACTATGTTTAGGGCTGCATGAAGATACCTATGTTTGAGAACATGGTCTCATGGCTAGTGGTAAAAGGAAATTGTGCTAGAATTTTAGAGAAAGGAAGGAATCACATAAAATATTTGTGTCAGATCCTGCAGGGTGGTCCAGGACTATGAGAGACAAATCAGAAGATGATGTGCAAAATTGGCTGTAAGCCCTGTTGAACTGCTCTGATCCTCCTGCATTCTATATCAAGCCAATCTCAAGTTGTTCCTGCAGCCAAGATTTGCCCTGAACACATCCCTTTCCCTCGACTGAACCCCTTTCACCAGTCATTGAGATCTGCCTTTAACAATAATGTAATAAAACTTTATTTGGAGTACTCAGCTACGACAAGACACATAGGTGAGTTATTGCTGGCCATAATGGCTTTCAAAACATTAAGTGCTTTAGGATCATGTCGTCCAGCTCCTCAGCTATATATATATATCCATATATCTATATTAGAGCCAGCTGTCAAATGTTTATTTTTCTTGCAAAAATATTTCACTGAAAACAACAATAACAACAAAATCATCAACATTTATCATCAGAATTTTTCAGGTTTATTGACATCCCCCCCATAATTTTCTACAAATATTGACATTCTAATGAAAAAAATACGAAAACATTCAATTTAATCAAAAACTCATTTTCCATTAAAAACATATCAGTGTAAGTTCCTAACAAGTCCAATACACATATACACTTCCATCCTATTCAGTGCCCCTTTATGTTGCCAGAGTATTATAAAGAAGCCTTAGTATAAGTTAGAATCAGGCCCTTGTTGTGTACAAGAAAAGTTCTAATGGTGCACAAATAGCTTGATGAGCAGAAAAGCCACTTGAGGCAAGATCTATGATAACACGTAGCACTCCTAGGATGGGCCACTTCAAAGATGCAACAGAATCAGCTAAAGGGAACCTGTGCCAAGAGATGCAAACTGCCAGTATGAAGTTAGTGCCTGTAGCACCATCTACACCCTTTGTCAAGGAGGAGGGGAGTGAAGTTCCCCTGACATTTTCTCAATAACTTCTGCCAATAATCAAAATGTAGACAGAAGTACAGTGGCACTTTGCCAGACTCCACCCACAAATGGAGCTCCTCCCACTTCAGAAGCCAAAATAAGATATTAACACAGTAGGTTATACAGATGTTCAATATGTGACCATGAATGCTCTTTGGACTTGTTTGTGTTCATCCCGTCAAATACCTTGCCTGTTCTACTAGACTTAACTCCTCTTCAGTGGGCTTAACTCCTCTTTAGTGGAGTATTGAAGCTCTGCTAAGCTATTTTAGTTTGGCTCACTCTCAGTAAACTTTGGATACCATGCTTTGGATACCATGCTAGCCTCTGTAGAGTTGGCTTCCTCTTAGTAATGCTTGGATGATTCCCTGCAATCAATTTCTCCCTTCTAGCTTGTTAGCTCCATGGATCATACAGGAAAATAAATGGTATCACTCACCTTTGGCACCAGAATATTCAAAGCAAATTGTATAGATCTTCCTAATATGATCACCCTTCTTACCGACTTGCTCTAATCAGCTGTGAAATAGTTAAAAATGCTAACTACTAAATTGTTTTGCAGGGGAAAAAAGAAGGGTGACCTGGCAGGAGCACCAGGAGTGAGGGGGCAGGTATACTTGTGCATTTGTGTGTAGTGGTGGATGGATTTGAAGCAGTTGGGTTTCATACTTTGGCACCAACCCACCTCTGTGGCAAGAAAGGGTTCACAAGTGATGATGGATGAGTGTGGGCTAAGAATAGCTGATGGTGGGATTTGAAGGACAAAGATCTCATGCACAGAAGAAGTTGTATTCCCACCGTCCTTGTTTTTTGTTTTGTTTGGGTTGGGGTGTTTTGTTTTTGGGGGTTTTTTTGCATGCATTCTGAAATATGCTGGGCCCACTGTAATGAACAGTACTGGTTGAGAAAGAAGTATTAAACTATTCTGCAAGTTTAATGAGGTTTTGGTCAAATAAATTCTTTCAAATAAAGTATTTCAGAGTGAGGCAATGATTAACTAAATACCCTTTTCACTTTTGTTGTTTTACTTACATTTTTTATTCAAGATAAACCAAACTGTTGCCAGTGCAAATAATTTTCTTGCATAAGCCGTGAAAAAGCAGGTGTCACACATATAAGATAAGAATGTAGTGTTTGTTATGGGTTACAGTAAGTAAATAAGATGGTCTTATTAAAATTATAGCTGTGATTTGTAGTTTCTTGAATGTTCATAGGTTTATCTAGGACCTGATTCCAAAAAAAACTGCTTCCATTTTGTAGGTACAAGGTTGTGCCAGCAATTCATTGTGGTTGCAAATGCTAGCATTAGATATTTATCCACATGCACCCACAAATCAGTCACTTAGACACTGAAATATTAGAATAATTGCCCACAGTGAATTGCTTCTGCAGAATGGAATTGTGACTTGTGGCTCATTTGAAACATTGGCACAAAAGAAACACACCCAAATTCTGTTGTTCACATGTATTCATATACGCAGGTATATTTTATATCAGTGTATGCATATTATAGTATTAATTTCTAATGTAAAATATAAGCATTCACATACAAACACACCCAAGATTTTGTCAAACAAAACCAAACCAAATATATCGTAAATAATCCAAGAATGGGAATTAAAAAATGAACATGGGGCTTCTCCTTAGGAAAGGGGGAAGAAAGGAAAGCCAATGTGATCATTCTAAAAACACTCTGGGGAAAAGCTCTTGACATTTTTTAAAAGTGAGCAGGAATGTAAAGGCACTGATTTCAAAGAAGCTCTATTCCACTGAGCCCTCCCGCAGCCAAAGTGTGATAGGCTGCCGATTTTAGGCATGATGCTGTAACCCTTAACAGTGGAACATGGATGGCACATGAGCACATATATCCAGCAGGTGAAGGCTCAAGACATAGGTCTCCCATGAAGTCAGTGCTAATTTAAAGTCACCTCCCTAACTTGTGTACAGCCACTGAAGAACACAAGGTGGACATAATTAAAATATCTCTAGTCAGTTTGAAAATGGGCTGCTGCATTTCCAACAAGTTGCAAGCGCTGGTGGGCCATTATGGACACAAAATCACAATAACAGAGCCTCAGATTCATGAGAGCATATGCTGCTGTTGTAATCTTATTGTGAGATAAAGGCACTGCTAAAACAAACTGCACAAGTAAAAACCCAACTTTCCCACCTTATTTAACATATGGGTTTCAACAGGAAGAGTGTAGTCAGAAGTGTCATTTCTTTTCCTTCATATCTGTCCATGCATGCTATCTCCTTATACAAACATACAAAACAACTTATCCTACAAATGTGATAATTCCAGAGTATCTGGGACTCCATTTCATCAACCACTGTTGACTATGCCTCCTGCCCTTTGTTCCCTCATCCATTTTTGCTAGGATTATGCCTCAGTATCTCTGAGTGGCTCTGAGATCCAGTGTTTGAAGGTTTAAAAAAATTCCAAATCATACAATAGGCTGAAAAACAGAATTTCCATTCCTCAGGAAATTCCAATAATGACCACATTTGGAATGAAATAATGACCAAATTGGAATGAAAAGTTGCAGTTTTTTGTAAAACAGAAATTCTGAAAATTTTCTATTTTGAAGCATTTTTGTAGATTCATACAATTCAAGGCCAGAAGGGACTAGCAGATCATCTAGATCAGGGGCAGGATATAAGTGGCTCACAGACCGTACGCTATTTACTAAGGTTAGTTCCTAGCGGGCCGCCAGATGCTTTATTTACCTGCAAGTCTGCAGGTTCGGCTGATCATAGCTCCCATTGGCCAATGGGAGCTGCAAGAAGTGGTACAGACTGAGGATATGTCTACACTTCAGAGTTTTGTCAGAAAAACAGACTTTTTACCGACAAAACCGGAGTTACGTCCACACTGCAATCGCATTCTTCCAAAAGTAAATCGAAAGAACATAGGGGTTTTTCCGGCATTGGTAAACCTCTTTCTATGAGGAAAAAGCCTTTTTCCGAAAGATCTCTTTCGGAAAAAGGTGTGTGTGGAAGGGGAAGAGGGAGTTCTTTCAAAAGAAGAGGAAAGAGGGAAAAGCACAGGTGGCCACTCTGCCCATACTAATCACAGCTTACATGCAAGATAGCATCCATTCAGTGTGGATGCTTTCTTTCGAAAAAGCAGATCACTCTTTCGATGCGCTTTTGTGTGTGGATCCTCTCTTTTGAAAAGTTTTTTTTGGAAGATTTCTTCCGAAAAAAGGTTCTTCCGAAAGAAGCCTGCAGTCTAGACATAGCGTGAAAGACTGCTTGCCGCAGCTCCCATTAGCCAGGAACAGCAATTTTCTTATTGTCCACCCCAATCTAGGTAATTTGGCCTCTTGTACAATACAGGCCAGCAAGCCCTGCACCAGTTGTCTCTGCATTGAGCCTAGTATCCTGGATTAGATTAAAGTACAACAGCACTTGGGAGACTAATCCATTGTGTGCCCCAGACACAGAATAGGAGGGACTGAGATGCATCAGTTGCCCAAGGACATTGCAATGGTACAGAATTCGTTTGGTGAGATGAAAATAGCAAACAATCTGCATCCCAGGCTGAAGCGGAAGGCAAACATATCACCAAGAGCCACAAACCCCCCAATGTCCCTGTAATAGGATTCTCAATACACCGGGAGGTCTACTGGTTAGTGTCCACTCTATTGTAGGGGAGCCTCGAACACCCATTCCACCAGGCTCTGACCTAGGGCTCTGGAAAAGCCAGCAACATTTGACTTCTGGGGGGACCCTCCGAGATGCCATCCTCAGGTCACTTCCTACCACTGCTTCTTTCTGCTTTTGGTCCCAGATAAGGAAAAATAGTAAAGAAATGAAAACCAAACTATCAGCCCCAACTGGGCTCTGCATACAGCCGGTACTTCAGAAGGGCAACTCTAGCCCCTGTTCACAGGAGCTTTTGGGACAGTCTGACCTCCTCTATAGCCTCCCAAGATGGATTACTCCCTTTTCAACTCTGTCTCCAGTTGCAGCATGCTCTGCAGGGCTGGAGGGGTGGGACTACCTGGGCCCAGTACTGTCCTAGAACCCCTCCTTCCCAGTGTGAGGTTTGTATGATCTATCAAAGTCCTATAAAAACATTTCATTTTGATATCAGATCACTTTGTTTTGGTAATGTCAAAACATAATATAAAATAGTTAATATCTCAAGAACATAACACAAATGTAAATTTAAAATCAATATTTAAATTATAGAAGTCTACACAATATTTAAAATATAGAAGTCTACACAAAATGAAATTAAACACTCACATTATCAAAATGAGAAAGTAAAAACTGATTCATTAGGTTACTTTTCTGTCAAAAAATGTCAAAGTCAACACATTTCTGCAAAACATTTCAATTACTGTGAAACTGCATTTTCCAGTGGAAAACTGTTCTGTTGAAATTTTTCGACAAGCTCTTCCTTTCCAGGCACCACTACCAAGGTAATAACACACATACAAACTCAAGAACCTTACTCATTCTTCCATAAAACGTATAATACTCTCTATAAAATTGGTAGTCTCAGACCATTCCCCAGCAAAGATGTTACAGGAGAGAGCTGGAGTGGCATACTACCGTGCATTTACTAGTATACTACGAAATAATATAAATAAAGGCACAAAATACATTTTGGGATTAATTATCCCCAATATTATGCACTTGTTTGGTCACTCCTACCATTTGGTGCTCCTCAGTGGGTTTCCCAACCATTAGTGTGAAATTGTTTGGTTCTGCTGTAAATACATGCATACACACACATATATATATATGTGCATATTCTCATCTTCAGACTGCAGATCTATATCTGTTAGTTCTGTGTATTGCTTTAGTGCACTTAAAATACAGCTTTCAAAGGGCATTCTACATTTTTTCTGTAACATTTTTTCTCTTTTCCTCAACATTTCCTCTTGCATTTTCCCCAAAATAAAATCCACTAAGGCTCCCTCAATGTTTTAAGAGAGTCCTGCATGGAAAGCTCCTTCAACTGCTTAGCCCAACAGCATAAATTTGATCTTGTAATTAGTATTCAGCTCAGCATCTTGGATAGCAACCAATGTTACAGCCAAGAGGTGGTTTAAATCACATAAATCATAGATCAATGACAGAACTCTAAGCACTGGATAGATTACAAAAGTAAGCTTTAGTTAAAAATAGATTAACCATTTCCCTGCAGGAATTCCTTCAGAAAACTGAATATAAAACAAATAACATTATATCTGATAATTTTTATAATATATGCATATACTACATGAATTGTCCTTTCTCTTGACAGTTACATAGTGATTAAAGAAAGGTGTTAACATGCTATTTCTTTGGAAAATATCATAAATTTTAATTGTAAACTTTAATTTTTTAATGAGCCTTTAATAGCCAGCAAGACTGCACAAATAGGTAATACATAAAGTACAATCAGCTTTATGATAATTGTTACACTTCCTAATGACTATTCCTTGTGTTTCTGTTTTAAAATAAGAATTGTATATGCCTTTTCATAATGTGTCAAATATATTGTGACTGCAGAATTATTTAAAATTCTATCTAATCATGTGAACAATTTTAAGAAGTGCTGAGTGCCCTCTGCCATAATTTATTTCTGTGTGCGGAGGGTACTCAGCACCTTCCAGAATTGGGCCCTGAATCAATGCATTATTAAACATTGTTAAGGAGAGAAAACAGATGTCTAAATCTACACTTCTTAGTCCAGCAAATTCCCATTGAGTGATTAAGGAGGTCAGGATCAAGCCCAGAGTCAAATTATCAACAGGTATAAAATGACCAAGCTCCAAATGTAAGATCTGCAAATGCAAAGGTGAGTTTTAGAACACAAATAGTAAAAATATTTCACAAGTCCTACCCACTGAACTTTGTTTTCTTGCTGTAGGTTTACACACATGGCATCATTTGAAAGCAGCAAACTTTTCAGAATCTCAATAATTTGCATTTCCATTTAATAATTACTGAATTCAAAATGAAAATATGTAAATACCACCAAATTATTCCTAAGGAAGGGGAATTTTGGAATCCTAAACCATGATGGCTGGGAAAAATTATCTGTATTCCCTAAGTTTATAAGCAGGCACACCGAAAGAACTGCTTTTGCAAAAAATAAAAAATAAAATCCCACAAACAATTCTAGACAGTTCAAACAACATCAAACAAATAAAAAGTGGTCTTAACTTCAAAAACATAATCCTGTCACTTTAGACACTTTTTTGCTCTACTTAAATAAATAGTGCAGTAATAAATTGATTAGAAAAATGATCAAATTGAAAGAAATCCAGGACTTCTCCCCATTGGATTTCCCAAATTTTGATCAAACAAAAGAGTGAAATTCAATTATTTTAGTGCATCATGATAAAGCTGTATAATGTTGGCTTGACATATAAGAAGTTTCTACCAATGATATAATGAAAACAAACATTTCCAAATGCTTATCTCTATTTCTATCTTTACTTTCCCACAATTAACAAAAAGGTACTATCGTCATATTTAGTATTTTAACATCAACAGTCCCATTTTCATGTACATTTAACCTTTTTTCAAATATTCTAATGCCCCATAACAAGTAATTGTGTTATTTTTTGGCATCATTATGTAAAATCACATTATGTAAAATTATGTAGAAGGATGCACTCCAGTAATTACTGATACAGATTCCAGGGGCTAGGAGAATACTGATGTTTCACTTCTTAAGGCCCAGATCCTGAAACCCTTAATCCTACAAGTAGTCCCATTGAAAATAAATGGGACTACTCACATAAATAAGCACTACATAAAAGCTCTACATTCCTGCTTTCTAAGGTGCTGAAACAGATGAACGTCAACGTAAAAACTCTCCCAATATCTGAATTAGCATAACTGGAAAAATATTTTTGAAAACCTTTGTTTAATAAGCCAGTTTTTCCTTGAGAAGTCAGGGTTAATGTTTAAAGACAAATTTCCATGCAATAACAATTATATTTAATTAATTCAATGTGAAACAGATTATCAAGCAGGTTTGTTCCCTGTTGTTAGTTTTTGGTGGCTCACAAGATGTTTAATATTCTTCAACTGTGCCTCAATTCCACAAGGCATTGAATGGGAAATGGGAAATGATTTCAGTTAACTTGAGTGTGGTCAGCACTAACCAGGAGGCACTCATCACTTTGTGAGGACAGGACCTAAGCTTGTATTCCACGTGGCACTGTAACTAAAACCATCATATTATTCTAATGGGAAAAAACCCCACCCACTTTGGGCCAAATTCTACAGTTCTTCCACTGAAGCTAATGGGATAAAGGACTACAGGATCTGACACTTTACAGATAAATAGAGACACTGTTCTATAAGGCATAGAAGACAATTCTCTAGCTTTCAGGGATGTAAGATTACCATGGGCTATTCACCATCTTCCATCAATTGGCTACAATGCTCAACAGCATTCCAAAATATTTGTATAGGAAATTTTCAAAATGTTTTGAGGTTTAATAATTATGTTCAATAGAAAACATAAATGAGACAAGTTAATGAGAACATTGCTAATACACTCTAATGTACAATGCCACTGCATGATGGGATATCAAATAGTAGCCCTTTGAGATCACAAGTGTTTATGGGAAGTATTTTCAGTGTTCCTTTCAAGCAGAATACGACTCAATTAGAAATTACATTGCAAAAGGACACTGTAACATCAACATGCAACAACATCTGAAAAAATCAGAGTTAAAAATAAAAAAGATGAAACACTGTTTTCAATATTCACCTGATGAAACATTTGGTTCATCAGATGAAAGATCCCAATATCACAAATGCAACAAATATGGCAGGGAGGTCTGTTATTCCACCTGGTAAATGCATTGTGTCTGTTTAATAGCATTTTTAATTCAAAAGAAAAATGTATTTTAAAAAATATTCCAAAGCTCTCAAAGATACCAGAACTTTCATAGACATACTCTACTGCAGTTTCATGAGCTAAAATTGTTTTCTTTCTTGTGTTGGAAAAAAGGGACAAGATTTTGGACCAACTCTACCAGATCAGCTATAATCTAATGGCCTTTTTTATACCACCTACAGTCAAACTCGCTATATAGCCAGTCATAAGATTAAAAGCTTTTCAAGTTGCTATCTTGGGAAATTTCTTTCAAGGAAATTACTACAAAGCCTTGTTTTAGTATGTACCCCTACTGTGAGTCCTACTGTGTTTTTTTAATAAGGAAACCTATCCATCCATAGAGGTGTATCCTGTTCTCTACGCTTGAGTGTCTAACAGCAGGCACATACAGTAGACACTCTGATGTTTTGCTTCTTTAATTTTCACTCCATAATGTTCGTGCCTGACTGATGCATGTGCCTGCATAGGAGTTTAATTATGGGTGTGCATAGAATTTAGAGGTTTTCAGTCAAAATAAAGATATTATAATCAGCCTTTATGTACAAATGTACTAAGATATTGCTATTAGAAAACAATATCTTATTATTAATGGGTGGAACTTAGCTGGAAACTACGAAAAGAAGAACAAGAATCTATCATGATTAAAATAGAAAAAAGTTTGATCCATAGAAGGCTAATTTAGCTCTTCTTTAATTATAAAAAGATAATTTTACAATAAATGCAAAATTATTTATAAATGTGATTGATTTGTTTAAGATAAATTGTCATACGATGCTAGGTTGCTACACACAACCTTGTAACAGAATAAAGTAATTAATGACAGAGGCAATATGGGGTGGGTTTTTTTCAGTCTAAGGAGATCGTTACTTTTGATTTTAACAACAATTTTAAAGACAGGTCAAACAGATCTTTGATAAAATAGGTTACTGTAACATTCAACTACCAAAACAGAAAAATATTTTAAAAATCACGGACCACAAACTGAACTAGTATAAAATGGTATTGCTCCATTGACTTCAGTTTTGGTATAAATATTGATCAAATGGAGCAACATCAGTTCCCATCAGCTGAGAATCTGTCCTTGTAATCACAACTAAAGAGATTTTCTTTCACAAATAAAGGCCTCAGATCTTTACTCACACAAAACCCCACTGAAGTTAGGGTTAGCAATGCATTCATTTAAATCTTAATAAGCAGCAGTACATACATACTTAGTGACATGTTTTAGTGTTATCGCATATTGAAATTAGCTCTTCAGAAATTCTAAAATGTTGACAGAGTAATATGTACATTTCCATATTGTCTCATGTGGTCTGGAATAATACCTGGCTGTTCTCCAGTAAGGTTGTATTTCTTTAGTAACTGACAAAAAATAGTATATTCATTGTTTTTGTGAGCAGGAGTTTGAGTTATCCTGAGAAAACATGTACCTATGTTGACAGAATGGCAGTACTTTAATTTCCAAATTATATACATAAATAAATCAGGATTATCACCTGATAAGTGAAAGATTATGAAAGTAGTAATATCCTACAAAATCTTGAAAGGCATCATAATTCCTCAAACAATTATCTTCTGTCAGTTATTTGTGAGTAGCCTCATGTAGTTCAGGAAGAAAAAATACAAATGCGTTCCTTTAAAATTCATGAAACCACTCATTCTGTCATAAAAGCAGGCATCTTTCATGCCTACTTATTTCACACAGTCTCATAACTAATACTGACAGATATTTGGAATACAAAAAAAATGAGCATTGGACAAAGAACATTTGCTGCTCAATTCTTACATTGTAATGTCTAAAACAGAAAATAAAATCACATTTTATATGCAGTTAAGAATTTCTGGTGTAATTAAATTAAAATTGGTAGATAAAAATGAGATTGTACAAAGACTAGTGGTGTACTGCTACCAGTATTGGGCTGTGCTGCATCCATGACAACAGGATGGAAGGTTGCTTTTAATACTATTATCTTACATACCCACAGCTGAATGCTAATGTAGCTATACTGAGGAAATCAAGTTTCAGATCTGTATCCACTGAACTTAGATCCACAAGGCAGAGAGTTAAAGACCCAGAGTAGCATACAAAGGCTAATCTCACAGTGCTGTCAGCTCCCAAAAGGTCAGTTATTTCAAAAGGTACACACGAGTATTAATTGTCAAATATTTTATACTTCAAACTTAAGTTGAAGCAAAATCAGATTTTGTAGGAACATAGTCCTTTTCAGCTCTATTTTCAAAAAGATAGCTGCAGCAGAAATGTAGAAACTTTATTAATTTTTATTTGCATTCTGTAAATAGAGAATTGATCATTTTGTTTCATAAAAAACGTCTGCTTCATTCTGTAACCAGAAGGCAAAAAAACCAAAACAAAGTGTGATAAAAACCAAATGTATAGCTTTGGCCTTGTGTTTCCAGAGGCTAAAGTAATTCAAGTGATCTGTCCTTATTCTAGCTGTATGCCAAAGGAATAGGGAAAATTGAGACTGAGAATTTAATCCACCCTATGCCTTTACTAGAAGTAAGAGTTTTATCAGGAGTAATAGGGAATGTTCTCAGAGGCAGATTTAAGTATCTGAAAAGCCTATTGTGTAGTCCTTCCCTCCCACATGCACACTGAAAACACCAATGTAGCTTATTTTTCATTTAAAATATACACAAGTGATTTTAGAAATAAAAAGACTAGTTATCATTTTGGTCTAACATGGGCAGCTGGTTTAATTTCTCCCAAATACAGAAAGAATGAGAATCCTCTCAATATCTCAATGGGAAGTCCTGTTAAATCAATGTCTCTTTCTCTCTCACAGTTGCTTACAAAATCAGTCCTCGGTCCTTCCCTAGTTTCAAAAATTCTTTTAAAGTTTGTTTTACTAGGAGTGGCTCAGGCACATGTGAATAAGGAACTCTGACTCAGCTCACAGGAGAAGATAGTCTCCTGAAACACGTTAGTCAGCTTTTAGTGAATTGCCAATTTTCAGTCACTCTACTATCAGCTCATTTGTACTCATCAGACACCTTCTGGATAGAAAATAAATTCCAATTAGAACTATTAAATGATCTAACAATTCATGCAAGTACTGTATTCTCTTCCTATTCAAAAAGACCTACTGGAACTGCTGATCACTTGCTTATGATGTAGTGAAACTCAGTGAAATTACACGGGCTAAAATAAACAGCTTGGGCCACATACTATCTGCATTCTGAAAACTCCTATTGATATGCAGTACAGTATTATGGTCCCATAATCCTGTTAGAAACTCTTGTTCCATCTACTAGCCTAATAAAGTGCAGGAATTTCTTGGTAGGTCAAATGTTCAATTATTTTGCCATTAGATTCTTAGAGTTATTATACATAATAGAGAACTGAAATCCACTCTTCCACAATCAGGGAACAACAAAAGGAAGCATTTCTGATGAAGGCTAATCCAGTAGTTAAATGCTACTTATAGAAGACCACATCCAAAGTAGTTACAATAGAAATGAGAACTCCTTGACAAGTAGCTGGGTTGGTGTGTCATACCCAAGTAGGTGCTAATATCCAAAACAATTGAAAAGGGAAAAAATAGAGCACATTCTGAGAAGTATCCCCGCCCCCTTCCCTCCACCATACAAATATATAGTTTTCTTTGAAAGCAATGAAGCAGTGATGTATTTGAGGAAGATAAAATGGAAATAGCAGGAATGTGGAAGTGCCCAATGAAGAAAACGTGTGTGTGAAAGACAGAACTCAATAAATTAACTAGTATTTTATGAAATGCTAATTAAAAAATACTGTTTTTGTAAATGTATTTAAATACCACTCCTTAAAGGAGAAACCAACATTCATGTATCAAATAAAATTAATGTTCATGTGCAATAAAAATCCTTAAAGACACAAAAGGCAGAAGTCTTTTGTAAAAGATATCATGAAGTTGCCCATTATCTCAGATTTCCCTGTTGCTAGCTTCTCTTCCCAATAGTTACCTTTCCATTGGTACAGCAGGTGCCAGTTAATTGAAACACTGAGTGGCAGGAATGGATTCTACCTTTACTCACAGAATTAGTACTTTGAGCAGAAGCCAAGGAAACATGCTGACACATTTTCTAACCCAGTACCCACAGGTAGGCACACTAAATGGCCCAAAGTTGCCCAGGGCTGTCCAGGCTGATATTACATTCCTGAACTTCTGATGACCCCAATAAGGACAACAGCACAGAACATGAAGGCTTCTATTGCCAGCCTATCCTGCAATACTCATATTTCTAAATTAACACCATAAAAATGCCATTATTGTTAATGTTCATTTTTTAGCTATATTCGAGATATTATACATCCTTCTGCACAGTCAGTTCTGCAATGTAGAATCTGAGGCAGTAAGCTGGTGAGCTGGTTTTCCAGTTCAAAAGCTCACAAAATAAATTAGTCCCAGGTTAGGGATTATTTCATTACAAATTAATTTCATACACAATTAGAAATGATCTGAAAAAGGATGACTATACCAGCTCCATTTGATACAAGGCTCCCAACTTGAGGAGTGGTCTCTTCCTATGACTCATTGTTTCTACTTTTACGGAATAACAAAGTTCATAGAATCATAGAATCCTAGGGCTGGAAGAGACCTCAGAAGGTCATGGAGTCCAGCCCCATGGCCAAAGCAGGACCAATCCCAACTAAATCAACCCAGCCAGGGCTTTGTCAAGCCAGGACTTCAAAACCTCTTGGGATGGAGATTCTAACATCTCCCTACATAACCCATTCCAAGCTTCACCACCCTCCCAGTGAAATAGTTCTTCCTAATATCCAACCTATACCTCCCCCACTGCAACTTGAGACCATTGCTCCTCATTCTGCCATCCGACACTACTGAGAACAGCCTCTCTCCATCCTCTTTGGAACCTCCCTTCAGGTAGTTAAAAACTGCTACGAAATTTCCCCTCGCTCTTCTCTTCTGCAGACTAAATAAGCCCAATTCCCTCAGCCTCTTCTCATGGGTCATGTGCTCCAGCCCCTAATCATTTTGGTTGTCCTCCACTGGATCCTCTGTAATGCATCCACATCCTTTCTGTAGTAGAGGACCCAGATCTGTATGCAATACTCCAGTTGGGGCCTCATCAGCGCTGAATAAAGTGGAATAATCACTTCTCTAGATCTGCTGGCAATGCTCCTCCTAGCTTTCTTGGCTACAAGGGCACACTATTGACTCACATCCAGCTTCTCATCCACTGTAATCCCCAGGTCCTTTTCTGCTGCATTGCTACTTGGTCATTTGGTCCCCAGCCTGTAGCAGTGCTTGGGATTCCTCCGTCCCAAGTGCAGGACTTTGCACTTGTCCTTGTTGAACTTCATGAGAGGTCCAAAGAAACCTCCATTCAGCCAGGAACATTCACTGCCAACAAATGCTGTAAACTGAACTGAGGCGACTGATTTACTTCAGCAGATTATCAAACAATCAAACATATCAATTAATTTGAGCTAACAAACCACAATAGCGGTTGGATTAACTTTATTTTACTATAGGCATTGATCAAATCAATTTATGACACATCTCGATTACCAAAAAAGTCAAGTTAATAATTCCCCCATAAGTGCCAGCTCACACCCCACAGTTTCAGAAAAGCAGACATTGGGAGCTAAGATTCCAAGGTTTTTATTTTGATCACCAGTCAGTTATGGTATCACTAAATTGTGGTATCTTCCTCTTTTAGTCTTGGGAAATGGTAGTTACACAAACTGGGCTGAAGCTGATTCACAAAGACCAGTGTTGAAGTTGTTCACTGATGCACTCACTGAGAGGAGAATCTATCAATATCACTGACTTTCAGATGTGCACCTGCTAATTCAGTATGTGACTTTGCTGTTTTGGTGGCGATGGTGGTCAGAGCCATTTCTCTCTCTTCTTTCCTAGACCTCCTCTGTCTAGTTTCATCTCCATGTATGGCATTGCTTATAATACTGCTACTAGGCTCTGGTTTATATTTCTCAAAACCTCCAGCCTTTCCCAATTTATAGACAAATAAATTAATAAATTAATACATTAATTAATAATGAATAATTAACACTTTTTCATATTTCCTTCCAAAATACAAACAAAATAGGAAAAAATTGAAAATATGTCCTGAGCGCCGTGCTAGTCTGTTATTTTGTATATTACTCAGATGCTCAGATGAGCTCTTTTGTCCACAAACTCCCTCCATCAGGGAAACCGGGGGGGAGGGATAGCTCAGTGGTTTGAGCATTGGCCTGCTAAACCCAGGATTATGAGTTCAATCCTTGCAGAGGCCACTTAGGGATTTAGGCAAAAATTTGTCAGGGATGGTACTTGGTCCTGCTGTGAAGGCAGGGAACTGGACTCAATGACCTTTCAAGGTCACTTCCAGTTCTAGGAGATAGGCAATCTCCATTAATAATCTAAAAAAAGTAAGACTGTGCCAGCAAAAATGTGGGTCAGCAAGTATAATTTAACCTTTGGCTTCTTCCATCCATTGTATTACACAAAGACTATTTTTACTCAACACAAGAACCTGGCTTTTGCCTACAGAGGATGTTGCTAGTGGTTATATTTCCCCCATAAGATTATATCCTCGCCTCCCCCCCCCCCC
>JANRFK010001158.1:29931090-29983353 GCA_030068395.1 Apalone spinifera
AAAGTTTGACTATATTTATTTCAGAAGCATTTTGGCTGTAGAGCAGTGTTATTACCAGTTTCAGTTAAATTTCACCACTTCTATATTGTACTTGTTTGAGGGGTTTTTTTATTTGAACTCTGAAAGAAGGACAAACATGATCAAGTTGGAGGGCAAAAGAAGAATCAAAAGAAACTGTGTGCTGAAAAAAATCTATTTTTTCTATTTTATTTATTCCCAGGGTTACAATGCATAATTTTACACAAACTCAATTACATAGCTCAGTGATTTACTGGCAAAGCTGGTCAGAAGATGCTATCTGGCTTTAGCTAATGTGTTTGCCTATTTATAATACAAAATAAATCCTTAGAAAATTAGAAAATGGGTAAAAAGAAAACAACCCCCACCATTACTAATATAAAATCAGAAATGCATCTAATGTGACACAATGTGGAAGCTGAGAAGTTCCCTGTCCATTGCTTTCATTTGACAGACAACTGATCAGTCATGGTTCAACCTTTCAGCTCATGCACTAAGATCTTGATCCAGCAATATATCTGAGCATGTGGGTAACTTTAAGAACAAATAATTGTATTGACTTCAAAACTAAGTGTTGTCTTGATGCTTTTTTTCCTAAGGATCAGTATCATTGTAAAAGGGTGAACATATTGACTACAGTTAGACCACTTATATGCTTATCATGACACATGGACCTAAGTTCTTTTCTAGATTTAGGCCTATCAGCCAGTTGGTAACAGATTTGAAAGTGCATCATCTTAGTAATGACTGAGCTACAGTACAGTAACATGAGCTGATCCTTGTTCCCATGAGGAAGTGATTGTTGCCAGAAGAAATATTCAAAACTTGTAAATAACTGGAGAAAGAGTTCCATGGAGCTTATCAGCTCGTCTCATTCACCGACAGAATCTAGTCCAATAAACTACATTACCTTACTCCCTTGCTCACCTTGTCTTTCCCAAAGGGAACACAGCAAGAAGCATAATCAGAATGTTCCCTGGAAACATACAACATGAAGCTGGAATTTCCAAGCCAAACCAAAATCAAAGGTTTCTCATGGCTCAATCTTCAGGAGTAATTGAACATGATTTTATACATTAGGGCTATGTCTACACTGGCATGATTTTCCGGAAATGCTTAAAACGGAACAGTTTTCCGTTATAAGTATTACCGGAAAAAGAGCGTCTACATTGGCAGGAAGCTTTTCTGGAAAAGGGGCTTTTCCGGAAAAGCGTCCGTGGCCAATGTAGACGCGCTTTTCCGGAAAAAAGCCCCGATCGTCATTTTCGTGATCGGGGCTTTTTTCGGAAAACACTACTGTGCTGTCTACACTGGCCCTTTTCCGGAACAGTTTTCTGGAAAAAGGACTTTTGCCCGAGCAGGAGCAGCATAGTTTTTCCGGAAATGCAGTTGATTTCTTACAGTAGATAGTCATTGCTTTTCCAGAAATTCAAGGGGCCAATGTAGACAGCTCGCAGCTTATTCCGGAAAAGCGTCTGATTTTCCGGAATAAGTGGCCCAGTGTAGACACAGCTGATGTGTACATAAAATGACCTACTATGCACATGTCGTAGTCAGTTTGTGTGAATTGACTCTGTGTTTATTTATTCACTTCTGCCACAAAGCAATTGCTTCAACAAATGTGAAATACTACAACATGCTAAAACAACAAACTTTGCTAACAAGCATCTTACCCTACAATTCTATCTCCACCCAAGAGAAACTTTACTGAAGTCAATAAAACTCTACTGGATCCAACAGTACAAGGCTTAGTACCTTGATGAAATAATTTAAATAATTTGGATGATCCATTTAGTGGATTTGGACTATACACATGAGTGGGCTATTAATAATATTATTGATGGTGCAATATTGATAGTGGGTCACCAGCGCAAAATTCTGCCCCTATTAAAGTCCATGGAGAACTTTCTATTCACTTCCATTGTTCAGGATTTCACTTATCAGATATGAGGCAGAAGAGATAGATATAAGGAGTTAAAGTATATGCTTCTTAATGAACAGTTTCCATTTTTTAAAATTATAATTCAGTCAGCAAAAAGCAATCTTTCTTGAAGTGGAAGCCAATCTCAGCTAAACTCCTTGAGCTCTGCTTTATTCATCAAGAGAGAAAATCCGGGTGCATGTGGCACATCCTAACAAGAGAAAATCAAAAGGAGAAGAGGACAATGTCTGATTAAACAAATATAAATCAAGACCCTTCTCAGTCCTAACACACCCAGCTTTCATTGCCCCCCATTAATATTACATCCGCCTTGACTAATTTCAGTGAAATTGCTCTGAATGTTGCTGTGGAACCTTAGACCTTATCACTTTGAGTATTTTCAGTCCTGATTTAACCCAGGAAAATGACTCAGTTTTGTTGTATACATGTATGGAAAGGCTAAACATAGGTATGGGCTATAGAGATGTAATTGACAAAAGATTTTGATTCTCCCTTATACCCCAATGGTGTTGTTGAAGTATAATAGAGAAAAGATGTTGACCAAGTAACTCTAAAGAATCTCTCAGCCACGTAATTGTGGCTGTTTAATTAAGAGATATATAACCCTTCTGTCAGGTGAAGCCAACAGCAGCCAGGGCCAGGTTCAATATCTAGGGGTTCCTCTCCATCCATCCAACACAGAACTGGTTTAAGCCCTAATCCAACCATTTGGGAAAATCACACACCATCCCTGGGGGGCCTCTGAGAGGCACTGCTTCCCTGCTCATAAGCAGAGAATCTGAGCATAGAAAAGAAACTTAATAAAACAGAGGAAACTAACCTGGTATTAATTTGGGGAAATGCCACAAACAGGGTTCTTAAACAAAAACCATGAGTAAAAGTCCCACCTCAAGTAAGATGGGCAGTGTCCTTTTCCCCTCAGGTTCTTAAGTCCATCCATGTAAGTGTACATCTCTACAGCGCTGCATAGCTCGAAATAAGCTACTCAATTCAAGCTATGCAAATTGCGTAGCTTATTTCGAGATAGTCAATTACAAAATTTGGTGCTGTCTACACAGTGCCAAATTTTGAAATAGACCATCATTCCAATAAGTCCCTTAATCTTCATGGAATGAGATTTGCCAGGCCATTGCAATAGTAAGCCTGTTATTTTGAATATATTTTGAAATAATGGGCTTGTTGCTAAGATGTAGAAAACATTATTTCAGGATACCAGACATATCCCGAAATAACGCCTCTGTATAGACATACCCTAAATGTCCCCTTCACATGCCCAGGCCTTCTCTGCACCCCACTCACAGTCACTGCCCTTGATCAGGACAAACCCAGAGTTCAGAGGCACATCTGCAGACTTCACTTCCCATCTTAGCTGGGGGGAGGAAAAGAGGCATCTCACTCTGCTGTTCATTCACCATCTGCCTGCTCAATGCTCTCTGCAGCCGCCCTGCTGGCTGCTTGTTGCACCTCTCAGTTGCTGCTCATTATGCCTCTCTGCTGCTTCCCTGATGGCCACTCGTCACATCTCTCAGCGTCCACCCTATTGGCTCTCGGTCACCACCCACTGCCATCCACTTCTTGGCTATGACTTCTGGCCATCAGTATAAATTATTTCAGCTCCCAGTCATTTCAAACTCTTAGCAAGCAGGGTAGAAGAAACTCAACTCCAATATAATTAACATAAGAAAAGAGGCACCTAATGTTGCCTCTTTAGGTCTGTTCTTTGAACTGTATGGAGAACAGGTCAAACCAATCCAGGGGATGCCGTATAGATCCTGATCAGAATAACCTTCCCTCACCCCTTACTTCTCATAGATCTCTAAAAGTCAAGCATTTGCAAGATTTTTTCTGCTAGCTGAGAGCCCTTTCCTGTGAAACAATTTATTATAGTCCTATTTGTCTGTATTCCCACAAAATTACAAATATTGGTAATAATATTTTAGCTATCCCTGCATTTAATGCAGACATAGCTGATATAGGATCACAAATTAAGTTGATTACAATGAACAAAAAACACTCCATCCATTGAATATCAAGCAAATCTAAGCAGAACAAGAGCAAACTGTATTTACAGAGATACATCCAGGTTTCTCTCCCATCACAGTTAATTGAAATTCCTTCAGATTCTGAAGCATTCCTTCAGATCCTGCTTATATATATTTAAATCAAGGGACATTCCCCCATCAACATACACACTGCTCCAATTTTAACAACTTGAGAATGTCTGTTTTGTGCATATTTAAATAGGTATATTCATTCTGTAACATATGACCATAATGGCTTCAAAGGTCAAATTGATGGGGGAGTGTGCAAGGAATATGCATGGAGAGCCATGCTGTCAAGGGAGAAGAGGAATCCTAAACTGAGCATTGGTAGTCCAACCCTCTGCACAGATGCCTCTGCAGTTGTGTTTTCTGACCTGGAAATCCCAAGGCTGTATCTCCACCCAGCTCCGTGTCCCCATACATGAAGTACCTTCCTGTGGTCAGCCTTACAGAGCTCCCTGCCCAGTTGTTTTGGATGACATTGCCCAACATTTCTATGTTTTAAAGCCACTATACATAGTAAACAGTTATTTTTAATTGATAAATTAATTCCCTGCAGGTTAAACACCCAGGCAAACTGAGCAAAATACCATATAAACCCCTGAAAAAAGTTTGTTTGAGGGGAGAGGTATTTTTAGCTATTAAAATCTCATTTTTAGTATTTGATTATATTTTACAATAATATATGTAGTTACGTCTGTGCTGTTACACATCTGCATTTAGACAATACTTGCCTTTTGGGGATCTCATCTTAGGCACCCCATGTTGTGGCAGATCATAAAGCGCAGAATGTGCTCTCATTTACATTGTTCCACTCATTATTTAAACAACATCTAAGGCCGTTCCCCCCATCATTTTGTTTGATCATTTTCTTATTGATTTAGGTACTTACATTGTCCTTAGCACTACAGCCTCACAAATATGACTGGCTTTTACTTTCCCAACATCCTTGTAACAGTGCTTTTTTTGTTAAAAAAAAAAAGGTGCCAGTACTCCAGGGGAAAAGTTGTTGAGCTCTGACTGGAAGTGCCAGTACTGCATCTGGAGGTGCCGGTATTGCGTACCAGGCAGTACCACCACAAAAAACCCACTGCTTGGAAAGTAGGGAAATACTATTCCAGTTTTACAGAAGGGAAACTGAGGGACAGACTGAACTAAGTGGCTTGCTCAAGGTCACACAGGATGGCTGGAAAGCAGAGAACTGAACATGGGTCTCCTGAGTCCTAGGCCAGTGCCTTATCCATTAGACTAATGGTGAGTAACCTATGGCCCATCATGTCATCATCTGGCAGGCCATGAGACATTTCCTGACATTGGCCATCTGCAGGCATGTCCCCGTTCTCCCTCCCTCTTCCCCCGCAGCTCCCAATGGCAACGGTTCGCCATTCCCAGTCTATGGGAGCTGTGGGAATGCCTGCAGATGGTCAGCATCATCAAAATGTCTCAGGGCCTACCAGTAGATTAACTTGATGGGCTGCATGTGTCCTGCAGGCCACAAGTTGCCCACCATTGCATTAAACCATCAGTCCTGCTCTCATATATTATATGAGTGCATTATATCAGTGCATTATATCAGTGCATTAAACCATCAGTCCTGTGTTTCACATATTATCTTTTACCCTTTACTGTATAAACTCCTTCTACTTTTTCCTTATCGTTTGACTTTTTATTGCAATGGCTATTTAAGGTCCTGATCCTGCAAAAATGCACATGTTTAACTTTTCTCTCATACATACTCCCATTGAAGTTGATGGGAACATTCATGTGCATAACATTAAGAATATGTGCATGTATCCTAATAGGATAAGGACCTGAATGTTTTTATTGTATTACCATAGAGTACTCCAGGCAGGAGTGATGCTTAAAAATAATATGATATGCAATGTCACAAAATGTCCTTGGATTTCAACAGAAAAAAAATGCATAAGAAATTCCTTTATTGAAATAACCCCTTATTCAACCATTTGTTCTTTGTTGTAAAAGGCACTGTTCTCAAGTTATCTGAAAATACAAAAACTCACTTGCATTTCATATATTAAACACAGGAATCACATTTTAATCAACTGCTTCCATAAGTGTGAACTTCTTTAAAAAATACTTCAGTTGTGACTCAGCATCTCAGAACGTCAAAACCTTGGTATCTCAAGAGTGTCACACAAAAGTTGTGGCACCCAACAGTAGAGGCCTTGTTTAAAAAAAAATAGCTATACATTGGTGTACTTCCATTTACTCATCTGTAAAATGAGTGTAATAGCATTTAAATACTTAGCTCGTTTCAACCATGTTTGTAAAGCATTCTGAGATTCTCCAAAGGAATACAATCATATACCAGTAAATGCACATTATTATTACTATGAACAATCCAGTTCAGGAGCTGTCCATATAAAGATGCATATTTCCTTGCCTGGCCTTATTTATTTATTTATTTAATTATTTTCTCTTTCAAAATTTGTTGCAAGACCTTGTATACAACTGAGGTCACAATGA
Source organism: Apalone spinifera (assembly GCA_030068395.1). NCBI lineage: Eukaryota > Metazoa > Chordata > Testudines > Trionychidae > Apalone > Apalone spinifera. Next base: position 29,937,580 of record JANRFK010001158.1, read on the forward strand.
TAGGCCTGTAGTTTCCTGGATCATTTGCCCCCCTTCTTAAAAATAGGAACTATATTAGCACTTCTCTAGTCATAGGTTATGACCCTGAGTGTACAGACTCATTAAAAACCCTTGCTATTGGACTTGCAATTCCAAATACCAATTCCTTTAATATTCTTGGATGGAGATTATCTGAGCTCTTTCCCCTTCCCCCACGACTTAGTCCCATTAAGCTTTCTGAATTTGACTTTCATCTCAGATATGTTAATTTCTGCCTCTATATCCTAACTGCCCTTAACCACCATACCCCTACCCAAAAGTTTTTCATTAGCCTCATTAAAATTTAGGCAAAGTATTTGTTTAAGTGTTGGGTCATGCCTAGATAATCTTTAATTTCCATGCCATCCTCAGTGCCAAGAGGTCCCACTTCTTCTTTCCCTGTTTTCTTTTTATTTATATGGCTATAGGATCTTTTACTGTTGGCTTTACTGACCTTTGCAAGGTCCAAATCTGTTTGGTTTTTAGCATTTCCCAATGTATCCTTCTAAGAAGTATCTTTCCATGCTGATCTCTCCACTCCTCCATTCTTCGTAGGTTTTATACTTTCCATTACTGTTCCATTTGTGATAGTTTCTTATCTAGCTTGGTCTGCCACCCTCCCCCACAAAATACTCTTATTCTTGGGATACAGAATTCAGTTAGCCCTTAGTTCTTGAGTCCCGTCCAATTCACTATTTCCCTTATTTTTTTTAAAGCTAGCTCTTTTGAAATCAAGGATCCTTGTTGCAGATCTATTTGGTTTTGTCCTTCTATTTAGTTTAAACTGAATTAGCTCATGATCACTTGAACGAAGGTTGTTCCCAATAGCCAGTTCTTCTATGAGGTCCCCACTACTCACCAATACCAAACCTAACATGGTATCCTCTTGTTGGTTCAGAAACTATTTGGTGAAGAAATCTGTCAGGGTATGTCTACACAGCAGCGTTATTTCAGAATAACTAATATTATTCTGAAATAACATAGTCCGGATCTACACACAAGCAGTTATTTAGACATAATGTCAAAATAATGTCCAGCCGGAGGACTTCTTACTTCTACTCTTGTAACCCTCACTTTATGAGGATTAAGGGAAGTCAGAGAAAGAGTGCTCTTTCTTTGTACTTATGCTTTATAGACAGTGCCAAAAGCCAAAATAAGCTATTTCGATTTAAGCTACACAATTGACATAGCTCAAGTTGCATAGCTTATTTCAGATTCAGCCCTTCTGAAGACATACCTTCAGTTATCACATCCTGGAAAATCTGGGTCCTACTATTATTAGTGGCACTCATCCTCTAATCTATATCTGGGATGAGTTAAAATCTCCCATAATCTCCCAGTAGTATTTATTTCAATAAAAACATTAAAGAGATCTCTATCCATATCCATGTTGGTTCCTGATGATCTGTACCACATCCCAAGCACTATACAAAGGGAAACTCTAATTGCTTTTTTCCCCAAAGTGATTCTGGTCCAAACAAATTCTGTCTTGTTCATTGCATTACTTCTAATTTCTTTACCATCTATCTCGTCATTAATATACAATGTTAATCACTATTTTTGCCTTCATTTTTGTCTTTTCTGAATAGCACATGCCCTTGAATGGCTGTATTCCAGTAATGACTAGTTATTTTACCATGCTTCTGTTATCACTATAATATCTAGTTTCACTTCTCGCAATAGTAGTTCTAGGTCCTCCATTTTGTTAACCCAGGCTCTTTGCATTAGGGTACAAACCTCTTAACTATTGCTGCTTGGTTGCACCCACATTTCTTTTCCAATTGGGCACAATCATTCTGCTACTGGTATCGCCTATCTGACTGCTATCAGCACTATCCTTCCTTTTAATGGCCTTTCTCCTCCCTACTGTTGTTTCCTTTCCTGCTGCAAGATTCTTGTCCCTTTTCCTGTGCTTGAAGATTGTGCTAACTTAAGGAGGCTTTTTTTCCCCTCAGACCACACAATTACTCCTTACAACAGAGAGCTGCTTTTTAGTTCCAATACTTCTTATTGAGCTCTGTCATCTACTTCCATTTAGCTCTTCTAACAGTCTCTTTAGTCACACCTGTGCTAGTTGATGAGTCTGGCCATGAACCTACTGCAGTCTGTTATCTGTACACTGTGGACCTTTATTTAATGCTTTTTAAAACAAGGAAAATTCTGTGGTAATTCCTTGTGTTATTGTTTGTCATATCCCTAACACTGTATGCAGGGGGCAGGGGGAGTCAATTATTTTTAGCTAGAGCCAGATTTCTTGTTCAAGGTATAGTCAAGGTGCAGATTCCAGAGAAAATCATTTAAAAAACCAAAAACCAATAATGATAATAAGTAAATAAAAAGATTTCAGGGTTTGTTCAAAAGTGCCTAGAAGTCCAGATTTAGCTCACAGTCCATGTATGGACTATCCCTGCTATAATGATTACCAAGTTATACTTGCCTGACATGATCACAACTGAATTGGAAAAAAACCCAAAGGGGTACAGGTCCAGTTTGAGCAGAACACAGGTATCTGAGCTGGTGCTAAGCCCTGCATCACCTCAAACAACTTCTACTGTGACTGGAGTTAAACTGTTATAGTCTAAACGACACAATTCTCAGAGCTGATTTAAAGTAACTGGAAATGAAGGACTGAGGTCAAGAATATTCAGTCCTAGAGATCTCAATGCTCTGACAAAATTTATTTGAACCTTTGACTATGAAACCGGATGTCATGTTTTTGATCAACTAAAGAGTTTTCAACCAGCAATAGCAGAAGAATTAAGTAGTTAATTAACACAGATAACAGAAACAATGGTATATATTGATAAAGAGGAAACTGGAACCGCAAAGGATTAAGTATACGAGCTACTGCACAGGGCTTTTTTGGACTTTCTGCTCCTCCTCTAGCAATATTTTTTAATCAGAAATACATTAGCAGATTGGATACAGTAGGAAATAAATTGCCAATAAATAACCAGTGATAAGGAATGAGAATCAAATAACCATTTACCACTGACAATCAACTTCTAAAATTTAAAAGGGATTGACTAGATAGATAAGATACCCATTAGAGACTGGATTTGCCACAGGCAGTGTCTGGTGCTCTATTATGCAAGGTGGTATGTGTTCTTTTCTGCCATATAGCTCCTATCCAGAAGCACTCTTATTAAGTTCTCCCATCCCCCTACCACAAAGGATGCTGTCATAGCCAAGGCTGTACAACAAGGATCATTTATATATCTGACAACCTTTAAACCCCCAAAGAAAGGGAAAAGGAAGCAGTAAAGCTCTCTGAAGAGCTCTTTGGTGGTACAAGCAGAATTATGAGCAGCAGGAGAAATATGAGTAATTAAGACAACAGTATATCTATATCTTACAGCTGACAGAGTGAAGCTGCAAGTTAGCTCTGGGCAAGGTGTTAGAGGAAAGAACTGAGCACAATGTTTCTAATGTTATTGTTGAAAAGTCAGCTCTGAAAAAGGGCTAAAAGGACAATTTCATTTAGCAAAGGAAGTAGATTGGCTTAAGAGAGCAGTTAGTTGCAGACTTATAACTTTAAAGGAGCAGGTCAACAGATATCTATAACAAGACAAGCAATCATTTCAGGAGTCAGCTAATGTGACACTTTTACTGTTCTTAAAAAGGAATGATCCTAAATGATTTATCAGTGGGTTGTACAGAGAAATAAAGCTGCAGAATTACACTGAAATACAAGATAAAATACTAGAATGGATCTGGATTACAGGGAAGCAAAGCCCCAATCCTTCTGAGCTGAACAGTTTAGAAACAGTTGTTTCTATTTGGGAGTTAACATTTACACATTTACTCAATTTTGCAGAGTTACTACCCCATCAGGTAGTATCTGAGATATAGCATGGGTATAATACAGTACCTGAACTATGCGTGAAACACTACACGACTGATATTTCAGGTACCAGTAATTCAGGCTCTTTGTGGACTGATAAATCATAACACCTATGTATATATAGGCTGTACATAATGAGCCAGATTCTCTACTATGCTGTAGTCCCTTTGCTCCAGTCCACATAAACCCCTCCCCCCACTCTTTCTTCTTGGCCTCTACTACAGGCTGTGCTCCAGTGATTCCCCAAATGGCATAATGGCCCTTTGTGACTATGACAGCATAGTTTATAGCAGCCCAGGGGCTGTTTTCTCCATCTAGTATATTTCAGCAACTTAGAGCAATACCTGAGGTTCAACAATGCACAAAACCAACACAGTTTGTTTGCCACAACTAGGCATCTTTTGCTCATGATTGGAGCAGCAGGCATGAGATACACTTGACAAAACCATGGGCCGTGAGCTGAGTCCCTATGTAAATGGTGAATAGAAGAGAATCCATTGTGTGAAAAAGAATTGCAGATCTCCCAGTGTCTACCCAATTACCTGTGGCCAATAGCAGGGCAAAATGATCAGATGCGTGGATATACCAAAACAAAAGGCCCACGTCCTATGGAGCTCAGACCAGATGCACAACATTCTGATCACGATCACACCAGTGTAAATCTGGAATAATCCTGTGGTTGCTCAGAGTTAAATCAGTGTAAATGAGAGTAGCATTTGTCAAAGTGATTTCCCTGAGTGGGCGTCTCCCAACCCTTTACCAAGCTGTCACTGACTGGCCCCTGCACGTTTTCCGCTACTCAACTTTGGAAGCCCCAGGGGCCACAATGATACTCACAGCACATGCCAAGGGCCACAACTTAAGTGTGGTTGCATATATATGCAAATAGTTTCTTTCACACTGATGGGCATGAACAGAAAGATTAAGGCAAGACTATATAACATGTAGGCCCCATTTAAGTCACTTCTTCTGATATTAATCAAATGCAATGTTTACCCAATTTCCACCCATATAACAGCACTTTTAATGAGCAATGACAGGCTAGGAATTTAACTACTAAAACACATATCAACAGAAGACCATTATATTGACTCATCATTGTGAAGTATGTTCCCAATGGATCATGGAGGCCATGTTCAAAGGATCTCACTCACAGGCTGCAAGTTGAGCCCCGCGTAAACCCAAACCACACCGTGGGTCACAAACAGACAGCCCACAGGCCATGTGTTGACTAGCCCTGCACTAGAGCATGCCGCAGAGATGGATGCCTGTTTCTTCCCACTTTTTGCTTTGCCACACTTCCTTCCTCATATGGCAAAGCAATAGCAGGGATATTTCAGGGCACACCCTGACTTTAACTTATTTGTTTTGGGAAGCACCCGATGTGATACTCAGTTCCAGCCCATGGTTTCTTCCTACCAACTGCTCTGTTCTGCATCACCTAATATAAGAGATCATATAGAAGTCTGCACAGTACCTCCCTGCATTCCATTTAGGGCCCCAGCATTCTGCAAATGTTCACACCACTTTTAATGGTTCTGTAATATACACACTTCACATTAAGCATAGAAATGAAAATGGATATAGTAAAATCCTGCTTAAATCTTGCATATTTCCAGACCATATATAAGATGTCATACATCCTATGTTACTTCACACTGCTCCCAATCACATCTATGTCCTGAAGGCAACAGTGTATCGAGCTCTTAAAAACCAGCACTCCCATTTCTCACTGTCTTGAGCACTAAAATGCATTTAAAATAGGGAAAAAAAGTTACCTATTATCTTTCTGTTGACTTTCTGGTCAGCTTTTTTACTCACTTGTTCAACACAACTCTTGTTTCATAAAAATATAGAATGTGATATATGTCAGAATATCAAACTGCTAACTTGGGGTGGAATTCATCCTTCTGCAGAGCAAGGCCAATGGGACAACAGAAGTCCTACTTAACCCTATTTTGTATAGGGCAAATGTTACTTTTAATTGAAATATTCAAATTATTTGGATTATATGTTACTGAAGTCTGAGCTATCAAATAATCCACAGGATTGTATTATTAGGTATATTACTGATTGCATTGCTTTGATGTAGGTTCATGAAAGTTCAGTAAGAGAGAAAATTTAGGAAATGAAGTAAAAAAGAGGCAAATCCTCAGCTAGTGTAAATGGAGATAGCTCTATTGAATTCAACTGAGTTATATTAATTACAAGAACTGAAGAGTAGTCAAGTAGTTAACATTTTCAGTGCTTAAGAATAAAAAGTATTTAAAAGCAGAAATGGGCTAACCTACATTGGAGATGTTCGGATTGGTCGTTTCTCCCAATTTTCAGGCAATCTGCCATCAGGGCGGATGTAAAACTCTTTGCTTAGATTTTCTAATAGCTCCATCCAAAAGAGAGAATTAAGCATTTTTTTAAAAGAAATATAAACTGTTTACAATTTTAGAACAATTTTCAAAATACAGGAATTTTAAAATGCCCTGTGCTTTAGCATTTTTATTTTGATCATTTCTGGTCATGTTATGCTTCAAAAAGTGAAGTGATGTAGCCACATGATGTAATAACAGGCCTGACAAAAATTATATAATAAATCCCAATGACTTGGAAAAAGTGTTTTGTTGTGTGTACCATATTCTCCTCAGACATCTTACTTCTCAAATTTTAAAAAACTAATTTAATTGCTTTTTTTAAACGTTCATTAAATTTATTTTCCTTAAATTAGAGGTTAGCACTACACTAGTGGAAATCTTGTGTGAATAAGGAATGTTATATGAGAACCTTAGATGATAATATTAATCTAAAAGGGAATGTCATTCATAATAATTGTTGATTTTGCACAAGGTTTGGAGAGGAGAGAGAGTGGTCTTTGTCAGACTTTATGTTACTATTCTGATGCAGATAGCTGTAGAAATGGGTTGTGCCCCTGATGAAAAAAATACTCTGACAACCATTTATTGGGGTGAATTGCCCAAGATCAAAGGCCAAATCCTGCCACTCTGTATGCATCCACATAGTCCTTAGGCACATGAAGAGTTCCATTGACTGATCTGGGAAACAAGATCAGACGCGTGTAAATAAGTGTTTGCAGGATCTGGTCTTAAGTATTTCTGAATGCCTTATATTTCTGCCTAAAAATGTCCATCTATGCAGAGGTATTTGTAGATCTTTTAATTTGGGGTAGTACCTGAGGTAGAAAATACTTTGGGAGTAAGAAGAATATTCTAATCGCCATCATCCCCCTTTAGCTGGTGTAGACATACTTAATTTCAGTTACTAAAAATGCATTTCCAAGTTATATTTTAGAGATACATTACCTCCTGAATTGCTACCTAAATATTAATAGAGTGATATGAAACTTTTGCTTCTAGTGCCCTAGGAGAATTAAAATCACAGCAAGATTCCTCAGCCAGGATAGCAAGTGATTTTGTCCTGGGTGATGAGACCAACCTTTAACCCTAAACTCCTAAACATCTTCCTGGAAGCATTCTGCAATGCCAGTGATGGGCAACCTGCAGCCCATGACCCACATGCAGCCCATCAGGGTTCTTTGTGTGACCCATCAGACATTTTGTTTACCATTGCCCACATGCAGGGTTGCCAGATTCCGCTGGTGTCCATCCATTTATCATTTTTTTCCCTACAGGTATTATTAATGTCTCACACACACACATAAAGCCAGGACACATGAAGTGAGGTGTGCGCTAATTGTGCACAACAATGACTGGAAGAGCTATGTGCTCCCTCTGCATCCATTCAAAGCACTGCTACGGTGTAATCAGCACACCCTGAGAATTCTAGGTACAAAAGCTACCCTAGGTAATTCTAGCTAGCAAAACTTCCCTATCCTGGAAGACTGTCCTGGTGATGAGATGAAGGAGGGCCACTCATGCAACCCACTCACTAGCCTAGGTTGCCCATCACTGATCCATGCAGTTGTTTCTAGTAGATCTGGGCAACATGGCAAATCAATATGGTTTTCAAAATGTGTTTTAGATTTACACTATTGTTCTTTTCCCTTCATAGGAGGTGCAAATCCTGTACAGACATTATGGGCCCAATCCTCATTAGTTATAAATCATTGTAGCTCCATTGAGTCCAGCTGATTTGTAGCCAAATTAATCACGCTAATGGCTTTTGCCCCAGACTATTTTGTACTGCACATCTTCTTTGAGGGTATTTTCCATACTAAGTTCCTACTAGGTGTTTATACAGTGATTATCAGTATGAATTTCTTACCTCTTTTAAGCTCTCACAGCAGGAAACAATACCAATGACTATAATTTCAAAATACTGAGTAAGCACTGACCCAATACTATAGGAGCTACAGTGGGCCCAACACTTTTGAAAATCAGGTCACTTACTAAGATGCCTAAATACAGACTTACAGGCCCTGGAACATGGTAAAACATGCTTAAATGTTCTTAAGATATTGATACTATTGACAGTTGTCACCACTAAACTAAATCCTCAGCCAAAATCCCAAGACACTGGAATCATGAATGATACTAAGATGTTTCTTTCACATGTGCCCATAAACTTTCTCCTTGTATTCAGAATGCTGGTCCACCAATGCTGGAATAAGGATTAAGTCCCTTCAACTTTCAGCAAGTTAGAGAGTTCTGAAAGTTTAATCACAAAGGATAGATTTAAGTGATGATGAACCAGTTTGGTAGCTTAAAGACAACTGTTCTCATTTTCATTCTTTCTAGGCAATGCCCAAATAATCATAAACCATGTTTAGGGAGGGAAATATTTCACACAGGGAGGAAACTCTTCTATAGGACAGAATAAAATAAAAATGTAATGTGTTGTTTAAAAATTAAATCCAAAGACATTACCAGAAATGTTACCAGAAACAGAACAGAACAAAAATTCATTATTGTTTCAAAGTTAGTTTATCATAAATCTGCCCTATGACACATAATAACTAGTAACGTTTTGAAGGTTATGTGATAGCAAGTTCAACAGTGTAGGTGACTGACAATGTGAGCTGCATGATAATGAGTCCCAGGGGAAATCAGGCTTCAGGATGCAGGGTGAAGCATCCATAGGCTTTTATTCAAATAGAAAAACATATTCAAAAGTTTATTGTTTATCTCATAAGAACACCAAATAATACGCAGTCCTTCAAATCAAATGTAGAAAGCAAGCATGCTATAGAACTGTTTGCTGCAGAAAAACATTGGATGATTTGATCCAAATTCAAAATACCTAATAGCTTGTACATTGAAAGGCATGGAATGATTTTGATATAAGGGGGATTTATTTTTGCTCTGTTACAGAACTATGAACTAAAAGGCATAGCCAGTCAATTTGGTCTTGTATCAGAAACAAGAAAGAGGAGCCTGAAAGCATTAAAAATAGTTGTTTTCAAATCTTCTGTATTTCAGAACAATAGAGTTCTTTAAGAGTGACCAATATAAATTGGACTTATTCTGAATTTAATTTTAAAAGTATGTAATTAATTAATTCCTAGTGTACAAACTAATTTAAAGCCAATAATGAGAGCAAGCTTGCTTTTTGTGTGTGTGTGTGTGTGTGTGAGTGAAGGAAGAGATGTCATGTACAATGCACACGAGGAGTATAACATATCCCATCTCTGCAGTTAGTTCAGCACCTGAATATTGGGCCTGATCTTGCCCCAGTTTAAGTCAATGGTAGTTTTGTCACTGCCTATAACAAAAGCAGACTCAACCCCACTATCTGTTCTGGAAGAACATGTAAGACAGAACTTTTATATATAAATTCCCAGCATCTCAAATGCCAAGGGCAGCCTGCATTCCAAACCCTTAACTACACAGGCACTGGCAGCCTGCCATCCAGCCTTACGTAGTGTTATAGAAACAACCACAACGTGACCCTTCATTCGGAGCTATCACTTCATGCTGGAACATTGGGTCAGTTACCTTGCATCTGTTTTCTCCAGACATTGTAGATTTGCAACTTTAATATTTCTGCTTATCTCAAGCACATGCATATTTTTAATTGAAAAAAATGGTGGAAAATATATGGTTTGTAATGATTGTCATTGAATTTGAGAATATCATGGAAAAGAATATTAAATAATTTCCATCTTGAAGAAAATATCTGAGGCATTAAAAGTAATCATACATGACTCATGCAATTTAGATGTATAACCATACCTGTCAAGCATACTAGTTCCCTACTTTTAATATAGTTTCATATTCTTTTTGTGCACTGAGAGGGTGTTATTTCATAATGTATTTTGGTCATTAAAAGCAAAATTAGACTCCTTTTCAGGCACCAAAATCCATTTTCTCTAGCTTTCTACATTTAACATCCTATGCCTGAGCAATAAAAAAGTTAAGTGGCATATATTTTACCTCACTACTCTACCAATTCATAATATTATGATAGTTTTTCATACATTTACCTGGGATCAGTTTATTGATGCATTATAAATTACAAACATCCTTAAAGCTCCAAGACACTCTATTACAAATAATTAAATGCTGAAATGTTCTTACCTCTTACATAATCTACATTATCCAATGAATGTTCATTCATTTACAATATAAGTATATAGTTCAACATGCAACTTAAATTCTATTTTATAAACTTAAACTTTGAAAAAACAATAGCTCCATGACATGCACCAGAGGAATAAAAAACAACAACAACCCAGTAATGTCTTTTAAGTTGCCCTTACCCTTACAAGGACTTATTGCACAGAAGGACAATTCAAACCAAATGCAAAAGTCAACACATTTACAAAGGGTTGTAAAGAAAATATATTTGTCATAAACTATAGGTAATTGTTATTCTGGACTCATTCTTTACAAAATGGAATACTGTCAGTTATTTATTAACTTAAAATATTTAGACACCAGAATACTCTGACACAATTTGAGCCACATTAAAGTACAGAAAATTATACAAACCTAGTCATACAATCATTAAGTTCAAATGCAAATTTGAACAGTTTGTTACGGTTTCCTATTTGGTATTTTATTTTTATTAAATTATTATATACCTTAAAACAGCTAGACATTTTATTTCTAGATTGAGTTATGCTTATTGCTGTAATGTCAAAACATGCATAAATCAGCATGCTTGTTTTCCTATCAAACATAAAGCTTCTATATGCTAGTTATCAGAGGTATTCACAGATATACACAGAGCAAGTCTATTCTGGGTCCTTCCTCTGTGTGGTCTTTTAGAACTGTCGTTATCAGCTTTCTGTTTATTATTGTGCTCAGTTTAAAGGGAATTTGCCAAGTGATCCCTGGACTCCAATCTTTAGGCCTGTTGTCAGGACAAATTAATTTCTGTGGAAACCCACTGTGCCTTAGATACCATCTAGGAAATGTAGGATTAATGGAGTCCCTGTACAACAAGCTTTGTAGTGTAGCTGCTGGGGGAGGGGAGCAAGTATTGTGAGAAAGTAGGAAACAACATAAATAAAACCACCAAGTTGTTGTGTGTATTGAGGAGGTGATTGTTTTTGTTTGGGGAGAAGGAGTTAAATGACATAAACTCACATAGCAATAATGCACAATATAATACAGTGTTACAATATAAACCGTAAACTTTGCAGCTATTTCTCTTTGTAGAGAAATAATGTGAAATTGAGAGATCCAGGTCTAATTACAGTATCAATATTTTGTATTGTACAAATCAAGCCCCTCCCTTCAGTACAAGAAAACATAATATTTAAAAGAAACATTCTATTATGACTCTCATAAGAAAACAATGAAACTGCAGTCCATGATCATTTGGAAAGGGAATATGAAAACTGGGGCTACGTCTAGACTACGGAATTTTTCCAGGGCTATCCCGGAAAAACGCCGCCGCGTCCAGGGAACATGTCTGCTCTTCTGCTTTTTTTTTCTTTTTTTTTTTTTTTTTTTTTGCAGAAGAGCAGATGCACCCTTTTGGAAGCCGTGTCTTTCTCCTTCCATGAGGAAGAAGAGGTCTTCCAAAAGAGGAGGTTTTTCTAGTCTAGACGTAGCCACAGTGTAGATAGGCCAAATTTTGGAAAAGCCTTTTTCAACAAAACTATCGGAAAAAGGTACATAAATTGTGGAGCACAATTTCCCTATCTTTTCCTAATAAAAAGCGGCAGTCTAGACGTAGCCTGGATTTACTATGGTGTCAGGTCATTACTATGTTAACTGACAGATGAGGATTTTTTTCAGATCTCATTGTTTTTAAAATGTTCATCAACTTTTCTTGCCTCTTGTAGTAAATACACCTGGAAAGGAATTGTCCTGATAGGAAAGTATTTTTTTACATAGGAAAGAAAAAAAGTAAGACAGAACATCTAACAGGTAAAGCAACTCTGGCCTTCATGTTGTGCCTTTGTCCATACACTATAGCTGGAAGCCTGGGAGTTGGAAAAACAAGAAATCAGCATTATGATATGTTGTTTATTTTCTCATTTTCAGATGGATAACTTTTTCTCCGTTGTTAGAGATTGAGGGTGAATTGAGAATTCTTATTCCTAGTGAATCAAGAAACTGCAGAGTAAATCAGTTAAAAATATGAAAGATCAAGATACTGGGAACACAGGGCCAAATTCTATGCTATATTACACCCTGTGAATCACGAGGAAAGTAAATTGTAAATAAAATCTGAGTTTGGTCTATGGTGGCACTGTAACTCCTAATGTATTACAAAAAGGATATGAAAGATACCATTAAAGGACAAATGATATAAACAAAATTTAACTCCACGATATCACATTTTCATGATATTAAACTGTTAGAAGAAACTTGCTGACATCCATTTAACACTCCCACATCCAGCAGTGTATCTCTCAGTGCACTTTTAATATATGAGTGACAAGTGATGAGACCAGAAAGCTTCTTTAACAAGTCTCTCCAATTTCCAAATTACCTAATTGCACCCTGTATATTCTTAAGAATGCAAAACAGGAGCAGTGTGGGAGCTCCTTGGTTTTACCATGGCACCTCATGTTCTCTGGAAGAGCAACGCTGCATATTTCGGGTGGTTATTTTGTTACTTCCCCCCTCACTCACATGTATTTATTTACAGCAAATATTCCAAATAATCGTACTTTTCTCATTAAGTAAAATGTATAGATTAATCTCAAGAGACTTTGTATATGCCAGTTTTTTATTAGTACAGAAATTCAATTAACTCCATAGTGACAAAGACAATTATCTTTGAGAAGTACACATAATTTGGATGGGTATAAACTCTGATGACTACAAAACACAAACATACACAGAGTTTTAATAATAGTAATGACAACAGTAACAATAACAATAAATAAATAAATAAATAAATAATAAGCAAATATTTTCAAAAGACATTTCACATTCCTCTTGCAGTTGTATTACGTATTTTATTTGTATGTAAAAGAAATTTTAAATTGTATCTGTCACACACTGGATATGATGTATTTATTCCCAGTGAACATATTATCCCCAATCACAGTAGGATCATTTCTTAGTTGGTGTAAGCTGCACTACCTCCAAGGAAGTCAAAGACACTGTAGTTAATACTAGCTACAGATCTGGCCCAATTAATTAATTGCATACATATCCAAAACAACAGCCAAAACCCAATAAGTAGAACACCTAATTGATTTATGTGTGGATAAAAGGCTACAATTGTAGAGAACAAATGCACAAAAAGAATGGGAAGAGTTTTCAAATAAGTTTGCAAATTATAGGCCAGATTCTGGCTGCCAGTTATACACAGGCCCACATGAGGAAAAAATGTTGGGGAAAGAGGCAGAAACAGCCGCTTCTGGTTCCCACAACCTTGCTCAATAAGCTCTTCACAACAGGGGCTGTGAAAGGACGGGTCCAGGGCAGGGCCTCAGGATTAAGAGGCATGGTTCATATATTTGTGCATATCCACTTCCTGGCAGTAACAATTATGGAATTCTCAGACTATTCCTGTCACTAGCAGGGAGGTTGTGTGCTGGTCCACTGCCAGCCAGAACATGGGAACACATTAATGCTGCTTTAGCAATGTTCAAATGGCTTTTTTTTTAACCAAATGGTGTAATCCCAGAAGCAGCTCACTTTTAGACATTTCAAACTCAAACCAAAAGAAATACCAAGAAATCTCAAAATTCCCCTGTGAGCAGAACCATTATAGGACCTTGCTCAGGGTGCATCTACATTGCACCATTATTTTGGAATAACAGATGTTATTTCAAAACAACAATGCCAGCGTCTACACAGCAATTCTGTTATTTCGAAATAAATTCAAAATAAAGGATGGCTTATTCCAACTTCTGTAAACCTCATTCCATGAGGAATAAAGCCTATTCCAAAATAGCTATTTCGGAATAGCAGTGGTGTGGACACTCCACTGTTGCTATTTCGAAATAGTTCCTCTCCAGGGCCATTCAAAGTAATTACTCCCTAGTGCCTCCTGGGGCTCTAAATTGAAGTAGCATGTCCACATTAGGAAAGCCTACCTCAGACTAATTTTGAGGCTTCCCTGTAGAGTAGACTTGCTATTTCAAAATAAGCTATTTTGGAGTATTTCTTCTTGAACAGTTTATTTCATAATAAGTGTTCAGTGTAGACATACCCTCAGATAATTGGAATATTCAAACTAAGATGTTAATATCTGGCTAGAATCACCTGGATAAAAACCATCCTACATACCACTTGTTAAAACATGTTGACTAACTGTGTATCAAATAATTGTCATCAGAAGAAGCAGGTTGCGCCCATGAAAGCTCATTGATACCATCTACATGTTTTGTTCGTCTTTAAAGTGCTACTAGTCTATTTGTTGTTTTTTAAGTTTTTCCTGCTACAGACTAACTCAGCTAGCCTTCTGAAGCTTGTGTATCAAATCTTGGTCACCACCAAAAATCCAACATTTATCACAAAGAATTAGAAATATCTCTAATATCTTATTTACCACCCATTGTTGATTTCTTACTGATGACCTCTGTATATGCATTAATGGTACTTATACAGAGTGCATGACCTGTAGATTGGAGTTCAGCTAGCCTCATTACCACACCAGTTTGATCAGAAAGTAAAGTCTGTCTTTTATATGGCTATAGATTACTTTAGACATAATGTAAAGTAATTCTAATATCCTTTCTGGAATCTTTTTCTCAGAATAGAATAGACTAACCCTCAAGGCCAGATCCTCAACTGGTATACATAAGCATTGCTCCCTTCTAACCAACAACACTGATTTATACCAGCTAAGGGTCTGGCCCAGTTTACTATTCATAATCCAATAAGAATCCATTGGCATCTAAACCAATATTCTGCATATTTATTATCTATAGTGATACACTGTATCACCTGCTGTTCTTTGTATACAGCTTTTTACACCTAATGTTTGATGCACAGTTGGAAAAGATTCCTAGAATGCAGCAGCTACTGCAGAGCTTTCATTAATAGATAGCTCTTCTAGGCACTTTAAATGCCCAAGAAAGTAATAGACCCTTAATTATAATTATTGTGCAAATAATTTTAAACCAGGAGTAACCATATAACTTTTTAAACAAAATATAATCAGCCAGGTACAAAGCTGAATATACAAAATATATATTGTGATCACAGGTCAGTCCCGGATGGAGACCAGCTTTCACTGTAAAATTGCTGCAAACATTTGTACTTTAAAAAAATAAGTAAAAGATAGAATTGGAACCCAGATAAAATGGGATTCCAGAGTTGCCAAGGGTTAAGTAGTAGCAGTTCAGTAAAACATTTGTGCTTTAAATAAAAGTATCAAAGCGCAAATATATTTAAAAAATCAAATGGCTGTCTTACAGAAATTCATCACTGGTAACAAGAGTAACACAATCTTTCATACCCAGTGACATCCCCCAAAGCTGAGGTAATTGGGGCTGGTGATGAGAGCTCTTGGATCTTGGGGAATATAGTCTATTTCCCCTAGAGCTGGACAAAAATTGGCAAAAAGTTGAGAGAATATTTTCTGATAATTTCTTGCCCTTTTTCCTTCAAAATTTCACACAAATTTGATTAACTTTTGCTTTCCCCACTCACGGCACTGTGTGGGATACAATTCAGCCAGTCTATAGGAGCTAAAGGGAAGATAACAAGGTGAGAAAGAGGATGGACTCGTAACTGGTATTTAGTTTTGTGTTAACTAGAAAAGGGTCTCAAATACAATGGAACTCCACAATGTTGTCTCTGTCCATGTACTGTAATGTCAACTACTTAACATATGCGAAAGCTGCAGTCTATTCTGATAACAAATGAATGACCTCCTTTGAGTATTTAAAGATTGCTTTCATGGAAATATTTTAGTTAATTTTATTGCATTTTGAGACACCCACACACACATTCAAATTCAGTGTGTTTCCAAGTACACAGAGGTGGTAATGTGTCAAAGCCCACCTTACATGATATATTGTATTTAATCAAAGGTCATTCTGCAAAAGTGAACTACTTTAGGGCATGATCAAAACAAAGCCACAGCAGCTAGGGTGTGTCAAAGTAGCACCCCAACAACTCAGAATCCTTAATACTTAGTCTTCAAAACCTCTCTGGGATCCAATAGAATTTTTTCATCTTAAAATAATATGGAGATGCTACTCTAAAAGCGACTGCTTTGTAATTTGCTGTAGGTGTGTCAGTCCCAGGATATTAGAGAGTGAGGTTGAACCAGCTTCAGTTAGTGAGAGAGACAAGCATTCGAACTTATTCAGAGCTTGAACACTGGTATCTCTCACTAACAAAAATTGATCCAGTAAAAAATATTACCTCACCCACCTTGTCTTGTAATTTGTTTTCCATAATTTTTGCCACTCTATTTTCTTTCAAAAAAAATCAATTCTTGTTCCTAATTAATATCCACACTACGGACAGGCTTAACATCTAAGTCTCTCAAACATGAAGATGCTAAGGTATATTTAAAAAAACCTGATTTTAGCCCTACTTCCAAATTAGTTTCCCTATTTATTTTTGGAGAAGTCAACAGACAATCCCTTGCACATAATTACATTAATTCAGATCTGGTCCCATCTTCAGCACTAAGCTTTGATTTATTTTGAAATTTCTCTTAGCATATAATATTCTTCTCTGAACTAAATCTGAGACGTTAATTTTGAATGCTTTCAGACCAGTTTGCAAGATATGAGTTAATTAACAAAAGGCCACATCATAGATCAAATCCTGAATTCCTTTATTCAAGCAAAATTCTCATTATAGTCAAGGGGAGAGTTCCCTGACTAAAGAATATCAAATTGGGCCCAAAACTTCACTGAAGGTCATAGTTTTGTGACTCAAAGTCATGGTAAGGAGTATTTTATCTGTAGTTTCAAAAATTGTATCTCTTCTTTATTGACATAGTCTAACTGTGCCTCGAGCCCATATATATGTGCTATATAGTTTACTAAAAATAAATTTAAAAAAATATTATGCTGAGACTAAGTGATTTCAAAAATCAATTCTAGACTGACAAGTTAACTAGTATGACCTTGTATGACTTTAGGACATAGTGGACATTTTTTACATGTCAAAAAGAGTTTGAAATAGAACAGTATATAAAAATGATACAGTATGGCAATAGTTAAGAAAGTTTATTTGTGCATAATTACGAGACGGAATAAATATAGGTCTTATTAAGTTTGTTTGCAAGCTGTAATATTAAAATGTATTAACAAAAGAATATGTGCAGTATACAATACACCCTGACTATAGCAATCACTTGCAATTTCAATCAATATTTCTAAATTTATAATATTCTAATTGTATACCCAGTTTCCTATCTGATGGCTTTGCATTCTTAAAATTGGCAGTTTGATGTCAAAATACACAATGGTCAAGAAAGAAGAGGTGAGAAATATAGTTGCTATTTCAACATAAAATGAAATTCCAAACTAATTGAAAAATTGAACTGAATAATTACAAGTTAGACTTTTTACAATGTATGTCTAATGATGAAATTTATATTTTAATGATGAAAGATTAGAGTGCTTTGCAACATTATTTTCATACTTTGTGGAGTCAGTGATGTAGTCTAATCCCAGAGTCTTCAGATAAGTCATAGTTTGAATGATCACATAAATGTATTATCCAATAATTATATTCAGTTTTACTTTTGTAAAACACTCCATAGGGATACTCCACGTGGAGCTAATCTCACCATATCTCAGTTCTAGGAAATCCATAAATTCATTTGTTAAAGACAAAAATACATACACAAAATTCTCTCTAAAAGAGTCTAAATCTTTTGAAAGGGTTTGCTCAAACCCTTGACATAGCATTTTACTCTAAACAAATTGCTAGACAACCTTGTGATTTTCCATCTATGAAAATATACTGTTTCCCCTCCATGAAACTAGAACTGAGAGAAAGGAAATTATTAAGCATTCTAGTGGGTTTTTTCCAACAAAAACTAAGATAGAGGTCAATGAATAAGTATGTGCAGGCTGGAACTTAAATCCTCAGGGGTGACTGTAGGCTAATTAATAATTAATGCCAGAGACATGGTGTTTGAAATGCAGATGTGATAACTGGAGGCCTGGCAAAGCTGTTCAGAGGAAGCAGATTTGGAGGCAATAGGGAATAGGCACTCCCTTGCCGGCTGGCTCTGAAAGCAGACCTGGGTGCAAAGCAAGGCCTATGGTTTAGATTATATTCCCCTCAGCTGTTAATTACCTGAACCTACTTTGAAGTTCTTCTCTTTTTATCCTCTGCATAAAAAGAGATTGGTTCAGCCAAGGGATTTGAAAAAATGATCAAATACGTGGGGAGGGGGGATAGAAACTTCAGATATAAAAAAAGATAAGGAAGAAAAACACGCAGTGAAACATACAAGAACATATAAGGAAGTGCATGAGTGTGGTTCAATGTTTTTAAAAAGGTATGCTGCTCTAAGTTATTTTAATACCACTGGTATTAGGTAAATCAAGATTGGGTGTTTTTCTAAATTATCTTTTCTGGGAATTATTTTGGGGAAGTTCTACAGTCTGTGTTATTCAGAAGGCCCTACTAGAGAATCACAACAGTCTCTTCCGGCTTTGCAAAAATTTATGAACTTTTTTATGAATAGAGTTTTTCAAAGAATCTCTCACTCTAACATATAGTGTGCCAGACTGAGAGTACCACAGGTGATTTTCTATGTTGTTTTTAATTTAATAAAGTAATTTAAACCTCTTTGTGTTTGGAACTATATAATGAGGTGAGCAACATTAATAGAATCACCAATTAATGTTACTATAAGAATTAAGGTTTTATGAAAATCATTCATTCTGGTGGAGAGAGAGACAGGAAGTACTGACATTATCTATGTGGGAACTGCAGATTCATGTAAAATTGTCAAAGCCAACTGGAAGGGGATTTAATAATAATAGATGAGTAAAGGTTTAATGCCATAAAGGGCAGTCAGGGTAGGTTTGTTTGGTGTTTGTTTTTTAAAGGACTACAGGTAATTTCCAATTTGTTTAAAAAAAGTCACAATAAGTTATCCTGAGTTTGGACATCAGCATCCCCCTAAGGAGTGTGACCCCACACACGTGAAAGGTTGTTTTCTTTTGCACTTTTACCAAACATTTACTCTTGCTACTTAAGGTCAAGTGTTTCCCTGAGTCCCATCAGCTCCACACACAAGCAGTGTTCTTTTCTGGCGCACATTGAGCATTCGTGAAATGTCTAATTTCCAAAGGGGATTGGTATCTGCCTGTCTTTCTGACAGTGTAATGGAACTGATACCCCATCAAAGGCAAATAGGTACCTACATTGAAATCGACACCTCTAGCTGAGGAGTCATGTGACATCAATTGCACACAGGCAGCAGTCTGGTGATAATCATGCTGCCGAGAGCGCTCTGTGTCGTTTCAATCCACCTCTCCTGGCTGACTGTGTTTATTGTCATGGGGCTTGGGAGGGACGCGAGGGGACTCGAGTCACACGTGGAACTCCCGCCCCGCAACCTGATCCGGATGGTGTTGGGGCCCCAGGGGAATGCGGCTCTAACCTGCGCCCTGAGCGCACCTGGCACTGGAGAAGCTAGACCGGGTAGGGGAGGAATCCGTTCTGCCGCTTTAGGGAAATCTTGGAGCAGGCGGCTCTGGAGATGGGGACGCTTTTCCTTTTGTGGAACAGGCCAGTGGCAGATCACTGGCACTTGCATTCTGATCTCTTTTAAAACAAACGAACCCCCATACAAACGGCACTAAGGTTGCGTCATGGGAGCCGGACAACGCAACGGTGAGACTTTATGTTCTGCTCGCAATTTCCCCGAAGTAAATTCGGAGCAACTCCGGGGGCTCCAGTGGAGCCAGTCCGGATTCAGACCAGTGTAACAGAGTGGAATTTGGCTCCCTCTGTTCCTGGTACCGAATGGCGGGTTGCAGCCTGTGGATACTTCGGCACCATCAAAGAAAGTATCAACATTAACTTGGAAGCGCCTGCGCTTGTTAGTCTGTGGAATCAACGTGTTGATTTCCCTTGTTTCTCCTGGTCATTTATAAGAGAGAAATCCCAGACATGAGAGTCAAGCGGACACACTCAGACTTTTGGCATTTAAGCTAATTAAATGATGCTACTCAAACTATCACCCGTCATAGTTTATCATGGCATGTTTACAACGTAGCTAGTAAGAATACGCCCGGCTTGTGCACGAAAGCCGCTCACTCTCCAAAACTTAACAGGTTGGCTATTACATTGGGGACGGGACAAAGTACTAAAAGACCATCTCCCATTGGGGTTTGATCCCTTCCCAAATTTCCTTTCCAGAGACACACGGCAGGGTCCTGCGTTCGAGACATTCTGTGGGTCTTCTGGTAAGGCTCAAGACTTGAACAAAACAATGTATTAGAATAAAAAGCTACGGTAGAGCTGGCGTTTGAGCTGAATTTTACCAACGCTTTAGCCGGAAGAAAATTGGCATGAGTCAGTTATCATCCCTTAAAAAGGAGTTAATAATGGATGGAATCCTCCAGTCTTAATATTTCTTGGCAAGCAGATGCCACAAAGCCAGAGCAATATTCTTCTGTAAAGATGATGTGGGAGGAAAAAACTTCTCCCATCTTTTTAAAGCAAAAACAAGTTGTTCCCTTCTTCCCCTCTCTCCCCCACAATGCTCCCCAGATAGTCTACTTTTATAGCCCCGCATCATTTCTATTAGTTACTTGGTCTCTCTTTGCAGCCTAATTCCTTTTAGAAAGAAAGAAAGAAAGAAAAATAAAATTAAAACCCCTCTGAGAAAGTTTTCAATACAGTACGATGAAGCCCTCTTGCCTGAACTCGGGGGTTCGCTGTGCTTAAAAATTAATTTGAAAAAGTCTATCAAGAAACATCCATTTTATATGTAAGCCAGCACCTTGGGATCCTTACACAGCTTCTCAGCAGACGAATTTGGAAAGGCTGGGTACCCCACTGTTAAGTTCGAGTCATCTTATATCAGATGGTTTTGTTACATTTATTCTTCTCGAGACTAAACTTCCTGTGCGATAGTCTAGAAGCAAACAACTGTGCAGGGGCGCACAATAAATATACACCTGTAAAATCCACTGGCGCCTTTGTGACAATAATCTGCAGCGTTGCAGGGGTCTCTCATTCCGTGGCTATGCCGATTACTTACAGCTAAACAAGGCTGAAAATGAAGTGGAGTCATTATTAATAAAGGAACTGAAAGGTGTATTGATCTTAGCCAATATGTGGCTTTCTAGCTGTAAGTGTGGTTGGTGTTGCATGGGGCATGTTGCATGGTAAACAACTCAGCGCCGGGCGCAGGCAGACTTGGTTGCCTTTGCCTGAAAAGGGAGTGTAGAGGATTTTAATGAAATCATAACATTAAACAGTTTGATATTAAATCCGTCTAATTTTCTAGGTGAGGGCTGTGAAGTGAATGTAAGGAAGCATTAAAAGGGAATTGAATTTGCATTCCTCATGCTACAGGCACATGTTTACATGACCTTTAAAACAGAATTAAAGCTGTATCATCAGCAGCTGTAGGCAATTCACATTACTAAGGCAATCAAATCAGAAGGCTAAACTAACTATAAAACATAAATTAAACGGATAGAGAATCATCCTAATTCACTAGGTTTACTTGCAATTTACTTAGCCACTACTAGTGATTTCTAAACAGTTTGCAAAGGGAGCGAACCGACACACTGATCTTAAAAATGTGGTGCCCCAGGGTAGCACGACTGGTTTGGAAGCACTTTCTTCTGGGACAAGCTGGAAAGGGACTAGCTGGACGGGATTTCACAGACACCATTCACTGGTGACGTTGGCCAGACAGTAACCTGCTATGCGCATCGCAGAGCTTGTGCTGGTTTCCCAGCGTCCGATTATTATAACTCAGATAACTTATCTTATTGGCACATGAATATTTAAGGTCTATCAATCTGCTCGTGTAGTTTTCCCATCTATAAATCCCAAACTTTATTGGATTACTTCAAAACCTCCAAGTGAGCTTCCGTATCATTCATATTTTTAATGTACGTAGCTAATTTTCTAAAACATGGAACAAGTCAGTGTCCAATAGAGGTCAGACTGCATGATCCCCCTCCTCCAGGACCACTCGTTAAAATATCTGAAGCCCAAGATAAAAAGAATCGACGAGGCCAGTAATTCTATGACACGTTTTCAGAGGGCACGGTCAGTTCTTGCCGGTTTAAACTCCCAAGAAAAGTCTAACCGCTCTGCAGCCCCGAATCCGAATGGGGGTGACTAGAAGGGGGGCCGTCGGAACTGGGTATTCTTCATATTTAGGGGGCGGAGAGAAACACTTGGTGCCAACTGTTTCCAACGTGCCAGTGTGTTCGATCCAATTAGCACAGAGACCGAGCTATATTTCATAAGGGGCCATCACTGCTTGAGAGAAAGGCCTCTGAAGATCTAGTTCCCAAGTATGATGCTGACAAAGAGTCTTGTCTGGGCTCCAGTGTTTATTCGCCTGCTTTCTCTTCCACTCCGGGATGTAGACATTTTTATTTTCAACATAAGGAACATTTACAAACCTCGGCAGCGAAGGGAGTGAATTTTTCCACCTCATGTCTATTCATCCTTCTGCGCTGCTATTTACCCTTTGGCTTCTAGTTTATCATTCAGATGGCTTGGTGTGTGCATGGGTGACTTTGTTTCCGAATGTTTATTAAATCCAACTTCCCTTTGTAAGTGTGTTAGAGGGAATTGCAGAGATACCCCTGGCCTAGATGTTGTCCTGTACACCCACATAGTCACTCCACTACGTGCGCGATCTTTGATCGATTAGCTCGATGAAGAGATAGTGGAAAGCAAAGACTAGAGAGATCAATATGCCCATCTCTATAGCCCCCATGTACAGGAGTGTATCGCTCGGCGCTCCGGTTCTTACTTAACAGGGGGGCGCAATGAAATCTTGATTGGATTTAATCAGAGTTCAGTGGCAAATAAAAGCCCAGAGGATGTGACAGAGAGTGGGAATCTGGAAAGCGAAGTCTCTGCAGTTGGCTGGAGTCTGGCTAGATTAGCATTTCGGGGCAGCGCCTCGCTAGATTGCAACCGCAAACAAGTTCTGTTTGCAGCGGCGCGGCTCTTTACTGACGCCCTTTGTTGTTCACGGAGGGAAAATTGCTCCTTTTATGAAGATTAGGCAGGTTAAATTCAAAGGCTGGACACTGCGGCCCTTGACGGGACCAGGATTAACACGTTCGTGGCCGCGCTCTGCAAGGGAAAGGCGGTCACGCTGCGCCCAGAGCTTCCCCATCCCCACCCGCGTTTGCAGGAGGCTGCTGCCCTTCCTCTCGCGTCTGCGCCGGCTGCGCGGAGAGGGCAGCGCTCGGGCAGCGGGACTAGGGAGCGGCGGCCGCTCTCGGGGCAGCGGGAGCGGGAGAGGAGCCCTGCGCCGAGAGGTGGCTCTAGGTCCTGCTGGGGACGGTGACACGCAGCGGCCGCTCCTGCCTGTGGGGCTGGTGGAAGGACGCGCGGCCAGTGCCTGGCTTGTGCTACCGCAGCCGGGAGCTGTAGGCACCA
Source organism: Apalone spinifera (assembly GCA_030068395.1). NCBI lineage: Eukaryota > Metazoa > Chordata > Testudines > Trionychidae > Apalone > Apalone spinifera. Next base: position 29,961,349 of record JANRFK010001158.1, read on the forward strand.
GGCGCAACCCAGAAGCTCCCCCCCCCCCCCCCCCCCCCCCCCCCCCCCCCAACACACACACACACACACACACACACACGGCCCTTCGCCCAGTAGCTGCACCACAAGCCTAGAGTTTTCATCTTCCTTTTGCCCCCGCTCTGCTCGCCTTGTGGGTTGTGGGGCGGGCCCAAGCTTTGTCACAAAATCCAGCTAAGGGAGGCCCCCAAATTATCTGATTCCCCCTTCTGTACCGTGCGGGCCTTTACCCCGGAAACACACCCAGCTCTGACTCCCTGGGAGAGAGCCGGGCACTTCCCTGACACCTTCTCCTTGCCACTGGTATGAAAACAGCTGTCTGGGTCCCGCGTCTCTTTCCTCTCCGCCGAGTCATTGCAACTTGCCGAGCTAAAAGCGGGTTGAGACTGTTCCCTGCGCGTCCCAAACACGTGAACGTACAGCCACAAAGCAGCAATCGAGATTGCTACTAAACATTCAACTGCACAGGACAAGCCTAAACCGTTCAGCTGTAGAGAAATGTCTAAAATGGCCAAGCAACGTCTCATCCCTCTACACTTTTGAAAATGAAAAACAAACACACTCATCTTGTAGAAGCACTTTAGATAAAAAAAAACATCTTTTAGGTACTTCATGGGGGTCTGAAAGCTCAGTTCTCATATCTGGGTTGATTGCGCCAACGCACATGAAATAATGAATAATGTACACTTCCGATTGGACCATAAACATTTCCTCTCACAGAAAAAAATATCAGCTGGACAATTAATGTATCTAGTACTCAGAATGACGAAGTACTTCCAAAGTGCAAGAGACATACAGGTCTCCGGATCATCACTTCAATTGACTCTGTGCACGTGGAATGATCAAACTGGGGAAATGCACAGTCAAAAAAATCAAACTGAAATTATTCGACGAGCTAATAAACAACAATACAGGTATTTGTCATCCGAGGAAAAGAAGCTATTTGTCTTCGATGTCTCATTAGTCGACAGCGGTTAAATAGTGTACCATTTAGTGCATTTTCAGATCCAATCCATTTTGTTTAAAACATTCCTGAACAGAAATATGTATATAAAGGAATTGGATGTTAATTATTTAAAAATATGCACAAAGTAGCTTTTGATTTTGAGGCCGAAGTAGTTTCTGTTCAATGCAGTTGGTAATAATTACCTCCACATTTCATTGCTAAAAAAAATCGATACTGCCGATTTACACAGGTTTGGAAGATGTGTGAACACAGGTTTAAAACATTCTCAATGAAACCACCACAACACACTCATCTCTAACTGAATCACAGTATCGAGAAAAGTGAATACGTAAAGGGGAAGGGGACTGCAATTGCTTGCAGCTCTGCGTGTCCAGCTCTACGTGTCCTTAAATCATCGCTGTGCAATTCTTTACGTGACCTTAAAAACTGGTCTAGAGTTCAATAACTGACTTACAGACCCTGGGAATCTGACCCGCCCACTTCACAGTACTGTGTACGGAGCCTCGCGAACATTTTAGGATTTTTAGCCTGAAAAATATCTGGGTCTTTTTTTACCATCCACCTTTCTGGATTAAGAACAACAACCCGGATGTTTAAATGCTCTGACCTTAATAAAAGGTAAGCCAGGTTCCAGTGTAAAATGTGTCCTCTAGAGACATTCCCCAGAATAATGACTACAGCTACATGGCAAATTAACCAAGTGTTAGCTACAATACCTGCTACAAATTAACCAAAGCCTGTAATCACAGCGGAACAATTCGGGACGGTGCCCAAACGAACACTTTCTCTGTTTGCCGGCAAGCACATTTTCAGACAGACATTCACAATGGACCTGTGAAAATAACAGGTGACTCGAGCAGAGCCGATCTGGAGAATGCAGCGGTTAAAATACAAAGGTTCTTTACCTTGTGATTTTCTCTGCCAGTGAGTTGCTTTATTGTCCCTCCCCAGCCTGTGTCCATAATGCAGAGCCAACCCACACCACAACAATGCTCCATCCGTGCCGGGGCCAGTACTGGAGGGCTCGTGGTCTCGGAGATTTTTTTGGGGGGGTGGGGGGATTGCATTAAAACTTACATTAGGCATATTTTAATTTGCAGTGTCTGTCCTTCGCCTGGTTGCGGTGCTGAGATCCCAGTGTGTTGTGTCTCCCTCCCAGCATAGCATTTACTCACGTTCAGGAACAGCCAACAGAGACCCCAAAAGGGAACTAATTGGGCTTGTGTCGGTATTGGCTAATTTCTGGTAATACTCTATAAATTCTCCTTTTCCTCCTTACCTCCCCCCCTGCCGGCGGGGTTTTTAGAACGCTAACTCTGGAGGTACAGTAGCCTGCTTTCAGCGGGGGAGCTGATGGGGAGCTTAGTTCAGCGCTAACCTCAGAGTCGCCATGTACACAATGAAAAACTTCACTCCGGCTATAAGAAACAGTTGACGGGTCCCTCCCATCCCCCAGACCCCGGCAGGACTGATTCTGTTTTGAAAAGTAAACGTGTTCCCACCAAGTCCAATCCAACTAGAACTGTCTCTAAAGTGAACTTGTGCTGAAGGTGAAGGGGTCACGGCTCTGAGCCTAAGCGAACTGCCCAAAGCTTCATGCTGTATTAACCACACTCAAAACGAGCCCCCTTCTAGACCCTCTTCCCTCTGCAGATGAATAATGGCAACATCTCTCAGATATAATACAATCACATCTGCAAGGATAATAAACCCAGCCTCGCTACTCCTTGGATCGCTCCTGTCAGCGAATTATACTATATACATCGTGTGTCTATAGACATAGCTAGCGCGCGCACACACACACACACACACACACACACACAGTTTTACAGTAACAGCTTCTTAAAGGGAAATCTGTGTGTCCCTGGTTCTACTGAGCGATTCCTCCCCTCGCCCACCGCGCTGCCCATGTCTGGAAAGTGCACACAAGAACAAGGAGTTGCAACCCCACTCGCCCGGCGGATTTTGATTTAACGTCTTGGTAGCTGGTCCCGCCGTCAGCCCAATAACAACGAGCAAGAAAGTTTGTGCCATGTACCGAGGTGACCTGAGACACTCAACTGTCCCGCCTTTTACTTTGGAAAGTGTGTGGACTCGACACAATTACAGCTCCTCTACTTCAATGGACTTCTAGCTTCCCAAAGACGGCAGGCTCCTTGAGCTATTGTGATCTTATTCATGCCAGAGATTTAGCAGAAAAAATATATGTTAAATCTAGTTATGTGTCGGGTAAGGACAGCTCTTTGGCGTGCAAAGGCATTTTGAGTCAAACTGCAGAAGAGCAGAGTCCAGACCCAGAAACTTTTTTTTACTTTTAATGGGTCTCAGTCTATGAAAAATAAGTTACAAATTCTTGCAACAGTAGCTTTGCATGTACTTATTTTTCTCCCATGTCCAGACGGGGTCGTCTATTGAATAAGGCTCTTTTATTCTGTATGGGACAGGGGATTTGTGGCCATGGTCCCGCTTTTATTCCTCTCTCTATGGAAACCCAGATCATGGGGAGAAATATGCGAGGCTGAATAAAGAAAAGCAGCAGAAAGGACCGCTTGAGAGCGGCATCTGTTACACTTGGGAAGTTAGACTGACAGGAAAGAGCTAAAGAAACCCTCTCCAGCAGATTAGTTAGAACAGCAAGAAGATTTAACTATATGCAGATAAAAAGACTCTAAAATAAAGCATATTTTCCTATAGGCGAGATCAGGAGCTCAGCGTTATGGAGCTGGGGTCTGGCCTAGTTACATTCAAAAAAATATTAAAATCTGATATTCAGAATTTTATTTCCCCGTTAAAGGCTCTACTTTAATTAAGCGACTGATCTGAACATTCATTTTCAAGAGCAGAGAGACTGGGGAAATTATTTTAGAATCTAGAGTGCAAATTAATTTTAAATAATTTAGTTACATTTATAATCGCGTCTTAGGTTCCCTCTCCCCAGGCATCGGGCATCGGTAATATTTATTTTAAAAGTCTTCTGTAATCTGGCTTCATATGCTTCCGTACCTAGCATCTGAAATCAGCTGCAGTCTGAATGGCTGCAATCTGACTAGGAATTTTGCCGTCAGAAACGTCGCTTTTACACGGGCAAAGGGACTCGCATTCTCTTTTTCAGAGACATTTTTCATCTTCCGACCCCGAAACTGACCCTCCGTGACACGCTTTCCAACGACTTTCCAAGAGAGCCACCTCCCTTGCACCTGAAAACTTTCCTGAAGTTCTATTTTGGATTGAAGCGGGGGAGCAAGCCACCCACTATCTACAGGGGCAGTGACCCCACTTCGCTGCAAAAATGGCCCCCAGATATACAACTACATAAAATAAATGCCTAGGTTCCAAGCGGCTGAATTCGGAGCACCAGCAATACAAGAATGACGTTACCCTTTCTGCAAAACCACATTCCCAATTCGATGGAAAACACAGAGGAAATGAGCATCTTTCGCCATAACTTACTTTTTAGAAATATCGAAATTTATTTCAAACAGCTCACCACACGCATCTTTTCCATAATTGCATTCACATTTACAAATAGCAGCTGTGCTGGGTTAGGCTTCGATGAGAAATTAGTATTAATTATTATTATTACTATTGCAACGAGGAAGCTGATGCTGCTTAGCTATAAAGGAATCAGAGGAAAGCTCACCTTGTTTATATATATATATCTACATTCATTTTCTTGATTTTTCTCCAGATCTGTCTTCTCAGAGAAACTAATGCCTTAATGACTTTCTGGTAGCTGCAAGCCTTCTTTTATTTCTGCTAAATATATGAAAATGTATGCAAATTTAAATCAAGCTTAACCTAGGAGCTCTTGCAATATATTTAATGGAATTTCAAACCAATAAGGGAACTCTGATGCAGCCTTCTGTAAGTGCAAATATAATTACGCAGCTAGGTTACCTCCAAAATTATGCAAGGAAAGGTCATTTTTTAACTTCAGAGATTTTCTAAGGTATTAGGTGTTTAATTTTCTCTGCTCGAGCGCTACAACAAATCGGAAATATCCTGATTTGTCTAACTCTATTCCTTAGCAGAACATTTGAAAAGGAAGCATGAAACACAATGCCTCCCATCCTAATTTACAGATTATTTGAAATTAAATTTGAGAGAAAATTTAGCAGTTCCCATTCTCTCTTAGACTCTCGTTGTTTTGTCTGGTCACCAAAATATTTTTGCCATTTCTTTCTTGCACGGAGCAACAAAAAACCCATACACCTAGGATAGTGTTTAGTGAAGATACACCTCATTAATTTCCTTTCTATTTCAAACTTCGATGGAGAAGAGAAATCACTATAATTTATTTAAGCAAATATTGCAAAGTACCCTTTTACTTTCTAAAGGGGCAAAACGTATCCCAGTGAACTAAATTATCCGGAAAGAGGAAATATATTGCACATATTTTGGAGCCTTGAGAAGTGTCGCCCTAGAAGGAGTGCCTGCTGGCTGTGGGGTTTAGAAGTTGTCGAACTGCTGATATGAAATGACATTTAATAGGCATAAAAGCATGAATTCCAATTGACTAGAAAACCGGGGAGGTAAATTTGAGAATAACTGAGCGATAGTAATAGCTTGTAAGATTTGTAATTGAATCAGGGAAGACCTTAACTATTGGTTAACAAACAACAACATAAAAATTAAATTTGTAATAAAGATATGCCCTCTAGCAAATATTCCTCTTAGACTGTTTTAAATCCTATTTATAGGGCTGGGCATATTCATTAATTTTCCTGATTACAAGATATGTAACTTAAGTGTAAAGGTTTAGAGCTGGCGGCTTTTAGCTGTCTGGTGTGTGCGTGAGGGGGGGAGGGGTGGTTGGGTGTTTTGTTTGTTTGGAGGGATGTTTTTGTTTATACAAAGCCATCGTTTATCATCTCACAATTACCTCCAGACTGCCTTTGCGATGCTGGACCGACTGGGGAGTCCGTATGAACGGTGCTAAGGACAGATTGTCAGTGTTGGGTGCTGGCATTTAACCTCTGGTTTTTGCTGTACCTGGAATTAATCACTACAAATTTAAACCGTGCCCAGCCTGCCCCCTCCCCTCTCGTGAGATCTTAGACACAAATCTTGGCATGCAGGGAAGAAAGAGTTAAACAAATGAACCGTGGACAGCCAGCCAGCAGCAACCAATGGAGCCTAAAGATTGATTCACTTCCTGCTTCAGACTCACTTTAACTCCTGGGTTTCGCAAACCTAATTTGGACTGCGCGACCTGCCTCTTCACCCCTCATTGGCGCAGCCACGGCTTCCCGGCAGACGAAATGTTGCCATTGGCCAGCAGAGCTGCCAATAACTCAGTGGTTGCTGATTTGGCTCCCTTGCCTGGTAGATGTCAAAGGCTGAAGCTGCTCCCTTTGCCACATTATAACTAGTAGGGGATCTACACCAGCCATGGCCACAGCTGCCTCTAATCCCTACAGCATTCTCAGTTCCAGCTCCTTAGTCCATGCAGACTCTGCGGGCATGCAGCAAGGGAGCCCTTTCCGAAACCCTCAGAAACTTCTCCAAAGTGACTACTTACAGGGCGTTCCGAGCAATGGGCATCCCCTCGGACACCACTGGGTGACCAGCCTCAGCGATGGGACTCCCTGGTCCTCCACGCTAGCCACGAGCCCTCTCGACCAGCAAGACGTGAAGCCAGGAAGAGAAGACCTCCAGCTTGGCGCAATCATCCATCACAGGTCGCCTCATGTGTCTCACCACTCGCCCCATACAAATCATCCCAACGCGTGGGGAGCCAGTCCTGCCCATAACTCATCGATAACCTCCAGCGGGCAGCCTATTAATGTCTACTCCCAGCCTGGCTTCACAGTCAGTGGCATGTTGGACCATGGGGGGCTTACACCACCTCCAGCCTCCGCCACTACCCAAAGCTTGCACCCGGTGCTGAGGGACAGCGCCGACCACGGGGATATCGGCTCCCACCACTGTCAGGATCACTCGGACGAGGAGACGCCGACATCCGACGAGTTGGAACAGTTTGCAAAGCAGTTCAAACAAAGGCGGATCAAGTTGGGATTCACTCAGGCAGACGTGGGGCTCGCGCTGGGGACTCTCTATGGCAATGTCTTCTCCCAGACCACTATCTGCAGGTTCGAAGCGCTGCAGCTCAGCTTTAAGAACATGTGCAAACTGAAACCGCTGCTAAACAAGTGGCTGGAGGAGGCAGATTCTTCCACGGGCAGCCCGACCAGCATTGATAAAATAGCAGCCCAAGGCAGGAAACGAAAGAAGAGAACCTCGATAGAGGTGAGTGTCAAAGGGGTGTTGGAAACTCATTTTCTTAAATGTCCCAAACCGGCAGCCCAAGAGATCTCCTCCTTGGCAGACAGCCTGCAGCTAGAGAAAGAAGTGGTGCGTGTCTGGTTTTGTAACAGAAGACAAAAAGAGAAAAGAATGACTCCGCCAGGGGAGCAGCAGCAGCATGAGGTTTATTCTCATAACGTGAAAACAGACACATCCTGCCATGATCTTTGACTATAGGGCTCGGCTCGCAGACAGGACTGGGAACAGCGCGGATTTTCTAAGAGGGGTTTAACTTATGCTTAAAGAGGAAACAAAAAAATACACAAATAATCGAAGACTTAGAGCATGGGGCTTCCTGCTCTTCCGCCTAGGCAATATTTTCTCTCAAACCTTTTCGCTGATCCGTACATATTGTTTACTATCAAACAAGGTTTGTTTTCGGTCTCCACTAGGAAGAAAAAAAATAAAGACAGATGTGTGCCTATGAATAACCTTCCAGCGCCTTGGTTATATCAGCTGTATTTCAGGTGAATCTGTTTTACAATAGACTAGTTTTGCATTTTTAAAGACTTATATAGCGTTTTTTAAATGTCTGAGGTGTTTTACTACAAACTGTACACAATATTTGTGGCATAATTTGTACCGAATAGATCAGTCATCATTCCTCCCTCCCTCCCCCCGGTGTGTTGGGCATATCACTGTTACTGTAGTGGAGAGAAGGGATCGTTTCCTTTTCTCTTCTTCCTTCCCCAATTTCAATACTAGAGAAGGGGCCCCTTCTGCACCCCAAAGACAGGAAGTTGTGCCTCCTTTGACTGGAACACACAGCTGACTGCCCCCTTCCACAGTATGAAGAATACCAGACGGATTTGTTGAAGCTTTCCCTTCCACGGAATGGTCAAATTGTAATTCTGGAAAGGGGGAAAACCCTACTCCCTGCTCCCCCTTTCAGGGAGGAGGGAGGCAAAGAGATCTGAAATTAAGCATTGCAAATAAGACGTGTCCCTTCCTTTCTTTCTGAAGATGTATTGGGTTTCTGACCAGCGGCAGGCTGCGAAGGTCTGTAGTAAAACACCTTTCTAATTCTGCGCTTTGGCTTCAGAAATCAGTTTCTCTGTATTTTTGTTTCAATATTAAAGAGGAATTCTGAGGTGTCTAGATGAATTTCGGGGAAATGCCCGCATTTGATTCATGCTGAGCTTATTTTCGTCTCACGGGGAAATGCTAGATTTGTTGAAAAGCTTTTTATTAAAAAAACAAATAAAAATAAATAAAAAGGCAAGCGAATACAAATGCTAAAGAGCGTAACCATTTTTTCTGGCATATGAAGGAGCTTTGTTGTCTCCTTCCCTTCTTCCCGACCCTCTATAGAGCTGTACTGTGTGTGTCCACAGATATGTAGTATGTATGTGTGTAAATATGTATATACATACTATATATGTGGGAGTGTATACAGACGTATGTGTATATCTCTCTATGCACACCCCATGGTAAATCACATATTATAAACACACACAACACAAATATTTATCCAGTCATACTGTATATTGTGTCTCCATAGACGTGGGGTACTCTGAGGTGGTTGTGTGCGTGTGTATAAAATATAGTGTTATTTATGTACGCGCTCACACAGATCGCTATCTGGAGACCCACACTCAAATCCATACTACCTAAAGGCAAGCCATCCCTACCTCCCCGTTTTTGGCTGGGCTCTGGGAGGGGAGCGGAACCTATTGGTAGCTAACAGGGAAGGCCCATGCTGCCCCTGCTTTTGCATCCTTTGAAGCTGCAGCTAAACTGGCAAATTGCATTACTGCGCTCCCAGCTCCCCATCCCCAGGCATTTAGATTTTTATTTTGCCATTTCTATTTTTCAAGTATTTTTCAGTACGCGCTAAAATCTCGACACTGAGGACCTGACTATTTCTGCCAACTTTATACCTGTACAGTTTTGTATATTAAACGTTTTTTGAAGTTATTAATTTAAAGACAGATCATTTAGTTTATTCATTTAGTAACTGATGTATAATAAACGCTATTTTTCATTAAAAGTTGCTTTTTCAACTATTTTATTCAAAATTGCCTATTGCCGTTGCCAACGATTATTTATTTTCAATAAATTCCGCGTTATGTTTTAAAAAATGGTTTCAAAAAGCCGAAATGGGTGTAAAAAAATACACGATTCGCTGTAATGTTTGATCGTCGACCAGTTTTAGTCAAGGGGTTTATATGGACGCAATATTTTATTGTTGTAAAAGGAAAAAAAGGTTTAAATAAACATTTTTACAAAAACCGTCGCGTTACTTGCGTGTTGTATGAACTGGGACACTTACAACAAACCCTAGCTCCGGCCGGTGCCTTCGGCTCATTTGAGGCCCTATTTATTATGATCATTTAATTTTTTTATGTGGGGTTTAATAACGAGCCCGATATTTCATGGGAGTCCCTGAAAAGCCGAGCATTCTCCTTTGCTTTTGGAGGCCCCAGGCCATAGGCACAAACCTATTAGCAGCCCCCTGCACCCAGCCCAGCGGGTTTCTAGGAATCCCCCCCCCCTTTATCTCCTTTCGGGAAGGTCTGGCTCGGTCTGTCGCGGCAGTGGCCGGCCGGAGGAGCGCGGGGCTCTCTGCAGGGCCGCTGACCGGCGGGGGCTGTGAGCGGTTGGGTTAGGCTGCAATATGGAGGCGCCGCTTTGCTCCTGCTGCAGCACAGCGGGGCTAGCGCTGTAGAGTGGCGAGGCAGCGCGTTTCTGGGCTCGGGTTGCGGCTTGAGGCATTTGTTTATGTTTGAAACACCAGCGCGCTGTGGTCTGGTCTGTCCCCTAGTCCTAGGGTAGCGAGCGGCACGCGGAGGGATGCCCAAGCGGAAGAAACTGACACCGCTGAAAAAATATTTCACCTGCTTTCTTGCCGCCTACCCTCCCCCCCTCGCCCCCCGGTAGGCAACCTTGGCATTGAAGTTGAGGTCTGTTCACATTTGGGAAGGGATGGCGTCGGATTCTGTAGCTGTGAAGTAGGCGTGTGGCTGGAAAGAGGAACCGAACAGAATCATGTTAAACGGGTATCTTTCCCCATGATCAACAGACATTTTCTGATCGTCTAGTGCGGTGCCATTGTACCCTGAATGAATACTGTGGCTACAGACCATTATGCGTTAGGCAGACACACTTTACACAACTGCATGTACACACGACACACACTGCACCTGCCTATTGTACGTGCAGCTTGGACACATCCAAATCGAAAGGCTGATCGGTGGTTAGGTTTATAATAAATATCACTGTAGCATTTGGTTGCCTGTAAAGCAGAGATCAATTATGTGAGTGAAGGCTCTTTCTTAAATTCATTTAATCCAGACTACTATACATTGAACTGATTTTTATAAAATCACAACTATTCTACTGGAAGGAAGGTGATGAATCTATTCCCCTCCCCTTGAAGAACAGCAGGAAATAGCATGAATTAAGTTTCTTTTGTTACATATTTCTTGCCACAGCTCCAGGTTCCCACCCTCCCTATTTCCCCTAGAAATCAAGGGAAAGAGATGCCTGGTACTTTGCACCTCTACAGATGGCCCTTGCCGGAGAGGCAGCTTTGGATTCAGATTACTTCAGGTCCATAGTGCTGGGGCTCTGTCCCATGTGAACAAAAAGTGGAGTGTTAGAAAAGAACAACAGTTTCCCCATATGGAATGGGGAGCTGGAAAGCTACATCCTCATCCCCGGATTAGAGCAATAGCAGCAGAATAGGTACTGGGGAGAGTAAGGAAGGAAGGAATGGCTAGACCACAGCAAACAAAGCCTAAGTGAATTGCTAGTGCAATTTCATATACAGTCCTTTAGCCTAAGCTGGAAGAAAAAAAAATACCAGACAGTCCTATATACAATTAAAGCTGGGAGTGGAGGGGAAGAGAGAGAAATACCTCCTCCGCCAAGCCCTTTAAAAGAGACTAGTAGAGCTGGCTAGGAGGGAGCTGTGTTTGTCTTTAATAAACCAAGCACTGTTCTTGGAAAGTATTTTGCATTCATAGATTTCCATTTGTTTTTATCTTAGGCGGCTGCTGCTACCCTGACTCCACTCCAGTTATACACAGAAAATCCTGAATTTATTTAAAAAAGAGGACAGAGAATGTAGACAATAGGCACATTTTTCTTCTTTCCAATTATGGGAATATATTTAGAATTTTTTAACTGCTGACAATGCATGAAAGGCCAGTTTTGAGGCCTGATCCTGTTCCCACTGAAGTAAATGACAAAACTCCCCTTGCTTTTAAAGTGGTCAGCCTGCATTCATTAGGCCAAAGTCCCGTATGAAAAGATAGTAGCCATATTGCTGAGTAATGACTTCAAGATCAGACTCTTCATCAAATCATAAGCCTCCTACAAACACTTACCTGCATGAATAACCTACAGGAGTATTCCTAGTGACTTAAAGCTGGCTATTCACAAATGCACTCATGTTGGCAAGTATTTCAGGGCTGTCAACCATAAATTTAACCATATACACACAATAAAAGAAAAGATGATAAATGTACACAAAGTAACCTGTGTACTAAGTTAGGCATAAACACATACTGGTATATATTTTTAAATGCCCCAAGTACTCTTAAGAAAAGCCTTTGAGATCAATAAATACTTTCAGTGATTATAATGACTACCACAGTTAAGAGCCCTGTGGGGTAAGCTTGGTTCAGAGTGGCATGTTCCAGCTGGAATTGGCTCCTATTTGGCTATTGTGTGGATTTGATTATTGCATGATTGAGGGCTTTTTTTTTAATTGTCCATACATCTAAAGATGATGTTAATAAGTAAAATGTATACATGGAAAGAATAAAATAAAATGTACACAAAAGTGTTTTATAGACCATTATATATATGGGGAAACAGGAAAAATTCACAAAGAAAATAATTCTGTATAACCTTTCTTCTCTAATTTAGTATCACTCTGAGCAAAATTCAACTCTTTTGTGCCACCTAATGTTAAATACAGATCACTGTCCTCTCCTCTATTAGCATACAGCCCAATCCTGATTTTCAGAGGGGCTGGCACCCACAACTTCCATTAAGTTCCAAATGGAGTGGAGGAGCTAATGCCTTCTGAAAAAACCCCCAAATCTAAGTGTACTTTCCTACACACAAGCATGAATAAGATGCCCAACTAATGCTGAAGGTAGAGTGAGTAAAAACAAGAACCTTTAAAAACCTTTGAACACAAACATTTGTAAGATTTTTGGGGGTTGGGGGGAGAAGGGGAAGGTTAATGGAAATGATGCCACAGGTTCAACTGGAGCAGGCTGAAATCATATAACATATTATGCCCTGGATTCATGTAGCAAAAATGCCACTGATATCAGTAGCAGACCCACAAAAGAAAGGCAGCATGTGTGATATGTTTAACACATCCCACTACAGGGCAAGAAAGGCATAGTAATAGGAGCTGATGGCCATTTGTAGTTTTATTTGCTAAGAGTCTGATCCTGCAGCACACACGGGTAAGTTGTGAGCAGCCCATTTAATTTAGTGCAATTACCCACGCCCACTATGAGTAATTAATGTGTATGTTTGCAGGATCAGATGCAAAGGCTCTCATCCTATAAAAATATATACACATAACCTTTGTGCATGTGAATGAGCTTTGAACTACTTGTTTCCATAAAGTTTCTGCAAATATGTATGAAGGATTGTAACATTTGTGGGTTTTCCCTTTCTCTCAAGTATTATGTACTCAACAGATCAGAAAGGCTGCTCAGTAATTACATTTTTAGGATATGTGATAGCTGTAGTTAAAATCCTTAGGAGTGATTGCAGGATAAAATGTACTTTAAATGTGTAACAGCCAATTTTTAAACCACCATCTCTCAGCTGTTTTTAATTTTATTTTTTTAAATATCAAAACCAATTAGTCCTTACTGTGGCCTAAATAATTCCTAAATCAAAACCATTCTTTAAGCAACAAGCCTCATTTTTTAAAACTTGTAAAATATGGAAATGGCCAAACTAAATAAACTTTTGCTTTAACATGCTAAAAAGGAATAATAATGAGAGGTTTGCACCTAATATGCAATTTTACATGTCAGATTTCAGCTAAGACTGATTGTTCAGTCAAATTTTAAGCCCCTTGAAAATAGGGTGAGTAATGAAAATAAAACTACAAATTTAGATGGCTAGATACAGCTGCAATGTGCATGGTACCAGAACCTAAATAAACAGAACTCGCAAAGAGATCTATGCATGCACACCACACCTGTATGCATCAGAACTTTATTTCAATGGAACTCTGCATAGGTGAGACCTAATCCTTCACTCACTTACTGCTAGGCATAATGTTTTCAACCTACCTTGCCCCATTGACAGTAAGCACTATGACAGTACATTGCTTGAAAAATCAGACTCCTGCTTAAAATTGTCAATCTTTTGGAAAGGGGTAAAACAGAAAGGAGGAATATTTACTGTTGTTTAAAGCCGGTCAACAACCAACTAAGAAGCTATTGATACATTTTGTTCACGCTGACCCCTTCTTACGCTTCATGCTTCTAGCCCTGGAGTCCTGTATTATTCCTGGTATATTGTGCGTCAAAGTGACAGGATGCAGCAGCATGAAAACAGCACTTAAAAGCTGAGCTGTGTGAAAGTGCATTTTGAAATGCTCAAAAATATTTCAAAAAATAAGTGTCAGTCTAGAAACAGCAGCTTTTATTATGGTTCATTACTACTATGAGACATTGTTTATTACTATTATGAGACAAAAATGTCACTGTATTATTTTGCCATTAGATTGTTTTCTTAATGATGCAAGTCTTTGACTTCTGCATCCCAAGAACAAATAATATTTATCCAATGTACAATTTCTGCTATTTTAGATCTGACAATTATTTTTCCTTTAATCCCAAAGCAGGAAGTTTTGTTTTTCATATTTACCTTTGGCCTTTAAAATAGCACCCTTTCATCCCTCCCATAGATCTCACGGACCATAAAATATGGAAGGATAAATAACTGAATCTTAACTCTTAACTACCCTCTCATTTCAGATGTAGGACAAACGGCAGGTAATATGAGCAGTGTGGAAGGTCTTGTAGTTCTGTCTGGATTAAAGGATCAGTCTCTATTACACATCTAGATCTAGAAACTTGTGATCTAATTAAACCAGATTGAAAGCCCACCAGCAGGTGTTGGGAATCATACTCCAAAACAGAAATTGTGCAATTACTGTGGAAAACCAATGGATCTTACTGTGTGATATTTTTGTTCTGGTACAGTACTTCAACAAAGTAAAATTAAAATAAATCATAGTTCAGTATCTCAGAATCCTGTTGAGAATTAAGTGATCTTATAACACCATTACTAACAACTAAAAACTTCACATTTATATTATTCATCTTTCCATTTGCATCATTCAAACTTTATAAATACATTTGCTATTTTGATCTATTTTTGACAGAAAAGTGTCTTGTTGAAGTGGATTTTTAAATTTCTTGTGGATCACTAAACCTACAGAAAGGTTTTATATGTCTATAGACTTTTATAGGGAATGAAAGCCTATTTAATTCATATAAAATATTATTGGACATCTCTATAAAGGAAAGCACAATTTTAACCAATGGGAATTCTGCTTGAGCAAAATTGCAGTCTAGCCCTTTCCATTGATATACCTTTAAACAGAATAGAAAAATCCCATAATTAGTCAAACTAAACAAGCATGCAAGATAACATGTATATATAGGGTCCAAATCCTGTATTATATGCACTTCCAAAAGACCTGGTAACTTCAGTGGGAGTTTTGGATGTTCAAAGAATATAGTAGTTAACTCCACCTTTGACAGCCAGGCAAATAGCACAGAACCCACTTGGCAATAAGTAGAAGGGATCTTTAGTGAAATGTGATGAAATTATGGTATAATGTAATAAAATTGGTTTGTATAAAAATACATACTTTGGATAACACGCTGGTTTGTTCCCTCACTAAAGGTTTTATCAGCATTAATATGAGATAACCACATTGCTCACAAGATGGGTTGAGGTTGTGGTGTTTGTTATCTGGAGCAGGTTTAGAATAAGGGTTCAGGTTCAAAGAATTATCAGGAGTAGGATGCCACAAACTTGAATATGGGATTGGGGTTTTTTTTTTGAGTTTTCAGTGTAAAATGGTAGATATCTTGTACAATCAGCAATTATTTCAATCACATTAGTACTGAAATTAGAAAAGAGTTGTCTTTAGGTTTTGAGTGCAAAAACTGAAACTACAGTGATGTTCAGACTAGAATCAGGTTGCACAGGCAGGTATGAAAGAGAGACTATTTCTTTAAATATACATTGGTAAAACAAGATGTGACATAAGTTTACAATAACTCAAAAATGTTTAATATTTGCCATTTTTCATTTATTGTTGACACACAAACCAAATGGTGTTTTCATCTTCTTGTGCTCCCTGTTATCCCATATCTTACAGTATAGTTTTGTTTGTATTTAGAGATATAGAGATTAAACTCAACATACAGTAAACCAGAGATGAATTGTTTGTTTCTTCTGTTCCCCTCAGTCTACCAACTATGCTCCCCCTTATTTCCAAAGAGAGTTCACTAGCAAATTCACTTCTTGATCTGCTGCATGAGTGCCTTTTCTTTCCGAAACAGGGGAAATATTAGCCAGCTTCAGAAATTGTTCTTTGGACAAAAATAGCATGAGTAGCAATTCAAAGCCAATTTAATAAAACAGTCCTGTTACAGTACCTTAGTCTTCACATATGATTGAAAACAAAGGTCTGTATTGCCTGGTACATATGGTATTTTGTCTATTTGCCATACAGTGCACCGATTTCAGTTTATTTCAATTTAGAGTCCACGTGGGGCCCAAATTCACTGTGTATGTTTCCACCACATAATTAAAAAATATATTTGACTGAAAAATACTTGCATATTTTATATGAAATAACTATGTAGAATAAAAGGATGCTGAATAATGATTTTAGTACTAAGACAACATCTGGGAGAAGTATTCCCTTTTTCATAACCAAAAATTAAGTATTTACTCAGAAATTGCAGCTCTGCTTCTTGTGCATGTTCAGTACATGACAAGCCATGGAAGGGAGGCACAGAAACCTAGAACCATAACAACACTGGAAAAGGATAACAGGTTAAGTATGTTCTAGTTTCCCTCCACATTATAATAATTGTCTTAAGAATAGATTTACGTTGTCCCATTTTTTTCTTGCCATAATCTAAGTCACAAGAATGTGGTATCAGAATTGTATTGCTTCATTTATTCCAAGGAAAATAATAGTAAACTGGACCACTTTGACCTTTTCAGTATTTCTGCTGTTTGATTCACTAGCCATTCCCATTCTTCCTGTTTACAACCTTGGTAACCTGTAGGGATGAAGTGGAACGGGTAGCCTATCAGAATACAGAATATTAAAAAGGTTAAAGTCTGTGTTTATGAGTCTATTAAGCATTTATAGTCTTTCATAGACTATCCTGGGCATTAAAATTATGATATCTCATTCGCATAACAAACATTGTAACGAGAACAGAAAATGGCAAAACATGAATCCATTCTGAAGGCAAAATTTGCAATAAGAATACAAAACCATCAGAATATTAAGTCACTCTTTGACAATAGTAGTAAAAGGAATGGATAAGTGGTACAAACCTAACCTGCTGGTAGAACAAATCTATGTTATAACATAGGAATGGCCATGTTGAAACCTTTTGTGGTCCTTATAATCCACTATCAAGTTTCCAGCACTGATCAATACTGGATGCTTCATAGAAAATCATGAAACTTTAATGGTAAACAGAAATTTCTTGCTTCTCTCTAACCGGAGATCAGTTTATGCCCTAATATTGGCAGATAAACATCTGAAAGGCTACAGGATCCCAGCTAGTGTTCCCACAATCTCTTTCAAATCTCACCAAACTATTTCCTTCACTGATTGGTATGGTAGTGACTTCTATTGATTAATTATACGTTGGGTAGAAAAGTATTTCCTGTTTTAAATAAGTTACCTTTACATTTCAATGGGTTCCTGAGCTGATTCTGGTGTTTTTCTGAGGGTCAGTGAAATTTTTTCCCTTGCCAAATTTAACCTGTTTCAGTCATGCTCAGAAAACCTTGATTTCTCTTTTAGACACAACGCTTATTCTGCTAAAACAAGTTTCATCAATAACATCCCTATATGGCTGCCCAGCCCTCCTCCCCGCCCCCAAACATAAACAATAATGCCACTGTATTACCCATTCATTCCCCCCTTTCGTTGACACCTAAGGGGACTCCAGAAAGTCTGCTAGGGACTTTGCTATTGGTTATTGATTTACATACAAGGTGATCAGATACTACAGTAAAAGGCAGCTGTATTAAACTATAATACAAATGAAAGATAGATGCCCAGGAACTCACCAAAGGAGGCAGCGTATGTGCAAGCAGCTGGCTATCAGACAGGAAGGAGCCCGCTGTGGTCCAAATGCCATGAGAAGCCATCAGCATTCCTACTGCTTTGAATAGCTTTGTGTGCTCTAAAAACAGAGCCACACCCCCAGTCATGCACTGAATGAGCCCCAGGGGTTAAAGGTGACATAGTGGTTTCACCAGAGGTGCCACAGAGCTAACCCATCATTTTTGAAAGAGCAAAATAAAAACGGATATGACTCTTGATAATTTGTAGAAATTAAAAATCAGAGATAATTGCAAGTTTTGTGGGTCCCAAAGAGCATTTGGGTGAGGTTTTTGTTCTTGTATTAATAGAACAGGATAAGTATGCAAAAAGTTGACCTTTTCTACAATATTTTACATACTTCTTTAACATTTCCTCTTAGTCTTTTACAAACTGAACAGCCTTAGATATGTTGAAACAAACCCATTTGCATCCTTATCGCTCAGCATTTTTAACATCCTTCTCTGAAAATATGGATTATTTTGTTTCTAAAACTAGTTGTTGAACTGCTTCTACCTTAAGAGACATGCAAGTACAGAAATTAAACTACCTCTTTTGGGAACCATCACTGACCTAGATGTGTTTCCTCATCAGATTAACTAATTTCAGAGATTTGGAAGGGTAGACGTGTTAGTCTGTAACTTTAAAAAACAATGAGTAGTCCTGTGGCACCTTAGGGACTAACAAAAATATATATAGTATCATGAGCTTTCGTGGGCAAAACCCACTTCATCAGATGAGCAAGTGGAAATGACAGGAACCCAGAAATTTACAACAGAATTTGCTAGGTACCTATTTTTTCCCCCTTCTTTTTCTGTTATAAAATCTGATTAAATGGGTTTTGCCAACAAAAGCTCATGATACTATGTATATTTTTGTTAGCCCCTAAGGTACCACAGGACTAGTCATTAATTTCAGAGAGTTAGTCTGTTTCAGAAAAAACAACAGGGAGTCCTGTGGCACCTTAGAGTCTATCACATTTATTAGGACATAAGCTTTCATGGGCTGGAGCTCACTTTGTCAGTTGCAACTGACAAAGAGGTGTGCAAAGGTGATTGAGACTTGCACAAAGTACCAATGGAGTGTCAAAGAGGACCGGGGGTGGCATTAGTCCATTCTAAAATGGACAGTACCGGTGTCCCAAAGAAGCATGACAACTGTGGGAAAATCAGGGAGCATAGGGGAAAGGTGTCAGGGCTGAAAACGATGAGATGAGCCAGAAAGTGCATTAGAAATGGACAGGTGAGAAGACGGGAAGCTGGTAAGATAGTGAAAGGACCAGGAAGAGAACTTTAGAGTGGCACAAGGAACAGGTTGGAGAGCCAGGAAAGAATCACCATGGGCTGTGTGCATGCATGAAGCAGCACTGGAAAGGATCGGTATAGACTGGGTGTTAGCAAGAGATCACTGGGGCATTACTGTGCCAAAACCCCCTGAATTGTAAAGTGTCACTCATAGCTAAGGGCGGGGGGAGAATCAAAAACCTCTGTCCTCATCCCTTCCTTTCCCAAGCAAAGGCAGAAAACATCTCAATATCATACAGCGTGAACATCTAACAGCAAGGGCAAAGGATACCCTACACCAAGATTTAGATTTAAATCACCAAAACATGGTGATTTAATACAAATTATGATTTAATACAAATTAAAGTATTATATTTACTCAGAGAACACTGGCTGTCAGCTTAGAAGCGGCTCTAACAGACCAGTGCTCCATCTATTGTTTACAATAGTTGCCAAAATCAGATGGTTCAGAAGATGGTACGAGAATGACTGTCTATGGAGAATATGTCTTCCTAGCCCATTTCATATTTGGCTTATCCCTTCGAGCATGAAGTGTTTTATCCATGTATTTATTTGAGGTGTATGTCTGACTCTTGTCTTTGAGTCATGTTGGATCCATTGCTGCTTCTGGATTCTCTGGTGACACTGTGGCACACAAAGCCTTTTTTCCACATATAATTGGCTAGGAGCCTCCAAACATCCCTCTCTGATATAGAACTCACTATAGTTGGTCATTCCTTCTTAACTTGAAGACTGGATTATTGCAGTGTGGTGTAGGGCTACTGTATGCAGATTATGCACTAGTGTTCATCATTTAAATTGGGCAAGCTGTTACGAACATACAATAATAGCTCTCCATTAGCTGCAGGGGCTACCTACTCATTCCTAGTGCTGTTCAATGTGTTAATTACAATCTCTAATGCACTATCTGATCTGGAATCCAGTTACTTAATTGTCTCACTCTGTCTCTCTCACTGTGGACGTTAAGATTTACTGAGACCAATTGTCAGGGTTTAAACTTTCCAAGTTCAGTGGAAGGACATGCACATACGGAAGCTGCTTTTTTCCAGAACAAGGGGCTGAAGGAGAATTTGAACTGCTTTCTTATAATCATATTCTGAATTATTTTTATATTTCTGCTTTATTACAAAGAGAGCAAAACTTTGTTTCCCAAACAGCAAGAGTCTCCAGTCAGCTGTAGACCGAGTTCCAAATATTAACTTTCCTACATCTGCAGTATTCATTTTTAACCAAAGAGCCAACATTCATTCTCTGAAGGTCCTTTAACCTTGCAGTTTCAGATTCTAGGGAGCAATAAAATTGAAAAAAAATGTATAGAATATACAATATTAAGAAAAAAGTCAACAATACCTGATATCCAGTGCTTTTTTTTCCCCTAATTACTCTGCAGAGAAAAAAAAATCCTAAAAAGCACTAAATGTCATCGTTCTGATCCTCTGAGACAAAAGTGAGTGAAATATTGTAAAAGTGTACATAAACACTCATTAGATTAAAAGCACAAATTTTCTTCAGCAATACCCATAACCCTTTTTATTTGTTTATCTCAAATATTCACATGAGTGAGTTTTGTTCACAAGAATGTTTGCATAGATTAAATTGTCATGAATACTCATGTGAATGTGTTTGCATGGAAACTGACACTCAAACGCATGTTGTAACTCTCCTAAAATCAATTGGATTTCCCTTCTCTTTATAAAAGTTGAAATATTTCAGTGAACTAGCGGAAATAACCACCGTGTGATTTGTATGATCACTCATATCCACTACAATTAACTTAAGAAACAACTGAAGCAAATGGTTCACCTACAAGTTATTGGCTAAAATATGTTCACAAAAATATTCTTTGAACAATTCCTAACAAATTTCTTCACAAACTTTCAGTTCACAGAAAATTTGCAAAACAGGAAAAAAGGGCAACATTAAAATAAATTATCTATTTATCAAATAACTTGAAAATTACTCCATTTTTAATTTTACAACTACATATGGTCTGACAACTTTTTAGTCTTGTAAAGAGGGCATAATTTAAAATGGCAGATATAAACCACTGAAAACTTCATGTTATTATAGAAACATTGATAAAACATTGTATGAAATTTATATTTATTATATTAGCATGAACTCATATTTGTTTTTACAGAGTATAAAGAACCATATGCATCATGTATTATACTTGTCAAAAGATTAAAAGATGTAACATAGCCATGAAAAGAGAATCAATTCTGCTTATCTTTAAAACTATATCTTTAAATTTAAATACTATGCTGTATCCAGATGGGACTAAGTGAGACATCTAGTCACTGAAAAACAACAGGACAGAAAGGATTATTTAATTAAATAAGAAGAATGAAATGTCTTAAATAGGCCACTGGAGAAGCAGTGTGTTTCATTTCACAGACATGTTATGAAAAGCAGACTTTTACAAATAAAGCACTACAAAATTTAAAAGGAAAGTTAACCTCATCTCTCTCATACATCTTATATATTGCTGCGATTCCTCAAGCTGTGCTGAAATATGGAGAAACAATTTAAATTCAGGACTCCTCAGCATTGGACCCAAGTTCTGTGTCTCTTGGCTCTACGTGTGACATTTCACACCCAAGATGATCTCTCCCAGAGACACCTACAACAATGGAACCTGGGGTGGGGCAGGCAGGCAATAATGCCGTGCACCTGTCATAGGGAACGTCTACACAGCACGGCTTATCTCGAAATAAGCTACGCAAATTGAGCTACTTCAGTTGCATAGAGTATTTTGAAATAGCTTATTTCAAGTTTTGGTGCTGTCTACAGAGCACTTATCTCGAAATTGAGCATTCTTCCTCCGACTTCCCTTACTCCTCATACAATGAGGGTTACAGGCGTCAGAGTAAGAAGTCCTCCAGCTTGACACTATTTCAACATTATGTCAAAATAACTGCCAACTGTGTAAATGCAGACTATGTTATTTTGAAATAACGTATATATTGTGAAATAATGTTGCTGTGTAGACATAGCGGCTGTGTCTAGACTGCATCCCTTTTCCGTAAAAGGGATGCAAATTAGAC
>JANRFK010001158.1:29983453-29999458 GCA_030068395.1 Apalone spinifera
TAAAGTTTGACTACATTTATTTCAGAAGCGTTTTGGCTGTAGAGCAGTGTAATTTGTATCAAGGGCAACAGGAGCAACTGACAAAACAACAAAGAGGTAGCCATGTTTGTCTGTTTCAGCAGAAACAATTAGGAGTCCTTGGCACCTTAAAGACTAACAAATTAGTTATATAATTTGGGGCTCCTAAGTTTATTTGGGCATAAGCTTTTGTGGGCTGGAACCCACTTTATCAGATGTATGGAGTGGAAACTTCAGATTGGAAGGTACATATATGCATGCAAAGGTGGGTGTGATGCACTGCTAAGCAGAGGACCAGTTCAATCAGGGTGGATGTGATCCACTCCCAACATTGGATCAGAAAGTGTGAATAATATAAGCAGGAAAATTACTTTTGTAGTGAACTATCTTACATCTACCAAAGTGGGTTCCAGCCCACAGAAGCTTATTCCCAAATAAATGTGTTAGTCTTTAAGTTACCACAGGACTCCTCATTGTTTTTAGTAAAACAAAACCTCATATTCAAAGGGTGTTCAATAAGGCATCACAAAGATACAAAACTGATCCATTTCAAGCTTAAGTTCCTAAATCTGGATTTTTGCTACTAAGTTAGTCACCTGATTTTTGCTCTGAGCACTTGCATCTTCATTAGCACATCCAAAAATCAGACTATTTAGGTGCTGAAATACAAAATAATGACTAGAATTTGTTTACCCTTTCTCCTAATTTAGCAACAAAAGGACATGAAAGACAATACATATAAAAGTGACAAAAGAAAACCCTTAAATGATAGATCATTAACTTGTGGGGCTCACTGCTGCAATGGATTCACAGTAGAATTGAACATTTATGTGTCATGTCATGAGAACATTCTCAGTTACACTAGGTAAGCTAGTTTTAAAGTAGCCCTCTGATTTCTGGGCATATGCTATTTACTTCCTAATAGAGGCTGGAGGAAGGAAACTTCCCTCATGAGCCGGTTATTTCTTGTATGTCCACTGTGCTATTTCTGGACTCTTTCTCTGAAACACCTGCTACTTGCAACTCTCAGAGTCAGGTAACTGGGAGGAGAATTTAGGGCATGTCTGCACTAGGAAATTATTTCAAAATAGCATGTCCACATTACAGAGAAGCCTCAAAATTAGTCCAAGGTAGGCTCTCTGAACATGAATGCGCTACCTCAACTTAGAGCCCCAGGAAGCACTGGGGAGTAATTACTTCGAATGATTCTGGGGAGTAGTTATTTAGAAATAGCAGCAGTGGAGCGTCCACACTAACAGCATTATTCCTCATGGAAAGCAGGAATAGTTATTTCGAAATAACCAGCCTCTTATTTCAAAATAACAACTTTGGTAGTGTGTGTGCCTTGCTTGTTGTTTCAAAATTAGGAGAGTTATTTTGAAATAACTCCCTAGTGTAGACCAGGGCTTACTTACCTAGATCTATCCAGACTAATATGTTTTACTCTTCCCATAATTAACCCGGAGATCAAAAGGCTGCTGACTAATTTAAAGAAAGTGGTCTGGCAACAACGTTTCCTCCAATCTTTTCCATCCATGTGCAGAATACATTTTGTGTGCACCAAGGCATGTGCAAATGTGCACCACCAGTAGAAACAAAAAACCTAGCTGGGCATTTGGCTAATTGATTGGGCAGCATTTGAATCTCTCCTGAATAGCTGCACAGCCTACAGGGAACATTGCCTGACAGAAAGGAAGGGTATTTGGGATGAACTGAGAGTTGGTGGCCAGGCTGTGTCAGTGAAAAGGCTGATCATCTCATAGCGACACTCAGAGACAGAGGGAGAAGACAGCAAGCAGTGTAAGCTGGTTCTCCCAACTCTAAGACGGGGAATAAGCCAGAGCCCCAGAGCCCCTGAGCTGTGGATAGAAAGTTTAAACTTAGGTCAGGAAATACGGGTGTAGAATTCTGTTCTATTCATTGACTTCTCTAAGTGCTATGTAATCTCTTGGACAAAATAAATCAGGCTTTATTCAGAAGTCAGTTTCTCTATTACTGGAAGCATATACTGTTACAGGCTCCCCAAGAGGAGCTCCAGCAGGGTCCAGCCCCACTTGGACGTGCTGGATTGGTATCAGAGTTAGTATCCTTGGGCTGTCACCCATGTCCAGGAAAGAGTGGGGGACTTGTGGAATTGTACCCCAGGAGAAATGAAAGTCCTGTGCGGGGTACATACACTTGAGTATGGCTCCACTGCAATTAGACCCTATGACTATGTCTACACAGCTTCCCTCTTTTGCAAAAGCCTATTCAAATGAAGTGCAGATTAGCATATTGCCTCACTTAATTTGCATAATTAATTAGGAACCATTTTTGTGCAAGAGGTTTTTGTGCAAAAGGCACGGTTTACATAGCACCTTTATGAACAAAACCTCCCTCTTGCGCAAGAGCCATTCTTCCTCATTTTTTCAGGAAGAATGGCTCTTGCGCAAGAGGGGGGTTTGCGCAAAAACGGCCCTTAATTATGCAAATGAAGTGCAGTAATATGCTAATCCATGCTTCGTTTGCATACACTTTTGTGGAAGAGGGAAGCTGTGTAGAAGTAGGCAAAGGCTCACCCAAGCCAGCTGACTCAAGCTCACAGGGCTTGGGCTAAGGGGCTGTTTAATTGTGGTGTAAATGTTGAGCTTGGCCTGGAGCCCAGGTTCTAGGACCCTGTGAAATGGGAGGGATTCCAGAGCTCAGGTTGAAGCTTGTCTCCACCATAGTTAAATAGCCCAGTAGCCCTATCCCTGCAAGTCTGGACTGACCACGGGGGCCTAATTGCAGTGTAGACATGCCCTAGGGAGACCCTGAGAAGCAACAGTGGTGAAACTGGGCTGGTAATTATGACAATATTTCTGTATTATTTTTCTATCACCTTCTTAAAGCAAAATATTTATTTACCATTGCTCAGATTTTGGGCTTGAATAGTCTCTTGTTCCTTGTCATTTAACTATACTACGTTTCTTAGTAAGTTACATTATTTAATTTCCTAATTGTTGTTAGGGTTCCCTCCTTGAAATATAATATCTGTCATTACCTCACGGCCTGATCCACCCATCCCAGGGAGGCTGTCACACTTAGCTATGGTTACACACTTAGCTTGCCTGTGCTTTCGGACCCAGCTCCTGTGTGTTCTTCATAGTGGTGCTGTTCTAAATCTGCAGGGTTCATTTCCATTGGCTTTGTCCACTCCCTGCAGGTTTGCTAGAAATTTCAGGTTAAATTTCAGCTCAAAAATTCAAGAGGAACCCTCTAAGAACCCTCCATCGCCAACATCAATATCCCTTTGAAGTCCCTCTCCATAACAACCTCGTCTACTTTACTTCATTATTATTCCCCTCCAGGGATGTTATGGTGGGAAAATGGGCCAAGTGGATGTTCTTTTCTGCCTCCCGCCACCTCCAACTCTTGGAGGTGTTTGAGGTAAGAGATGCAACTTGCTCTTTCCTTGTCATACCTGTATAGCAAGAAACCTGGAGCAAAGTTTGGCGTTTTGATTACTCTGTGATAGAAATATTAGTGACTGAGGCATAAGGGGCTTTTCCAATAGTTGCTAGGTAAAACCAGTTGTGACGGGTCCTGAAGGAAAGAACAGTCCCTACATAGCTCCACTAAGGGAAGATAGATACATTGGAGGGCAGGGATAGGGTCCAGAATGACCTAGGCAAATTGTAGGATTAGGTCAAATGAAATCTGATGCGGTTCAAGAAGGACAAGTATAGAGTCTTGCACTTGGACGGAAGAATCCCAAGCATTGTTACAGGCTGGGGACCAAATGGCTAAGTAACAGTTCAATAGAAAAAGTATCCGGGGATTACAGTGGACGAGAAGCTGGATATGAGTCAACAGTGTGCCCTTGTAGCCAAGAAGGCTAATGGCATATTAGGTTGCATTAAGAGGAGCATTGCCAGCAGATCCAGAGAAGTGATCATTCCCCTTTATTCGGCTCTGGTGAGGCCACATCTGGAGTATTGTGTCCAATTCTGGGCCCCCAATTACAGGAAGGATGTGGATGTATTGGAGAGGGTCCAGTGGAGGGCGACCAAAATGACTAGGGGGCTGGAGCATATGACCTACGAGGAGAGGGTGAGGGATTTGGATTTGTTTAATCTGCAGAAGCGAAGAGTGAGGGGGGATTTGATAGCAGCCTTCAACTTCCTGAAGGGAGGTTCCAAAGAGGATGGAGAGAGGCTGTTCACAGTAGTGACAGATTGCAGAACAAGGAGCAATGGTCTCAAGTTATAGTGGGGGATGTCTAGGTTGGATATTAAGAAAAACTGTTTCACTAGGAGGGTTGTGAAGTTCTGGAATGAGTTACCTAGGGAGGTGGTGGAATCTCCATCCTTAGAGGTTTTTAATTCTCGGCTTGACAAAGCCCTGGCTGGGGTAATTTAGTTGGGATTGGCCCTGCCTTTGGCAGGGGGCTGGACTTGATGACCTTCTGAGGTCTCTTCCAGCTCTATGCTATGGTTCTATGACACCCAAAAGAAAATTATGGTGAGAAGAGCATGAACAGCTGGCCAACACCAAGTTGTTGCCAAAGGTAGAAGAGGTGAAACTTTGAGGCTTTTTTAGGGGTGGAATATTGATTTGCCCATTGGGAGATGGGGGGGGGGGCTCTCAGCAGGAGGAACTAGCCTAAAACACCACTTGGGTTGATGAACTTTTCACACATCTAAGCTACATTTTGCATTAAAGGAAGGAAACCTAAACCCAGGCTAATTTTGAGCAAGTTTCATAATGGCTGTTTTTACAGCTCTCTATATCCTCTTCTCTTGTGTATTCCAGAGTGAGCTGTCCTAACATACAACTGCTTCTGGGATCAAGAATTTGTTTCTGTCAGGCATGTGGCAATGTTATATAAAGGACTTACCTGCCAGTTTTTGTTTGTCACTGAAATCACCTGTGATGATTGTACAGTTCTAGTAGCTTTTTTTCGCCTCCCAAGTGGGTCTCAATTGTCTGCATTTGCCACCATTGTTCTGATCTGGAGGCTTGGTGCTTCAACCTCATTGTTATGTTGTTGTCTATGTACAGAGTGGGGATTTCATCCACCTGGATTCTACTTGGTAGAGAGCTTCAACAGAGATGTTCTCCAGAGACAGTCTGCAGCACACCTTTTGGGATAGTACTCCCCTCTCTCTCATGTAGATGGCGTATTGCTGAT
Organism: Apalone spinifera; assembly: GCA_030068395.1. Classification (NCBI taxonomy): domain Eukaryota; kingdom Metazoa; phylum Chordata; order Testudines; family Trionychidae; genus Apalone; species Apalone spinifera. The sequence continues at coordinate 29,988,624 of JANRFK010001158.1, forward strand.
ATTGTGATTTTACATTTTCAAAGCACAGTACAAAAATGTACTAATTAATTTACAAATATTTAAGAATTAATGCTAACTATTGGAGAAGTTGGTCCAGTGGACTGATAGTACGGAGAGAAGAGTTCCATGGGCTCTATGCATGTCTCTGGCTCTGACTTGTTTAACTTCTGTCTGTTTCTATCTGTAAATGAGGATAAAGTTTTCATTGTTGTATCCTTTCCATAGTGCTTCAAGATCTACAGATGCACAATGGTACAGAAGAGCTAAGATTTATTATGAGTAAAAAATGACTCCTCACAACAGCCTTATGGGAAAGGCAGGAGCATTTAATATTTCCCAGATTCCACTGGGGAAATTGACACAGAGAAGTGGAGACATTCCCCGACCCACAGAGTAAGACAATGGCCAGATACAGAAGAAAGAAAAAGTGCTAGTATCTTTTTTTTTTTTTTTTTTTTTTTTTTTTTGTGCTCAGTTCCTGCAACCTAACTTATCTTTCTCATCTCTGGAAAGAATTATGTGGGATGCCACCAATGTTCATCCCACAGTCTGTGAAGATATCTAGATCTCTTTCCAGCACCCAGTATCCCAACATTTAGCTTCCCCTCACTGCTGAAGAAGCATTTGTAGTTCTTATTTATAATGTGCCCCCATTTTATGTACTTCTTTTGGATCAAAGTGCTTCTTCTGTCCCCTGCTGCAAGTGCAATCATTATTAGTCCCGATTGCTTATAACTAGGACCCTCAACTATACAGGCCTTTGAATACCAGTTTTAGTTTTTTCTTTTATATAATTGGTCTCTATGAGACAACAATAGACACTCCCATTAGCTAAATGAATTTTCACACAAATTGACTTTCTTCCTTTGTGAAACCCATATATTTGTAAACTATTGAACAAACAAAAATAGATTCTCTTCAGTTCTCCCTTCACCATGCAGTGTTGCCACACTTGTTAAATGAATAACACTTAGGCTATGTCTACGCTATGACTTTTTCCACAAGAGGCAATGCAAATGAAGCATGGATTAGCATTTTCTTGTGCTTCATTTGCATACTCTCTTTCGTTCCATTTTTGCTCTAGGAGTTTTTGCGCTAAAACAGGCAGTGTGGCCGTGGCCGTTTTGCACAAAAAACCCTTTTTCCTCAAGATCCTTATGCTGCCCCGGAGAGGCATAAGGATTTTGAGGAAAAAGGGGTTTTTGCACAAAACGGCCACGGCCACATTGCCTGTTTTAGCTCAAAAACCCCTAGTGCAAAAACAGAAAGAAAGAGAGTATGCAAATGAAGCGGAAGTAAATGCTAATCCATGCTTCATTTGCATTGCCTCATGCAGAAGAAGTCATAGTGTAGACAAAGCCAAAGTTAATTAATCTTTCATTTGCACTGCTATCTAGGTGTGGATCAGTGAGGTCAGCATTATGGAAGCGCTTAGAATTGTGGAGGATTCATGCAGAGAGATTTTTCCTTATCTAAACATCTCTTCACTCACCTTTTCAAGCACAAGCACAAGCATTGAAAGGGATCTCCTTATCTTACAGCCTATGACAAAGGTTCTCCCCTTCCAGGCTACAGCAGGAGTGTGATCCTGTTATTTGTTTAACAAGAAAAAAGAGGCAAGCTGTGTCTGAGGGTTCGGCGTCCCCTGTCCTTAAAGAAAAGCAGTTGTTCTTTTCATAGGGTAACTGAAAGCACAGCCTCAGCTGAAGATCTGCCCTGTTTTTCTTTTCACAGAGTACAAGCTGTCAAAAATGTCCTGTATGGCTGTAAAACAAACAATTAAAAAGTTTAATGAATCTAGTGTAAGCAAGTCAAAATGGCAAAATTATTTGGAATTTCTTTCCCTTTCCCTTGTGTAAATGTCTAGGGAGTGGGAGTGTTACCTGGCTCAGTTACCTGTATTTGTTGAGAGGATTTCTGATTATTTGAAATGTGTGGATTCTGTAAAAACTGACTATTAAAAGAAAGGTTTATGCATTCAGAATGCTTTGAATTCCTAATTTTTCAGCCCAGATTAACAATTTTTCATACAAATGCTCTTATTTTTAAATGCTGACGTTTTTCAGTAAATAATGAACAAAACCTGCTGTCAAATTATATATCTGTGAAGCTAGTACTTGTCTGGTGGGTGGAAATGATTATTGTTCTTTTTAGCATTTCCCCATTCTGTCCTATTTCCCTTGTGTGGCCAGTAGGGGGTGCTATTGGAATATTGTGTGTTAGCTCTTCCTTGACGCTTCTACCTATTGCATAAGAAAATCAACAGTCCTTCTGTTTTTATATTAGCACTTGCATTTTGTTGTTTGCATTGTGAGTGATAAAAGTTGAATTCTAAATACATGTTAATAGTATTCCTCTCCAACAATATATAAAGCACCTGGTACAATGTCCAAATTCTCCATTGCAGTAACCCTAATTTAGAAATACAGTAGACTTCCGATAATCCGGAACCTATGGGTCTTAGGTGGTGCTGGATTATCAGATATGCTGGACTATCAGGAGGTACTATAAGCAGGCTATATATATATATTGTATACATTATATACTGTATATAAAGTGTTCTTAACCCTTTTTATTGTACATACTGTATACAGTATACTGTAATGTTTTAGTTTTTTAAAGCTTTTTTTACCCTTTTTGCTCAGTTCAGCTGCTGCCACTGTTACCTTGTGACTCATTTTTTGCCGAATCTCACTCACTAGGCTCTTGCCATTTTGATGCCGGACTATCAGGAGTGCCGGACTATTGGATGCTGAACTATTGGAGTTTTACTGTAGCTATGATTAGAAAAGAGCCAAGTCTAATCAGTTGTGGTATGCATGGGAAAAATTCAGGATAAGTGTAAAAGTATTAAAAAAAAATCCCATAGCTGTTTGTGCTTGCAATGTGTAGGATCACATCAGCATTTTGGACCATAGTCCCCCAAGGGGGAAAACAGAGAAGTGTGGAGCTGATGCAGAGTGGGGAGAGGAATGAAACAAGTAGACTGGAAATTCAGGGAAAAGACAAAGGCAAAAATCTCTTATCTGTGACTGAGTCCTACTTCTGGGAAAGGTTTGGTTCTGTCTTGGTTATATCCCTCTTGCCTGTGATTTCACCACAACTTGCAGTCTGAGTAGGTCAGATCTGGTCAGCATACAGAGGGGCAGACTGCCCAGGAAACTGGCTAAGATGCTGCAAGTCGTCATCTGGAATTCAATAGGTAGCATGCTTGCCTCTGCTAGTACTGATTCAATGACCCAGCATAATGCTAGAGGTCACTATCCTGCCAGAAGGGTGAGTAATAAAATAGAGGCTTTGACCACTTGTCATTAAAAATCCTGTGATACTTTTCACAATAGAAGAGGTGTTTCCCCAAGTGTCCTAGCCAAATTCCAGCATGGCATTCTGCTTATCTTTGCAGTGTAAACTGGAGATGGCATTTATTTTAACAGTTTAGGACAGGAAGCTAAGTAGTGTTGCTTTGGCTTTTCAAATAGCTGATATGCTCTAATCCAATTAGAGCTGCATTTCAATAGCAGATGGAAGGATTTATGTAAAAGTTTGCAAAGGACTTTGGGAGAAAGTTGCTAAATAATAAATGTAAAATAATATTTCATATATTTGTTGTGTCTGAAGTCACCAGTAGCAAAATGAAAGCAGTAGGTGCCTGCATTTCTTTATGAAATATCTGTTTTATCTGTAGTAAACACAAAGATGGCTTTGAACTGTTTTGATTCATAGCCTTTTTCTTTTCATGGATTCTCCTCCAATTGTCCTTAAATTAGCTGGCTCATGAAGCATTTGACCTATGCTGCAGATGGCTGGAAAATAATAATAATAATAAATAAATAATAAATAGGTGTAAGCTCAATACACACAAGATGGGAGAGTCTATTAAAGCTCTCAGCTTGAGAGCTTGGGCCTGGAGCTCAAACTGCATGGTTTTAGTTATAGAAGTCCCTGGTTCAATCACCAGTGGCAGCCAAGATGGTAGCTATTACATAAGAGGGGGTTCTGACAAATTTTGTCAAAAAAATGTCATAAGACAAGTTTCTCTCATCTACAGAAAGGGAAAGAGAAGCACAAGCTGGTTGGCTCATTTGCTAATGGTCATTCATTACAGGTCAGTGGCAGGACCAGGCTTAGAACCCACATCTCTATACTCGCAAGCCTAGCAACTGCATTACACTGCCTCTGCAAGGTGTGGAGAGAAATGCTCCTGTGACTGCAGTGCTGCCTATAATGCCAGCTGGCGTCACAGACGGAGAGAATTGTGGTTGTCCAAGTGAAGGGACAGAAACTGCTTGCTGCTGTTCATCTGTAGAATTGTTTCTCTTGATTGACAACACGCAGTGTACAGGAAGGGATGTGCTATGAGTAGCAGCCAATCCAGGTTTTACATTTACCAGAAGCACTTATATTATTTTTTAAAATGGCAATAATCACAGACGTACCTCTGGCATTATAAACTTGTGGGTGGGGGGCAGAGGAAATTCCCCAAATCCTGTCAGGGTTTAGGTAATTTGATTCATTTCATCAACTGCTTAATGAATAAAGAGGTGCTGTCTCTCTCTTCGGACCAATTCATCCTTTATACTGCTTTGAGTGAGGAGAATTTTTTCTATGGTTTTGTTTTTTGAGTAGCAGCTTCCTCCTAAACTGTGCCAACCACAAAGGCTGATTTAGCAGATGTCGAATGACTCCAATTAAACCTGCCAATTACAGTGAAGGCACCAAAATGTAACTATTGATTGGGAGGGGACATGTGACTGCCCCGTGCATTACCTCTGGATCTAAAACAGAGGTTTATAAACTGTGGCGCCCCTAGGGGATGTGGAGGAGTGATGCCAGCTGGCATGGACCACCCCCGCAGGGTGGAGATCAGGGCGGAAGCCCCACTTCCACCCCCGACTCACTGGGCTTGGATACTATTGCTTAATGGAAAGCAGGGAAAGCCCTTCTGCAGTGTACAGGGAGCAGTTTCCCCTGGAGAGAGCCCTGCTACAGGAATGGGAGAGCAGACTGGCCCCTGGGTGGGAATAGGCACAGGATAATCTGCAAAGCAGGCAGCAGGTAGCACTGGGACTCGAGTTAGGTGGAGAAGCAACCCATCTAGCAGTGAGGCAGAGGCAGGGGGCTCAGCCTCCAGCTGGCTGACCTGCTGCTTCCTCCCTCCCTGTGCTTCATGGACAAAAGATGAATGCCGCTGCCAGGAGGAGTCACTGCCTCCTCACTGTTACCTGAGACCTTGCCCACCCTTACTGCCGTATGGGGCAGAGTCTGCAGCAGCCTCTCTGGATGGACCCCTTCCCAACCTTTAGCTGTTGCTAAATGGAAGACAGAAATATGGGGTGGGGACATGTGTGATCTCATGTGCCCTCCCCACACTCGCCTCTGCACCAAAAGTTTAAAAAATGTCTGGAATCTAGGTCTTTCGTGATTTCATACATGCCTGAATAGAGAGGGGCCCAAGTTGCAGAAACAGATTTAAACTTCCCTTGAAATCGGGGCTGAGAATCCAGCTTCTAGGTGTTGTTTATTATGCAAAGAGCTTCCAGGTGTAAAACTGGTGTGCTTGGGCCTGGAGTTTTGTTTCAGGTTCTGCTGGAAACTAACCATTACTACTTTGCTCAATGATATTTATACACCTAAACTAAGCTAATCAATTCACTGTGTAACGCACTGCTTTCAAAGTCTGTAAGGGCTGTTGCATGCACTAGAGACCACAGTTGCTGGGAGATGTATGCTCTGGGTGAGCGCTGGAGACAGAGGGTCTTTGGTGTCACCCTTTGCTATGTGCTTGAGATACCCATTCTATATCTCCCAACAGTTCCATGCTCAGGTTTGTGTTAATCCTTACATGTAACACTGCTGCCTGTGCAGCTTGTGATAAAGCAGTGAAATTAAATCATTGCTCTGTGTGTTCAAGATACAGTACAGTATGTAAACTATATTATAATAAAACTCCACCCCATAATGGTCCTAAATAAGAGTGCCACAAACCTCTTTCCCTTGTCTATCATGGTGTTGCTTGAGCTATAAATAAGAGCAAAATTTATTAAAAGGGATAATCTTAACTACAATTCTTATGTTTTGTAAACTTAACCATAAGTTCTTCAGAGCAAGGACTGTGTATTTGTGCAGCGCCTAGTAAAATAGTGTCTCAGTCCTGCTTTGGACAGGATAAATAATCTCTCATATTAATTAATTCTGATTTTTCATGATGAGTTTACATGGCTTTGAGATTGTGTTTATATTGCTGACCTGATCTAACTGAAAGCTGTTTCATCTACCTGACCCCAGCCTTAACACTGAATTCCTTTAGCAAAAGCTAGTATGAGTACATGGACTCCCTTCACAAATCTGCACAGCCCTTGAATGATGAAAATAACACCTCTGAATTTCCACATGTAGTGATCAAAACTGTAGCTTAATGGAGAAATTTCCTATTTTGTATTCCACCTGCTGTAAGTTCAACTTATTTTAAGGCTGATTTTTTTTTTAAATCAGTCACTAGCTAGCACAAGGAAAATGCCTAGTAGCTTCCCAAATATCTTATCCTTCAACATCTGCTCCTGAATTTAAGACAGTCTCCATTCCTTGCCACCCTTCCTCCATGCCTATCTCACCCAAATAAAAAACAATACAGCGTCTCTTCTGCCCTGCTGCTGTTCTTTCTCCCACATGACCCTGTCTCCTTTCAGCTTCCTACTTGTCCCACTTTCACTCAGTCTGGAGTCTCACCCTAAGCTTGTCCCTGTCTTCTTGCTGCTTCAGTTGTCTGCTTGCAGACTGGTCCTGTAAACAAGCAGGCAAGAGAAGTGTTCGAGTCCAGTTAAGCAGGGAATGATTTTCCACCAGTGCTACTCTAGATTAATTCTTATCATTTTTTTAAAGCAAAGCAAGAACCTGCTCTAAAACATTTCTCACTTGCAACCATGCTAGAAATGCTTAGTGAGCTATTTAAATAGACATATACACACTCCCTTCCAATTTAGAGCTCCCACATATTTATTGATGAGCCCAAGGACTACAGCCATGTTACCTCTAATTATGTCTTGTTGACTAGCTAAACTTGGCCATTTAAACAGTTCCCCTAGAGATGTGCTGGAGGGAAATCTCAGACACCTGGAGTCTCCCAATTAAAATTGTGTTGCCAAACTGAAAGAAGGGTTTGGCTGATTACTCTGCCCCAGGGAAGTCTAAACTCCTAAGGCTGTGTCTAAAATGGCATGATTTTCCGCAAATGCTTTTAACGGAAAAGTTTTCCGTTAAAAGCATTTGCGGAAAAGAGCGTCTAGATTGGCATGGACGCTTTTCCGCAAAAGCACTTTTTTTACCAATCTAGACGGGGCTTTTTTGCGCAAAAGCGCGATCGCCATTTTCGCGATTGGGGCTTTATTGCGCAAATCAAATCTGAGCTGTTTACACTGGCCCTTTTGCACAAAAGCTTTGCGCAAAAAGACTTTTGCCTGAACAGGAGCAGCATAGTATTTCTGCAAGAACACTGACAATCTTACATGACCTCGTCAGTGTTCTTGCGGAAATTCAAGCGGCCAGTGTAGACAGCTGGCAAGTTTTTTTGGAAAAGCGGCTGATTTTCCGGAAAAACTTGCCAGTCTAGACAAAGCCCCAGTCTCTCAAAATGCTGCCAAATTTTCCCTGCTGGATAGGTCTTATTTTTGGGCTTGTGCAAACTGTTTTGAATCTTTTTTGTTTGCCTTAGTGCAATCCAACCCATTAAAAACTGTCAGGTGAATATTTTCCAAACTTGTCATGGGAGAAAACAAAGAATTCTCCAACCATTGCAAATGACACTGCAGTCTATGTTCAAAGGACCTGATGCCTTATAGTAGGCTGCTTTATGCCACTTTGGCAGCATAAAGGATCATTGAGTGAATGTGTCACCCCCATGTCTCCCACCAGTTTATAACAGGCATCAGGGCTCTATGCTAGGTCTGCATTCAGCCCTCAGTGTGTGGGACAGGATGGGCAGGAGACAGGGATCATGGAGGTGGAAGGCAGAGAATGGTCCAAGATATGACCAGAATGCATTGGTTTAAGAATGTCCTCTGCTTCTCTGGTTGCTCTAACTGGAAGCCCATCTGACCCAAATATGGGGTGAGACAAAGTAGTTTAACACCGCCTTTGCCTCTCCCTATTCCCCTACCTAAGAATATATTCTGCACACACCCATCTTTGCTCCTTTACTTCCTAAGGATAATATCTCCAGCCAAGTGCACATTTATAACTGATTGTTTGCTGCATGATATTTCTTCCTTCTTGGCATCTCGCCACTGATTTACCCATTTCAAAGGTGGTTGCTTTCGCTGACTGCATCTTTACAAAGCTGAATTGTTCCTTTTCTGTTTTTTTCCTTTTTTAAAAAATATTAAAAGACTTTTGAATCAAATATTACTTATGGAGAATACGTTTGTCTTTGGAGCATTTACTCTTCTTTATTAACTGAGTAAGTAAAATCAACTATTGTAAATATAAATAAAGCCCTCTGTTGAACATCTGATTTCCAATACACCAGATAAGAAATATTTCAAATACAATATATTTGCACTTCACAAATGTTGCCTGTGTTTTGCCTGATATATCTATAGTCATTTCACCCACAAATAATTTATCATTCATAATTAATATTCATTTCAGACATTTAATTACCAGTATTACCGAGGGGGGAATAGATCAGTTTTCCAGTATTAAATAATTTTTGCCAATTTGTACTGCTCTGCTTGCTGCTTTGCAGATTTCCCAGTTGCTTCATCTCTTCTGCATCCATAGTCAGACACTGGGGGAATTGGAGCAGCTCAAAATCAATAGATCAGCAGCTAGAGCGAGCAGTAATATGTGAACTTGCTGTGGAACCAGGCATTTCACATTGAAGATCTATGAGACTTGATATATTCAATCATACTTTCCCATGATACACTTTCCCACTGAAACACCAGATATTTGCACAAATATATTATTAACAAACATTGCATAGTTGTTAAATGCTATTAGGAAGTACCTTCCCCTCACCATAATCTTGTCCAGCCAAACTGACACCTGTATGTTAATATCACATTGCATGCTCTTTATCATACTGCTTTATAATACCGTCTCACAGCAAGTCAGTATTGTTTTACATTAGAGCAATAATCTCCAAACAGAGTGATACAAGTCAGTGGTCAATTCAACTCCAAATCTGAAACCAAGAACAGTTGCTTTTTTGGGGGGAGGGAGAGATTGTACTTTCCTTTAACAAGAACTGAAAACTATTCCTGCTTTAAGAGTTTGTTTCTATTTAAAAATATACCTTAATGAAATTTTATAAGATGGTTTGTCTATAACGAGGAAGTAATTACATTTCAGAAAGTGAATTCAGTGATGATGGATTTGCTGGGTTGATAGCATGGGAAATCAAAGGCCTGTAAAACAGGAACCTGTGTGTGCTTCTGAAGGCAGAAAACTATTATTCTGAGAAGTTAGTGTGTGATACTGACACTGTCTTACTCAGCAGATCAGTTTAGGGGGTTTATTTGGTGCCATATCTGGTGTAAGAGACCAAAAAAACAACCAGACATCTTTTGCTGCTTTTTACTCCAGCCGCACCATAGAACCAGCAGTGCTTCAGCAGAAGCAAACCTGTCAGGTGCTGAGTTTGACTCTTCACACCTCAGCATTGCCAGCTCTGGCAATTCTGGCTGGTGCTGGAATCTGCTCTGGCAAGATGGCCAGACGCACCAACCCTCTTAAGTATTTCAGTTCTTTGTTTGTCTTCCCCAATCACCCCCTACCTGGCACAACTCAGGATGTCTCTGTTCCCTCCCCTCTTGAGCAATATCGAAAGGATGTCAAATCTGCTCCTCCCCCTTCCCCTTCCCCTTGCAACACCAGGAAGGGCAGGGAGAGGTGAAGAGCCTCTGGAGCCACTGCTCTCCCCCAGCTTATGAAGGGCTTATGGACCCTGGTGCAGCCCTTTCCCCCACCCCAGGCCTGGGAGACAGGGTAAGGAATTTCAAGAGGAGCAGAGGTGAGGCTGGATGGGTGTGGAACTGCAGTGGGGAGGGGCAAGGCAGAGCAGAACCACTGAGGAGTAGGAGAGGGCCATAACTGAGGAAGGGGCAGGGTGGCAGGACTGGTATGACAGCATAGCTAGGAGGCTAGGGGCCAGAATGAATGGCTGGGCAGGGCACAGGCAACCGTGGGGTGAGAGCTTCTGCAGAGGCTGCACAATCACCACGTCCAGTACATGAGTGTGTGGGAGTGGGCAATGCTCAGTGCGTCTCTCTAATCTGGGAAATGGGCAGGGGGAGTTCACCTCTCATGAGGCAGAGCAAAAAACAATGATGCACCTGTTTGTCCCAGTTGCCTGCCTCCTTGGATAGAGCAGCCAATCAGAGCTGCTACAGCCATTTCTCTTTCCCCCTAAGCCACCATCCTGGTGTAATCTCACATCTCCAGCAGGACTGCAAGGACTGTGTACCATTTTTCTGCAATTTCCCTTTCAGATGCTTGGGGGCTGCTATGGGGCCAGAATGGAGAGAACTACAGTGTCTTCTCTACCATCCCTCCAGGTGGCTTGAAGCTGGCAGAAGAGAAAGAAGGAGGCAGAGATGCCCACTTTCCTCAGTCGCTGTGTCCAGATGATTGGAAAAGGTGAGGAACGAATGGGGATAGGCTGACGGGTGGGACAGGATTGGACAGGGGAAGGAGAGAGGCTGGTGGCAGGAGAAGGGAGGCACAGGGACACCATCATTGGCAGCTGAAGTAAGATCCCCAAGGGTATGTCTACACTGCACGGCTATCCTGAAATAGCTACCCCACATCTACACAAGCTGCCCATTATTTCAAAATAT
>JANRFK010001158.1:30001168-30012777 GCA_030068395.1 Apalone spinifera
TCCCTTTTTTGAAGATGGGCACTACATTTGCCTTTTTCCAGTCATCCAGGATCTTTCCCTATCTCCATGACTTTTTAAAGATAATGGCCAAAGGCTCCTCAATGACATTTGCCAACTCCCTCAGTGCCCTCTGATGCTTTAAGTCAGGACCCATGGATTTGTGTACGTTTAGCTTTTCTATATAGTTCCTAACCTATTCTTTACCCATCACAGGCTGTCCATCTTCATCCCATCTTGCCTCACTTAGCGCATTAGTCTGGTAGCTGACCTTGTCCATGAAGTCAGAGGCAAAGAAAGCATTGAGTACTTCAGCTTTCCTCACATCATCTGTCACTAGGTTACCTCCTTCATCCAGTAGGGGCCCAACACCCTCTCTGAACACCTTCTTCTTGCTAACATGCTTGTAGAAACCTTTTTGTTATCCTTCACGTCCTTTGCCAGTCGCAATTCCAATTGCACTTTCGTCTTCCGGATAACCCCCCAGCATTCTCAAGCTATACATTTAAACCCCTCCCTGGTCATTTGTCCAAGTTTCCACTTTTTGTAAACTCCCTTTTTGTGCTTAAGTTCACCAAGGATTTTCCCTGTAAGCCAATCTGGTCTCCTACCATGTTTGCTTCTCTTGCTATGCATCGGGATGGTTTCTTTCTGTGCCTTCAATAAGGCTTCTTTAAAATACTGCCAGCTCTCCTGGTCTCCTTTCCCCTTAATGTAAGCATCCCTGGGGATTCTGCCCATCAGGTCTCTGAGGGAGTCAAAGTCTGCTTTTCTGAAGTCCAAGGTGTGTATTTTACTATTCTCCTTTCTTCATTTGGTTAGGATCCTGAAATCTACCATCTCATGATCACTGCTTCCCAGGTTGTCACCCACCTCTACTTCACCTATTAGTTCCTCCCTGTTTGTAATCAGAAGGTCAAGCTGCACACAGCCCCTGGTCAGATCCTTCAGCACTTGTACCAAGAAGTTATCCCCAACATTCTCCAAAAACTTCCTGGATTGCCTGTGTACTGCTGTATTGGTCTCCCAACAGATGTCAGAGTGATTAAAGTCCCCCACGATAACCAGGGCCTGCGATCTGGAAGCTTCTCTCAGTTGTCCAAAGAAAGCCTCATCTACCTCATCCACCTGATTCGGTGGCCTGTAGTAGACACCAACCACAACATCACCGCTGCTGTCTGCACCTCTAAACTTAACCCATAGACTCTCAACAGACTTTTCTCCCTGTATATACTGGAGTTCCAAGCAATCATAGTGCTGTCTTACATATAGTGTAACTCCTCCTCCTTTTCTCCCCCGCCTGTTCTTCCTGAACTGTTTATACCCTTCCATGACAGTGCTCCAGTCATGCGAGTCATCCCACCAAGTCTCTGTTATCCCAATTAAATCATATTTCTTGGACTGGGCCAGGGCCTCCAATTCTTCCTGTTTGTTCCCCAGGCTTCTCGCATTGGTGTACAAACACCTCAGATAACCAGTTGATCGCCCTACCTTCTCCATTTGAATCAGGGGTCCTCCTATGTTGCTTGTTGCTCTTTGCATTTCTTCCCGGTATCTGACTTTCCCGCTCGCCTCAGGGTTTTGGTCACCATCCCCCAACAAACCTAGTTTAAAGCCCTCCTCACTAGGTTTGCAAGCCTGCCCGCGAAAATGCTCCTTCTTCTCTTTGTTAGGTGGATCCCATGTCTTCCTAACAATCCTTGTGCCCGGAACAGAGTCCCAGGGTCAAAGAAACCAAAGTTCTCTCTCCCACACCACCTGCAGAACCATGCAATTACTTCCTCAATTCGACGGTCCATGCTCAGTCCTTTCCCTTCAACAGGGAGGATGGACGAGAACACCACCTGTGCTCCGAATTTTTTGATCCTTCTTCCCAGTGCTACATAATCTGCAGTAACCTGCTCAAGGTCATTCTTGGCCATGTCGTTAGTTCCCACGTGGAGAAACATGAAGGGGTAGCAATCCAAAGGTTTGATCAGTTTTGTAAGCCTCTCAGTCACATCCTGAATTCAAGCGCCCGGTAAGCAGCACACCTCTTGAGATTCCAGGTCCGGAGAGCAGATGGATGGTTCAGTCCCTCTTAGGAGGAGTCCCTGACCACCACCAACCATCGTCTTCTTTTGGGGTTATTTATATCTCATCTTGAAGGCTTGCATGAGATTTATGTGATGTATATGCATTGTGCCTGTCTTCTGCATAAGGATGAATTTTATACATAACATTTACACATATACAATGTTTTACTCATTGACATTATTAAGAGGTACAATCAAACTAACCGAAATTATAAGTAGAAAGCTTGCTAAATTTTGTCTCAGTGAGTTCTGAAAAAGAAAAAAAAACATATAATATGCAAATGTAGTCATGAGAAAAGCTTATATATTACTGATACTTCTCTGCAAAGGGTTATTATTGTTTGTGGATTTATGCAGAAATTTCCCGTCCTCAGAATACTGTAAGTGATATGCTTGTATTGTTCATATGCAGAATTTTAATTTCCTGGATGTTTTCTGTGACATAAAATTTATTCTCCATTGTTCCACACCCCTGAAAATAGGCAAAAAGTGTGTCATCACAAATTAGATCCCATCAACAAAGGTTATGCACACCATTGTTTGGAAATAATGCCCAACCAGCAGCACAGTTACTGGAATTTTCTCATTTTTAGTAATACTAATTCCTCTGGAATTAACATCTTCAATTTACAGTGGGTTGGCACAAAGTGGAGTTTTTATTCACGTACCGTGTCACAGTGGAAAGGACAATTGTGTGTGTGTGAGGGTGCATAGGCTGAAAATTAGTTATGACACACAACTTCTCCATCTGTTTGAATAGCATTGTCTAAGCCCTTTTTTGGACTAAAGTAGCTGCCGCAGTGATATCTTCATTTCTTGGAGACAGTTGATCAGTCTCTTTTCTATACTGTATGTTCCACATTAAGTCATTATCTATGCTGTTCACTCCATTAATTCTGCTAGTTTTATTAGCAAAGTTCTGCTGCCTGGTCCTGTAGTAGTGACAAGCATTTCTAAAAGCTAATCTGACAGATAATGACTCCATTAAGTGTTGAATACTAATTGGTTTACATCAGGGGCCTGAAATTAATTGATGTAAATAAATTAGCACCTGAGCATGCATCACCCCAGCTTTGGATTTTCCTAAATACCAATGATTTTTAAAGCTTGTATCTTCAGCAGAATGCAATGGAATATAAACAGACAGGATGGGTAATTAAAATGTGGCAACAAAGTAAGACTATCAAGACGAGCTTAACAAAGATTGTTTACCAATTGGTATACAGGGTAGTGCCTGCCTGTGCATTCTATTTATATTGTGATGACTTGTACAAAAGATGCTTTTTATTTGACAGCCTCTAAGAGACACAATTATTATTGTTGCTGTTAATAGTGAAACCGACCTGTATACCTTTGTTAAGATTTAGTAAAGTTATATGAATACCAGTGAATAAACGTGATTAATCATTACAAACTCCTTTATATGGGGAGTTCCCCTAAATGCCATGTCAAATATGCATGAAATTATAAAAGTTATTTTGTTTCCAAAAGGACAAAATCTTTTCACAAAGGAGTTTTGCTACTGTCATGGTGAAGATAAAGGCTTGTTTCTGAAGCTCAAAAATGCTAAAAGGTAAGTGTTTTTTCGGGGGTTTCAAAAGCAATTAATAGGTTAAAGATTGAACACCCGTATGTTGTATTCTTATCTGTAGAGCTATTATTTCTCACTCATTTATTTTTATAAAGAAAATACAACCTGGAAAAATTGTATAATGACTTCAATAAAAAGCTATTCAAATGTATATACACACACTCAATCGGCTTGAAGTTAACTTAAGAAGGGATTGATCAGCCTCTAGGAAGAAGAAGGCGGCTTATTTAAGATCATTTGAAATGGAAACAATGGACTTCTCCCTAGAGGCACAGAACTTTGCCCTCTCAAAGATAATTTGTGATATGGTAAAATTAAGCTATGGACTAATGTTATGGCTATGTTTTTTTCAGTTTACAAAGTGTATCAGGTGCAAATCATATACTATTATTTTACTAGATCTGGCTATCAATACAGTAATCCACATAATCTCCCCAAGGCAAATAGATGGCAGGTCTACAAATCTAGCAAAGAACTCCCCATCTCTCAAGTCATTGAAGTCAAATGGGATTAGAAGCAGCTGCCATTTGAGTCTTTGAAAATTTCCCACACACAAGTGATGCCAGTTCAGATATTTCTTTTGAGGGAGAGGAATCCCAGTCCCTGTGTCCCCCCTACCCATGGCAGGGAACCTGTTCCAGTTTCTTCCCATCCCTCCATCCTATTGTATGGACTCTGGGTCTCTCAACTGGGAAGTCTCTTAATCCACACCATGCATGAACCAGTACTGCTAGGAGTCAATTTCTCAGCAGACACCCCTGCACGCCATTGTTCCAGAATGGCAAGGTTATGGAGAAGAGAGTGGGGAGCAGAGTTTTCTGCCAACTTTACTGGAGATTGTAGGCTCCTCAGGGCAGAAAGAATCATCAAGTTTAAGGCCAGAAAAGGCCAACAGATCATCTAAAATGTCAAATCTCATTATGTGTCTACAGTGCCAGGCCCACATGTGATACTGACTAAAACTCCTAAGTCTTTGGCTACTCTTCTAAAATCAAAGTTCTGAAATGGCAGTGCTGCTGCCGTGGTGCTTTAAAGTGGAAGCGTGGCCATGGTAGGCACGCTGGGAGCGAGATCGTCCAGCACTTCATGTAAACCGTCTCCATGAATAGCTAACAGCCCCTTTACGCTGGTGCTTTAACTTGCTGTGCTTGGGAGGGTGCTTTTTTACACCACTGAGCCAAAATGATGCAGCACAGTAAAGTGGCACTGTAGACATAGCCCAAGTAAATATTTTTACATTACAGAATAAATAGACACACTCATTTTTGCTTTATAGTGTATAATAAAAATGGACTGTCCCAGATTACCTAATTCAGATAATTCCTGAACTATGGTTGTGGTTAATATCCACCCCTGAAATTTGGTGTCTGATTTTCCCCCAAAAAACAAACCCAAACCCAAACAATTTCATGTGGAGCCTAATTCTAATTTCTACTTCTTTATTCAGGGTTCAATTTATACATAGCTGTTTACTATAGGCCTAGACGTAGATACATTGGGTCTTTCTGTATACAGCCAATGAGAGTTTGATAATGTCCAATGCTAATATTTTAGGGCAGACAGGACTTTCGATCAGTCAAATGGAGGTTGACAGAAACATAGCATAACAAGAAGCTAAACTACTTGGTGGACAGAAAAACCGCAGAAAACTTAAAGCTACAGATCCAGAGACTTTGCTGTAAGTTGTATCTCCCACGGAATCTGTTACAATCAAAAGGAAGTTTATCAGATTGTCTCATCTCATGCTGCCAAATATATGTTTAAGATCGTTAAAAAAAAGACTTTCAACAAGAAGACTTAAGTAGACTTAAATGGTTCTTGATTGTAAGTCACAAAAATACTTGTATTTTATGTATTGTAACTATTAAGTAATTTGACTGCTTATTTACATTAATTATAGCTAAATTATTATAAAGTGCAAAGTACCACCTTTTCAGTAGGAAAATCTCTTTTGATGTGTATGTCAACGTGATGTCCAAAATATAGCAGAGAGTGATTAGACAGTTTTTACAAGCATTTCCTATAAGCTAAAGAACAAATCAGTAGCATTTAATAACACTTGGACTCACTCCACTGATGCTGCTGACTGAAAAATTCCTTTAAGAATAATCTAGCCAGAAAGATAAAAGACAACACAAAGTATAACCTATTGGACGAACTGAACTTCATCCCCCAGCATTCAATTTTCATATCACTGTGAAGAACAGTCAAGATCATTAACGTTGCTTAGTTTTAAAACATGGTGGGCCAGATCCTTAATTTGTGTAAGCCATCACAGTGCCTTTAAAGTCAATATAGTTTTGAAATAGTTGCTCTATGTAGGTTTAATTAGCATTCAAAAGATGCAATGAATTAAGATTCTCTTAATGAGCCCTGCATGCTTCTATATTAAATTCTAATGAAATGGCAAATAGTCTTGAGTATCTAGTTTGTTCATACTTAAATATATTGTCCTCCTCTTCTACTTCTGTTAGGGTACGTCTACACTGCAATGCTATTTCGGGATACGAGAGGTATCCCGAAATAGCTACCCCACATCTTTTGAACACGTCCGCTATTGCGAAATACAGTGGACACGCTATTTCGGCATTCCTATAAACCTCATAGCACAAGGGATGTCTTGAAACAGTGTTTTATTTTGAAATTTGGTGCTGGGTAGGTGCGCCAAATTTTGAAATAGCCTATTTTAAAAAAGAATCAAAATAAGATACACAATTTGCATAGTGCAAATTGCGTATCTTATTTTGAGCTAAGAGTGCATTGTAGATGCACCCTTAGAGGCCAGCTTACAATGTTCTCCAAATCTTTACAATAAGGAATAACAAAACTATGCAGCAATAGTGTGTGTGTTTTTGGAAATGATGTATAAGCTATGCAAGGGTGTGAAGCAAACTATATAAAATGTGTTACATTTGAGAGAGCAAATTGACTGCATTAAGGAACATACAGAACACACTACCAGAGTGCAGTGTTGCTGCACTACAGTTGTTTCGTTTTGTTCTCAAGAAGTTGCGAAATGTGGGTGGAAAATGCAGAAGTATATTATATTAAAAGCAGAAGACAGCAGTAAGGGTACATCTAAACTACATCCCTTTTTTGATAAAGGGATATAAATTAGACATATCATAATTGTAAATGAAGTTGGGATTTGAATTTCCCGTGCTTCATTTACATAATGGCAGCCACGGCTTTTTTTCGAAAAGCTGCTTTTCGGAAAAAAACTGCGGTCAAGACAGGGATCGTTCAAAGCATTACCTGAGTACATGATTTTGAAAGAGCTGATATGTTCATGCATCACCATGTGCTAGTTAGCTCTGTCTGGGAAGAGGGAATCAGTGGGTGCATCTGAGGGTACCAGAGGTATCCCAAAATAGCTACCGTGCGTCTACACAAGCCACCCGTTATTTCAAAATATTTTTTGAAATAATGGGCGCACTATTTTGCCATCCCAGTAAACCTCGTTGCACAAGGGATATGGGATGGCTCAAAATAGCACATTATTTCATAATTTGGCACTGTAGATGCGCAAAATTTCAAAATAAGCTATTCTGAAAGCTTTGAGATAAGATACTCAATTTGCATAGTGCAAATTGCGTATCTTATTTCAAGTTTAGGGTGTTATGTAGACACACCCTAATAGAGAAAGTTCCACTCTGTGTCTGTGTAACCCACACACATATTAAGTGTGGTTCACTGTCCCACATAGTGACACTTAAACCACTTTCAGAGAGAAAGAATGACTTTACTCTACTGCTTTAGCTGAGAAGCCAGTTGTTTTTTAGCTCAAGCTTTAGAGGCTCATGCACTAAGCTCCAGAGGTCCCAGGTTCAGTTCCACCTGTTGATGTTACACCTGTGTTTGTATGGCTGTTTTTCTAAGGAAGGCCCAAGAGGTACAGAGGAAAAGACACTCACGTCATATTGGGAACTAGTTTTATTGTCATTCTAAATGGGAGAGATACACCTAAAAAACTCAGAGGATCTGGGCTCTGGTTACTCAGCAATGGTGGGAGGGTGTTATGATGGGAAGAAATGAAGCAGTTATAAAAATCCTTTGTAGGTGTTAATTCATATGCCAATTGTTTCATAAAGGAGATAATTAGAGGAGGGAATTGTTCAGAGAAGAATGTGTACATAGCAGCACCAAGGCAAAGGAGGAATATCTATTTATATGCTAAATGCCATGGAAAATGCACTTTAATAGCAAGTGGCACAGAGATTGATATGGGTTCTATAACCTACCAGCAAAATCACAGAAGAGTAACTGGAAAACCAATTCCGATCCCATTGAAATTAATGGCAAAGCCCTTGAGGCTATGTCTATACTACCAGGTTATTCCAAATAAGTTATTATGAAATAATAACTCCTAAAATAACCATTTTGAAATAGTTCATCCACACTACAGGGAAGCCTCAAAATTAGTCCAAGGCAGGCTCCCTTAATGTGGATGCACTACCTCAATTTAGAGCCCCAGGAAGCACTAGGGAGTAACTAGTTTGAATTACTCTGGGTGTAGTTATTTTGAAATAACAGCTGAGCATCCACACTAACCCTATTTTGAAATAGTTTCAAAACAGTGTAGCGGGTTCACTCACTTTCTGCACGGCTTCTTCCATCAGGGTGGCTTGTGGGGAAGTAACTGGCTTCTCCGACGCCAACGTGTCCCCTTTGGGTGAGGTGTTCTCATCTGGACACTGCCCTCCAGCAGTGACCACTCCGGTCTTGGTCCACTCCCCCTTCCTGGGGAGGGGGGGAGGGAGGGGAAATCATTGTTCTTCCTCCGCTCCTCCCCCCAGGGTCCTCCCTACTCCCTAGGACCCCCAGTTCTTCTCCCACTCTGCCTACCCGGTTGCCTCCTGCAACCCTGCCTTGCAGACTTATGGTCTGGGGCTTCCCTGGCTCAAACTCCCCCAGCCTACCGCAGCTGCCTCCTTGCAGCCTGGCCTTTTAGGGCTGCCTCCATGTGAGCCCCGGCCTCCATGATTGCCTCTTTGCAGCCCCTAGGGCCTCAGGCCAGGTAGCCTTGGTTTGCTAGGCCAAAGCCTCTCTCATTGCAGGCAGGTAGCTCCCTCTCCTCCTCCCAGGAGCTGTGCTATATGGTCTCCAGCTGGGCCCTCATTAGCTGCCTCAGCTAGGCTTTCTTCTGACTCCAGGTCTCAGCCCCTTAAAGGGCCAGTACAGGGCAATGCCCTGCCACAATAGGCATTATTCCTCATAGAATGAGGGGTTAATATTTCGAAACAACAAGCCTGTTATTTTGAAATAATTTAAAAACAACAGACTTGGTAGTATGGATGCTCACTTCGTTGTTTCAAAATAAGGGGAGTTATTTTGAAATAACTCCCTAGTGTAGACATGCCCTCTGTGGGAGAAGGGTAACATTCTACACCACACGGAGATGCAAAGCCATGATACCTACCCAGACCTACCCAGTCTGTGAGCAATGAAGTTCTCAAAGCACCAGTTTTTAAAATAAAATACAAACTCTCAGTTCTTGTGACTAGGTCATAGACCAGGAGATAGTCAAATATTTTTCATCAATGTCAAATTTTTTTGGTCAAGATATAGTCAAGATACAGACACTAAAAAAACAAAAACTCCCCCCCCCCCCCCCCCCCCCCCCCCCCCCAACAATCATGAGCATATAAAATGGTGTCAGGATCTGTTCAAAAGCCTCTGGTGCTCCCGATTTGGGCTGTGATCAGCATGTCACTAATGGCAGAGAAGAAACAGGGTTCATTTGTAAGAAAAAGAAAGAGAGAAAGAATTGTTTATTGAAGCTGCTCAACAATGAAAGATTCTGTAGCTCCAAGACCAACTAACCACAGTTTATGGTGCCTGTTGTCCCCGTACTCGAGGGCCTACTTCTCATCTCACTCACACTGGTGTAAATTAGGCTACGTCTACATTGTATCCCTCTTGTGCAAAAGCTTATGCAAATGAAGTGCAGATTAGCACTTACTAATGTAAATCAGAGGGGAATTAAGACAGGGTGTTCTCTACCTCATGGCCTGGACTCAGTAGTTTTATCTTGAAATGCATGCTCTTAGGCCATGTCTACACTTGGAAATTATTTCGAAATTACTAAATTTGACTTAATTCCCAATTTAACAAATTTGAAACAGCATATCCACACTACGGGGAAGCCTCAAACTTAGTCTGAGTAAGGCTCCATTAATGTGGATCTGCTACCTCGGACTTCGAGCCCCAGGAAGCACAGGGGAGTAATTAGCTCAAATTACTGTGGCATTGGAGCATCCAAACTACTGTTATTTCAAAATAACTATTCTGGAATTAGCATTACTCCTGATGAAAAACAGGAGTACAGAGTTTGAATTCCATGGCCCATTTTTTCAACATAATAGGCTTGGTAGTGTGGACGCACCACTTATAAATTTGACCTTGGAAGGGGGTTATTTTGGTATAAAGTCCTAGTGTGAACCAGGGCTTATAGCCCTGCCATGGTGACATTAACATGGAACTGAATACTCAGGCAAGGAATAACACATGCACCATATACGCATCACACAGAACCACCTTTTGTTGTTCACTCTGATTTTTTCTCAACTGAAACTGTGGAAAGTTAAAATGATTGAAGAGTTGCCCTTGTAGGGTTTTTAAAGTAATGCTTTTCTGAGCTATTAGGGCTTCTCCCCTGCACAATTTAGCTAAATGCCTGAGCAAAAAATAGTTTCAAAATGTAGGCAGAGCTATTTTAAGGTGACCCAGCACTTCCTTTCAGGCCCACTGGTGGGGGAAGGGAGACCCAGAAATTCAAGGTTCTTAGCTGCTGCTGGTGCCACTGCAGCAGCCACAGCGGCTGGAGCCCCAGGCCCTTTAAATCACCACTAGAGCACTGCGCAGCACATTGTGGGGGGTGCTGAGGGCTGCCTGGGAGGGGGCAGCACACTCTGGGCAGCGCTGAGAGCTAGTTGCCTCCAGTCCCACCCATTCTGCCTAAGGCTCTGCCCTTTCCAAGTGCACAGAGCTGGGACCCCTCACACATCTTGCCCAGGGGATCAGCAAGTCTGTCAACCCCCGTTTCTTATTATAAGACCTTTTTTGCCATTGCTTATAAACTATGCCAAATGATAAGTGTTAGAGCTGAAATTTTCCATGCTGGGAATCTCCTCAAGATGAATTGTTCTGAAAAATTTCAGGGAAAAAAACTCCAACAAACATAACAAAAAAATAGTTAAGTCATTTTAAAGAACATGACTGAAATTTTTTTTCCTCATATTAAAAAAAATGGGCAATTGTTTCTTTAAAAAACTCTATTGCTCCTGTGCTTTGGGACAAGGAGTTGGAATTCGGGAAGGGGTGACCTTTCTGTCTCAGGAACATGTCTTTTGTTATCCCTGTGAAAATCTGTGGGAAATCAGTGGGAGTTTGGCACTGAAATATATTTGAGGATCCAGTCCTGAGTCCCATTCCCCAGTGACTATCACAATAAAAGGCACAATCATCTGCAGAGTTCAGCTATCACAATGCATTGCAGGATGAGTGAAGACTTCATTAGATGTACCAAATGTAAGACCAGAAATATTCTCTAAAACTCTTTCCCCCTTAAATAAAAAAACCCAAAACTTTTGTTTTGTTCATGCCCCTTTCCTTGAGTCAGTCTATATCCTTTCCTAATTTGCAAAGGTTTGGAGGTATTGGCAAGTTTACATTTGTCAAAAGACTGAGGGTACATCTACACTGCATGGCTAAATCAGGATACCCGAGGTATCTCGAAATAGCTACACTGTGTCTACACAAGCCACCTGTTATTTAAAAATATTTTTCGAAATAACTGCCGTGCTATTTCACCATCCCGGTAAACCTCGTTGCACGAGGGTTATGGGATAGCTCAAAATAGCATGTTATTTCAACACTAGACAATTAGCCCATCATAAGACGGGATTTTCAGGTCTCTCCTCCTCGTCGGTCTTCTCTCCTGAGCC
>JANRFK010001158.1:30012877-30044453 GCA_030068395.1 Apalone spinifera
ACAGCCAGCATTTCAGGTAACAGCGCCGCCCAGAGGGAACAGCCAGCATTTCAGGTAACAGCACCGCCCAGAGGGAACAGCCAGCATTTCAGCGTTACAGACTCTCAGACACTGGGCTACTATATTTCAACATTGGCACTGTGTAGACATGCCAAATTTCAAAATAAGCCATTTGAAATAGATTCGAAATTAGCAAATTGTGTATCTTATTTCAAGCTTAGGATGCTGTGTAGACGCCTCCTGACTAATTCTAAAACATTTGAAACTGATACTATATTTAGAGTGAAGTCAACATTTTGTTTTACTGTTTATTTCTACCTACTCCGGTTTTTACTAAGCAATATACTAAGCAATATACTAAGATTGCTCTCCACAGCTCTCTTTGGCCATGTCTAGGAAACCATTTCAAAATTAATAAATTCAACTTAACTCCTGATTTAAAAAAATTTGAACTAGCATTTCCACATTACAGGGAAGCCTCAAAATTAGTCCGAGGCAGCCCCAGGAAGTACTTTGAATTACTCAGGGGAGTAATTATTTCAAAATGGAAGCACTGGAGCGTCCATATTACCATTTTTTTTAAATAACATTTTGAAATTAGTGTTACTTCTGAGGAAAAGCAGGAGTCCAGTTTTTGAATTCTGCGGCCCTTTATTTCAAATTAACAGGCTTGCTAGTGTAGATGCTCCACTTACAAAATCAACGTTGGAAGGGCTTATTTCAGAATAAAGTCCTGGTGTAGACCAAGTCTTGGGGAGCTCACAGCTAATCTATTTCCGACTAAAGTTAATCTGACAGTGCTGAGAAATAATTACTGAATACATAACTAGTTCTTGGTGCTCCTTTAGTTTGTGAAAAAAGATTTTTCCCAAATCATTTGCATCTTTTAATCACTAAGCAGCATATAAATGTAGAGCACATAATACACAGAAGCATGCCTGTGACTCTTAAGAAATACTCTCTCTCTCTGCATCCTGCCTCTTGGCTGCTGCTTATTAATGACTTTTATTATATATGAATCTAGACCAGACATCAAGATTTACTAAGAATGATGGTAATGTGTTGAGGAATAAACATCTAGATAAATTAGATTAAATAAAATAAAAATAAATCAGACTGCTTTGCACCTATAGCTATTCAGATATGCTGCATTGTCAGGAACAGAATAGGAGAAAATAGGAGAGGGGGAAATGGACGATGCCATGAAAATACATTGTCTTAGAATTACATAATAGAACACTAGATTGTATTCATGTGATATACTGAACAACAGAGGAAAGGAACAGAACTGGAGATAAGAGTGCTCATTCCCCAATACTTTTCTTATGTGCCCTTTATATTTTCCAAGCTCTTTTTTAAATTAAAAAAAAAATCTGTTTCCTATATTAAGGAACATTCCTCTGTCTTTAAGCATCGAGAGTGATAGGAACCTGCAATGTGATGCTGCTTCACTCTGCCAGATGAGCCACCAGGGATCAAAATCACAGTCCTTCATTCTATGGGCTGGTTAAAAATTAAAGATTAAAAAACAAGGGGTAAAGCAGAGTGAAATTTGGCATTTGTGTCTCAATTAACTGGTTTTCGGTTTTGGTTCATAGTGTCGCACCTCCTTTCCATTGAGGGGTTGTCTAGCAAATCCTCCTCAAAGTAATGCACAATCTACAAGCTGTTCCCTCCCCAGAAGGCCAACAATGGGACTGAGAAATGCTCCCTTTAGATCTGCTGCCATAGGCTGAAAATAGCCCATGCTCCATCCGAGACAGGGTTTGTTCTTAGCCAGCCTGGAACATTTATTTGCTTCATTTGGCAGTGTCTGTGGCTGCATTCATCACCTCAACTCAGCTGCCCATCTGCAGATGTCTCTGGTCTCCCTTAGCTGCTCCTGTAAAAGGATAGCCATCCAAGTGGGGAGAAGCAGAGAAAGTCAAATCTGGGCCTAAGATGACTAGCTGGCAAGGAAACCTACCCAACCCATCTAACTGTACTGTGATGTTGGCTGTACAAACCCCAGCACCTCCTAAGATGTCACTACAAGTCATTACTTCCCACCTGCAATCAAAAGGATTGTAACATCCCATGTACTCATTGGCTGCTAGTTGAATGAGGGGGACAATTGGGTTACTATGGCAATTTTAGGGAGTGTCTATTAACTGGTTTACATTTATTTTGTTAATATTATTGCATTTGTTCAAATTCCTGTCTTGTTCAGATTTGTCTTTTTTCTCTTGCTTTACCCTATTTGATTTCTGAACTGGATAAAATTCCCAAATAGGTGACTAATAATATGGAGCCCCTGGGAGGAAGGAAGCCTTTTGTGTGCTCAACATTCCACTTCATGACAATCTGTTACTGGAAAGATGGACTCTGAAGTGAGTCCTAAACAGTCCTACAGAACAAAGAGCATCTGCAGAGAAGTATAGCACAGACTAATGGAGTGCAAACATTCTTCACCAGGGACCTGGAATAAGTACCTGTAGTTGGTCAGAAGGTATTTCAAGTTTCTGCCAGCAAGAGCCCTAATTAGTTCAACATGAGGACAGCTTTTATTATGTTGACCATTATCTAGTACAAATTGGACTGAACACCAGCTCCTTTTACATAGGCTACTGAACAGCCTTCAGATAGTAGTGATTTATCCTCTCCTACCTGAAAGTTTATCCGGTTTGGGAAGAGAGTTGTAAACAGTTGACAAACTAGAGAATAATAAGATGATTTTTGCTCTGAATCTATACTGTGATATTTTCAAAACAAAATATAGATTTTATACAATGATTAGCTAGCAAATGGGAATCTTCACAAATAGGCAATTTTGAAGAATTATTTTTCAGAGGCTAGGAAGGAGAACATATTTTTCTTTGTGAACACTGGCCAATTTTTTTAACTGCACATTGGGAATACTAATAATATTTTACAATCATTTAAGATTGAAGCATATTTTGTTTGTATATTTGCCAACATTTTGAAGTATCTGTCCCAAGCTCCTGTTCCTTTTTAAAGAGTCTCGTGAGACTCCTTTGATGCTCCACCCCCCAGAATGCAAGAGATTGTCTGAATTGGAGATGTGCCCAGAGCAGGAAAGCTTGTTGAAGTGGGCTATTTAGGAGGAAATATAACCTGGTCCACAGGATCCTACCTTGAGTAGCTTTTTCAAAAAAATAATGTGCTAAGATCAATATTCACCAATATTCAGCCTGTAGAATGAATCATGCCCCTTGTTCTTGTCAATAACATTCCTTTTGTAGCTTAGTATACCCCTGCCTCATCTGTAGGTATGTGATGTTCCAGATTTTAACTGGGAACTAAAAATGTCTCAAAGCCAACAATACTACAAACACACCATCATGTACTAACGTTTTTCTTCAGCCCAGTAAGCTAATCATACACATGCCCCCTTTTTGATGTATTGCTTCCTGATCATAAGCATGGAAAGTAAGAGGATATAGGTTTGGGGTGGGGAGGAGGGGTGGAGGGCAGGCAGGGGGAGTGCTGCAGCATTCCAAGGTTTTGCACCTGGCTTCCCCATGCCTAGAGGCCAGTCCCACAGCTGATCTGTCACCAGCTTCGGCACCCTCTGGGGTCCCACTGCCTGCTGTCGCCAGAGTCTAGGGCACTCGGGATTCCACCACCGGCCCCCACAGCTGTGGCTAGGTTGCCAGCTCACTCAGACCAGATGAACAGACAGGTGCCATTTGTGGCAGGGGTATCCTGACCAGGAGAGTTGACAATCTTAGATTTGACCCCAGCCTGGGGTGGTGAGGGGCAGACATCCTATTGGGTTTGCCACCCAGGGCCCTGCACTTTAGGGGTGCAAATGACAATTGCTCCAATCATCTTGGAAATTCACAGGGCAGAGAGTGGCCTGGGAGATTACCGGGGTGGGTGCCGGTGTGGGGCAGTAGTAGGGGTCAGGCCTCCCAGTACTCACTGCAATGCAGCAGTGGGAGCCCACAAAGTGGAGAAACACATGAAGCAGCCTACCTCGCTCTGCTTACCATCTCCCAGCTGAGTTACTCTGCTTCACCTCCTTCCCCAGCCCCACCCTGCTCCCCTCTTGTTCCCTCAAGCCCTGCATTATTCAAGGGACCCTGCCCCAGCTCTGCTTTCCACTACCGGAGTCAAGAGGAGTGACCCCGTTAGGAAATGGCTAGTGGAGTGCTGCAGGATGCTGTATCCATTGCTCCACTTCCCCTGCCTCAAGGACTGTAGAACCCCAGAAGGTGACTGATGTGCTACAGGAGCACTCCAGGAAGACAGAGCCATTGTGGAGAAGCTAAATGAACTCTCTGCATTGATGTTGTTCACTGCAGAGGATAAAAGTGAGACTCCCAAACCTGAGCCATTGTTTTTAGGTGACAAATCTGAGGACATCTCCCCAGTTGAGGTGTTAACAAAAGTGGTTTTGGGATAAATTGATAAATTAAACTGTAAAAAGTCACCAGGACCAGATGGAATTCACTCAAGAGTCCCAAAGGAACAGAAATAGGAATTTGCCAAACTACTAACTATGAGATGTAATCTATTGTTCACAGAAACTTCTGTACCAGATAACTGAAGGATAGTTAATGTGATACCAATTATTTTAAAAGACTTCAGACCAGAAAGCCTATCTTCAGTATAGTGAAGAACAGAATTATAATGCACATGAACATGATATGCTGGGGAAGAATCAATATGGCTTTTGTGAAAGGAAACCATGCCTCACCAATCTACTACAATTCTTTGAAGGAGTCAGGAAACGTGAACAGGGGCGATCTTGTGGATAAAATGTATTTGAACTTTCAGAAAGCCTTTGACCAGGTCCCTCACCAAAATAAGTGGTCATGGGTTCATAGGGTACATCCTCTCATGGATCAATAACTAATTAAAAGACAGGAAACAAAGGTTAGGAATAGCTAGTCAGTTTTCTGACTGGTGAGAGAAATAGCAGTACCACCCCAAAGTCTGTACTGGGACCGCTTGTGATTAAATATGATTAATATATGATCTGGAAAAAGGGGTAAGAATGAGGCAGCAAAACTTCCAGACAATACAAAATTATTGAAGATTGTTAAGTCTAAAGCACACCGTGAAGAATTACAAATGGATCTCACAAAACTGAGCAGATGGGCAAAAAAAATGGCAGATTTAATTCAATGGTAAGCACTCTTCCATCATATTAATGGAGGAGATGAAGGGTGTGAGACAGAAGTTGGGTGCCGAAGGGAGTTCAGGTAGAGCACCCACATAAGGACCAAAGAATTCAGCACAATGACATCACTCCAATTTCACACCAGTGCGACAAAGCAGAATTTGCTCAATGATATCATATTTAATTTATAAGCAATTAGCAGTTGTGCCATTAATAATGAAATGAATACACCAGAAGCAAAAGCAGCAATGATAATGTGATGTTAAGACATATTCCTTCCAGAACAATTATGATTTTACCATTAATACAAGAGGCTCCTTTTGAGTTCTGATTTTCAGTGATACTATCTAATGCTGAGTGGCAAAAGCAGTGTAAGACTGCCATCTGCAGCATCCAAAGCAACACTACAGGATAAACATTTGGGGCCTGTTTCATCATTACTTTTCCCCTTGCTTAGTTATTTGCATCAGTAAAAGACAGGAGTAAAAAGCTACTGGGGAAAAGGAAAGCATTTGAGATTCACATTTGCACTGATGCAAGGCTACATCTAGACTACATGCCTTTTTCGAAAGAATTTCGAAAAAAGAGCACTTTCGAAAAAAGGTGTTCTTCCTTGTAAAATGAGGTGTACCATGGTCAAAAAAACCACCACGTTTTTTCAATTTAATTTTGAAAATGCAGCAGCAGTCTAGACGCAGGGGAAGTTTTTTTTAAAAAAAGGCCACTTTTTTTGAAAAAACCCTGTAGTCTAGACACACCTAAATGAATGCACAAGGTACAGAGCAATCTTAAGTCAGATTCTTGATTTTATTTAAAGAGAGGAAAAAACATTTAGGTCAGATTTTGAGGCTCATACTTGGTTTTCACTTGGTTCTTGCTCAGGCAAAATTCCTCATTGACCTTAATTTTCCTTGTCTCAGAGGGATAGCCATGTTAGACTGTAACTGAAAAAAACTTAAAAAACAAAGAGTGGGCCTATAGCACCTTAGAGACTAACAAAAAATACATATATATAGTATCGTGAGCCTTTGTAGGCACAACACACTTCTTCAGATGAGTGGAACAAAATAGAATTAGAATCCAGGTTGTTGGGATTTTATTTGCTTTGGTTCGGAGTTTTTTGTTTTGTTTTGATTTGATTGCTTACTTAACTGCTGTTTAACACAAATCTGAAGAACATGTCAGAAAATTCTGCTGAGATTTTCACTCCATTCTTCAGAATATTGCAGATCATTAACTTTCCTTCAATCATTAAAGAGCTAGTGAATCAGCTTTAAAATTTCTTTTGAACGTGTACTTGGAAATGGGGACCTACTGTAACATTGCATGCTTGTGAGTAATATAAATAGCCACAGACCAAAATGAGAGAACAAAGTTTGGTTCTTGACTCTAGTCTGAACTTGAACGTTTTATCTACATTGGAGCTATTACTATGTCACTCTAACCAGCTTTAAATAGTTTCAAACTGGAGCAAAATAAAAAACAAACATTCAAAAAATTTGCTGGCCAAACTGTTTTAACCCAACCTTAGCCTGAACCAATTTAAAAACCTGTTTGGGTGTCATAAACCTGATTCTGCTCATATAAAATGGGTTTTACTTCATTGGCTTTAACAGAGTTAATCCAAGTCACATAGATATAATATTGGCTCAACCAATGGACAATCAAGTCTAGTGTCCTGTCCCTGACAAGTACCAAGACCATCTCTTAAAAAGACAAATGCCAAATATATGACATATCAAAATCAGGCCCAATAAATAGATACTCAACAGCTATAAATCATGAGAATTCCCTTGAAGTCAATGGAGGTTTAACAATTTATAGCTAGCAAGGACCTGCCCCTATGTCTTTTGTGGCCAGTAAAGAGAAGTCTAATGACCTGATCTACAATAATACATACATGTTGAGACAGTCAGGCCAGAGGGCTACAGAAGTGAAATATATTAAATCCAGATTAAATCGGTCTCTGTTCCCAGGGTAAACTAACAAAGGCTAATCCATAACCAACAGGAATCTACAAGAATCTGAGAGCACTCAGGCCAATTAGGAGGCTTTGAGATTCAAGTGAGCCAGACTAACCAGAACACCTGGGGGCCAATTAAGAACCAGTCCAGACTGGTTTAAAAGGGCTTCCCTTTGGCTAGCTCAGTGTGCAAGGAAGGAGCTGAGGAGAGAAAGTGTGTGGAGAGTCTGGGAGGAGAAAGTACATGTGGGTAACAGGAGGAAGAACCTGTGGTAGGGAAGGTGCTTGGGAAAGCCATGGGGAAATGGCCCAGGGGAATGTAGCTGTCACACTACTGTTATTGGAGACATTTGCACATAGCTGTTTTCATAGGATCCCTGGGTTGGAACTTGGGGTAGAGGGTGGGTCTGAGTCTGCCTCTCTCACTTCAGCATTAGAAAATAATTGGCTTTGGAAAAGGGGTTTCTCCAGATGTGTAGCATTTAGAGGGGCCACAGACTATGGAGTTTAGTTCCCCCTCTTTTCCCCATGCTGGCCAATGATGAGAGCAGCTCAACAAACAGCAAGTTGGTGCCCTAGAGAAAGTGCACAAACTACCAGCTGTTGTGAGCCTACGAGACAAACATTTCACCTGAAAGCATGGGACCCCACCAAGGTTGAGGGGGAGCTTCATCACAATACATAAAAATGTATTTTCTCTTGCCTGTCTCAGATTTGATTGTTGCCTATAAAGGGGTCTGAAGTCCCAGGCTGACAGACACCATAGAATGTAAAAGTCATTTGGAATCACATGAGCAACTTAGTTAATACTAATGGTCTTGAAATTATTTGAAAATGCAAAGTTCTCTGTATGTTATTGCTAATACTATTCCCCAATAGTGAGAAAACTAATGTTAATTCCACCCTTACTGCACTATATGTGGTGGTCATAGAGTGATTAATACAAATGATTTTTAATGTCCTGTCAGGACATTCTGAGGGGAAAAAGTGAGCATTTTCCTTAATATATTGAACCCGAGTATTTTTATAGCTCAAAACATTCATAAGAGACAGCAGTGATCTGTCAAATGTTACCAAAGCGTAAGTCATCATCAAGAGCTAGTTTAGTGCCAAAAAACTACAAGAATATGGAACTTTGTTTTATTGATGGATAATTATCATTTTTCATTCTTTTGACTCAAATTAGGTGTGGTATCACTGCCACTGATTGTGACATTCTATTATCTATGGGTGGCATATCCAAGAGGACTTATTCGCTGATCTTTAGATCACCCACCTTAAGCTGGAACAATGCTGTTTATGTATGTTATGTAACCGGGGAACTGCGTAAACCAATATTTGTCACTTCTCATAATCCAATCTTGATGCCAGATGTATAGTGCCTTTCTTTTAAACTTGTATTATGTGAATGTTTGTTTGAAACATCAACTTTAATTTTTTTTTAAATCAGTATAATATAGGATACATCTTCTAATATTGTACTATAGTTTGCCCTTGTATAGGGATGATCTTTCTTCTAGTAAATCTTTATTATCTTTTGTGTCTTCATTTCTAAGGGATTTTTTTAATTGGCAAGAACAATACTTCATAATTTTTTGCTTTTAAGTCACTGGAAACATTTTTTACCTATCCCTTTAGACACGTAATTATATTGTATTTTCCTTGGGGAATAAAAGTTTAGGAACACACAAATATGAAAGCTGCCTTGCATTAACAAGTTTTCAACATATTGTTTTACCTGATTGAGCAGCTGAATGCATTAGAAAGTTGATGAAAACAGCCAGCAGGTTGCTGGAAGTTTTCCTCCAGAAAAACAAAAGCTATGAACAAGAAAAATTACAGGGACAGCAATATGAGAGGAGTTCCTTCTTAAGTCAGCCACTTGAGTCATCTGTATCTTTCACTGTATCCTACACCAAAGATGGTAATAGTGGAAGACTTTAGTGTCTCAATAGCAAAAATGAATTTGACCATTATGATCCCCACATGTAAGTCGCCATAGGAGAGTTGGCTTTTATTCACATTAACTAACTGTGTTTCATATTTCATAGTTAATACCATGTATTTATAGGTCACTCAATTCAACATTAAAAAATTATTCTTAGCCTTTATAGCAATTAAATACAGTTTAATAATTAATAACTGAGAAATTGAACTTCCCAATGTGAGAAACTGCTGTTGTAGAGCCAATCTCTTGAGGAATTCCCCCAGCAAAAAAAATCAGACTTTTTATTGCTTTCTTTATTGCTAATAAAGTATGAAATCAGAATACAATAAGATTTCCATATCATATTAATAACCTTCGAATGCAACCAGACGGTGCTCTTTGAACAATTTGCTAACATAATATAAAATTGCTAATAATGATATGAAGGTCACTAAAATGGTGTTAAAGTGGGTGTAATGACAGCGACAAGCCTCGTTCCTTCAGCAAGAGGACTGATTAACTCACTACTTAATTTCAGAGGGGTAGCCGAGTTAGTCTTTAAGGTGCTGCAAGACTATTTGTTTAAGTTTTTACATTCCTTAGTATTTGCAACATGGGTATCATGCACCTGTGTCAAGCATACCACCACCCTGGAAGTGACACTCTTCTCATAACTCATCTCTTCTTAATGTTACTGAAGTGCTGAGATCCTACAAATCAAAGTCTCAAGACAAAAAGGAAGGGGAATGGAGTGGGTGGAAGGAAGTGTTTGAAGCAAAGAACTCTAGAACTAAAGAAAAGCCGGGACTGGGTGGGAGACAGGGAAGACACAAGGCCTGGAAGCAGAAGGTTGATATCACAGGAACCAACAAGAGAAGACAAAGAACTAATGGAGCCCTGGCAATTGATGAGAATGTTTCTACTCACTAAAAGATGGAAATAGCAGCGAGAAATTTCTGTGGCCACGTCTATGATGGCAGATGTAAAGCACTGGCAGTTACAGTGCTGCTCATGGGACTCAGCAGCAAAAATGTTGTTGGATGTCCACACTGTCAGCCACCAACACAGTAGTGTGAGCACACTTGTGGCACTTGCTGCTGCTTTTAGAGCAGTGCATTCTGGGCAGTTATCCCAGAGAGCACCTCTTCCTTTTCTGCCGCTCAGGTTTATGAGAAGGCGGAGAGTAGGCATCCAGGGTCCTGTCCCAATGCCCCATCGTGCATCGCTTTACATCCCTGCAACCCCTGAGCTTCTGTCCATATTTGGCACCATCTTTCAATAGCTTCTGTGATGCATGCTCTGACTCCACAGTGTGCAGCTGTGGACAAAAATGCTGATATGTCAGGAATGGCAGTTGAGCTTCTCCTGAAGCTGCAAAGCGATGATGATGAGTCCATGCAGCATTCATATGACAAGATTTCTAGTGGCATTTTCATAGGTGCTGACCACAGTGGGCTCAGGAAACAAGCACTGAGTGATGGAATCCCATTATCACGCAAGCCTGGGATGCTGGGATGACAAGCAGTGACTGCAGAAATTTCAGATGAGGACAGCCACTTCTATGGGACACTGCAGAGCTCATCCTCACCCTGCAGTGCAAGGACACATGAATGAGAGCTGCCCTGCCAGTGAAGAAGCACATGGTGATTGCACTATGGAAGCTGGCTACTCCAAACAGCTTTTGCTAAGTCATCAATCAAGTTGGAGTGGGAAAGTTGACCATTGTACTTGCGCTGATGGAAGTGTGCTAGACCATCAATCACATCCTACTCTGAAAGACCATGACTAAGCAACATGCATGAAATTGTGGATAGCTTTGCTTGGAGGGGCTTCCCCACCTGTGGTGGACCAATAGATGGTGCACACATTCTAATTCTAGCATTAAAACCACCTAGCCTCTGAGTACATTAACCAAAAGGGGAATTGCTCCATGGTTCTGCAGGTACTTGTCGATCACTGTGAGCATTTCGTGGCCATTAACAATGGCTGGTCCAGAAAGGTGCATGATGCACACACATCTTTTGACAGACCTCTTCAGGAAACTGCAAATTGGGAATTTCTTCCCAGACCAGAATATCACTATATAGAGGAAGGGGAAATGCCCACTGTGATTCTTGGAGTCCATCATCAACAACTATGGGCTCAACTCCCATTGGTGTCCGATGCCTCCCTCACTATTTCCTTCCATCTTTCCTTGTCCAGTGTGGAGTGGCTTAGTTCCTGTAGACTAGCTCCACACCAATCTACTATATCATCTACCCATTCTCTGTAGGGTCTGCCTCTCCTTTTCGGACCATCCATTATGCCGAATACCAGGGTCTTAACTTTTCGCTCATGGTTCATTCTGCAGATATGCCCGAATAGCTGTAACTTCCGTTGTATAACCTTCTGCAGTAGGTTCTCTTTCGGCTGTATCTTCCTATATAATTCCTCGTTGGTGACCTTCTGAATCCATCCTATTCTCAGGATCTTTCTATAACAACTCCTATCGAATGCCAATATCCTACTCTTCGAATATTTTGTTATCACCCATGTCTCACATCCGTATAACATGCTACTAAATACACGTTTTCAAGATGTGCAGCTTCGTTCCTAAGCTAATCGCTTTACTTTTCCAGATCTTATCCATTGCCTTCAAACTCACTCTTGCTTTCACTGTTCTAGTCGCTATTTCCTTCTTAGTCTAGATCATACATCCTGTTTCTCCCCAAATACATGAACTTCTCTACATTCTCTAGTTCGATCCCATCTACACTGATCTTTGTTCCTATTTCCTTATCCTCAAATACCATTGTCTTTGTTTTATCAATATTCATAACCAGTCCATACCACTTCCCTTCCACATTTAGTACTTGCACCGTTCTCGCTAGCTTCTCTTCATTTTCCTCTAGGATAACTATATCATCCGCGAACCTCAAGTTGTGAATTCTCATCCCATGCACCAATATCCCTTCTACCTCTTCCTTGATCTTGTCCATCGCTCTCTAGGTGTGTGATGAAGATACTCGGCGATATCGGATCTCCTTGTCTCGTACGTCTATTTGTTCTAAACCAACTTCCCAACTCTCCACACGTTCTCACTGCTGCCTCCGCATTATCATTGATATCCTTCAACAACCATATCAGTCCCTGCCTACCCCTTAATGCCATAGCTAATGAAGCCATACACAAGGAGCCTTGACAGCAGCAAGGAGTGATTCAATAATAGAGTGAGCAGGTACAGAATGACTGACTGTGCTTTTGGCTGTTGGAAAGCCCGCTGGTGGTGTTTATGCAGGAAGCTGGACCTGGCTGATAAAATCCCTATGGTTATTGCTTTGTGCTTTACCCTCCATAATATTTGTGACGGAGACGGTGAAAGTTTCACTCAGGGCTGGACCGCTGAGGCTCAGTGCCTGGAAGTCGAGTTTAAACAGCCCAAGATCGGGGTATAAGAGGAGCATAGGGCAGGGATGCTTTGAAGCAGCAATTTGATGCTGAAAGTCAGTAACACTTCTTGTCATGCATGGTTGCTGAGGGGGAAGAGGAGATGCATGGAAAAGAGTTATGTGACACGGAGTGCAGTGGGGAGGGTAGGTGCACAGCAGCACTTGCAATGTGTCTGTTTACTGTTCCATAATGTTTAGGAGCTGCTCCATGCTCTCCTTGCATTTCCTACAGTTGCTGTCCCTCCACTCCTTCAATTTTTTGTGTTCAGCAGCAAGATGACTCAGGATGTGTCTCAAATTCCTCTCTAGGCTTTCTTGGGCACTTCCTGTTCCTTTTCAGAGGCTCAGCAGATGTTAGGACTTCAGACTGGCATTCCAACATTAGCACTATTAAGGCACAATTCCAAGATGCCACACAGAGGGTCCATTGTTAACATTAGACATAGCACTGTCCCCTTTGAAACACTTCATTTTACATACTTAGTGCTGCCTGACTGTCCCAGAGCAATTGTACATAACGTAGAGAAACACCACAATGGTGACTTCTCCCTCAAATCTTTCCCCTGCCCAAAGGGTGATTACCAAGATGTAAAAGATTGAATCAATGGTCTAACTGTCCCTGTGCTAGTAGTAGCATCACACAGAACCAAAAAGCCTCCTTTCTGTAACCCACTTGCTCCTAGCAAGTTGCTTGAGCGCATCCTGGGATCCAGCCCTCTTACCAGGCATATCATCCACCGCCTCCATGTGCTACAAGTGGCTTGCCTCATCCGAGAGACAAAACAGCTCCTGACTACAAGCATGTGAGGGTGCTGCATCTTCCTCTGGTTCCTGATCCCCCTACCCATCAACACACTCAACCACAACTTCCTTCTCCTGCCTTGGTCCACTGATGGATGCCCCCTGAGATATCCATGGGGGAATTCAGAGTGGAGGTGGGGATCACCTCCAAGTACATCATCTAGCTCTTTGTAGAACCTGCAGGTCATGGATGCAACACCAGAGTGGTGATTTGCTTCCTGCGCCTTGTGGTAGGCATTTCACAGCTCCTTCACTTCGACATGTACTGCAGTGCATCCCTGTCATGGCCCCTTTTGGTCATACATCTTGATGTGCCTGTGGGCATCATAATTCCTATGACTGGAGTGCAACTGGAACTGGACAGCCTCCTTTCCTCAAACTTTGAGGTCCAGCATGTCGGCATGTCTTGAAGCAGGGGGTCTTCTGGCATATACAGCAAGCATGGCCAGCTGGAGATATGCACCAAATAAACAGGAAGGGAACTTTCACATTTCAAAAATAATGCAAAGGGGGCCTGTGAGGGTTAGTCACCTGAGAACAGGGCAGAAGAGTTTCAAAACATGACCAGAGCAGCCAGATCAGGCATTGTGGGAAGGATGCTGGTGGCCAGTCATGATGGAGTACTATGCCACTGTGTCCATACTGGCACTCCAGCTCTGTATCTAGAGTGCAGCAAGCTCTACACTTCCCACCAAAGTGGTGTGCCTAGAGCGCACTGAGGAGCTAATGTGAACTAAGTACCTTGCCAGTGTGGACACCTCAAAAGCTAGTCCCGGGGGCTAGACATAGCCTGTTTGTGTCTATTCCTGACTCTAGCAATGACCTGCTGCAGGACCTGGAACAAGCTTCTTTTTCTTTTGGGCTTCATTTTCTGCTATCTGTGAAACTGAAATAATATGTATGTATTTCCCAGGGGTGGAGAGAGTCTAAAGTTAATTAATACTAGTGAAATACTTTAAGATCTTTTGATTGAAGGTGCTGAAGAAATGCAAACTATCATTCTAAAGAGGAAGCTATCAAGCTTTGAAAGATCTGCACAGCCAGGGAAACTAATTTCCAAGGGTTTCTATTTTATGGCATAAGAAATTATATAAGCTCTTTAAGGTAGAGCCCATCTTGTTGTTCTATGTTTGTATGGGGTAGAGTATAATGGGGACTTTTTCCATGCCCAGAGTGCTATCACAATATTTAAAAAAAACCCCACTAATACAGTTAATTTTTAAAAGCTTTTAAAGTTGTATTAGGAATTATCTTGTATACTAAAATGATGCTGTCCAATTTTTAGAACCTTAGCTTTATTTTGTAAAACATGAGAAGTTCTGAAAGTTTCAGAGAACTTAAAATCTAGGCCATTCTAAAATGCGTCATTGCTCATAGTAAGATAAATTTGATTCTCCTCATCTTTGTTAAGGCGCTAGATAAGTGTCAAGTGACCAACAAAAAATACTTAGAAAGATCTGTGAAAATGGGTCTCGTTAAAGTGTGAGTCTGCCAGTAGATTCATTATGACATCGTAGAGACCTACATTTTCAAAACTGCCCATTAAGAGCTGTCAAGATGGACACTTAAAATAGACACATGCCAAATAAGCAGCTACGCCTGAATTTCAGCATTAGACTCTTAGCACCTTTAGTTTCACCATCTGTAAAATGGGGTTGATCATACTCATTGCTCACCTTTGCAAATGCTTTTAGATCTTTTGCTGAATGGTGCTAAGGGCAAAGTATTGTTTTTAATATTCAGCTTTTGTATTAGCAAAGTCTGTCGGGATTTCAGAGGTGTCCATGGTTAATTCATTCTTTTTTCCTGAAGTCCCAATACTACCAAACAGCTTAATAGCTCCAAGTTAAAGAGTGATGTGTTATTCAGTTATTAATGTGTTTTAATTATGAATTGGCTATTAGTTCTATTTGGCCCTTGGCCTATATAACAGGAGAAAAAAATCAAATGGTTGGATAATCTATAGGAAGAAGTATGTTCTTTCCCACCAAATATAGCATTTTAAATATACTTTTTCAATGTAAAATGCTGGAATTATCCAAGGATTATTTTCATATTCCACATACAAGGAGGTTATTGATAGTATGGACAAAAAACCCAAGTCCCTTCAGTATGTGCAGCTGGATGACCTGAATTTAAAACAAGCTAAAGGACTTGGAGTTTCAGAAGTTAAGACAAATGATTTCTTACCTATGTGGATGTGTTTCCTTAACTGTACAATTTGTAATACCTGTCAACTAGTCACTTTGTTGGTTCCATCAAAATCCCTTTATATGTTTTGTATATAACAATAAATTGGTATTTAATTCCTCACAATTTCTGCCATAGCCAATCTTAATTAATTACATACTTAAACATAGAATTTGAAGTGCCACCAGAATTACTGTAAGTGTACAAGGCAGTTTTGTGTTTTCCTTATTAATGACAACAAGTAATGAAGCAGATAAATGCTTGAAAGGAGAAATCTGTGGTTATTTGATGGGGAAATCCCCCAACAACAAGAGATTTGAGAAGATAACCCTTCAGATATACACATTTTCTGAAGAGCAGATGTGAAAGTAAGGGGGTACACCTCACTGTGCAGCTCTGGCCAGAGCCAGCTGCACTCCAGTAAGAACCACCCAGAGCACACTCTTTAAAAAGCCAAAGGGTCGGCTGTTTAAAGAGCCAGCTACAGAGGGCTGGAGTGTGCTCTTTAAAAAGCCATCTGGGACTTCTGGGGCACACTCTTTAAAAGGCAGTGTGTGAAGAGTGGCAGGGATGCGCCATTCTTCCAGCTGGGCTCCTGCAGGCTGGCGCTGGTGACGCCCACAGTCTGGTGAGTCAGCAGCACTGCAGGCAGATTGAAGAGGCCAGCTGATGGGCACTGTAAGGGAGCTGTGCTCTGGGCAGTGTATGTGCAGTCCCTGGCGTGCACTGTTGCCAGAGGCCCTTGGGAAAAAGTCAGAGGGTGTCACACTACTGTCAGTTTCCCTGCAGCAGTGCCCACACAGACAGACCACACTCCCTTGTGGCAGTAGGTAAGGTAGGTAACCCAACTGCAGGGCTCCCTCCATACCACCAGCCCCCCACACCTCCAACCCTTTGCCCTGACTCCTGGAACCTTGCTCACATACCCCCAGCCTCCTGCCCTACCCCCACATTCCCAGCTCCCACCCCTGACTCCTGCAGCTCACCCACACCCTCAGCCACCTGCTCTTCCCCCACCCTCCCTAGCTCCCAGCCCTCCTTGACTCTTGCAGCTCACCACACACTACCAGCCCTCCGCCCTATGCCTTCCCACACCACACCCACTCCAAAGGGAATAAATCTGCATTAATAACAGAAAATCAGAGTTTTGCTTTCATTACATATATTTTACATTACATTACAAATCCTTCAGGTTTCAGTTTTTACTTCTTGTCAGATGGAATAGGTTCACTTCTAGTCTGATGCGAAGTAGCCGTACTGTCTGGGCCTCGCTCAAATGGACAGTAAATGTGGATCTTCTTGTTGAAGCAAAGTATGTTTATACATGGAATATAAAACTATTAGGACAACCTCTCCCACCCTTATTAAATTAGTCTGTGTCAAGTGCACAATTTACAGTAGAAAGTAATTGAAAAAAAATGCCTTCTAAGATACACGCCCTCCCCCCAAGGAGAGGCAAGTTAAAATAGTACAGTAGCTGTAAGAAATTTAACTTACTTTCACCACTACTGAAGAGTGAACTCTTGAGCAGTGCAAACTCTTTGAAGGAAGGAAAGTCTCTAACTCACATGATCTCTTTGAAACCCTCAAAGTGAAGAGTGGGTCTTTGAAGCAAGAACTCCAACAAGGAAGACCACATGTGCATTATCAAAATCTTACTAATTTAAAGGAAAATTGCAGTGATTTACTCTAATGCCTTAATTAGCTAAATAAATATTTACCATACAAGTATACATTTCAAGAGGGGTGTAATAGGGCGTCGTCGCCCGCACTGAAACACCTCCCTGGACATTCAGGCAGGGAGGCGAGGGTAGGACCGAGCAGGGGCGGAGAGACGCAGGGAGTCCCGTTCAGGAAGCAGCAGAGGCCCCAGCAGATGGCAGGGCGAGGGAGGCATCCCAGCGGGCCCTGGTGATGCTCGGGGATGACGTCATTGGGAACGTCATCTCGGGAAGACAGGAGGGGGCACCTGGTGATGACGTCATTGGACACGTCATCACGGGTAGCCGGAAGGGAAATTTAAAAAGGGCTCCAGAGGCCAGAGAGGTGGAGGAGGAGGACGGAGGAGAAAGACACAGGTGGCCAGTGGACGAGGGCAGCAGCAGGGGCTCTGGAGGGACCCGAGGTGAGCTTTAACCCAGGTTGCCGTGAGTGGGCCGCAGAGAAGAGGTGACCCAGGGCGGGGGCGTGGACTCCGAGAGTGGGGGAGTTTAGGGGTTATGACCCCCTCCGCTGGATAAGGACATAGGTCCTTACCTTAGGGCCCTGGGTCAGGGTTCGGAGAGAGGGTGGGCCCGAACCCCCTTCCCCGCCCCTGCACGACCTAAACTCGGCCTTGTGTGGGCAATTCTTCTTTCTTAGTGACCCATGAACTGCTGAGGTACCTAAGCTAGGTGATGGATACTGAGCACTAAAAGGGTGAACTGGGGTTCGGACTTGGACCCCGCGGAGGGAATTAATAACAAGGGGAAAAGATCTTTATTGGAATGAGTTGACTGTGAAAGACTATTTCAATGAAGGCACCTAATATCCCCAAGAAAAACATATTACACTCTAACAGAAACTTCACCACTTTGTAGAAAAACCCCAAACATTAAAAAGTATAAAATTAACAAGTAAGAAATTTCAGCTATATCCCACTGCCATGTAATCCTCATCACACATGATCACACCACTTCACTTATACTGCCTAAATCATCCTGAACTTTGCTCCCTAAAATAGTTGCAAAGGTCAAAATAACAAAAGCCAGAAACAAATCAGTAAACCTGAAAAGGGGGAGAGGGGACTTCAGCCCCACCACACAAATATCTGTCCACATCATGCACGTATCACACCATAGTCAGATTAGCAGTCTGGAACTTGGTTTAGCTCAATGGCCTCTCCACAGTCTTGTGTTGTATAACATCAAGGAGGAGATCTGAGATCACTTCTCAGTCCCACCCTCATTTCTGACACAGGTTGCCAACACCATCTAGTCCACATTACCACCTCAGCTAGACAATTAGTAGCTCCAGTGTTCTGTGACTAGGAGAGGGAGTTCAAAAGGTGATGCCAAAAGGTTCCAGCCTGGAGCAGCAGAACCTTGAGCTATCAACTCAGCATTTCCATGGCAACATAGCAATTATTTTTTTCTAGTGAGTGACAGCTCCCTAGTCTCTTTTCAGAGCTGGAAGCTAGACCAGGAGGTTTGGACTCACTGGGGAGGTATAGCCAGTGTTGCCAACTATCATGCCTATATATGACACATCTCAAGGTATTGTTTATTTTCAAGCCCCAACTCTTGGAATCCTGTGATTAAGTGATAAATTCAGTTTTCATTTTAACAAATCTAGTCCTCATGGTTATGAAGAAAAGCATGCAAACATGGGCTGTCTGCAACCTAAAGGCTCAGAAACCAGAAGGCATACTAAAACCTCTAATTTAAACAAATCTTATGATTTTTCAAGTCTGTCTCATGACTTAAGGGAGGCCCAACTCTTGATTTTTTTTAAAGGAAAACTAAATAGGGTTACAGTGGAATTTTCCCACAGTCTAGTTCAGAGTTTTCACTTAAATCTCTCCACTTAAAATATCATAGGGAGAGACAATAAAGCAATGGCTATTGGACGTTCCCTCAGAAGTCTCATGAGATATCATGAGGTGGTCCCCTGCGTGATTGGATTCCTTGTGAGAGGAAAATATTGATGGGTTTGGATCTAAACATATGTATATGGTTAATCTATATTAGAACTCTAACCAATGTTTCTTGAATATTCTTAATTACGCAAATTTATCTATTTTGAATTATTCTAACCATGTACCCAGTGCTCCCCTTTGGCACCCTGGAATACTAATGACAACTATTATTATCAATGGTCTCTGATTATGATAATCACTTAATGATTTTAAATCAAATGTTCAAATTCCCATAGACTTAATGGATAATTTATAGCCTCAAGCAATTGCATACAAAATGTAATGGGACACATACAGGTTAAAATTGTATATTTTAAATTTATTTGCATTCTTATGTTACTAATATTTAAGATTGTTTAACAAAATAAATATTGAAATCTAATTTATTTGTCAAGGATAATGTTAGTTTATTGCATTGTACAATGAAAATCAGCTAATTAGTGTTAGCATAATCTGGGATTGTAGTCTTTAAAATATTATTTTCTTTAGAGGGCTCTTCTTGTTTTATTGTAAACATCTCTATTGGTTTTACAGCAGGGTTCTTAAAATTGTTTTTACAATTATTCAGAGCATCAACTCTGAGCTGACAGCATCCTTCACCAGATATACTGTCTGCATGTACAAAGCCTTATCACAGTTGCCCACTTAGTTGCTAAATGAAAAAAAGGCATCCTAGAAAATAACCAGAACTGCACAGTTATAGTCCTTTATCATAAAACTCAGAGTAAAAAAAGGCCTATTAAGTTATCAGATCCACACATGCAGTCAGTCATGGTACACATGACAAAGATACTGATAAAAAGTGAACCCCAGAGACAGGTGGAAGTTTCCATTCATGCTTAGCATTCCATAACCACTTTGTATTCACCAGGTATAATGTTTACAATAAAAGCAAAACAATCAGGGAAGGTACAGTACGCAATAGAATAATGTTATTTTACATGACTGTTTCCAAGAGCTCTCAGTATTTTTGCCTTGTTGATGCAGGGTTACAAAGCCTTCATGGAAAAGTTTGTCATAAAATACTGTTTCTGTTGGTCAGTGGCACAAAAAGCAAGAGTAAACAGGCTTTGCACAGATGAACAGAAGGGCTGCTAGTCTAAAGGGAAAGACTCCCTCCAGATCAGTGAGGAGCAGCTCAGTAGTCACTCCACTGTCACACAGTTGCTAGCAGCAGTATTCGCTGCCTCTAAATTAAGCACATATAAATGAACAGCAATTAGCCAATGGATCTGCAAAGTGGCAGGCTCACTATACACTCCCAGCCTGTTTTGCCAAAAGTCCCAGAGCCCCTTCCATAATGCCATGTAGGGCTCACAGAAGAGGAGAAGAGCAACATAGAATGCAAGGGATATGGTAGCGGTCCCAACCACTGGGCCATGGACCAGTGCTGGGCCACAGTACAATACCAGAACATGCCCATGCCTTGATGATTGGCTCAGCAAGAATGTCCTCGCTTAGCCAATGACTTTGCTATTAGCTCTTTAAATTGGACAATGGTAACTGTGTCTTGTCACTTCCATCGAATACAACAGCTAAGAGTTGATCAAGCAAACTTCCATGGATTTCTTTCTTGGAAAGAGTGTTTCTGCAAAAAAGACAATGACACTCTGAAGGATAAAGAGAACATTGGAGACCCCGTGTACAATGTAGAGGATATACAATGCCATGAAAATGCAAAAAAAAACAAAGAAAAGAAACATTCAATCACAAGTATGGTTTTATCGCATGTGGCGATTCACAGGCTCCAAAAGTGTTGAGTGTTATATGTGCTAAAACATTGTTCAATGAAGCAATGAAACCTTCAAAGCTAATTTGGCACTAGGCTATGTCTAGACTATGCTGAAGTTTTGAAAGTGGGATGAGGTTTACACAGCTTTTCGAAAAAGGGGGGTTGCCAAAAAAAAGTGTCCCAACTACTTTCACTTTCGAAAGCTCTGCTTTCAAAAGTGAGATAGGAAGAAGATATGCAAATTCCCATAAAATTTGCATATCCTCTTTTGAAACTTCAGCAGAGTCTAGACAAACCCTTAGAGTCTAAACATCCCGCTCTCAAAGAAAAACAGGTTGATTTCTTTGAACAGAAAAAAAGCTAATCTGAAGGACAAAACCAATTATTTTGCAATACCACGTGTGCCCTCAAACATTGGTGCTTTGAAGGCATCGATTCTAGTAATTCACCAAATTGCCAAAGCTAAAAAGCCTTTTACAATTGGTGAAGAGTTGATTCTTCCTGCTGCAAAAGATATCTGCCATGAGCTGTTTGGGGGAAACAGCAGCTTGAAAAGTAGGACAAATTCCTCTTTCCAAAAATACTGTTGTCAGGAGGATTGACAAAATAGCTGAGGATATCGAGAAGTTGCTGGAGAGGATGAATGGATCTCCGTGGTTTTCAATTCAGGTGGATGAGTCAACAGATATTGAAAACAAGGCAATGCTGTTAGTGTATGTACATTATATTTTTAAGATGACGTGCAAGAAGATTTACTGTGTGCACTTCCCTGGCCTACCACCACAACAGGAGCAGAAGTCTTCAGTGTTTTGGACATTTCAGGCAGGCTCAACTCAATTGTGTTAGAGTTTGTACTGATGGCACTATCTTGATGACTGGATGGCTTTCCAGTTTCACAATCAGGGTAAAAGAAGTGAATGTGAGTCTACCCACTGGGTAAATTCATCGTGAAATTTTGGCAAGCCGAAAACTTTGTCCCAAACTTCTCAATGTTTTGCATGACATGATCCATACCATTAATTATATCAAAATGCATCCATTCAATATAACTAGCTTGTGTCAGGCAAAAAACCTGAATGATCCCACTGATGTGATCTCATCAGTAAGTCATACATTTTCATGTTGTTTAGCTAGACTAGTAGCTAGTGATACCTTGTGCATGATTTTTAACAGTGGTGGAAAGAAAATACTTTGGGT
This sequence comes from Apalone spinifera, assembly GCA_030068395.1. NCBI lineage: Eukaryota > Metazoa > Chordata > Testudines > Trionychidae > Apalone > Apalone spinifera. The sequence continues at coordinate 30,034,920 of JANRFK010001158.1, forward strand.
TGCTAGCGATGTGTTATGTATGAATTTTTAAGGTAGAAAGTGAATACTTTGTGAGGGAATAATAGTTTAAAAAATGTTATAATGACATGTATTGTGCAACGTAAACCAACATGTGACCTCTTAAAATTAATTACCATGATGCATATACAAATAAAATATTTCTATATTGGTCCATCAGAAGTTTTTGAATGAGTTTGCCAGTCTACGGTATAAAAAAGGTTGGGAACCACTGGGATATGGATTATCTCTGGACTCACTCTCTATGCATTAGCCTACACCCCACACCTGTCACAATGGAATTATAGCACTTTGATTTTGCTCAGGTTCTTCTTCTGTGCCCAGAGAGATGGTAGGCAGCATCTGATAATCATCATAAGCTGCCATCTCAAATTGGGGGGAAAAATGTTCACAGAAAAAATGCTCATAACATCATAAAAAAGCACTGTGTCATCATATGGTGATGCAATAATGTTGCACGCGTCAGATAAACTGCCTACATTTTTAAAACTTTTAATGTATGTTACTAGATACTAGGCTATCAGCCAGGAAGAAACATATGAATAAATGGAGAACCCAGAAAAGTAAGTATGAACAAGAAATATTTTCCTTTTTCATATTCAATTAAGAAACATTTTATTTATTAGTGTTTTCATTTGCAGATTAAAGTTTCACTCTTTGCTACTAGGGAACATGGCAAAAGATAACGTGCACATGCTGTATTCGTTATCTCTCAAGAAGTTATGAATATTTCAATAGAAAAATATATGGTGTGTATTCATTAGAAGCACATATGCTTACAAACGGCCCATTATGTGAGTGCTGCACAAAGTTAATTAAAACATAGATTACAACCATGAAATGTCCCTAATCAGATAGACCCATAAATTCCATTCTATTATTTCAAATTCCATTGAAGTCAATGGGAAGGGTAGGGTTAGATCAGGATATATCTCACTAAAATGTAATGAAATTCCATGGTGCGTTCTCAAGGAAAATTTCTAGAAGTATATATTCAAATGCAAAAAACCTCATGTCAGAGCCGAGGTTTCTCAAGTGTATTTCCCTTATAACTATGCACATACTAAAAAGCAAGGAAATTGCAATTTAAGGCAACGTCTCCACCCCACACAATACCATTTGCCAAGAATTAGCTCATTCCCACCTATACACTAAATCCCTTGTCTAACAGACTCACTTTCAATTCTCCAATGTTATCACGCTCAACACTTCTCTCTCCTTCCCCCCCAAGGAACCGGAAACCCCACTGTGATGAACCATCTTATTATTTAATCATTTAGGGCTCATCTGTGCCATTTAAGCATAGCCACACAAAGCTATCCCATCCCAGTGAAACCACCAGTAGGCATGTAGTCTTAAGGAGGCAGACTTCTTCCTATCACTCCCAGGCTGTCAGTTGTTGCACAGTCATTAATACAACTCTTTGCAGGGGGAGAGTAAGCTGTTTCTTACACACAGCCAGCCAACTGTACTAACTGTTGGAGCAAGGAGGAGCTCCAACTACAACTGTATTAGAGCAATGATACTCAGAGCATTCGTATCATTCTCTTCGCAAGCATTTAAGGGAGTCTGGAGGTTCAGATTCTGCCCATACAAGAGGGTGGAAGTGGAGGCCCTGTACACCTTCTCTTTTATTATGCACCTGCACATAGGCCAGGAAGTCTCAGACCCCTAATGGCAATTTTAATATTGAAATTATAAGCCAAGCATCTTTATGTACTTCCATGGCCTTTGGATCAGGCCCTAAAATGTTCCCACTTCTTCCCTTGGTTTCTGTAATGAACTTCTGTGATAAAAATTCCTAAGCAGACTCAATTACATTCCGTCAGATACTATATGCATTTCAAAGCAGAACCACGCCAGTGTTTAGCGAATCTACTGAAAAAGGAAGTATTCGAAATTTTTCAGTAATAAGGCCTTTTCTAGAAATGTAACAATCATTTTCAAACTAAAGACTTTAGTCACACACTCTTCTTTTCCAGACACGATGAACTGTATGAAACTGACTTGGATGAAGAAATCCTTCCTGAACAAATGATGTTAAAAATGAATGAAGACAGTGATTCTGGTGAAAAAGATAAATGTTTTGATAGATCTGACACTGCACATTCTGCAACCAAGTTTGATCCTTCTGAGAAGCCATCTGTTCAACAAGAAATGGCTGAGAAAGCATGTATGAAATCTATTAAGCTGTTCACTTATCACAGTCTAAGCTAAAATATGTTAGAAAAAGGAAATGCTAGCAAATAAACTGAATTTTCCAAGTATTCACTATTCTGGTGTAAATTTCCCCATGAAATCAAAGAAGGTTTTGCCTGTGTGAAGACAGCAGGATAGAACACTATAGTCTGTATCCTAAGTAGTTAAGATTAGATGTTATATAAAACATGCAAGTACAAACCTTGTAAATGTTGTTCTTTGAGATCTTTGGCCCACCTGGATCCCATTTATGATGCAGCTACACATCTTGCATAAGAGTTCAGAAGTTCTTGCATAAGAGTTCAGCTTAGAGTCAATTTGAACATGGACTGCAGGCTTGATCTTCTAAGTTTGGCATCTACTCTAGATGTCACACTAGTGGTAAATGGTTGCTCAATGTGCATACTGAGGACCACATGGACATTTTGTGGAGCACCAATGATTGGACTCTGCTGAAGCATGCTGCCAAAGGAGTAAGAGTTACCTAGCATGGTAGCTGAAATTATTGATCTAAGAAATCTTGATATCCTCATTTTTTTTTTGAGGAAAAATGGCTCTCTCTCAAAAAGGGTTTTTTGTGCAAAAAGGAGCCATCTACACAGCTCTTTTTTTGCAAAAGGGATCCGAAAAGGAAAGGCAAATGAGTGACATAGGCAAATGAGCATTCCATTTGCATTTCCTCTTGCAGAAGAAGCTTGTAGTATAGACTCAGCCTATATGCTAAATTGTGTGGCATCAGAAATGCCACTTTAATTGATAAATGAGGGAGGGAGCAAGTAGGCAGAGGTTCAAATGAAGGCTCCATAAGTGAAGAAAGTCCCAAGAAGGTGGTATTTCCCTAATCCATGGATATGTGCCTTTAAGAAATGAGTTGCATGAGAAATTCCAAAGAACCTTGGAAAGGAGGATGAAAGGCTGAGATCGCAGCTGAAGAGTTGTCTGAGTAGCCTTGATTCAAAGAGCAGCAGGAGTCCCTGACTACTCCAACAGTTGAGCTTGGAAGGTTTTGTGCTTCTTAGGTGAGTAAAGAGCTCTGTGTCACAAGAGCTCCCAACATTAGGTTAGGTAGATCAGAGTCTGACTTGGGTCTTATAGAGAGACAAGGAAAGTGAGGTGATTCCTTTGATGGACAAATGTCTGTTGATGAGAGGGACAAGCTTTTGAGCTACACAGAGCTCTTCCTCAGGTCTGGGACAGGTACTTAGAGCATTAGAGCTAAATGCAGATTGTTTAGCACAGGGATGTGCAATAATTTTTGATTGGGGGGTATTAAAAGCATTTGGTAAGTGGTCAAGGGCCACATTCTTCCACGATATTAATGAAGGCAGTGTGGGGTCTGGGAGGGAGGTTGGGTGTGAAGGAAGCTTGTGGTAGGGTAATGGAGTGGAAGGTATGGGTGCAGGAGAGGATTGTGACCTGGAGAAGAGATGCAGGAGTGGGTGCAGGATCTGGGAGGGGATTGTGACCTGGGGTGGTAGTGCAGGGGTTTGGGTTGTGATCAGGAGCAGGGGATTGAGGGGGAGTATGAGTGCAGGAACAGAAGTGGAGAGGAGTTGGGCTGTGACCTGGGACAGAGGTGCAGGAGGAAGGGGCTGAGGTTCCAGGTGCAGACTTTGGCCAGGAGATGCTTACTTCAGGCAGTTCCCAGCCAGCAGCCCAGTGGAACCCTGAAGCATACTCCCTGCTTTCCATGCCTCTGCATGCCAAACAAAGCAGCCAGCTCTGGGGATGAGGTGCCCAGAGGGGTTCTTTGCATGCTGCCTGCAGCACTGCAAACAAGGGCTGGGCAGCTCCCATTGGCCAGTTTCTTGTGGCTTTGTGGGCAAGATCCAGCCCGCGGGCCATATTTTGCCCACCTCTGGTTTAGCATAAGGTGAAGTAGCCTGTTAACATTCTTCAGTCATAGGACAAAAAAAAGAGATTAGTGGGCTACAGCTTGTTCACATGAGTCATAAATCCAATATGTGCATTAAAACAATGATTTGTAGTATGTATAAAGTTAAGGGTTTAAGTTACCCAAGGTCATCTTTTGAAGAAGTTGTCCAGGTTTTCTTTGAGGATGAGCACCATGCAACTATGAAGTGATAATTTTATGAAGAACATTCACCCTCAAGTGATGTGCTGATTTTGTCTTTAAGCATTTTTCCATGTGAGCTCTTTCAAGAGCATAATTGCTCGTTTCACAAGACAGTTGTTAAGAAACTGGCTTATGATGATGAGGTTGCTGAGGTTGGCTAAAAGAGGGAAATTCAGGGAAGATTTCTTTCAGGACATGGTCTATATCAAGCAGAGTTTGTAATTGTTTAAGCATATCCCATATTAGTTCCAATGTGAAGAGGCAGTTGACAACTACGATTGTGGAACTGAAATGTATTTATTTTCTGTATTGAAAAAGGTTCTCCTGGGCGTATTTGGATGGCTCATTCCAAAATGTGATCTCTCTGTATGGTGATGTGTCCTGGTTTGGTGAAGGCAGTTCTAAATAACAAGACTAATAATCAATAGCCAACCTCAATGACTGACTAAATAAGGACACAGTGTTCCACTGTCAAATTGTGTTAGAAGGGACTGAGGGTGAAATAGGCCATGTAGCAACCCATTTATGCCAAACAGGCAGGTCTGCAGGCATGCACAACCCTTATTAGCTGACACTTCTGAATTCTTGTGCCAGAGATGCTGCCACGCCATAATTGGGTGCCTCATAAATAGGAATGGAACTAAGGAAGAAAAGTTGTTTGGTTGGTTACTTTTAACAAACAGATTTTAAAAAATTGCATCTCTTGCCTCCTCACTCCACAATGAGACTTACCCCACTCAGTTCAATAATCTTCTTGAACTGATGCAATGCAAACCTGGCAATGTTTTCAAAAACCGCCAATTACAGGTTTGTCCGTCTCTTCATTTCAACAACACTGCATGACCATTTTTCCCATAGTGATCACCTTGAGCAGAAAACTTGGTTATAAGTTCTGTCTGATGGTAACAGAAACATTAATTTGTTAATTCCCTAATGAATTTGTTACTGGCTTTTAGTCCTAGATTCAGTTTTTGGTGAACTGCCTCCAAAATCACTCATCAAGACCAATCTTCTCTTCACAAAGCCTACACGTCCTAAACAAAGACCACAAACAAAGTGGTATCCATTTTTTATCAGCAAAAAGGTAAGCATCTGACAACTAAACTATGGAGTAAGTATAGGGACAGAAGTGTTGTTGGTTGTTTTTCCTTTATTTCTATAGCAAATTAGAAACACAGTGAAATGCAGACACAATTGTGGCCATTTTAAGTGACATTGTAAGCTTTTAAAATTGAAGATCAAACCTCTGGTTTTCAGACAGCATTTCTTCCTGAAAAATCATACTCCTTTCAGGTGTAAAACTGGACTGTTAAGATTTAAAACCTTTGAAAATCTGAGTTTTTGAATGTAAATACAACCCATGGGCCAGATCTGGTCTGCAGCCCAGCAGGAGCCTTGAGCAGGCTTCCTGCTTTCTGGGCTGTGCTTGTAGCACAAGCAGCATGTGCTTGTAGCACAAGCAGCATGTGCAGGACACACACTTCCTCCTGCTCCCGGTGCCCATGGCACATAGAGAACATATGAGCCCCTCAGAAGCTAAGAAACACCAAAAATGCCTTATAGAATGTGTAACTTTGTAGAAGACTTAGTAGTTATTTGCAAGCCATTATACTTCATTACAAATATGCAGAAATGCTGTTAATTTTTTCCATCGGTAAGAACACTAATAATTTTATGTCAATAACAGTAAAAATTGTCTTAAACAACCAAAGAGGTCAACAGACGATGATTTCTTAGAACACATCAGCTTTAACCTAACAGTGAACAAAAGTGTATAGGAAATCCTAGAGATGTTTGAAAATGGTTGTCTAAGTCCAGACATTGGGGTTATCAACTGGATAACCACTTATCCAGTTGATAACCCCAGTGGTTCTTACTGCAGTTGTACATGTATATACTAATTGTAATTCAGCTGCTTTTGTTGTAGCCTTGCAAAATTCTACCTATCTTGTGGCAATTAACCTTTTTTGACTGACTAAACTATGGCATTTTTTTCTATTCACATTAAAAGTGTGTGATTCTTTTGTGCCTGGTAAATATTCATAACAATTTTGCAAGGCTGTTTGGTCTCCTTTCTGGATATTAAAATAACAGCGAACTTTAATCTGTCTGCAAGAGCCAGATCAGGTGCTCTAGCTACTTTTGCTACTTTAACAATTCCCAGCTAAGTCTTAGAACTACCCATTCAAGCTGGCACAGTAAAACCCTGGAAACTAGCTAATGCTGATCAGATATTTCACATAAAGGTCAATGAAACCCTGCTGTATGGCATTTCTACAGTAATCACAGGGTTCAGGTTAATATATATAGTCCTTAACATACAGACAGACAGACAGACCAGTGTACCAAGGACTTCCAAGAGCGCATGTAGGTATCACCATATGCATTCATTTCTGGGTATATTTTGATATTTCTTTGCCGATGGGGTGTGTGTGTGTGTGTGTGCGTGTGCGTGTGCGGTGGGGTTAACCACTTGTATATTAAGCCTGTGATTTATGCCCATGCTTATTGAATTAATAAGAATGGGTGCCTCTGAAGTGTGATTATATGTACTATATTCCTAATAGGCTTTTCTCTCTGGTAATTTAAGACTGTTGCAACTGATGGAGGGACACATCAGGAAGCGAATGCTGATGATCTGGAAAAGGATGATCAATATAAAAACGTGAGAAAACGTTTTATGCGAATTGGTGGGATGCTGGCCATGCCTGTGCCTGTGCCAGGCCCACTCTTCACCAGTGAGGAACAGTTACTGTGAGCAAGACTCTCAGCAGTGCAGGCACGCTTCACTCATTTAGGCTGCATTAGACTGCTTCTGCTTCAGCCTGTGCAATAAACCCAAAATCCAAGTGGTGACTCTGAGGAACATTAACTTCATTGTGCACCCTGCTTGGTTGCTATTTTCTAAGCACTGTTCTTCTGCAATGTTACCTGCTGTGGAACTCTGACAAGACCCCATTTAGTTGTGATATAAAGAAGCTGACAAATTCTTTTCCTTGTGGTAGTTTTATGTCACATTATTTGTTAAGCACTAGCATTGTATAGGAAGCTGTACAAGCCACACAAGAGGGGGGACAGTCCTTGTCCCCAAAAGATCTTACACTCTAAATAGACAAACCCAAAAACTCACTGGGAGATAACGGTATTTCTATCTCAAAAGATATTTTGTGTGGGAGACATCATTGTTACTAGCATGAGTTAGTTATTATTTAATACCTTCATTTCACCTCCGCTGAAGAAATGTGTTATTGAAGCCCAATTTCCATAGGTGGACATAACAGGATGTCCAAATCCAATGTTTGGATGTTAAAACCAGCACATGGGTGCATAAATTCCTGTTTACAACCTCAGTGGTTATAGAACTAGGACAGGTATGAGATTTGCACTCCCTTTTAAATGTACATATACTTGACAATGGGAATTTGGGGAACACAACACTGGAGGAAAATGGATCTCATATACCTTCATTAATAGTAAGATCCATTGAATAGAATAATTTTAGTGTAAATCTAATATAACTATCTCCCTTAACACAATTTGTGGTGGACTGCATGTAGTATATGTTTTCCCACTTCAGTATTAGACTTCATTCAACAGAACATTGGAAATTGTGACTTTCATTATGACCTCACATAAAAACTAGTTGCAAGAGGGGTAGATTGTCTTTGAAGAAAATGAGAAGACAAACCTTTTGGAGTCAGATTGTATGGAGCTGGGGGTAGAAAAAGAAGTGAACTAAAAAGTAAATACAGTAGAACCTCAGCATTACAAAACTGACTGGTCAACCACACACCTCATTTGGAACCAGAAGTACACAATCAGACAATCATGGAGACCACCAAGAAAAAGAAGCACAAGTATAGTAGTATGTTAAATGTAAACTACTGAAAACAAAGGGAATGCTTAAAAAAGATTTGTAAAGTAAAGAAATTGTATCTGGGCTTGTTTCAGTTTAAATTAAGATAGTTAAAAGTAGCATTGTACTTCTGCATAGTAAAGTTTCAAAGCCATATTAAGTCAATATTCAGTTGTAAACTTTTGAAAGAACCACCATAATGGTTTATTCAAAGTTATGAACATTTCAGAGTTACAAATTATTTCTATTCTCAATGTGTTCATAACTCTGAGTCTGTAAAATAACAGACTGCTGCATTTTAGAAAGAGGTTTAACAAAGATTCTAGATGTAGGTAAAATTTAGATACTGGCTAAGAGAAGATCAACTCCTGCGCAGGTCTCTAAGTAGCAGTTTTGCCGATCTAATTTGCTCCTTAAATGGGTATTTAAAAAACTGGCCTATCCATGCCTGATTTCCCACTATTTAAACTGCAAGTCAACTTTCAGATATTGCAATCTATGAATGATAGCATATTTAATAAGAGGTGCTGAGAAAATATACTTTTCCATTTGCAATACTGTGGGCTATATGCTCTTGTGGTTTGCATGCCAAAAAGCGAAGTAGCAACTACCAACCACTATTAGTAGAAACTCTGTTGTGGAATTCTACACAATGTTCTAATTCTATAGTTTGAATTGTGAGTGCTACCAGAGCACTGTGCAATACAAAAATGGTTGCACAGAGAGGATCTGAAAACATGAGTAAAAGGTAGTATGACCTGAAGAAGTGTGGGATGCATCAATGCACAATAATGCTACCCAGAAAAATAAATTTAAGAATGTAACAAGTTCATTATCGAAAAGTGCAACATTTTAATGCATTAATAATATAAGAACATCCCCAAATTTCTGCAAAAGGCAAATTATGATGTGGTTAGTTATTGATATTTGTAACAAACATTGAAACGAAAAATGCTGTTACCAGCCATCTTTCAGAATCATTGCAGCCTCCTCAGGAGGTTCAGAAATGACTGACCTTATTAGCCCTATTTTAACTGTCTACACTGGGAGTTTTGTATGTAGAGGATTTGGAGGACTACAACCATAGGTTGTAGCTGATCCACAATGAATGGAAAGGGACTTTTTTCCTTAACTATCAGCAAACTGAGCAGCACAAAATTCATTCATTTTGCTTTAATTAAGCAGTGACAGTTGAATGTCTCATGAAATCTCAAGCTTTCATGAAAGAAAATCTAACCTTGAATTGCTATACAGTAAAACAGCTCCATAGATTACATTTTCTCTTTTGAAATCATTATTCTTTCAATCCTGTAAGAGTCACTAGGGCTGCGTCTAGACTGGCCAGTTTCTGCGGAAAATCAGCCGCTTTTCCGCAAAAACTAGC
>JANRFK010001158.1:30044553-30074222 GCA_030068395.1 Apalone spinifera
CCCCCCCCCCCCACATACCCTCCCTCGAGTAGTTGTGAACTGCCTGGCAGCTACTATCCAGGCAGTTCGCAGCTAAGGACTGATACACCAACTTATAATAAAACTTACCTAATTAGAAAATACAAGACATTTTATGTCTGGTAATTTCTAAATTTTTCCCAGACAAAATGCTCAAATACCAGATTGTCCAGTACAAAACCCGACACCTGGCCACCCTACCCTGCCTTGCACCTTCCCTCCTAGACAGCTACCCTACCCCCAGTCTGCTCCTGCTCCCACCTCCTGGTGTGCCCTTGCAGAGCCAGGTCCCCCAAACCCTGGCCCAGGCTGGGTGGAGGATGCAGCTGGATGAAAACTGAAAATTTATTCATTTTTCATTATATGTGTCTATATTTTTGGGCTGCAAAAAATAGTACTGAAAAAAACAGGTTCCAACTAAAGTAAAAAGTTTGGGAAACCCTGATCTAGCCAGCTTTCTATCCATCTTACAGTCCATTTAGCCAATCCATATTCCCTTAACTTGCTGGCAAGAATATGGTGGGTGACTATCAAAAGCTTTGCTGACGCTGGCACTGGGGGCTTTGGAAGGACTAGAAACAACTTATTTGAATATTCATCATTTGCTTAATGAATGTTACTGGTCCGCCAAAAGCTCATGAATGGATTTACTGGTCCCTGTGTCAAAAAGTTTGGGAACCCCTGATTTAGACAATGGTGGTGTTCAAGTTATGCTAGGTGTTTCCCCAACTGGAGCAGGTCAGTAACCGGCATTTCTGTCCAGCAGAGCACTCCAATATTTTTATTATTTTTCATTCTTATCTGGAGTGAAAAGTCAGCATTTTCAAATTACCCACACAATGAAAATTAAAAAAAAAATCAATTCAGGACCATTAGACAGTCTGTAATGCAATGAAAAAGTTCAAATGAAATTGACTTTTACCCCACCTTCATGTTTTGTTAAAATCAGCGTACCACAAAATGCTTTGATTTCAACAAAAGTGCATTTTTCAGTGGAAAGCTGTTCCACTTACATTGCCTGACCAGCTGTAACCAAACACAGCTGAAGGCAGGCCCTAATCCAAAGAGGTTTCAGTTTAAAACTGCATGGAGACAAAGCATGGGGAAAGGGATGGCATGTGCATCAAGAAGAAAGATTCCGATACCTTCACTGTTACTGAGTAGCATCTGACTCTTCAAGTAGTCTTATTCTCTTCAGTAGCAACAGATTGGCAGAGAATCATAAAATATCAATCACAAAAGCTAAAGGAGAATAAGATGTTAACCAGGAGCCCTCTATCAATGTTACTAGGGGGCTGCGCCCCTTGTTTGCTAGGCTTGCCAACCCCGTGTCCACTGTAGCTGGATCATAGCCTCTCCTCATACCCAAGCCACAGCGAGGTGAATGACTGCCACCAAACCTTTCTGAGGTCAGATAGGCTTGGACCATGGGGCCTGACCCAGGCTTGAGGCCAGAGGCTGGTCACTATAGCTAGATGGGGCCTGAGCCCCAATTCAGGCCTTGTAGGCCAGGCTACATGTTAAATAAAGTAAAATATGTCCAACACAAAAAAGGTTTCAACATTGTCTTTATTTATGGCACGGATGGGAACCTTTTCTGAGTTGGGGCCACTGATCCACAGAAAAATCAGATGGGGACCACACAACTGAGAAGGAAAAAAGCCCTTCCAAAAACCCCCAACCCTAACTGATAGGCCCCCAACTGAAACACTTTACTCCCCTGGTGCTCCAGCCCCATGGAATGGAGTAGGACTGAGGTTCAAGGCCTCAAGCCAAATTAACACTTCTGGGGTTCCAGGGTCAGTGGATTTTGTGGGACCCCTACGCTCTGGGGTGAGGCCAAAAATAAGGGGTTCAGTGTGAGAGACAGGGTTGTCAGTGAGTGGAATAGGAATGAAGGAACTGTACAGGTGGTGGGATGCAGGAGAGGCTGAGGGTGTGAGGTCTAGCTGGGGGGGGGGGAGAGGGTGAAGGAGCAGGGAGGGTGGAGGGGGAAGGGGGCAGGATCAGGCTTGGGGGCAGGGTGTCTAGCTGGGGGAGGATGAGGGGCAGGAGTGGGCTTGGGGCAGGGTGGCTGGGCGGGTGAGGGGGCAAGAGCTAGCTTGGGGTGTAGGGTCTCAGCAGGGGGTTAAGTGAGGGATTGGGGGTGCAGAGTCTGGGAATGAGGGGCACGAGGCACTTACGGTCTTCAGGCCCTGCACTGATCCCATTAGCCAGAATCTGGCCAATAGGAGCACAGGGAAAGCCTCCAGTGTGCTTGTACACAGCTGTTCCTTCAGCCCAGGATGGGGAGAGCTTCTTCCCCACACAGCGGGTTGGGGCTCTCTCTTCGCATCTTGCTACCCCTTCGCACCCTCTACACCGCAATGGGAAGCCAGCACTGGTGCTCCAACCATGTGGAGGAGGAGGAAAGAGGAGGCTACAGTGCCAGACAAAAGGGGCTTGGGCCACTCAGGTCAGTACTGCAGGGCACCTCCTCTTCTGCCTTGCAGAAGTGCTGCTTGCTGCTGCTGCAGCCCTGTGCATGGCTGGGTCTGAGTGAGGACATCTGGGGGCTGGGCTTGGGTCTCATCGGAGTGGCTCGGTGCTGGGCTCAGGATGTGGCCACTAGGGGCGCAGCGGAAAATAGGGTAGTGGGCAGCTGGGGGGCCCTAACCCTGTGCCTGGTGCTTCTCTTGAACCTGCTGGCCCAGCAGCCTGTGAACACCAAGAACAGCAGCGGAGTTGCCCTGAAGCAAGTTGTGGTGCCACAGGGCATGGAAGCCTGCCTCCATTTCCGTCATGAGTAGGCTGTGTCCTGGGCCTAACACCAGCTGAAGCAGTCCATGGGCCTGGGGACAGGCCACCCCGAGAGGCTGCAGCCAGAGCTGAGGGAGAAGGACCCTTGGAAGGCAGTATATGCCCAAGCTAGGCTGCCAGGTGGCTTTGCCACCCCCGAAAAGTGTCTGGGCAGCAAGTCAATGCAAAGGCGGAGCCTGTGGATGCAGTAACAAGATGATGTCATTCTGTCATCCCACAGGAGAAAAATAATTTTATATATAAATACACACACACACACACACACACACACACACGTGTGAGAGTTACCCGGTGTTCCTCAGGAAAGTGGAGGAACAAAATTTAGAAAAACAGAAGTCAATTCCAACTACTTTAAGTGACTCTCCTTGTGCTTTGTCAGTCTACATTGTTGAAATATAAGTTGACAGTTGATATAACTGAGGGGAGGGAGGAGAAAGGGAGCCACACGCCTGCCACCAGCGCCCAAGCCTGCCCTCCTCTTCCTTGTCCCTCCGCGGGCCTTAATGAGTGACTGGCCCCACCGCTTCCCCCCAGGAAGCTGCTTCTCCCCGCACTGCCAAGCTCCGTGCAGCCCCAGGGAGAGTTGTCGGTCTCTCATCTCTTCCCTCCCACAGTACCTTAAAGCTTTCTCCTGGATAAAAGGTTATTCCACGCAAAGTTTAGTTGCAGTAGCTCTTATAGTGTCCAAGTTATTAGTGCACAAACATTCTCCTTTATATATATACACACACACACACACACGCAGTAGAGTGCAGATAATCCAGCACCCTTGGGACCTAGGGGTGACGGATTATCGCATATGCCGGAGTATCGGGAGGTACTCCGGCGGGGTGCTGTGACAGGTCTCCTGGGACCTGCACTGCCTGGGGGAGGAGGGAGGGGAACTGTGTGCAGAGGGGCAAACCCTCCTCCATGTTGCAGGGAGGGGGTGGAAGCCCCATGCAGCCAGCTTGCAAGTGGCGGCGAGGGGGCGAGAGGCAGGCAGCTGTTTAAGGCGGGCGGAGGTCGGCGGGGAACACTGTCTGCCTCTCGCCCCCTCTCCACCGCCGCCACCACCACTCACAAGCTGGTGGCTGAGTTTCCCCACTTGCAAGCCAGCTGCGTGGGTCTTCCACCACCTCCCCACAACACAGTAGAGGGTTAACCCCTCGCCGCATCCCCACCCCCCACCTGCCTGCCTCTCGCCCCCTCTGGGCAGCTCCAATTATCCGGCTGGCCAGAGCACTTCCGGGTTCTGGCCAGTTGGTTCCGGACCATTGGAGTTGGTGCCGGACCATTGGAGTTTTACTGTACTTACACACACACACCCAACAGAGTGAAGATTAAGTACAAACCCTGAGATCTGACCAGGAACAGATTGAGACCTTGATGAATGCAGTTTAGTAGAAGGGAATGTATGGAAGTCACATTGGAAGGGATCCAGGGTTAAACTGGAATTAACTTCAAGGCAATGGTTGCAGGCTGTACTGTTAGATTTTGACTTCTTTATCTTTCCTTGGTGACTCATTGGAGTGCTAGCCTGATAAGATATAAGTGAATGGTGCCTGAGCAACAGGAGAAAGGGCTTGGGTCAGACTTAAACCTCTGAAAGTAGCTCATTTTTGTTCCCTACTAAAACACCTGACAAAACACTTTAAAAAAATACTTCAGGAAAAAGATATTCAAAACCTCTACTTAAACTGAGAGCAGAGAAAGCTCCTTTTCTAGCTCTCTTGACAAGGGAAGGGGAAAAAAACTGTCCGTTACAATTCTGTAATTAAATAACCCTAAATCCTTTCAGGCCTCCTCTAGATTGTGAAAAACTAAAAAGGGCACAACACCATTTGTTTGTTTTGCAGGCCACCTTACTAAACCTAACGAGTAACTACAGGTTTTGTGCAGTTAATTAACTAATAAATTCTCTTAAAACTGTCACCTTTCATTTTTAACAAATTCATTTTCAGAAAGTGTAATTTGCTGATGCATGAATAAATTATATAATTCCCCACAAATCTGTGAATGGCAAACCTTAACTAAACTTGGCACCAATGTCTTGACAGAAAAAAAGACATATACCTGCAATAGATTTTCACTATTGCGTATGTTCATACGTATTTCAAAAACATTTCTCAGCTGTCTGTTGGACAACTATTCAACACTTCTGATGATTGCAGTCCCGTGTACAAAGAAAATCAATATCAGGGTACACACTGTCAGTATGGAGAGCTGTTTGATCTATCCCATGGCAAAGAGATTCTAGCATCATGCCATTCTTAATAGAAATAATTACAATGAGATGTTCACCATTGCCCAGGTAGTTTCTCCAATTTAATGAAAAGCTCTGGGATCTTCCATTAAGACAGTTGATGGACAGAAATTAAGTCTATTTAATAATCTGTGCTTTTAAAAAAAACAAATAAAATATTTCACACTTTCATAAAGTGCCATATTAAAAAAAACCCTTCATTTTAATATGCTTTGAATACAAGAAGAATTCAAATTCCATAATGAAGTGTAAGTTATGGAGCAAAGAGTGCAGTATTTTCAAGGATACATGAATACAAACTGGAATTCATTTAGAAAAGTTCATCTATTAGTTATTTACTTCTAACTAACTCTCCGAAGTGGACTGCCCACTGCATGAATGATTTGTCTGCATTTCCCTTTAATAATATTCCTACTCTCTTTATGATGTCATCTGCCAAGCTTTAACACTCTAACACCATAAGATCCAGCTACAGGGGATATGGCCACAGCACGAGAGTAAGTTCTTGTGAATATTAGGTTGAGACAAAAATGTCCGAGTGATGGAACTTGTCTTCATTCAGGATTAATGTCTGGAATTTTTGAGGTGTTTTTCCTCACATAAAATCAGAGATTTTAGATAAAACACCACATTTAAAATGTGTGTTGAAAGTGGTGAGAAGAAATTACTCTGATGTTACTTACCCCTTTTGATCCGAGCAGTTAACCATTATTTGGGGTCTTCTAAGTTGTTCCATTTAGAAAAAGAAATTGATGATTGAGTCAAGTATTTTCTGGTACTAAGTACCTTTTTATTCATGACTGAAGGACAGTTAGAATCCAATATTTTGATATATTCTGCAATTCACATCCCCATAGTCCTCATGATGATGCAGTGTAGACAGATCCTCAGTCTGTTTTGCCTCTGCTACACCCACATCCCACCCAAAAAACAATGTCCACGAAGGATGTCTGTCAAGGTCATTCACATTTCTGAGTAATCTTTGTTTTCGCCATGGATGCAAGCCTATGTTTTATGTTGGGAGACTGCTGATATTTCAGTTTCTTCTTTATATTCATCCTAAATGAAAGGCAACAGTTACACCCAACCCACAACAAGAAGATTAGACTTGCCTCACAATGATACTAATCTATACAGGCTTTCCTAATTTTGACAAACAAGTGAGTGCAGGTTCATATGATTTTTAGCTACATATTGAGATACAAAAAGCAAACCAAAAGGGTGAGGGCGCTGAATCTTTCCCTTAAGCCAACTAGCCATTCAGCGTGAGGATTGCCAGCTCTATGACTGGCACCACACCACTTTGCTAGGCCAGATACTTTATGATACCTAAACCTCGAGCTGGCCCCGGGCATGAATGTCACCAAGAGTGAGCAGGGATTAAGTTGAGCCAGTCAGCATGTGTTAACGCTAACCACATAGGCTATGTCAGCAGCACTGTAATCAAAGACTCTTCGCCTAGGTCACGTGACTTGAGTTTGGGCTCACATGGCCAAGAATTGCAGTGTAGACATTCATGCTCAGACTGTAGCCCAGGCTCTGAAACTCCATTTATGGAGGAGTAGGTCTCAGAATCCAGGTGTCTGCCTGAGTTCAAACAGCTGCACTGCTATTTTTGGCCCCACAAGCCACTGTCAGTTGATCCAGGCTCTGAGACTTGGCAATGCAGGTTTTTTATTATAATATAGATGCATCCCATACATTCTAACTAGCTAGGGGGCTGGAAAATCCCTTCTTCATGGTACAGTAACTATTCCTTACTCCCCCAGCCTCTCTAATGCAGACCAGTAGGAAGGCTTGGATCTTTTGTATTAAAAATACACTGACATGAGTACTATAGAAATA
This sequence comes from Apalone spinifera, assembly GCA_030068395.1. Lineage (NCBI taxonomy): Eukaryota > Metazoa > Chordata > Testudines > Trionychidae > Apalone > Apalone spinifera. The sequence continues at coordinate 30,051,461 of JANRFK010001158.1, forward strand.
TAGCAAGCAACCATATCCACCTCCATCTCTCCCCTTGCAGCAGGAAAAACTACATTGACTGTTTTGTTTATCACAAGTTAATTGGAATATCTAGCCAATATACTCTCCATATTATACTCTAAGACAAGGGTGGGCAATAATTTTTGACCAGGAGCCACTTCAGAAATTTTTGAGTGGCCCCAGGATGTCTTGGAAGGGGCAAGGCCTCAGGTGGAAGGGGCAGGGCCAGGACACTTCTGTACTTCCCTGCCCACGGCCCTGATTGGTCTGTGGGAGAAGGAGCATGTGAAGTCTTTGCTCCCTACCCCCACCCAAGAGAACCACCAGCTGTTCTGAACAGCTGGCAGTTTCCTCTAGGCACCCATGCCCCTGGCAATGGGAGGAGACTTCATGCACTCCTCCCTTGCCCCCAGGTCAATCAGAACCTGGGGGCAGAAAGAGCACTCAAAGTCTGTCCCCACCCTGAAAGGGAGTACCGCACTTAGAGTCACCTAAGAGGCAGCTGGTGGTTGACTAAGTGCAGAGCCCCTTGCATGGTGGGAGGAGACTTCATGTACATCAGGGTCTGGGGGGAGAGGGAGTGCGAAGTCTCTCGCTCCCTGCCCTCCAAAGCTCAGCACTTAGAGGCAACTGTGGTGGTTGACCCTAAGTGCCTCACACTCCCCTGTCCCTAGGCCCTGATTGGCCTTGGGGCAAGGGAGTGGCAGAATCCCCTCAGACTGGACCTGTGGAGGCCATTTTGCCCACCCTGCTCTAAGACATAAGAAACACAACAAAAAAGGCTGCTAAAAGCCTAGTAATGATAGTTATATGCTGAATTTTTTCCCATGAGGAAAAATCTCTCACATACAATTCTTTCATTTCAAAGCCTGGCAAACCTCTCCATTATCAGTGTTGGCCAAAGATGGATAGTCTTTAGCCAAATCAGCTCATCCTGCTGTGGCTGTAGCTGTGAAGATCTATACAAATTATGTAATCATGCAGATATGTGATGGGTCCATGATTTTCCTAGGCTTAGACAACACTACAGAGTTAGGTCAACGGAAGGCAGATAAAATAATAGTCTATTCTAAAATTTTGCTCCAGTTGATGCAACTGTCCTGCTACATCAGCTTAATAACTCCATCTCCATGGTAGTTTTAGAGCCAATGTTGACATAATTAGGTCAATACAGTATCAGTGTAGACCAGGAGTGGGCAGTAAGATGGAAGCGGTTTACCAGGGTTAGCTTCCAACAGCTCCCATTGCTGAGGAACCGTGATCCATGGCCAAAAGGAGCTGCAAACATCTGTATCGCAGATGTGCAGGTAAATAAAGCACCAGCAGAGCCTCAGGGGCTAACCCTGGAGAACTGCATTTGGCCTAGGTCCACTTATGGTGTAGACACTATTGCTTACATCAACAGCTACTGGCATTCAGAAGATGTCCCACAATGTGCCACTCTGACAGGACAATTCATACAAGTGCACCTTGTGAAGACGTGCACATCCAACAAAAAGAATAAAGTGTAGACATGTAGAAGTGATGTCACTAATATGGTAGCTGTATGCCGATCTAAGTTAGGTTGACTTAATTTTCTCTTTTTTTAAAGAGTAGAAAAACTGCTGTCTAACCCAGCTATGTTCTGCACTCAGAACAAGCTAATTCATATTTCCATATCAGCTTTTTGCTTCTTAGCAAGAAGGCATGCCAATGAAGGAGGGAGTAACAGAAAGCAGGAAGAATTAAATCAGAACAAAATGACAGCATGCCTGTCCACTATAGTATCCAGAGGCCAGTAAAGATATCAACACACTGCAGAGGAAGAAACTGAAGGGAAAGTTGTTTAAAATGACATTACCCACAGAACCAAAAATCCCACTAAACTCAATTGGACTTTAGGTATGCAAGAAATGTAGGATCAGCACACAAAATTCAAACTTCAGTGAACATACTCAAACTCTGGCAAATAAACAGCTCTGTGCACATTCAAAGGGCACGGAGTCCACACATCTTCTCAGTAGTCAGTGGAAATGTTGCCATTGACCCCAGTCAAAAGTGTGTCAGATAAGGTCATGCAGTTCTCACCCACTGTCTTGCCTAGGTATGGACTTCAGAATTTATGGACATTGTCGTATCTGAGCATCTAACAATTATCTCCCCAAATATCCCAATTTTAGAGGGTGAACTATGAGAGAGAAACTTCAGTAAGTGGCCTGTTCAAAGTCATACAGGAAGCCTGTGACTGGTTAGGAAACTGAACCTGGATCTCCCAACTCCCATGCTAGCATCATAACTCCTGGATCACTCTGACTCTCCCACTATCATCCTATTTAGTTTCCCTTATAGATGCTGCTGCTCACATACTTAATATTTTGGATCCTACAGTGGCATTAGCCACTGTTGGAAGACAGGACACTGGGCTAGATGGACCTTTGGTCTGAGCCAATTACGGCTGTTCTATGTTTTTACTACATTTTTAACCTTTCTAGTTCAGCACCATGGGGACCTAACCAGTGCCAAACCAAAGAATTTGCCCAATCATGAGAGGCCATTATTGTCTATCAGTATTACCAACATGCTTACCAGGCTCTTAGAAGACATGTAGGGGTAAATTAGAGCTAAATAATAGCACAGAACACAGAGCCAGGACTGGCAGCTGTAAACAAATTTTATGGGACAACGAGAAACTTGGCCACACCCAAGATAAGCGGACTAAAATCACGCCAGACCACGGATGTTGTTGAACCAGATAGTGCCAGACTAGAGAGGCTCCACTTGTAGTCCAATAATACTATACACATTGTAAAAACACACACTGTGGCCTGGTTTTTATTTACATTTGATGAGGGTGCTGTAACCTAGCAAACATGATATTCATACCATGGCTTTAAAAAAGCACAAATACACAAATTGATCCTCAACCAAATGAGCACTTTTCTTTCTTTCTCTATTCTGCTTGCCTTAAGCCCAGCAGCACTAAAACTAGGATCATTTTCACCCCAAATAGCTTTCTCCAAGCTCTAGATTAAACTCCATCTGGCCTATATTCTGGTTACTGCCATCAGTGGTGAACTGAAATATAATTTAAAGGGGAAAAATTCAGCAGAAGTTAGATAAAACTGCTTGTGGACACAATTGTAATAGTCTAGTCATATAGCCATAGTTTCCATTTCCAAATGCATGTGGCTCAGACTGCTAGACATTAAGGAAGTAGACAGAGTGCAGGGAGAACAATGTTTTTCCAGCTCAGTTTTTCCTCTCTCTTTCAGACAAAATGCAAGACTGGCACTGTATGAAAAGTATGTTCCAGGTAAGAGTGTGGCTCAGGGTGGGGAGGTTTACACTCATTTCATCTGCAGTCGGTTGCCAGAGGAAATGGCTTGGTGACCTAAATACCTACTCCTGCTAGTTGCTGAATGTCGGTCTTAGAGGACACATTCAGCAACATGTAGTCCTGGGTCTGAGACTGCAGTATTCTGAATCTGAAGCACAGGTTCCTATTCCAGCAGGATGATCATAGCCTTCATGAATCCAAAGTAGATAGATGGAGTATGATGTTTTAACTTCCACATGAGACCTACAAAGAACTCTGTCCCACTCCTTGAGAATAGTCCATGAAGTTAATCTGAGACTGAGGCCAGATCTACACTAGGGGACAATGTCAAAACTAACATACTCAACTCCAGTTACCCAAATAGCGAAGCTGGAGCCAACACACCTTAGTTTGACTTACCATGGCATCCCCTTATTCTTCTCACTCTGGTGGTGCACCAGAGTCAATATGAGTGCAAATCAGCAGTCAATTTAACAGGTCGCTACTACACCCGCTAAATTGACCCCCGGGAGATTGAGCCCCACAGTTATAAGTATACACAAGGTCTGAGCCAATAAATGGACTTATGAACAGAGGAGACTAATACAAGAAGCAGTGCAGAAGTTTATGCTGAGGTTGGGAATGTTGTAATCAGCATGGGCAGGGGCAGCCCATGACTCAGTAATTAAAACTACTTGCCATGATGAGTACTCTTCTAATTTGATTTTTAAAAATGAATGAGAGAGAGATAGAGAGAACTAACTTTTAACAATAGATGAATAATCCATTATTCACCAGTAAGAATGGGTAAAACTTGTGGGAGGGAAATGTTATTGCCCAGAATTTAAAGATAACACATGGGCTTGGATTGAACAAGATCTGACTTGAATAAATTCCTAGTGATCAGTTAGCCTCTTCCATCCTAGGCACACACTAGTCCATTAAAATACTATAGTACCAAATTGTTCCCACAGATATTGTTTTAATCTGAGCATCTGGAAAATATGGTGAAAGTATGTGATAAGAGTTAGCAGAAAATCAATTGAATGGAGGAAGGATTAAAGTGAGGAAATGACCAGAGGAAAACAAAAGGACACCCAGAGCTCTGCTGCTGTTACTGGAAAACATGTTCTTGCCAGCCTCAGAAATGACAGTGCAGATGAACTCTGCCAGAGCAGTGCAGGAAATGGCTGTCACCAACCCAGTGCATGAGATACAAAGGAAATAAACCATCTGTAAAAGACAAACTGATGGCACACACAAGTAAACAAGTTAATCAATAGAAATAAACAATTCTTTCCCACTAACTTTTAGATGTTGTCTATGTATTTTACCAATATAAAGCTTTTTTAGGTAGAGGTTTGGGCGGTTTTATTCATATACAATCTCAATATACAATGAACGCAGTATATTGGTATAAAGATACCTAATATCCACATACAACTTATTCTCCTTTCTGTATGGAAATACACTGGGTAAGCACTTTTATACTGGCATAACTATGTCTACATGAAGGACATAAGATACTGTATTATACTGCTTTAAATATATCGGGATAGGTGAAGTAGTGTAACTTGTGTGTATAGACATGTTGTTCCTCGTATTAGGCATGGCAAAGCCCTGCTAGACAAAAATGTATCATCAAGTTAACTGAATTTCATTAAAGGCTTTTATATTTATTATTTGTATTTATATTTTATTTAAATTACATTTATTATTTATATTTACATTTATAAAAATTGATATTTACTCATGTGATTAACTCAAATTAATCATGATTTAAAAAATGCATTATGATTAATCAGTTTTAATCACACTATTAAACAACAGAAAACCAATTGAAATTTATGAATTAGTTTTGGGTGTTGTTCTATATTTTCAAGTATATTGATTTCAATTCATCACAGAATGTGAAGGGTATAATGCTCTCTTTTAAAAAAATTTTTTTATTACAAATACTTGCAATTTTAAAATGAACCCAAATACTATTTCTTTTATCATGTCATACAAGTAGGGCAGTCTCTTTATCCTGAAAGTGCAACAAGTGTAGATTTTTTGTTACATAACTGCACTCAAAAACAAGACAATGTAAAACTTTAGAACCTAATTCTTCTTCAGCCAGTCGCTAAGACACATAGGTTTGTTTACATTTATGGGAGATGATGCTGCCTGCTTCTTGTTTACATTGTCACCTGAAAGTGACATTTGGAAGGCACTTTTGTAGCTGGCACTGTAAGGTATTTGTGTGCCAGATATGCTAAACATTCATATGCCTCTTCATGCTTCAGCCTCCATTCCAGAGGACATGCTTCCATGCCAGTGATGCTTGTTAAAAAAAATGCATTAATTAAATTTGTAACTGAATTCCTTGGGAGAGAATTGTATATCCGCTCTGTTTTGCCTACATTCTGCCACGACCCAACACATGTTCATTTTAAGAACACAAAGTGTTTTAAGATTGAAGGTTTGACAAAACACAAAGAAAGTACCAATGTGAGATTTCTGATAAACCTTGGGTCAATTGCTTTCCAAAATTTGAGGGGGACAAAATGTGGAAATTACTTTTATTTTAAAAGCTCTTTTTCTTAAAAGAGCAATACTGTGATGCAGAGACTACAGAACTGAACTACGAAAAAAGAGTATCAGCCTTCTTCTGGTGCCATCTGACTCAGATGATGAACATGAACATGAACATGCTCTCTGCTTTGGATGATTATTGAGCAGAAGCCATCATCCACATGGCTACAAGTCCTCTGGCAGGGTGACTGAAGAATTAAGGGACATATGAATCTTTAGCCTATTTGGCATGTAAATACCTTGTGACTGGCAACAACTGTGCCATGCGAATGCCTGTTGTCGATTTCCAGTAAGACTCTAAACAGGAAGTGGGCCACAATATCTCCTGCAAATATAAACAAATGTATTTGCCGGAGCAATTGCCTGAACGAGAAGTGTAACATAGTGGATTTGTAGGCTCTAGAGTTTTACATTGCTTTATTTTTGATTGAAGCTATTTTTAGTACATAATTCTACATTTTCAAGTTCAGCTTTCATGAGAATGAGATTGAACTACAGTACTTGTATGAGAGAAATTTAAAAAATGCTATTTCTCTGGAGAGGTTGCACTGCAAATATTTGTGCCCCCCAAAAAAGTGAGCTCTCTACACTTTGTATTCTGTGTTGTGATATATATCAATATATTTGAAATGTAGAAAACATCTAAAAAAATATTTAAATAAATGTTATTCCATTATTAAACCATGTACTTAATTACATGGTTAATCACAACTATATTTGCTTAACATCTCTAATATTATTTATAATATTGCCATATGTGCAATACATTAACTAATACAAAGTATTTAGCAAATACAAAAGGTGAATTTTTGTGAAGCTATTTTCTCTTAGTAGGTAGCATTTGAATTATCTTATTTCTTTTCTTTTTTTTAAACACTGGAGTTTTTAAAATACTTTTTAAATTCATATGCATGGAATTTCTACTACTTTCTTGACCAATTTATATTTTTCTTCCATCTAAATTTCAGATGTTGGAAGTTATAAATTAATACAAAGCTCATGGAATACACTAAGTTTTTCTCTGGACTTTCCAAAACCACCACGACCAGGTATAAAGGCAAGGTCAAAGCCTTCAGATTTGCAGAGAAACAAAGTTACTGTAAGTGTTTAAAATTGCCACATAATTATCCTGATTTAAATGCAATGTCTTATATTATACATGGAACCAAGTGATATAATTATAATTAAATGTTCCAATTACACCTCCTGCTGATATCAGGTATCTGACAATTACCCTATAAATCACTCTATAGCAGACTCTCCCACGTACTGCTGGTTAATTTGTATGAAGCCATAGAAGAAGTACCCTGAACTAGTCCTATACAACCTATCCATAAGAGTTAAGGAAGGGCCCTTCTAATGTCTACATTTCTATGACTTTAGGAATGTGGATACTTTCCATATAGGCTTCCCAGACCTCCAGGACTGTCCCAAAGTCACCGCAAATTAAAGATTAATCTTTAATTAAAGATTATGTTGTGGGCTGAAACCTCCGAGAATACATCAAGCCAAAATTGGCAACCCTATTTCCATGTAAGCTGAGATGTACAGAACAAACATCCCTGGCTAATGGGAGACATAGTAATAGTCTAGCTGAATAACAAACTCTCAGGTACAAAAAGAGGTAAAGCTAGAATTTATGGCAAACATTAATAAAAGAAAAATGTAAGGCTGAATATCAGGAAAATGTCCTGATACCAAGCTATATTAGAGCTGTGAAATAGTTTCTCAAGGGGAGTGGTGGAAACCCCTATAGTTTGGGACAGTTAAAACTAAAACAGACAAAATAGTGAAAAATGTACACTTACGTTTGCCTCTTATAAGGTACTGCATGAGGTGTGTGATAGGTTAGCCCTGCATTCTCCCAGATGCCATCTCTTGGAAAGAAATATAATCATTATTAACGTGAAAACTAATTATCTTTCAGAAACAGGATAAACTGGAGTCCCCACCCTTTGAAGTAACCTCCGAACCCTCAGCATTTCAATTTTCAAATACATCAAAGTCAGCTCCTGAAGAGCCCTCCGAGGACCTTTCCAAAGGCCCTATCTCCTCTGGGTCTCCCCAGGAACCAATATTGGGAACCTCCCCGCAACTTTCCCAGGAGCCAATGCCAGGACCCATCATGGAGCCCTCCCCAGGGCCAGTAAAGTCACACACAGGATTTTTTAGGATATTTTCACTCCTTAAAAGGAAAAAGCCATCTCCCGCTTTGGTTACGAATGCAGTTGCTGTTTCAACATTTCCCACAAAAAGCAATGAAAACAAATCACCCCCAGGCATTGTAGCTTCCTCTTTAGCTACCTCTAAGGAAAGTGATTTAATCGTTTCCAAGAAACAGGATAAATCAAATTTTCCACATGCTAAAATAAACTCTAAATCTTCATCACCATTACTTTTCACCCCATCACCAGAGTCTTCATCCAAGGCCCTGGCTCCAGCACTGCCTGAGATTCCCACCACCAGGCCACTAAAGTCACGCAAAGTGTTTTTTAAATTACGTTTACTTTCCAGAACTAGAAAGCCATCTCCCATTTCGGCTTCTAAAGCTGTTTCTGTTTCAACATTTCCTTCAATGGCCAATGAAACCAAGTCACCTCCAGCTCTCATAGCTTCCTCTTCAACTACTCAGGCTACCGCTAAGGGAACATCAACTCTAGTGAACACCAGCAATTCACCTTCATCTTTGGAAGTCATAGCCCCACATCAAGCAACTTGTCAAACAGTGCTTCCCAAAGCAAGCCAAGCTACTGTTTTGTTATTTACCCCCTCTGTCAAATCAGCCACTGACACCCAAGCAATCCTCAGTATTAGTGACCCATCTGGAGCTGCTATGAAAAGTCCTGGAGAAATGATTAACTTAAACAGAGCTACATCTACACTGACTCCTGGGGCATCTCTGCAAAAGAAAGCAGTGTTGAGATCTGCACCACTGGTAAGCTTCTCTGCGTTGTGACTCAGAAGTATAGATCATAGAATCACAGGGCTGGAAGAGACCTCAGGAGGTGTTCAAGTCCAGCTTCCTGCCCAAAGCAGGACCAATCCCAACTAAAATGTAAAAGCATCCCCTTCCAAGGGCATGTGATGGGTTCAGTCACTGGGACCCCCTTGGTGTGTGGTATCACTGAGCCACTTCCCCACCCTCATTGTGCCCCTCAACTCTGTCTTACTGAGCCAGGGCCTCAAGCCTCCTCCAGCGCTGACTCAGAGATATGACCTCAGCTCTCTGAGGTATGATGCAGACACTGAGATCAGCTCAGCAAAGGGACCTGCCTCAGCACCTAAATGCACAGCCTCAATGGGATCTGAGCCCCAGATAAACCCATCTTATTCTGTATAAAGTTCTATGCAGGGTAGGCTCATGTTGTTCCCCCCCTACCCCCGCTTCTCTGGGAAAGAAAGGTATACATGGCTCCTCCAGGTAACAATTATTTACACCGGGTTTATTAATAAATAAAAGTGATTTTATAATGTAGAAAAAGTAAGGTTCAAGTGGTCATAAGAGATACCAGACAGAACAATATAGGTTACTCAACAAAATAAAAAGGAAAAACTCCTACACATTTTCAGGATGCGGCACTGTTCTGTCAGGCTAGTCTCTGGTTATCATTCCTTTTTCATTTCACCTCCTGGTGATTTTCTTATAGCAAGGCAGCTATTCTCTTCCTGGCTTTCAGCAGAAATGACTGAATTTTAAAAGATCCTCCAGCCTCCAGTTAAGGGTGGGGAATAGAGAAAAGAGAATTGTGGATTTCTTAACAGCAGAGGCTACCTGCATTCTCTGGAAAGTTGAGTAAAGTAGACAACACTAAAATACATAACTCCAAATGCCTTTTTATGATGCTGTTTGATCATTTCTAATTCTTCATTGTTTTAATTTAGCATAATATTAGTTTGCAAGCACAATAAAATTATCTGATTTGCTTGACCAAATGGATCATCAAATCCCAGGATAATTTCATTGTTGCCTCAGAGTTCAGTCATGTTATATTGTAGGCTCTGTGTATCTCTTTTCGGCACCTTTAATTCAGCTCCTGATTAGGAAAAATATCTCTGGGTGTGAAAAGCAGTAAGTGATAAGAGTAGGCAACTGGCCACCAATCCTCACAGCTTTTTCACAACTGGCTACAGAAGCCGGTGAAAGCTACAGCTCCAGGTTATAATTGGTCTGGTATATGGATTTTCAATCTGGAGATCTGCAACATTCAGAAGTTTGCAAGAGGCGCAGCAGAAAGGCTGTGACCACCCAGCCCCTCTCATATTGGTATGAGATATGACAATGTCCTGATGGGGGGGGGGGGGCTCCCCAGGATGAAAGAAGGGGAGAGTCAGTGGTGTAGTCCATGCATGAGGAGCCTGAACCTAACCTCTGTCTCTCATAAGATCATTCGAAGAGGAACCCTGACATTTTAACCTCTAAAGTCTTTTCCCCTTGTTCTGTTTTGTGTCACTCCACAGCCTGGAGCAAAATGGGTCCAAAAACTCTTCTAAAGAAAGAAACCTGTTACAGCATCAGCAGCCTGTGTGCCTGTGGATAGCACATAGAGATTGATAGCAAGAAACGGTGCTTTCTAAATAAACTCTGTCATGAGTAATTGTGTTGCACACAAAACCACTGTTTGCCACTGATTTAGAGAGATAATTTGACTGTTTGGTATTGGCCTGAACTGTTGCAATTGTAAAGTCAACAGACCCAGGTCATTGGCAGGAGGGATTGAACGTCATATGCCTTTACTGCATAAAATAAAAGTCAACTGGCACTTAGTATAGGCTGTAAAGTAGACTTAATTCTGCCTTCTCAGTGCCTCTGGGTTACACAGTGAAGGAAAGAGGAGGTACAGGAGAAATGTATTGTTTTAAAATAGTATTCAGATGAGTGCACTGAACAAACTATTCAGATTAGTGCAGTTTCAATTAAAAAGCGAATCAGTTTTAGAGAGAGAACGGATCATGTCAAATTGAATGTGCTCCATGCTCTCCACTCAAATCAGGTCAAAGGCGTCTACATGAAGCTGCAAGACCCTCTTGAGGCCAAACCCTGGGAGGTGTTGAATGTCTTTCAACCCCTGTTGAAGTCAGTGGGAGTTGAAGGATGCTCTGTCCTTTGCAGGACCAGCCCTACTTGGTGTTAGCCAGGCTTAAGTAAGAATGATGGAGTGAAGAGATGAAATATAGCATTCCTCTTTGCCTTTCTGTAAGAAGTAGCTTCATGTTTATTGCTCTTGTGGACGTGATTCATGGCAGCTAAACTACAGTTCCATTCCTACACAAGCCACAACACAGCAAACAAGAAGATAAATGATCGTGACAGGTTTGCTTGATCACACCTTGAAACATGTCTCCCTTTGTCCTTTCTAAATGTAACTATTTTTCTGCTCAACATTTGTTCTTTTTAAAATAATGGGGAAGAGGCTGGGAATTTTGCAGTTCTTTTACTAGATTGCTTTAAAAAAAAATATGTGTGTGTCATCAAAATGACCAATTCAGGGGGAGTGAGGGAAAAATTCCATGCCTGTTGGAACACCTGCTGTCCTTTCCCTAGCACTATTTCACTAGGCAGTGACTTCAACTGTCTCCATTTCAGCACTTGCATCTGTATTTGTTTTAACAACAAAATCACCCACAGCAGATTTAGATCACTCTCTTTCTAGCCCATTTGGAAAACAGGTATGATAAATATTGATGCTGCTATAACCTAACCTACCTAAAGCCACAGTCTTGGGATATGCCTTGACTGCATAGTTAACTCAAGATTTTAATTTGGGTTTACAGGTGTTTTAGTCCTTGTCTCATATATCTGACTGGGAATGGTGATTAGTAACCAAATTCCAGTTTAATTCAGATTGGAACCCAGACACTTTTGGGAAAGAACCCAAGCAAAACAATCACTTGAGTGCCAAAAATACTCCAAGGCCTTAAATATACTCAATAGCCCCCAAAGCACAAACAAGTTCTCCCCCAATTAATAGAACATCACAACACCCAGAAGCACAATTAACCTCATACAAGTCCACACAGTCCTACTTCTTGTTCAGTCACAGAGAAATAAGTTTATTTACATTTAACAGAGATAATAATGCCTGTTTTCTACTTACATCATCATCTGAAAGTGAGAACAGATGCTCACATGGCACTGTTGTAGCTTGTGTTGGTATTTATCTGCCAGATATGCTAAATATGTTTATTTGCCTTCATGCTAAACTTAAGAGCCTACAAGTTGAAACATGTTTTTTTTGTTTGTTTTTGAGTGCACTTTTAAAATAAATTGTTCTACATTTATAGGTTTCCCTTTCATGATAGAGAGAGAGCACAATGATACTTGTGAGAGGAGAATTGAAAAATATATTTTGTTATTTTTACAGTGCAAATGTGTAATCAAAAATAGAAACTGAGCACTAGACACTTTGCATTTGGTGTTGTAAACGAAATCAATATATTTGAAAATGCAGAAAACCATTCAAAATTTCTATAATACATTTCAATTGGTATTTTATTATTGTTTAATGGTGCAATTAAAACTGACAATTCACAACCATGTTTTATTCATGATTAATTGCAATTTTTTAAGTGTTTGACAGTCCTACTCTACTCATAATGGAAGGGAACAACAAGTGAGTCATGCTAGAAGTGGAGTCAGTTTTGGGACCAGTTCTGTTCAATATCTTCATCCACAATGTAGATATTGGCATAGAGAGTATGCTTATTAAGTTTGCAAATGGTACCAAGTTGGGAAGGCTGCAAGTACTTTGAAGGATAGGTTCATAATTCAAAACAATCTGGACAAACTGGAGAAATGGTTGAGGTAAATAGGATTAAGTTTAATAAGGACAAATGCAAAGTATTCCACTTTGGAAGGAATAATCACATACAGAATGGGAAGCAACTGTCTAGGAAGGAGTACTGCAGAAAGGGATCTAGGGGTCATAGAGGATCACAACCTAAATATGAGTCAACAATGTGACACTTGCAAAATAAAATAAACATGATTCTGGGATGCATTAACTGGAGTGTTGTGAGCAAGACACAAGAAGTGATTCTTTCTCTCTACTCAGCACTGATTAGGCCTCAACTGGAGTATTGTGTCCAGTTCTGGGCACCACATTTCAAGAAAGATGTGGAAAAATTGGAGAAGGTCCAGAGAAGAGCAACAAAAATGATTAAAGGTCAAGAAAACATGAGCCAAGAGGGAAGGCTGAAAGAATTGGGTTTTGTTTAGTTTAGAAAAAAGAAAACTGAGAGGGGACATGATAGGAGTTTTCAAGTATCTAAAAGTGTTACAAGGAGAAGGGAGAAAAAATGTTCTCCTAGGCCTCTGATGATAAACAGCAAAGGGCTTAAACTGCAGCAAGGAAGATTTAGGCTGGACATTAGGAAAACCTTTCTAACTGTCAGGGTGGTTAAACACTGGAATAAATTGCCTAGGGAGGCTGTGGAATCTCCCTGACTGGAGATATTTAAGAGCAGCTTAGACAGACATTGTCAGGGATGATCTAAGATGATGCTTGGCCCTGCAGTGAGGGCAGGACACTGGACTTGACTACCTGTCAAGGTCCCTTCCAGTTCTAGTATTTTATGAGACCATTGCTCCTCGTTATATCTGTCACTACTGAGAACAGCCTCTCCATCCCCTTTGGAGCCCCCCCTTCAGGTAGTCAAAGGCTGCTATCAAATTCCCCCTCACTCTTCTGTTCTATAGACTTAAATAAGCCCAAATCCCTCAGTCTCTCCTACAGGTCATGTGCTCTAGCTCCCTAATCATTTTGGTTGCCCTCCATAGGACTCTCTCAAATGCATCCACATGCTTTCTGTAGTGGGGGGCCCGGAATTGGATGCGATACTCCAGATGTGGCATCACCAGGGCCAAGGAAATTGGAATAATCACTTCTCTAGATCTGCTGGCAGTGCTCCTCCTAATGCACCCTAATATGCCAGTAGCCTTCTTGACTACCAGGGCACATTGTTGACTCATATTCAGCTTCTCATCCACTGTAACCACCAGGTCCTTTTCTGCCCAACTGCTGCTTAGCCAGTCAATTGGTCCCCAGCCTGTAGCAGTGCTTGCGAGTCTTCTGTTTCAAGTGCAGGACTCTGCACTTCTTGTTGAACCTCATCAGATTTCTTTTGGCCCAATCTCTAATCTGTCCAGGTCACTCTGGACCCTATCCTTATCCTCCATCATATCTATCTCTCCCCTAGCTTAGTGTCATCTGCAGACTTGCTGAGGGTGCAATCCATCCCCTCATCCAGGTCATTAATAAAGATATTGAACAAAACTGGCCCTAGCCACCAACCCTTGGGGCACTCCACTTGATACCGACTGCTAACCAGACATCAAGCCTTTTATCTGTTGAGCCTGATCATCTAGCCAGCTTTCTATCCACCTTACAGCCCATGTAGCCAATCCATATTTCCTTAACTGTCTGGCAAGAATGCTGTGAGAGACCATATCAAAAGCTTTGCTGAAGTCAAAGTATATCACATCCAATGACTTCCCCATGTCCCCAGAGCCAGTTACCTCATCATAGAAGGCAATCAGGTTGGTCAGGCATGACTGGCCCTTGGTGAATCCATGTTGACTGTTTCAGATCACTTTCCTCTCTTCCAAGTGCTTCAAAATGGATTCCTTGATGATCCCCTCCATGATATTTTTGGGGACTGAGGTGAGGCTGACTGGTCTGTAGTTCCCTGGATTGTCCTTCTTCCCTTTCTTAAAGATGGGCACTATATTTGCCTTTTTCCACTCATCTAGGACCTCTCCCAATCACCATCAGTTTTCAAAGATAATGGCCAACAGCTCTGCAATCACATCGGCCACTTCTCTGAGCACTCTCAAATGCATTAGATATGGCCCCATGGATTTGTGTATGTCCAACTTTTCTAAAATGGACACTAATCAGACATCAGGAATGGTAACACACATAAACCTGTACTTGTAGGGGGACACTAACCTCACTGGACATTCAGTAATGGATTTAAAAGTTGGCATCCTTTCACCAAAAAAGTTCAAAACCTGATTACAAAGAGAGACATCTGATCTGCATTTTATTAGCAAATTCAATACATCAAATTAGGATTGAATAAAGATTTAAACTAGTTAACACATTACAAAGGCAATTTTCCCCTCTCACAATATTCACATCTCCCCATCAACTGCTATGAATGAGCCACATCCACCCTGACTTGATTAGCCTCATTAACACTAGTCCTACTCTTGACGAATAATTTCTCTTTTTATATATTATCTATGCACACACACACACACACACACACACACACACACACACACACACACACTGCTTCTGTAACTTCCACTCCAATTAAATGAAGTGGGTTTTATCCACAAAAGCCTGTCTCCTAATAAATCTGTTAGTCTCTACGGTACCACAGGACTCCTAGTTATTTTTGCAGATACAAACACACACTGCTACTCCCCTAAGACTTATATTAGGCAAAAGCCAAACAATAAGTTTCCTAAGCAGTTCACTTCAATGACAAAACTAGCTTCCCCCAGCTGCCTCTTCCCATGGAAGAGCAGAGCTTTCAATCAAAATAAATTATGGATGACACCTCCTGAAGACGAATATTTCAATAATTGCATTTCCCAGGACAGGCAGAGCAGTTGAATTGCTCCTGCCTGCCAGGTGCATAAATTAAAAAATTGCTCTGAATTTCAGTTTTGAAATTTCTTGACAATAAGACTAATTAAGCAACTCTTGTGCATTTTCTAAAATACAGACTTTTAAGCTGCACTTGGAGCTTTTCTGCACCTTCTTTACTACTAAACATCTGCTCATTCAATAGCCTATATGCCACAATGAAACAATTTTTGGGCTAACTGGTATTTGGTTTGATCTTTACAGGGACTGCAGTTCTTTCAAATTATAACAGTGATAAATATTAATTAATTCACTTTAGTTGGCAAGCTTGATGCTGTTAGGCTAACACCCTTCTCCTTCTTAAATCCCACTTCTTTGATAAAGCCTTCATGCACTGTTATCATTTCTTGGTTTTGCCCTATAATGTGGTGTATGTTGTCATCCTAGTAAGAACAGTAGTGGTACATCTACACAGCAGGGCTAAACTCGAAATAAGCTATGCAGCTTGAACTGTTCTAATTGCATAGCTTAAGTTAAAATAGCTTATTTTGAATTTGGGCATGTCTACACAGCACTTATTTCCAAATAGAGCACTCTTCCTCTGACTTCCCTTAATCTTCATACAATGAAATTTACAGAAGTCATCTGTTATTCCAAAATAACGCTGCTGTGTAAACGTACCCTAGGAAATTTTCTCTGGTAGTTTTATAAAGCAAAGACACTTACTTCACACTCCCATGATCTAACTTTTATTATACACTATAAAGAAGTGACTCCTTTTTGCAAAAAAAATTGTTTACATGTAGGTTATTTTAAACAATGAATATATGAAGACTAGAAGAGAGTTAAAACACTTTAACTGGTAAAACATTAATAGGATAAAATCAGATGACATAATTAAAAGGAATCACAATGTAATCAACTCCAGAACACTTTCAGAAGTATGTGCATGACACACATTCAGAGATTAAAAACAAAGACAGGAGCTTTGCTTTTCTGACCTTCGGATGAGCTATAAGGTGTCAGAAGCTCAATGCAATTATCCAATGAAAGGGTTTTAAATGTTAGAAATACCACCCTGAACAGCTACAGCCAGCCAGAGCAAAACAGCAAGGTATGGGTAGGTTCATTCCCATGTGCAGATCTCATTACGGATGAGATCTGCAGAAGGCACCTACCCAGTTTTCTAGTTCTCCCAATAATAGAGTATACTGAAATTGATGCCACACATTATTGTTTCCCTAAAAGTGGTAAAACTAATCCAGGAGTCCTGATCACACCAGACATCTATTTCTTAAATTAACTCCTTGCCCTGACACACTGAAATTTTAATTCCCTATCTGAGCTCAAGCAGCCAAGGAAAATATCACCTGCATGATACCATCATTAAAGGTTTGCTCATTTTTTCAGGAATATGGTTTTTTTTGAAAAAGGGATTTCTTCCCCTCCCCTCCCCCCCCCCGAAAGAACCCCGTCTAGACTGCAGTTTCTTTTTCGAAAAACCTTTTTTCAAAAAAGCGCTCACGCAATTATGCAAATGAAGCACGAGATTTGTAAATTCATGCTTCATTTGCATTTTCAATCAGGCTCATTTACATTCCTCTTTTGGAAGAGGAATGTAGGTTAGATGTTCCCTATGTGACCATGAATTTGTTTTATGTGACAACTCACACCAATTGCTCTGGCCCCTGTAGAAGCCTGCAGTGTCCCTGGGGTTTCATGGACATGAATCATAGAAATTTAGGGTTGAAAGAGACCTCAGGAGGTCATCGAGACTAACACCCACCCCAAAGCAGGACCAACCCTAACAGAGACTTAGTGGGATGACTCACATGATTGGAGCACTGTCGAAGAATCCAGAGCCCTCTCTCCAACATCACATGCACATTCATGCATTTTACTTCCAAAATTCAACAATCCCTAGCTGGACCTTTTTCCTAGACAGAAAAGATGGATGCCTTAAACTCCTTGATCCTTCTTCCTAGTGCTATATAATCTGCAGTGACCCACTTAAGGTCATTCTTGGTAGTATCATTAGTTTCTACATGGAGAAGTAGGAAGGGGTACCCATCCGAAGGTCAGTCTCGGAAGACTGAGTTACATCCTGAATTCTAGCTCCAGGTAAGCAGTACTATAATGGGGCTAGGCCCCAAGGCCATAGAGAAGTCCTCCAGGAGGCTAGAGAGGCTCTGGAGGAACCAGCCAATTAGAGGCCAGGGAGGACTACAAAAGGTGCTGCAGAAACAGTCAGCTCAGTTGCAGCCCAGATCTGGAAGGGAGAAGGTCAAGAGGGCTAGCTGACAGAACAAGGCACAGCTTGAAGTGGGGAGCAGCTGAGGACACTGTCTCCAGGAGAAGCCCTGAAGGCACCACTCTCCTACAGAGTGGGGAAAGAAATGGGGGGGAAACAGTCTGAGACTAGACTCAGAGACACTCTGCAGAGCAAACTGGGATGGGCCTCTGTTAGAGGTATATCCCGGAAGGGGGTTGTAAATGCACACAAGTCTGACAAACTCAACCAGAGGGCTGAATAGCCACAAGGCTTTTAAGACTGAGTCAGTGCAGGAACTTGCACTTGGCCAAACTGGGTGTGCTTGTGGGAGGTTAGTGCCCACCTCCATTACAAGCACACTTCCTGAGATTCCTGGTCTGGATGGCAGATGGATGGCAGATAGATGACTCCGTCCCTCTTAGGAGGGAGTCCCCAACCACCAGCAGCAGTCTTCTCTTGGTTGCCTCACTTAGGATGAGTAAGTGGGTTGAGGCAGGGAAGCAATCCCAAGTGGGATTTGACATGAGTGTCTGGCTGTTCAAACTGTGTGCCCAGGCGCTATGTGTCAGTCCTCTACCCATGGGAAAACACCTGACCTTTACACTCACACAAATTAAGTGAGCAACAGCATGCAGTCACCACCTTGGGGATATGATCCTCCAAAAGATCCAGCCAATCATAGGCACACCTCCATCTCCCTTTCAGTCTGCCAAAGTCACATTTAGCAACTATGCAGCATCAGCTTAGCCTGTTGTTGAAATGCTCCTTCCTGCTGTCCAGGTGCCCTGTGTAAGGCTTTGTGAATCAGGGCAGTAAGGGTAAACCAGGTCTCAGAAGATTATTACGGGCATTTCCACATCCCCCACAGTAATGCTCTGGTCTGGAAAAAAAGTCCCTGCCTGCAGTGTTCTATACAGGTCTCTGTTCCTAAAGACGTGTGCCTCATGTACCTTTCCAGAATGACCCACACGCATGTCTGTGAAATGCCTGTGGTGAGCCACAAGTGCCTAAAGCACCATGGAGAAGTACCTCTTCCAACTGAGGTACACGGAGGCAAAGTGGGGTGTTGTAATAATGGGAATGTGTGCACCATCGATTGCCCCACCACAGTGTGGAAAGCCCATTTCTGCAAAGCCAGCCACTAGGTCATCCACATTTCCCAGAGTCACCGTCCTATACAGCAAAATGTGATTTAGTGCCCTGCACACTTGCAGAAATGTGGCCTGATGGTAGATTTTCCTGCTCCCAACTGACTTGCAACTGAACGGTAGCAATAGGGAGTCACCAGCTGCCACAAAGCAATGGCCACACACTTCTCTACCAGGAGAGCAGCTCTCCTTTGGGTGTCCTTGCACTGCAGTTAAGGGGCCAGCTCGGCACACAGCTCCAGGAACGTTGCTTTATGCATCAGAAAGTTCTGTAACCACTTGCCTTCATCCCACACCTGCATGACAATGTGATCGCACCACTCAGTGCAGGTTTCCCTTGCTCAAAAGTGATGGTCTATGGTGCACAGGTGACTTGTGACAGTCCAATGCAATGCCACTTCACTGCTGTCCCTGTCACTCACATTGTTGTCCACAGCCGAGTCTTCTTCCTCTGCTATCAAGTGCACAAGTAGCTCTGCAGCAACGTGTGATGTCTTGAGCAAACTGAACACAACATGGGAGAGAACTATAGGATCCATGATTTCTCACAGCAGATGCTGCAGTGTGCATTCAAGTGGCAAAAGTAAGCCGCAAGCCCTGGGAGGACTGGGAAGTAGAGGTGGCTGACAGGACGGGACGTTTCCTAAAGGCCTTGCACTATATTGCGCACTCCCACAGTGCCTAGAAACTGATGCATGCTCCCACAGTGCCTAGAAACTGAAGGTGATGCTAAGCACTGTGGGATGCATACCCACATTGCTTTGCTCTTTGTTGATGGGGGAGCTAACAATGTGACCATATGTTGACAGAGGGTGGCACTGTAAACATGATTTGGCGATGTTCTTTTTGGTGACCTAGGACTGTCAACAGCACTTTTGTTGCAAATCTTTCCAGTGTAGACATAGCCTTTAGACACAGGAACAGATGAAGAGTTAAACTAAATGAGCACACCTCCCCTCACACCAACGATGCACACTACAGTCTTGGTCCTGTTGCACGCATCTGGAGCCTCATTGAAATATAGGGAGATCTGTGCATGTGCAGAAGGCTACCTGTGAGCTAGTACTTGCAGGATTAGGATCTAAGACTTCCATTGCCATTTAATTATTCATAGAGATTGCCAGTAATTCATCATCTATGGCCAGCTGTAAGACCACCATGAGCCAAGCTGGGAGGTGTTTTTCAAGAGTGCAGAAGACAACACAGAATCAGACTAGGCATTTGATTTGACTCAAAGAAAGACATTTCAATTTGAGGTCTTGAAATAGGATTTTCAATTAGCGTAATCCTAAAATTAGAGTCCATATATACAGTACACAGCATGCAGTGTCAAGGTAGCATTTGATTCTTTGCTCACTGTCATAGCTGCTTCTCCACCAGTGTCAATGGACTTACTCCTGATTCACACCTATGTGAATGACATCTGGTTGAGGGCCAAGTATTTTTCTTCTAAGCCTCGGGAACAGGCAGTACATCATGCACAGTAGATAGATTTACAATAAAGTGTTGCTTAACCCTAACAGCAACAAGAAGGGACTATTTCTAATCTCTCAATCAGAGATTTCAGAAGAATGGGGAAACAATTTGAGATTTAATAAATAAATCAAAACTTCAGTTGAGCCACTTTACTCTTTTCTTTTACTTAAAGTATAGGGCAAATTTTGAATAAAATATAACAAAACGGTCTACATTTCAGAAAATTACTCACTTTTGGCATTTATTACATATTCACTTCTATTTGAAACATGCTTTATAACTCATTAAGCAACCTTAAAAATTAAATTCTTGTCTGCCTATAGCTCAAAATATGTTTAAGAAATAAAATTAAGTGCAGTAATAAATGCTGAAGAATTTTGAAACATTAATTTGGCCTGTAGCATTTACCGTATTTGTTTGCATTAATCAATTTGAAATCAAGTTTATATTGCCTTTGTTAGTAGTTTGCTAGGAACTTTCAATTATGTTACTAATATTGCACAATGTGCCCTTCAGGTGGTATATTCCATCACTGATTGCTATTTCCAGTCTATTTAAATTAATTATTTTGGCCAGCTAAAAATATGTTCATTTTTATGAGATGCATGAAAATTTAACAAGATTGCTACAGGGTTTGTTTTCAGTTTGATGAGTGGGGAAATTAGTTAAAGAATGTGTGTTATTAATGGTGATTAACTTTTTTGCCTCTGCACACAACACCCACCCCACAGTTCTTGTACCAAACCCTCAGGTATCTTGACTTACACATTGTGCAGTGCTTAAAACCCTGTGAACCAAGCATAGTGCCATAGTGAGGGAAAAAGCAAGTGAGAGAATTTTTTTTTAAAAGAACCAGGGAGAAAAAACCGGTAACTACTTATCCAACTAAAATAGGTAACGAAGGAGAAGAGATTTTGATCTGAAGAACACGGCAGAGCTTTCTCTCAGACTGGGGATGGTAAAGAAGGAACTAATGGGAAGGCACACGTGCAATATCAGAGCACTGAAGGTGTATGAACCAGGCACCTCACCTCCACGATCCATGAGAACACTGCTCTAAAAGACTCAGATCAATGGCGCAGGGGCACATTGACACCTACAGTGGAGCACCCACAGGCTCATCTCTTGAAGAAAATAGCTATGGTAATTGAAATATCCATGACAAATCAGCTGGCCTCCTGATTTTCTGGGCTTACATTAGATTGATATAATATCCTAGAAGTATGTTTAAAATAAAGAGGAATCACGCAAACATACTAGCAATGGAAATATGGACTCATTCTTCCATATATCTACAACAGAAGTAGAAACAGTTCCATGCTATAGGAAGAAGCCTTCTGTCTAGATGACACATAGTGCTCTGGCAACCTTCAGCCTGTTTCCTAAAGCAAAGGCTGAAGAAGCAGCTAGACATTAATTGCCCTATGAAGGACAAATGAGATACAGAGAAATCAGTGAAAAGTGCTAGGGAAATGACCTACAGAGAGAGAGAAATGATGAAATCCAGGAAGCACACAAGAGATCCACTGTGATGATTCATGGAGGCTGACAAAAAGTAATTTGCTTGGTATGTCAAACACTTCACAGCTATGTCCCAACAACATGCTTTGCCATGATTATAGATATAAAAGTTTGTCCACAAAATGGTTAGGGGTAAATTTTTATGGAATACAAATTTTTAATTTCAAATCCTCCCTATCAGTATTTAACCTTTCATTCTAATCTGACTTTCATTAAATAGATCTTAATAAGTAATTATTAAATAAAAAGGTTTGTAAAATCACAGTCTGATTACTCCAGGGTAGGATTAACTGCCTACGTTTTCACTCTAGAAAATGAAGGATATCTTTTCTACTCATGCTGTGTGCCACCACTTTGGTAGTATCATATGTTTAACTTAGGTAATGGCGCCATCTAATGGGCAAAAGGAGAAGTACAGTGGGAGAGCAGTCAAGGGGGAGTTTTGCTAACAGTTTTAGAGGTGAAGCAAGAGTGCCCTTTGGCAGCATTCTCTGGCAGCATGGCTCTGGCTGCCAAGTGGTAAATGAATTTGATTTCTGTAGGTAAAATCCATGCTTCAGATTTAAGCAGATTAAATTACAAGGGGTCTTTCCGGTCTTGGTTGCTGGGTCAAATCCTTAAGAACATAAGAACATAAGAATGGCCGTACCGGGTCAGACCAAAGGTCCATCTAGCCCAGTATCCTGTCTGCCGACAGTGGCCAGCACCAGCTGCTCCAGAAAGGGTGGACCGAAGACAATGATCAAGAATTTGTCTCCTGCCATCCCTCTCCAGCCTTTGACAAACAGAGGCCAAGGACACTATTTTATCCCCTGGCTAATAACCTTTTATGGACCTAAGCTCCATGAAATTATCTAGCTTCTCTTTAAACTCTATT
>JANRFK010001158.1:30074322-30108970 GCA_030068395.1 Apalone spinifera
AGGACCTTCCCTCTTATCCCATGGCCATGTAATTTACACAAGAGCCTTTGGTAATGGACCTTGTCAAAGGCTTTCTGAAAATCTAAGTATACTATATCTATTAGATCCCCTTGTCTGCATGTTTGTTAACCCCTTCAAAGAACTCTAATAGATTAATAAGACAGGATTTCCCTTTACAGAAACCATGTTGACTTTTGTCCAACGAATTATGTTCTTCTACATGCTTCACAATTTTATTCTTTACTATTGTTTCGACTAATTTGCCCGGTACTGAAGTTAGACTTACCGGTCTGTAATTGCCCGGATTGCCTCTAGAGTCCTTTTTAAATATTGGTGTCACGTTGGCTACCTTCCAGTCATTAGGTATGGAAGCCGATTTAATGGATAGGTTACAAACCATAGATTATAGTTCAGCAATTTCCCATTTGAGTTATTTTAGAACCCTTGGATGAATGCCATCCGGTCCCGGAGATTTGTTAACATTAAGTTTTTCTATTTGTTCCAAAACCTCCTCTAGTGACACTTCAATCTGGGTCAGTTCCTCAGATTCATCATCCACAAAGGACGGTGCAGATTTGGGAATCTCCCCAATGTCCTCAGCCGTGAAGACTGAAGCAAAGAAATCATTTAGTTTCTCTGCAATGGCTTCATCGTCCTTTATTGCGGTTTTTATAGTTTGATCGTGTAGGGGACCCACGGGTTTTTTAGCAGGCTTCCTGCTTCTAATGTACTTATAAAACATTTTGTTATTTCTTTTTGAGTTTTTGACTAGCTGTTCCTCAAAATCTTTTTTTGCTTTTCTTATTACATTTTTACACTTGATTTGACAGTGTTTATGTTCCTTTCTATTTATCTCACTAGGATTGGACTTCCACTTCTTAAAAGATGCCTTTTTGTCCCTCACTGCTTCTTTTACATGGTGGTTAAGCCACAGTGACTCTCTTTTAGGTCTCTTACTATGTTTTTTAATTTAGGGTATACATTTAAGTTGAGCCTCTATTATGGTGTCTTTAAAAAGTTTCCATGCAGTTTGCAGGGATTTGGCTCTAGTCTGCTTCAGATTTAAGCAGATTAAATTACAAGGGGTCTTTCAGGTCTTGGTTGCTGGGTCAAATCCTTGTAGGATTAACAGAACCCCAAGGTTATTCTGAGCGCTATAGCCTATACAAAATGGGTTGATCGACTCAGACCAGTGTTTAGTGAACACTCTCCACATCAGTGTCACATGCAGACTATTTGTGGGCATAATGAAATTGAGTTTACCAGCCATTTCCTGTAGATGGGGCATCAGCAGAGCTTAAAGTGGCCTGAAAAGTGTGCACACATGTGGAGCAGGGGTCTGTCTGTCTTAGCTCAGCTCAGCAATTCTGCCGCAACCCCCAAATCTATCCTGCCCCTCAGCCCCATATCAATTCTGCCCTTTCCATTCTCACTCACCTCTGCTCGTCTTGCAGCTGCTAGGCTTCATCTCCCTCCCCCATAGGCTGGGCACGGGCTGCATCAGCGATCCTTTCCCCATTCCCAGGCTGGGTGTTGCACGGAGGGAGTGGAAAAGGAGAAAGAAGGAGTAGAGCCACCCTGAGCTGTCAGAGGTCTTTCTGTTCCCTTCCAACATCACTTTCAGTGAGAAAAGAATGTTGGTTCCTGAAAGAATGGGAAAGGGCTTTGTAGGCTTCCTGCCACAACCATGATTAGTTGCAGTCCATCAAGTCAGGAGAAGCAAGCCATTCTAAGGGAATTTTCCCTCAGCTGCTAATAAAAACTTGCACCCCTCAGCACCCCAAACTTGCTTGTGATACACTTCATTTCCAGGGACGGTGACCTGGTGCACTGTAACCAGTGGACACCAGAACAATGTTAACGAGTGAATGGGCAGGATGGAAGGCTGTATTTTGCCACCCCCTGCTCCAGATCCAGTTCTGTGGCCAGGGGGCCTTGGTCACCAAGGCTATCAAACTCAGACAATCCACTAGCATTAGCTTACCACACATGCACAAATATAGTGAATCTAGTGAAAGTGCATCACGTGGGTTGATTCTGCTCCCCAAAGGATGTTTGTTCATATCTGTTCTGCAAAAATCCACCAGGAGAGGCTCAGAAAGAATGGGGTGCAGTTTCAAACAGAGCAGCATTGGTAGAGCTGTGCCTGCCCATTGTGTAGCTTGTGCCCTGATCAGGTGTGCAGCCAGTATCAGATTATTGCATGGCCCATGTATGTCCTGTGTGTAGGTTTCAGAGACTTCACAGCCCCCAACTGCTTTACATGAAAAACCAGAACAATCTATTTAAGTAGCTAGGAACAATGGCAGCCACCATACAGCCAACAATGGCAGGACCAACACCTCTCCAAGTTCTCACTGTACCCAACTAGCAGTGACCACCACTAGAACTGGAAAGTACCATTTAGGACTAGCAGCTGGGATAGAACCTACTTGGGATAATCTGTACATTGGGGAGTACACAAATCATACCTTTTCTGGGGCATGCATGTCCACTTCCATCCTCAGTATATCCCCAATATTAGACAGAGGGTAGCCTTTTTTGATATTACAAGTTTGGCTGATAAAGGTAACAACGTTGATAACATTTGGGCATTTGACCTGATGCCACATATTTTGATTAAAACCTACAAATCAAAACCAAACGGCACATACTGAATGGATTAAATGTCTAATTGTAAATAGGAAATCATTATTGGCCAGGTTTGTTTCTACTGCAGTCCTGCAGAAAATGGTTCTTAGCCCTCTACTATTTAGCATTTTTATCAATGACCTGGAAGAAAACAAAAATCACCAGATAAAGTTTATAGGTGACACAAAGATTGGGGAAGACATGTTGCTGATACAGAGAAAACCAAATGATTTGAAAAGCAGGGCACAAAGAATACATCATTTTAACATAGGCAGATAAGTGTATACACCTAGGAACAAAGAATATAGACCATTCTTGATTGTAGTTTATTGATTCCTATTTGATATTTGATAATAGGCTGCTCAAGTTAGTAGTTAAAGGTGTAACAAGACTCAGTGTCAAAGTTGAAACTAGATACGTTCAGACTGGAAATAAAGCATATATAAACAATCACAGTAATTAAGCATTGAAACAAGTTACCAAAGATTGTGGTAGATTCTCTACCACTAGTAACTTTAAAATCAAGTCTTGATTCATTCTAGTCTAAAGAAGAATTAATTCAGGGAAGTCTTATGCTCTGTGCTATATAGGAGATCATACCAGATCATCACAATGGCCCCTTCTGGCCTTGGAACGGATAAGTAGTCTGCCACGAGTCCCCTCACGACAACAGCATAGAAGGTGAGCAGCCCAGCACGTATCACTTGGGAGAGCATGACAATTGCCAAATGAACATCCTAAGGAGAGGGCTGCTACATTTCAGAAAGCTCATCTGAGTATTTCAGGGTACTGCAAAATAAAGATGTAACAATCATTCCTGTCTAAAGAATGGAGCATTCTTGCCAACTGTCACTTTGGCCAAGATTGTTTAAATCCTGTCCTGGGTGTTTGCATTAATGGGTGACTGCCTGATATGTCAAAAAAAAATTAAAAAAAAAAAAAAACAAACACACACCACCACACACCACCCCACAAACACACACAACCACTTTACATCAAACATTAAAGTTCACTGGAGAACAAAACAACCTTATGTAGATCAACTTAGATTTTTATTGGATTGCTTATAAGTAATCCTTGCCTGTGTAGGTGAGGGCTGGAGCAGTGGTGGCTTTTTCTGGTATTTGAGCATCAGGAGCTCAGAGCTGCAGTGCTGTAGGTGGCATAGGACGGGGAGAATTCCAAGTTGTTCCTGCTTGATGTGGAAGCGGGACTAAGAGAGAGGGCATTTGGGCGGCCATTTCAGAGTTTGTCGGTAGCAGAGCAAGAGTCTGGTTCACTCTGACTCCTGCTAACGCGAGAGCTAGAAGAGACGCCGCGTTCGCCCCTCTGCCTCGCTCTCCAAGATAAGAGTGGAATGCTGACCTCAGTGAGAACCCTGGAGATAAGACAGCGTCCATGGGAATTGAGTGGGCAGGGAAATAATTGTTTAATGTTATATGTAACGGAAAGGTATATATATTGGCTTTTAATTGTTTTGTATTTAAAGATCTGCTTATGCTGTCTTCCCTTGCAATATTGCTCGAATAAACTGTCTCTGGCAACTTGTTGCTTAAACACAACGCAGAGTGAAGGCTTGTTATCTTCCACATTGAATACTCATGACCCACAAACTAGAGTGCTGTGTCTACATGGCGCAAAAGCGCGCCAGAAGGCATGCAAAGGAGCCAAGTCGCAATTGCAAATGAAGCGGGATTTACATTTTCCCCGCTCCATTGGCATGAACATGGCTGCCGCTTTTTTCCGTCTTGGAGCTTTGATGGAAAAAAGCGCCAGTCTAGACAGGGCTCTTGTGGAAAATAAAGCCTTTTCCGCAAGATCTCTTATTCCCTTTAAAAAAACCCTGTTAAAGTCCCAGGGTACGTTTACACTTGGTCCCTAGTTCGAACAAGGGATGCAAACGTTGCCGACTGAAATTGCTAATGAAGCGGGGATTTAAATATCCTGCGCTTCATTAGCAATTTTGGTCAACTACATTTGCATCCCTAGTTCAAACTAGGGAGCAAGTGTAAATGTACCCCTAGTCTTCACAACATCCTCTGGCAAGGAGTTCCACAGGTTGACTGTGTGCTGAGCAAAAAAAAAACCCCTTCCTTTTGTTTGTTTTAAATCTGCTGCCTATTAATTTCATTTGGTGACCCCCTAGTTCTTATATTGTGGGAATAAGTAAATAACTTTTCCTTGTTCACTTTTTCCACATCAGTCATGATTGTATAGACTTCTATCATATCCCCCCTAGTCTCCTCTTTTCTAAGCTGAAAAGTCCAAATCTTTTTAATCTCTCTTCATATGGGACCCGTTCCAAACCCCTAATCATTTTTGTTGTCCTTTTTTGAACCTTTTCCAATGCCAGTATATCTTTTTTGAGATGAGGCCACCACATCTGTACACAGTATTCCAGATGTGGGTGTACCATGGTATTATAGAGAGGCAATAAGATATTCTCTGTCTTATTCTCGATCCCTTTTTTAAATGATTCCTAACATTGTTTGCTTTTTTGACTGCCACTGCACACTGAGTGGAGGTTTTCAGAGAACTATCCACAATGATGCCAATATCTCTCTTGAGTAGTGTAGCTAAATTACTGGTAGTCCCCATAATATTGAATGTATAGTTGGGATTATTTTTCCAATGTGCATTACTTTCCATTTATCAATGTTAATTTCATTTGCCATTTTGTTGCCCAATCATTTAGTTTGGTGAGATCTTTTTGATGCTCTTCACTGTCTGCTTTGGTCTTAACTATCTTGAGCAGTTTGGTATCATCTGCAAATTTTGCCACCTCATTTTACCCCTTTCTCTAGATCATTTATAAATAAGTTGAATAAGATTGGTCCCAGGACAGACTCTTTGGGGGACCCCACTAGTTACCTCTCTCCACTCTGAAAGCTTATCATTTATTCCTACCCTTTGTTTCCTGTCTTTTAACTAGTTATCAATCCATAAAAGGACTTTCACTCTTACTCATGACAACCTACTTTACTTAAGAGCCTTTGTTGAGGGACCTTGTCAAAGGCTTTCTGGAAATCTAAGTATACTATATCCACTGGATACCCCATCCACGTTTGTTGACCCCCTCAAAGAACTCTAGTAGATTAGCACAGCATGATTTCCCTTTACAGAAACCATGTTGGCTTTCTCTCAACAAATTATGTTCATTTATGTGTCTGATAATTTTATTCTTTACTATAGTTTCAACTAATTTGCCCGATACCGACAGACTTACCAGTCTGTAATTGCCAGGCTCTCCTCTAGAGCCCCTTTAAAATATTAGCGTCAAGTTAGCCATCTTCCAATCATTAGGTACAGAAGCTGATTTAAAGGATAGGTTATAAACCACAGTTAGTTTCGCAATTTCACATTTAAGTTCTTTCACAACTCTTGGGTGAATGCCATCTGGTCCCGGAGACTTGTTACTGTTAAGTTTATCAATTTGTTCCAAAACCTCCTCTAATGACACCTCAGTCTGGGACAATTCCTCAGATTTGTCACCTAAAAAGAATGGCTCAGGTTTGGGGATCTCCCCAATATCCTCAGCCATGAGGACTGAAGCAAATAATTCATTTAGCTTCTCTGCAATGACTATCATCTGTGAGCGCTCCTTTAGTATATCCATCATCCAAGGGCCCCACTGGTTGTTTAGCAGGCTTCCTGCTTCTGATGTACTTAAACATTTTACTACTACTTTTTGGCCAGCTGTTTTTCAAACTCTTTTTTGGCTGTTCTTACTATATTTTTACATTCAATTTGATAGAGTTACATTGAGTTTATGCTCCTCTCTATTTTCCTCACTAGGATTTGACTTCCACTGTTTAAAAGATGTCTTTACCTCTCATTGCTTCTTTTAAGCCACCATCATGTCCCTCCCCTCTGTGGACATGGGGTACAGGGTTGGGGGAAAAGGGATGCCCTGAAATCAGATCCCCCTTCCTCTGCTCCAGGCGGGAAGTTCCAAGGCCGAGGCACAGGAGAATCATGGCAGTAGATAAAGGGCACCTAAAGTGCCAGCACTTGATAGTCTCCTGACCAATCCAGTCAGGATCACCTATCAGGCTCCAGGACCTGCCAGTTGATACCAATCTACTGGTTGGTGACCACTGCTTTAAAGGCAGGTTGTGTGGAGCAGAAAGAGTTTCAGCAGAGAAAGGGAAGGAGATCTACAGTCCCTCTCTTGGCATTGGAAAACTCAGAGCCAAGGACGAAGGCCCAGGGACTCTCTCGAGTAGGGAAGTCTGACAAAAGGCCAGGACTAACCAAGAGCAGCCAATGAGATGGAGCAGGTGCTGATGGTGAGCCCTGATAAAAGTACAGGAACTCCCTGGGAAAGAGACCTGAAAGGCGGCATTTAAGTGAAGAATTATGTACAGCAATTTGAGTAGTAACTGGTCAAGCTTGAGGAGGACAGAAGTTAAAAATGTATGTATGGTCTGAGATTTATCAGGGTATTCCATTATGAATTTTATAAGTCCTGGCCTCAGGGGAAAAGGGAGAACTTAGAGAAGTAGGGGGGAAGTGGCCTGGTAAAAGGTGATGGTAAGAAGCACCCTCAGGAGGTAGTGAGGCAGATGTGAATACAGCTAGACTTTTCACCTTGAGCTAAAATGGGGCCCTATATGTTCCTGTGATTGATCATCAGCTGGAGGAGTCTTCCTTCACTATTATGGGGGCCAGCCTGAGGAAGCTGCTTCTTCGGCAACCACCTCTGAGTTATCTGGAAGCTGTACTGAGATCTTACCAAGTGTGCAGGTGGTGAGCAGGCCAATCAAAGCGCATTGGTGAGCTCTGCAAATATATTAAATGAGAAAGGCCCTTTCTCCCTCCAGCAAAGGAAAACCATGCCTTGCAAGTGTGGCTGGGCAACCACAATCCAGTGAAAGCAGAGCTAAGTTGAGCCCTTAGTGGGGACAAGAAAGAATCATTAGAGTAGGGTCTGGGAGCAGCATCTTTATCTCTCAGCACTGGTTAAGCCATTGCCCTTCTTGGCAGTGACTGAAGAAATACTTTGATATGCTTGGAGAATGAGGTGCTAGGGAATATCACTGCAATCCAAAACCATTGCATTCCTCGACATGGTGCCTCTCAGAAAACCCAGCACCAGGAATAGTGGGAAAGTTTTTCAGGGCAGTAGGCTGGCAGCTGTATAGGCACTTTGGGGGGGATATGTACATTACCTGTCATCACTTAGTGCCATGAACTGGAGGGAATGGGAAGAAACATCTCTTCCCTATCCAATTTTTGGGGACCTGGCAGCACTCACTTGAACACACTGACTTGCAGCAATCACAACTGTGCTAGAGAAACTAAAATCAGCAGAAATTGTTATTGTTGCATCTTATAATCAATCACTGATATGTCAAACAAATTTGGTTGCCAAAAGGTGTCCCAGCTGGCAAAAAGGGACAACTTTTATACAGCAAAAGCATGTATGTTCGCATTTGCAGGGGTCTGGAATATTTAAAAAAGTATATGGGACCTGCCTACGTGCCTCCTCCCCCAAACCCACAGGTTAGGTGGCCTGCTCAGGTGCGTGAGTTGAAGGTGGCACCCCCTTTGCAAGCCTTGCTACGCAGGCTGGCTTGAGCCATCTGGTGTTGCTGTAATGGACAGAAGTGCTGACCTGCACTGGGTGAGAAAGGGGTTAAACTCAGGTAGCTAGCAAAGGTGCTGGCCACGGGGCAGGAGAACCAATCGAGATGGGGGATGAAATTTGAATTGGATATAGATGCCTTGCCAGCTTTCTTTGTGTGGGAGAGAAAAACCAGTTGAGAGATACAGAATGATTTTAACGCAGGCAGGACTACCATGTCTCCAAGGAATTCGGGGCATCAGAGTGGACTGAACAAAGAAAATTAGAAGAAAAAGTGAATTTAGTCCTGTTCAGGGTAATTTTTATTTTGTGGTTTGAACTGCTCTGTGTGAATCTATTCCTCCCCTCCCCGTTTACCATCTAACATTGTGCCCAGAGACTTTTCTCTGTTTTGTTTTCCTTAGTTGCTCTGTAATATCCAGCAACCGAGTATGCTTTATCAAGTTTTTTTTGATTTGTAATAAAAAAGGGTCACTTTTTAAAGGTGATTATTTGAATCTTATGTCCTAGAAGGTCTGCCTGTGTGTATCTGCATGCCTCAGACTGAAGGGTCAGCTACCAGAAACTGCAGCTTGTTTTCCTCTTTTCTTTTTTTCAAGCTCTTTTAGAGCAAAAGAGCTTGGGGTGTTCAAGTGTTCACCCCTGGTTTTTTAGAAATAGAAATCACTTGATGGTGGCAGCGATTCCACAAAATCTGTGTATTGTGATTCTGGGGTAAAGTTTTTGTAACCAGTGTCTGTACAGTCAAAGTTTGGGGGTTTTTTTGGACCTTTGCGGGTCCTCTTCTCCTGCACTTGGAGTGCCAGAGCAGGGAACAGCCTTGACAGCCCCCTTGAGGAACACATCCCAGTTTGAAAACCGCTAGAGGCTGTTCCTAAACAGAAAGCTGCAATCTTTGGGGGCAAATTGCAGCAGCACCCATTGACTTAAAGTGATTACCATCATATGCAACATTTACTTACGCTCAAATGTTTTTCAGCGCCCTCATTATACAAATCGTTGTTACTGCGTGCCCCAGCATGGTCCCCCACGCTGCCTCTGCTATCTCAGATGGGGATATGAAGTAAGCTACATTATTTGAAAAAGGACAAACAGCCCAAAAAGTTTGAAAACGACTGCATAAGGTTACACTATGGTCTTTACAATAACACAGCTATATGGGTACAACTGTGCTATTGTAAGATCTACGTAGCCACTCTTTGCTGGCAGGAGAGGACTCAGCTGCCAACAGAATTAAACCACCTCTGTCAATATAGCACTGTCCACTTTTGTGGGTGAAACTTATGTTGGTCTGGGGGGAGGGGGAGGGGTGAAAAGGAACACAAACCTGATCAATAAAAATGATACCATAGAAAAAAGCCTAACCTCCTCTATTTCCTACAGCTCGCAGCAGTGTTAACAGGCCACGTTTGCTTTCCTTACAAAACTACTTATGCTATCATCTAGTCCACCTTGCATTTAACAATGATGCTCAGAGTTCCGTTCCCAGAACTGAAGCAGATCTCTGTGTGGCTCTCAACAATACAAGATGGTGTAGTGAAAGACAACCTCACCCACCTTGCATCTCTAATATCAAGGAACTGACATGGCTACAACTATATTGCATACAAGTCAAATATTTAAATATTCTTAATTTGATGTGAAATACTATACACTGTGGTATTCAACATATCCATTACTATGTGAATATTTTAACTGTAATTGCTACTGCAATAATGGCCCTCTCATCTACGAGCCAGGCAAATTGTTCAAAGAGATTGCATTGGTAATCAGTTTAAAATAAGCATGGATTGCTATTTGAGCTCTAAGACCTTCATCTGGCAAACAATGATTTCCATAATTAACTTTCACACTTGACTAGATCCCACTAGTTTCAGCGGGGCTCATCTCATGCCTGAATTAAGTATGTCCATGAGAATTTAGAGGATCAAAGCCTTTAGGAGAAAGTTATTCTGTAGAGCAGAGGTAGTCAATAGGTGCTCTGTGCAACAAATCTGGACCACCCAAACACTTGTGAATGGCCTTCCATATCTATTTAATTATTTTTTTTAAATGATTTTCTCTGGAGTCTAGACCCAGACATCTTGGCCTTGACAATTGAGTATCCTTGCTGTAGAGTATAAAAAGGATTTCTTGAACTACCAGGAAACCCACAATAAAAATACCAAAACCAAGTGAAATGAGGGCTTATCCCATCATAAGTTCACATTTCACTCAGATCTGTTGTGTAACTATGTTTTTAAAGTGTTTAATACTGTGCTGTGATTACACATATACAACGACAGGCCCTTGATTTGTGCTTGAAATATATAGCAAGGCTCAATAAACAGTGCAATTCACAGTATAGATTGTTTATGAAAGTTGGCTCACTTTTTTAAAATTAAAAATGGGCTCTGAATCACACATGATCACATTTGGTCAGTTATAAAGTATAAATTTACACATTTTTTTTTAGTACCCAATGAACTGCCAGCTATTTAAATCCGTCCCTTTATAATTATGCATAATCTTTTAATGAAAATAAATACAATTTCTAAGTCATCTTTGGCATGGTGTAATTCAAAGTGAGAGTAATATTTAGCAGCATAGTGCAAAAGAAAAAATACATGCTGTATAATGCACTACTGGATTCAGCCTTACAAGGAGAAGAATGTAGTACAAGGCAAACTTTAATGTCAATATATACAGAGCTTTAAAGAAAACATCTTTTAAAAAATGAAATAAATACAATATGATACAAAATCCACAATATGTTTAGAGAAGGAAATGATAGTTACAATATCTGACAACGGGGACCTTTTGTATAGTTTCTCTTTGAAGTACCTCATATAGCATATAATTGAATTGCACACTTTGTTTTAGCTTTAATGCCCTTTCATATAGTGAGATTTATGCCCAGTCGCATGCCGAAACAGTTTTAGCTATAATCAGAGTATCAGTGCAAGAATGCCAAAGTGCTTGGGAAACTGTAACAATGCAATGCAATAGTTAGCAAAATGGTCATAACCCTAATGCAACATACATATTATAAGAACAATTTGCCTGCAAAGGAATTTTTTCAGTACCCTAACAAAAACAGGTTAAATTAATGTCTGAATGATTATTTCTGAAACATACTTAAGAATATTTGCCAATTATAGTTTTAAGATCCTCTACCTACAGCTTTCAAAACTTATTTTAAGGAATGAATTTGCTTTCCTTACACAGAAAAAACCCTCATAGAAACAAGGATTTGTATTATAAAAGTTTTTTTAAAAGGCTAGTTACTCTACTATTCAGTTTTAGCCATATAGCTGCATTTCCTCAATTTAATTTCCATATTATTCATATTCACACAAACATGCAGGTTCATCAACAGTCAGGAAAATATTATCGTTTGGGAGCAAGTATTAAGATACGCTAGAAATAAGGACAGCTTATATTCAGAGTGCACTTAATTGAACAGTTGTTAATAAAGTGTGGTATATAACAAAGTACAATGTTTGTCTTCTCTATATACACACACATTTGGTAATATGTATGAATGCTTTAATAAGTCATTGTGGATCAACTATTCTGTCAAATATATTGTTCCTGTGGTATTGTGACTAAAGGATTTTCCTCTCACCCCCTAACTTTACCACTACAATCAAACAAAACAGGAAGTTAAACACACTAAAAATAACTTCAAAAATATTTTTAAACACATGCATGCTTTCATTTTTGGCTGGGACTAAGGAATGTTAACTGTTATTGTAGTGCATGTAACCCTGTTTGAGTGGTTATTTCAGCCACATTCTGTTGACTAAGAGTGGATAATCACCACAATGCTGGTCAGTGTATGCAATTAAGTCTTAATCTTTCCAGGCTCCCCGCCCTCCACCTCCA
Source organism: Apalone spinifera (assembly GCA_030068395.1). NCBI lineage: Eukaryota > Metazoa > Chordata > Testudines > Trionychidae > Apalone > Apalone spinifera. The sequence goes on from JANRFK010001158.1 coordinate 30,086,408, forward strand.
ATTGCAACATTCGGGGGAAAAAATTAAATTAAGTGCTCTGATGTTATAGCAACCTGTTACAATGCACTGATGAACAGCTATGCATACAATGAATTATGTTTCTACTGTTTGTTAAAGTACCTCTTACAATTTGCTAGAAATAGTTTTAATTATGAATGTTTCAGTTCATTTATTTTTTTCAACTCTTACAATATACAGTGAGTGCATAAGTTTGTTTTAATAAATTTTTTCAAAGCTAAAAAGACAAGGGTAAGGATAATTCAGCTCCATAACTAGAAGTCTAAAGGTAAAAGCTGACTGGTGTGGAATTTGCTTTCATTTTCATATCCATGAGATGTTTGAGATGAGTTCTCCACAAGTGCTCACTAAGCAGAACATCTAAGCTATAGAGCAGTGGTATCAGTATTTTGTCCACAATTGTGTGTGGTCAAAGGAATGCTCTCCCTTTGAGCACAAGGGAAACACATAAACCTGTATTCAATAACAAATCACAATAACCAAGACATGTTGTCTTAAAACAATCTGTCCATGCTGAAAGCTCCTCCCTAAGATACCTCTGATTTTGCAAAATCTACTGTTGATGCCACCACATAACTTCTGAGTAATGGGATCAGGAGCACATTGAAGAGTTTCACATTTTACAATCAGTGCTTCACTGAAACAATCTCACCATGCAAAAGACAGGACACCTTTTACTATAGATCTGCTGCTGTTCACACTGAAGTCAAAAGGAGTCTTGCCACTTCAGTGGATGCTGATCAGGCTCTGCATGAATATCTATTTGAAAACAAAGGCTTTTATTACAAAAGTATTACTGAGACGATGAGTGTTGGCAGGCTTCTTAGTGGAAAATATTTGATATATGTTGAATAGGATGGTAATTAGCACTACAGAAATCCCTATATAGGAGTAGTTCTCCATTCTGTATTTAAAAGGACTTAAGGATGAAAATAAAAAATTCACTACATTATGGTATCTTATTTTTAAGCCAGAACCCACAATACAATGCTAACCAATTTATAATCTTTGATTGCGTGGTAGCTATATGTATGTGACCCAAATTAAAACTTTTCAATAGCCCCTTCCAACAGACTCAAATAACTAATTATTTTCATTTTTAAACAAATTACTCATGAATTCATGTTGTACACCGTTTAAATTCTTTTAAATTCTGCAAAACTGACATTTTCCTTTAAAGTGAGAAAAATCAGCTCAACCCCCAAAACAGCATTGTGTCTTGAAACACTGCAAATATAAAGATGAAACTTTATCTTGGATTCCAGCAATACCCACAGAAAGACTGACACAATGAAATGTAAGTATCTAGACAGGATTTTGTTTGCACTAGTTAAGATAAGGGTGCATTCGTTCCAAAAAAGTGGAAACAGACATGCCATGTATGCCTGATGTTTATGTCAAATATAACTAAGATGTTGTTTACACAGCTTGTCTCTATAAAAAGGTTACTCCTGTAATGGTGCAACCAGGGAAACATTTTTGTCATAGAAGTGCCACTTGCAGTAGAGCTTAGAGATGTTCTTATCTAAACCACAGGACTGACTTACAACGTGTTCTAAATCCCATGTTCACCAATCAGCATGCCTCTGCACATTTTCCTCTTTATAACTCTATCCTTCACACCAGAAAGATACCATTGCATGCTAAATATTTTGGTCTGCTTATTACTGATTTAGTACATAATTCTTATACAATGCTTATTGCATGGTGGTTCTGAACAAATTAAATGAAAACACCAATGCAATGGAGACTAAATCACTCATGAATAAAGCCAAAAAAAGACCAGTTGCCACTTTATGAGGAAAAAAATTGAAGACAATTAAGCTTAGCATCTTAGATGCCCCCCCCCCCCATTTTTATTACGAACATTAAAATCTGCATTATTTCTGGATCCTTTTTTTTTAAATATGCTTTTCCTCTATCTCCATCCAGAGTCTGATCTTTTGTGATCTCAATTTTGATAAAAGTAATTTAAACATTACAAATGAAAACACACTATTAGATAGGAAATATGCAGAAGTGTAGACTTATTTGCAAGCAAAGGACTCTAATAATAAAAATGCAAGATGCATGTAAGATGCAGCAGAATTATTTCTGAGTAGTATGTTTTCCATATGGCAGCTACATGCTTTCGTATCTTTTAAGCATTTCAAAACAGGCACCTCAAATTAGGTACAAACAGGCCCTAATGTTTCCAACATGTATTATACCCAAGAAATTGAGTAGTAGGCATGACTTACATGATCAACTAGTGTACACATTCTTCATATTCATTCAATCCCATACTTACAAGCATCCCAACTTAAAACACTTAATTGTTCAATAAGAAAATTCCTCTCTCTTGCACAATAAAAAGTAACTAGCAGCATATCTATAGTACTCCCAATGACTTCCTATGTATCAACAACAAGTCCCCCCCCACATTTTAGAATGTATTACTGCTAACTTCTGTTATTCCAGAACTCCTCCCTTGAAAGGCCTCACACCAATGTACCATCTCAGTATCCAAAGTCTCCCCCCCCACCTCAGCTCTGGATTAACATTTTGTCATTTGCTATAAAAATGTTATGAGATCAAAAATTCAATGATAGATGACAAGTCAGGACAACAATTGAGTTTTAGTCATAATGAATCTCAGTATGTTCAAGTTTAGCTGTAGGTCACTAGTTAACTTTCCTAATATTTAAAATGTTCATTATGCTACTATATTAGAACTGTGTACCACTGTCTGAAGCTTCATAAAATGATTTATTTGATCACAGTCATTGAAGACTACATTAATTTCTGATTTACTCCGAGGCGCAATTCAAAGTATAGGTTTTAATTTAGAAAACTTTACAATGATTTGGGACCTACCTGGCAGATCTAGACACTCTCTCTGATATACCAAAGTAGTTCAGATCAGCTGAAGCACTTAGCTAAATGCCTAGGATCACACAGAGAGAGGTGGCAGCGGGATATTTTCAGTGAGGCCTACAATTGTGGAACCTACTTCCTCCTCTTTGGTCAAAGGCCTGTACCTACTGACTTAAGGGCACACTGGAAGGCTTACATTTTTTTCTCAGGCTTCCCTGTAGTTATTCAAAGTTTTTCAAAGGGTCATGAGTCTCTGCATTTATCTTTTCTAATATTTGTACATGTGTAAAGGGACGTAGATAGGAACACTTACATATATTTATATAAATAAAACTATTAAAAACCATGTGGCAAATATGCTACAATTAAATATCAGTTTACCTAACAATATAGGATAAGCTAACATTGAACATACTGCTCTTCAACAGAAAAACCTCAAAGAAACAGCAATATAATCCACATACAGAGGGAGAGCCATGTACTAAGGGACAGCCTTTGACATAGCAACTTTCATAAAGCTGCTCTAGCTGCTATGTCCGCTATGGAATCCCTCAGAAATCTGTGATCACACAAAGCTTCTACAAAAATATGACATGCCAAGTAATACATAACAGAGCTAAGCCATTTGAGATGATTACCAGCAGCAGACAAGGATGCCTTATGTCACCCATGGTCTTTATACTGGTACTGCATTGAGTAATGAGAAAGACCACAAAACAATCAAGCAGCATACAATGGACTTTCACACAAATTAGAAGATCTCAAATACAGATGACATCAACTTGCTATCTCAGACCCAGAGACACACAAGCTGAAACAAATGATCCTTGAGCCTATACACAATCAGTAGGGTTCAAAAGTAACACACAAGAAACAACATCGACAACACTTTCTGGGCCTGACATAGAATAGTTCCAATATTTCACATATCAAGTACAACAGGTAAAACAGACATTAAAGACAGACTTACGAAAACTAGACATGCCTTCATAACTAATGCTGACTTGAAGAAAGAGTAATCTTGCTCTCCAAATGAAATTTTGAATAGTGAACAATATTGTGAAGTCAGTTTTAAATGATACTGACGCTTGGAGATTTAAGACCTTATTATCTAAACTCCAAGTTTTCATAAAACAATTGCCTTCAACAAATTCTCTCTCTCAGAAGACCAGGGAAAAAATACAACTCTCAGGGATGATAAAAGAAAGGCCAGGAAATTATGGAACAAAAATGAATAAAAGATGGCTAGAAAATACATGGAGGAAAGACCCAACCAACATAAGACAGGAATTGCATGGAATTCCCAAGGCAAGAGGAAACAAGGTAGGCTAAGGATAACATGGAAACACCAATATAGAAAGCTATCAAAATTATATGGGAAGAGCTAAGATAGCAGCAACAGACTAAGATGGAAGGCAGTGGTGAAGTCCTATTCTTCATGGAATAGAGAGGCATAATTCAGTCAAGTGACAGAAGGATAGATAAGTAAAGCATATGGACTACTTGTAAATGTCGTATCATCTATAGTAGTATCAATACTATTCAGGCTCTCACTCTTAATGACTTATAAATATAATCATTTTCATAGCTCAGTACAGAACACAATAAGATTTTTATGTTCAATGTAGGGGGTGTTTCCCAAAGCTTTTAACTTCAGACAGAAATACATACCAACATTAGATACACCCATTCCCTAAACAAGGTCACTTGTTATCCAGTTGTTAGGGCCACGAGTGACTATTTTAATTTTATAGACAAAGTGCAATCTCTCAGGTGCACACCATTTTTTAATATTTGTACACTAACCTTCTCAATTCTTGGCACCAGGCAAGTGTAGGTCTCCCATATCAGCACTAATGCATTTTGCACTGGCACAATAAGATGGTCAGTCTTACCGCCTGGTATCAGTGAGTTAAATGGAGTCCATTGGTAAGCGCCCAATTACAAAGTAATTTAAATAAGAACTTGTTGATCTTTTAAAAATGGGCCTGATGGTAAAAATACTGACACTTTTAACATACAACTTGCTTATTGATAATGGTCCCCTAAACCATTTATTTATGAACACAGAAAAACTATACAGTATGTAAATAATATCTGCAACAAATCTCTAAAAGGACCATGTACAGAAACTCCTTATGAGCTTTGTGATGTACCCTGATGTTTAACTTAAATAAAGATGGACACCGCCTGTAAAACAACACAGTGTGAATCCCCCTGAACATGTGGATTTTTTTTCTTTTAAAAAAAGGACTTTTACAGAATTCAAGTAGTGTAGCAGGAAACCATATATGCCTTTTGATCATAGGTCAGGCAGATATAGAGACACTTATTGGATTTTCCTTTGCTCTAGTTTGGCTAAAAGTGCCCCAGTGGATCTATAAGTCTGTTGAAGTTAGCTTTTTCATGCTCCGTCGTTGAGCTAAACTTGAAGCTGCGACAGGCTCTAAGACTGGCTGAAATGTCTTGTGATTCAGTGCAGAATATGTGGCAGCCATAGCCCCCTGGAGAACAAGGAAATACACAAAGATTGTAAAAGTTATCTGGAAACAAAAGCATTGAATGATAAATATTAAATTCTTTATGAACCCCTGAAAAGCAACAGAGAAAGCTTATGTTAGAGCAGAATTAATTTTGTAAAAGTTTGTATTGATAATTGATAAAGGAATAGTTAATACAGTATTCATGACTAGGTCCTTCAAGGCTTCTGGCATGGATTCTTCACAGACTTGAGGTCTGTTCATTCTTCCCAATAACATTTATTTCACTTTCTATTAAGTTTTCTCTATGCAAATGAGGCACTAGTAGCTAACTTAACACTAAGCTGGATGGACAGAGCCCTTCAGACCAATGTTAACGTTACTTATGAACATCTCAGAAAGGAGGACTGGGGAAACAGTACTGTCATACAAATGCAACATTCCTGTAAGAGGAAGTTACTCACCTTGTACATTAACAATGGTTCTTTGAGACGTGCCCCTCTAGGTGTTTTACTTTAAGTATATGTATGCCCTAGAGCCCCTATTCGGAGATTTTTGGTAGCAGTGTCTGCTGAGCCCAGCTCTCTCTCCCTCGAGGCTATCTAGAACTTAGAGGGCAAAAGCCTTTCACTTTCTTCTCTACTGCAGTGCCCTATGTAGAACTCCACGTAAAGAGGGGAGATCAGGTTGTGGAGCACTCATAGGAACGAAGAACCATTGTTACTGCACAAGATGAGTAAGTTCCTCTTTGAGTAGTGTCCCTATGGGTGCTTCACTGTAGGTGACTCCAATTAGTACTCGCCACTGGAGGCTGGAATTTTGGAGTGGAGTCTGTTACAACAGAGTACTATGGAGTCCAAGATGGCATGGGGGACTGAATCTTCAATGATCACAATATTCTGAGAGTGTGGGGCAGAGACCCAAGTCGCTGCTCTACAGATTACTGAGATAGGAATATCTGTAAGGAACGTGACCAAGGTAGAAACTGACTTCGAGGAGTGCATATGGACTCTGGTTGGAAGCACACTGTGCCCTTGATAACGATTAATACAACCAGCGACCCATTTGGATAGTCTTTGAGCCCTTTCTGTGAATAAAAGGAAGAATTTAGGGGATTTCCTAATGCCCTTAGTCTTCTGCAAGTAGAATATTAGTGTTTTTTTATAACACATAACATGTGTGACAACAGCGGAACAATTCCGCAAAGTGGGTTTTGGAAAAAAAAACCAGGGAGATTAATCGGTTAATTCATATAGAAAATGCAGAGACAGTAGAGAGAAACTTGAGATATGGTCTTAAAGTTAATGTCTCTTTAAAAAAATGAAGTGACCATCTCTCATACATGTATCTTCATGTACACATGGACAAGGGAACAAGTTGCCAGGAACTCAAAGGGAGGTCTAGTCAAAGCCTGGAACTAGGTTAAGATTCCAAACAGGAGCAGGTGGTGTCACACTTACGAAGAGATTCCTTATCTGACACAGATGACTATGCCCTTAAGGAATCTACACATCAGCAAGTGAGAAAACACTGAGTATTTGTCTACCTGGTCTTGGAAGGATGTTTTCACTGCAGGATGTACCTTAATGGAGCTGAGAGAGGTTTGACCTCTTGAGGTCTAAAATGTAGAGTAAAATGTAGAGGAAGGAAAGATGAGATTGGGCTTATATGTTTAGATTAACAACTTGGAATAGTTTCCATTTTGTGGGTATGTATGTTAAGTGGTCAACCTTGGCTGTCTAGCAACACGTCTTTTAGCTCAGCAAATTCTCCCTCTTAAGTCTTGGAATTAAGACAGAGCCACATCTGCAGGTGAAGGACTTGCAGGCTGGGGTAAAGGAGCAGGTCTTTGCTTTGAGAGATAAAGTGAGGAATCAGCCAAGGTGGAACAGAAGGGCATAGAATCATGTGTGTCAGATAAGTGAGTCAGATTTATCTTGGCCAAAAAGTGCAAACCAGAATAACTCTTTGTTTAGCTGAATTTTCAACAAGGCCTTGTATAGAAAACTGGAAAAAGGCATACAAAAGGTCCCCATGCCATGGGAAGATGAGGGCCCCCATGAATGTTTCTCCAGGCCAGGCATAGGGCAGTAATGAGGAGATTTTTGGTTCCAGTAAGTAGCAACGAGATCTGTAAGACAGGGTTACCCAGAGGGTAAAAGCACCTTTGAGTTCAGTTCCCATCTGGGGTCATGACAAATTCTGACAGTTTATTGGCTGTCATATTCTGTACCCCTGGCAGATAGATAGATGGGATGAGTATGCTGTGAAGGATGCACCAAATGTCTATGGTACTTGATCAGCAACAATGGTTGATTTGATGCAGAGCACTCCCTAGATAAGAATTTTCTTGACCAAGGTACTGAAAGTTGTCCATGCTGCACTTTTGGAGGTGGTACAGTAACTTCCTTTCCCTGGGTACCGACACCACAGGCCTCCAGAATACCAGTGCTCATGTGTTATGGGCTCACTTGGTACTGTAGAGGTGTTTTCATGGTACACTGTCAGTACCAATGCTTAGGAAGGTACAGAGCACTCCCTAGATGGGAGTTCTATCATACCTGGTACCAATGCTTTCACTGTGCCACTCTGTTAGAGACAGCATGGTAATTGTGTTTCTTTAACATTGCCTCAGAGATTGACTACCCTGACTTCTCAGGTGATATGCAGCCTGTGTTCTGAGAAGCCCCCTCTGGCTGCTAATCACAGGGAGCTTGTTTTTACAAGCCTTTACAGGAAGAGCCTGCTGTGGATTTTTAAGCACTCTAGCTTTGATGAAGTTAAAGGCTCTGGGGATAATCCACCAGGAGTCTCCTAGAGACTGAAATGCCTTCTCCCTAAGGGGGAGTTTGAAGCTTCAGCTCCCAGTTCCCAGGAGACTGCCATTTTAGTTGTGAGGCTGACCCAGGCATCAGACACAGTGAGAATGTCTGGCTGCTGCAGAAACTGCTTACAGGAGAGGCACCTCTCAGAGCCTAGAGCTAAGAATGCACCCGGGTTGGGGGGGGAAGAGAGACTGGGGACAAATCAATCTCTAGCAATGTGGACCATAGAAGCAAAGAGGTCATCTTTATTCTTCTTTTTCAGTTCTTTTCTTTTACCAAAGCGGGGTGGAGGGGGTGGGGGATGGAAAGGGTGACTAGAGGAGGGGAGATGTCCCCAGACAGGATAAGAAGCAAAGTTGGGGATGGGTGGGGGTTTAATCTCAAGTAATAGAGAGGTAGCCGTGTTAGTCTGATCTTGGTAAACCAAAAGGGAAAAAAATGTTGTTAGTCTTTAAAGTGCTACATAATTTTTTTCCTTTAATCTCAAGGGAGGAAAAAAGGAAACACTATTGGAGAGAACAAAAGAAACAAAAAGAGCTACTAATACAGATAAGGAACAGACAACTGCTCTGCCCTGTGAGGCCAAAAGCAGTTGAGAAGTGAGGAACTTTATAGCCTTGAGGCAGCTCTCTAGGGAGGAAGAGCACATGAGCAGGCTCAATGGACACTGCCACCAAAAAGCTCTGATTAGAGATGCAGCAGCACACACACCCCTACAGCAGAGCACCCATAGGGACACTACATGAAGAAGAATTAACAAGTAGGCCCTTGCTCTTCAACTTGGGTCTCCTGGCAGGCAATCTACATGCCTCTGAAGTTGGGGGAACTACACTAAGACATATCAGTCAAGAATTTAGTCTCGTTTTTGTACTTTCAAAATAACATATTCTGTATCTTACAGATTATATTTAAATAATCTCAGTAAATAGAACAAAAGTTACGTAATTCTGTTCTAATTTTTTGAATTTTAAGTGTTTCTAGGAAACGTCTGAACATTTGCAACAACGCTCACTATTTTATTTAAGTATGCCCAATAAAAGCACAATGGAAGAAAATATTGATTACAAGCTATGAAACAGTAATTTGTCTATATATTGTCTATATAAGGGATGCTTAGGATACATTTCAAGTTGGAGATGTACATTCCAGCTTGAAGTATGGACATCTCCTTAGAAACTGGCCAAATTCTCCATCTGGGTACACATATTGCCCTTATTACTCTAGTATTTAAAAACAGAAAGAACAGCAATAGTCTTTTCTCTCATCTCTAAGAAAAAAAAAACTTGATTCATTTGTCAATATTTTGTTCACATTTGTAGGAGTGGGTAGGTGCATTTTGTTAAGTCAGAACTGTAATTCTAAGAAAGGTGTTCAGCGTTTAGCTCTGAAAGTGGCTGGTTCCACAGTTTTGGAATTTAGGCTGATTATTAGTAGAGTCACAAAAAGGTTGTTTCTCTCTCAAGTATTATTCTCACAAGTATTGACATGGAAGACTTGTTTTACCTTAACTAGATGTGGTGCATCTTGTCTGTTTAGTTGATAATGAGGCAACTGGTCCCTACAGGCTATCCACGAGTGTTTTAATACTTGCTCTGCTGTGTATCGTTGATGTGGATCTACATGAAGCATATGGGACAGCAAGTCCTAGATTAAAATAAAAGAACACAGATTTAGTTGTTACATCTCAATATAAAGTGCTGGAAAGCTAGTATTAATAACTAACATGTAAAAAAAATGTAATACGTCTGGAAGGATCTAATAAGAGACACTAAACAAGAAAATCAACAGCTGAAGTGGGGCATTCTGTATCTTGAGACTTCAAATGTCTGAATACAGTGTATGACAGTATGCAGCTACTATGAAGTCTTTTAACAGAGCGAGCTTTCATTCTAAATAAAGCCTCACAAGAATTCTCATATTTGCTTATGAATCCAGTCATCTTTAAAAACAAGGGCAGAAATAGCTAGTACTAATCTAGAATAAGCAACCCATTTTCCTAGCATGCTTTTTTTTTTCCTAGTGGCAGATGCGCCTCATTTCTGCTATATAATGTTTGTGGACTATCAGCTGAAAATCTAAAATTCAAATATATATTGTGATATTTGCCTCTGAAGTACTTCTACTTCAAGGTATCAATCTGAAGAATGAAATCGACCAGAAATGTACATTTGGCTTTTCTTTGTTTTGAGTATTAGGAAAGAGCTACTTTAAATTAATACATAATTGCAATGTTCACCAGGAAACAGATTAATTAAGACATTAATAGGTCGAAGGAAAACAACAAAGAAGGATTACTGGCCAATAGGAGTAAGGACAATATAAGGCATTTAAAAAATATATATACCAAGAACAAAAGATGCTGGATGATGCTTTCACATCTCTCAGTGATTAAATATTTTTCTTTTCCAGCAGTAACTAGGGTAATGTTAAACTGCTAATATAGTTCAATATTCTAAAACATAATTTTTACCTGAGTATTAAAAGAACTGGCCAAACCTCTCTCTCAACCACTGAAGTTGGTTTTTAATAAGTCCTGAATTACTAAGAAAATTCCAGATGTCTGGGAAAAGGCTAATGTGTCAAAATTTAAGAGTAAACTTAATGACTTGGATAATTATAGGACAACACTGATCCTTGCAAAAAATAAAGGAAAGGCTAATAAAGGAGCATTCATTAAAGAATAACATAATGGAATAGTAGTGCCAGTCAGCAATATTTGATGGGAAATAGTGTCAAACAAATTTGATATAATTTTTTATTAAATTATAAATTGGATTGCTAAAGGTAACCATGTTGACATAGTATACTTATACTTGTGTAATGTATTTGACTGTTTTATTCTCATGTAAAATAACATTTATTTCTAATCTGAGTTTGTCTATCTTCAACCTCCAGTCATATTTGTACTAAGTGAGGATAATGAGCTAATGGAACAGTCTTTAAATCTAGATTTAAGATAGTTTTAAAAGATATGCTATGAGCTATGGGCTTTATGTGGGCATTATGGGGGAAATGCTACCACTTAAGAAAGATTAGCTCCATAATGGTCTCTTTCTAGCTTTAAAGTCTATTAACCTACTAAAGGGTCAGATTACTTATAACTATTACACTATCTCCATTTTAGTTTATTAAGAATGGAAGATTTACAAGATAGTCTACTTTTTTACCTGAGACTGTGATTACTTTTGCTATCCACATAGCTAGGAGATTAAAACAGTTCCTACTGTTGATTTTCACCCACTAGCACAATGGGAAACAGAGGAGATGTAAACACTGCAGTAGAATGTCTGCTCCAAACCAAAAACTTGCAAGAGACAACTTCCATGTTGAAGTACTCAGAATAAATAGATTGCAGTCAACTATTTTCTCCTTATTTTGTTGATTTGAGTAATAGCCTTATTATGATTTATGTTTTGCGTATTTGGTATGCGCTGCAAATCAGAATATTGATCTGAGTAAATTTTCCCAGTTTTTATCCACTCATGACATTATATTGCACTGAAATTAAAAACAATTTCCATCTGCAGTATTCTATTATTCTATTTTAATTTTCTAGTTAAAATCCAGAAGGTAAGCAAGACCTAAATGCACACATTGTTTGAGTCAAATGTGAATTGCCATACAAAACTGTATTACTTTTTATGAGCCTTTATGGACATACAAGAAACAAAGTTTTTAATTTTTCTTGGAGTATTTTCCTCTTGGTTTTTCTATTGGTTACTGTCAGATGCAGTCTCTCCAACTTTGTATTGGAAAAAATAACTCTTCAAAGAAACTGAACAGTCACATTTACAAGTCTGAGACTAAAACCTGAGCTGCAATTATGTCAGTTGACTGACAGGCTTGGTGATGGTTAATTTTAGGGAACTACTTTAAAAATACTCAGATTTTTATGCTGAATGTCCTCAAAACAGATTACGAGGAAATTCAAATAAATGTACAACTAATCCTTTAAGCATTCAATTCTTTTTAAACATTGCTTGACTTCCAGTTTATAGGTTATATCCCAGAAAGCATCCTGCGAAATTGCAAATACCATGGAACATAGCTTAGTAGTAAGTAGTAGTTAGCGTCCATGTTGACAGAGTCAGGAACACTTTCTGTAAACTAGAAGGTGACATTATTCCCATAATGTAAGAAGTAGGGGTCACCAAATGAAATTAATAGGTAGCAGATTTAAAACAAACAAAAGATAGTTTTTCTTCATGCAGAGCACAGTCAACCTGTGAAACTCCTTGCCAGAGGATGTGTTAAAGACCAGGACTTTAACGGGGATCAAAAAATAACTATATAAATTCATGGAAGTTAGGTCCATCAATACTTATTAACCAAAATGGGTAGAATGTTGTTGATAGCCTCTGTCGGACTGGAAACAGATGACAGGAGAGGGATCATTTCATGAATACCTGTTCTGTTCACTCCTTCTAGGGCATCTGGCATTGGCCACTGTCGGCAGACAGGATACTGGGCTAGACGGACCTTTGGTCTGACTCAGTATGGTCATTCTTATGTTCTAAGGGTAGGGTGAATTTTAAAAAATCAATTAAAAAAATTTTTTTTTCTCTGCTGAAATTAGCTTTTCATCAGCCTTTTCAGCAAAAGCATTCTGTGCAGCAATCTTGGTTTAACATTTCTCATTTTGTAGTTTAATACAATAAAATATTAAGTTTTCATCATTCTGACTATGAATTTGGAGTCCATGATAGTATGATGATGATAGTGTCAAGCAAGAATCAGGTAGCCGCGACTCAACAAGAACCAGATTTAACTTGTCTCACACAATCATCCCACATCAGCTGGGGCCTTAGGAAATACAACTCAGACTTTAGCCCCAAATTATGATATTGCTTTCCTTGTCCTCCAAAGACTGCAAAAAGTTTTCCAAGACAGAAGTTGTAGAACAGTTTTCAAACCATTGCATTTCCTCTCATACACTGCACTTAAAAAAGTTTTAAATGTGGGCTTTCTGAAGCACCGTAAAATATTCTGCCCTTGTTGATGCAGTTCTTGATATAGTCTTAGCACGGGGTTGGCAATAAAATGGCAGCAGTTCATCAGGGTTAGCCCCTGGTGGGCTACTGCAGTTATATTTACCTGCACCTCTGCAGGTACGGGTGATCACAGCTCTCATTGGCCAGGAATGGTGATCCACAGCCAACGAGAGCTATGATCCCCATACTTGCAGAGGTGCAGGTAAATACAGTAGTGTGAGGGCCCACCAGGGGCTAACCCTGGCAGACCAAACTCGGCCTACAGGCCAGTATTTGCCCACCCCGTCACAGATCAAACAATCAAAAAAATACACTGCTGATTCTGTATAGACAAAAATACGGAACTATAATGGCTAAGAGTTAAGTTACACCAGTCAACTGATCAAATTTAACATATTTGCTTGTATCCTAGATGCTACTATAGAAGATAAAATATATTTACACCTTTGCTGCATCTGAAACAGTGTCCCAGTTGCCTCCACTTAAAGAGAATTTTCCACTGCCTATTCGTAATAGGATTTCCTCAGGAGTATCATTAGGACCATTGGCAAAAGGAGTATAGCTATTTAAAAAAATTACAAGCAAAGAAAGGATTACGTACATATGAAATCTATAAAGAAACATGATGTTAGCAAATCCTTAAAAAAGCAGTGTTATTCTGTCTAGATACTTATGAAACACTGCTGTGGTGCTACAATTATATTATGTGCTTACATTTTCATGTATTTTTAGTAAATATCTGAAATCTTTAAAAACTTATTTTTACTCATTGTAGTGGCTTATCCAGTGGATCAAACTAAGTGTGGACCAAAGACTCATAGCAGCTAAAGGTTGTATAGCTGGCAGGCTATACATTCTTATCATAGAGAGCTCATCAATTACATCAAAATGTTTCACAAATAGAAATTACAAGAAATATCCTCATGTAAGGTCACAACACTTTTTAACTGAATGGCAATGAAGTGACCAATAAATCTGACTGAAGTCACTTAATGGTATCCACAAATATATCTACACCATTTATGAAGGACAAAAAAAATGTTCCTCTACCCCCCTCCCAAAAAAGTGACTGAGACTGTTTATAAGACTCTAGAAAATTCTTAATGTGGTTTTTCTGTTACAAGTTTGGGAGGCTCTCATTTCAAATTACAGAAAAATATTTTCAGAACCTTTTAGAAAGTTTTAATAAACAGTCTCTGCCTGCAAAATCAAATCCTTTATTAACCATTAATCCAACTGTTCAGCACACACAAAAAATAAAATTAATAATTATACAACCTGGAGGTAGCCTGATAAGTTCTTTTTGTAGCCCAGAGAATGTGAGGGACAGCTGCCACTACTTGAGGCAGCTGCTACTATTTGGGGCTGGGGAACATTGGAAGCAGCTGGCAGCTGTCCCTGGGTCTTTCCAACCCCAGGTCACTGCCCCTGCAGGCTGCTGAACACCAGACAGGATCAGCTCCCAGCTGCTCTCAATTTCTGTGGCCATAGCTCTCTGGTCTAGCCACATCTGGGGTCTTGCCAGACCATGGATGTTGCTGGACCAGAGAGTCTCGGAAGAGAGAGGTTCAACCTGTAGTAGGACCAGAAATACAAGTTAGAGAAGCAAATGGGAGCTACAGCATTTTATTTGCGCCACTAGAAGAAGTCCCTGAGCATTAAAGCTCTGACCACCAATTTATACTCTAAACACATGTACAAAATTTATGCATCTCAAATTTCAATAAAATACGGTGGGGACCTTTGTCCAGGAATGTTATGACAACAGGTCAAAGCTTTTCCCTGTTCATTCTTGAAAGTTTGTGTCACTAATGATGCAGCTCAGAAATATTACTCTGAAGATCTTCAAAATACAACGCACTATTACCTATTCAGATTTTTTATTCCATGAATTTGAATTAGTCTTCTGGGAAATTAAATCTTAACACTAATCACCTGTCTATAGAAGGTTCACTAGAACCTTACACAAAGCTAATTTGGTCTGTTACATGCAAGACAGTAGGGATGTAAATTCTTGTTTAATTGGTTAACCAGTTAAACATTATTGGTTAACCACTTAAACACTAATGAAAGGGGGCACGAGAGGGGCTGAGGCTGAGCTGGAGCGACTTCACCCCCCGCACTGCGGACAGAGGCTGCTCTGGATGCCAGGGAAGCCCCTATCTGAGGGCACTCAGGCCTGCTGCAAATAGCTGGAGCAGTCGCTGGTCTGCAGCAACCCTCCTCCACCATGGGGCTAAAGCAGCCCCCTGCCCAGGGGGAGCTGCTCCAGTTTACACTGGTTAATCAGAACCAGATTAACGGGTTAACCTTTCACTTCCTACAAGGCAGACATTAGAAGACAGTAAGAAAGCCTGATCTGTAAAACTTCTAAGGCTGAAGCTAGATAAAATGCGTGCTAAATAGGATATGACTTCACAATTTCTAAAAATATTAATTACACACATTGTCAGTAGGGTCACAATATAAACATTTATCTTTTTTAAATTCACATTAATGAATTAAGTTAAAATATGTATGGATACTAATTCAAATAAATGATATGAATCTATAAATCAGAATTTGCTGCTAAAATTTAGTTAACTGTCTGCTGTATTATATCCTTAATGTTTAGGACCATTATTTTCTGAAACCTTCCTTTAAATCTCAAACTTAATTTCTTATTTGATATGAAAACTTCAACAGAAACTGTATCCTTTTACATTTGGATGCTGCTAAAAAGAGCAAGTAAATATTCATTTTATCCAGAATGTTATAACTTACTAGTTCAAAATCCATCTAAGGCAGGGGTGGGCAATAAAATGGTGATGGTTCTCCAGGATTCGCTCCTGGTGGGTTGTTGCAACTATGTTTACTTGCACTTCTACAGGTATGGGTGATCTCAGCTCCCATTGGTCCGGACTAGTGATCCGCAGCCAACCTGAACTGTGATATCCCATACCTGTGGAGCCACGGGTAAATATGGCAGAGTGGGGGCCTGTCAGGGGCTAACGCTGACCAACTGGTTCAGGCCCGCGGGCTGTTATTTGCATACCCCTGATCTAAGGTAAGACCGACATCCTTGTAATATATGATTTTTGTATTAACATGAAAATCCTTAAGGGACATCAGACACTTTCTGATCAGAAAAACAGTTATGTATGTGACCCTACATATCCCTGCCAAATTTAGTATTTTGCACTTTAAAAAACAACAACAACTGTCTTTTCCTATATAAAAAGATACAGACCAGGCTAAGTAGCTACACAGACTAGTTATAGTTATCTTGGATACTAGTTATAACAATAGTTGGTACAATTTTTCAGACAGGAGCATTTTGTAGCAACTAATTGATTCTAGATTGAGAATTTCTATAAGTTTATGTTAAATGTTAATATATGAAAAACACTATTGTGTGTATACCCAAAACACTAATAATTCGAAAAAAGATGACACCTGAAAGGTGGAAAAAAAATCTTACCCTGCAAGCATTGTGTAAAGGAGTACTCCTAAGCTCCAGATATCACAAGCAGCATCATATCCCTGTCTCATGAGAACCTATAAAATAAAGACCCATTAAAGTTTTATTTGCTGCATGTAGAACACTACAGTAGAGGGCAAGTCAATCCTAACATTATTGCTTAAGTGCAAATAAAACAGAAATATGGCAAATACACTTAAATATAATTAGCAAGTATATTTTGAAAACATTCTTGTGTTTTCCTACTAGGGCCACTGCCACCATTTATTAGGTCTGAGTCGTTCCTTGAGATCATCAGCACAAATATGGTGACCGTAATATACTGGAAACACAAGAACATGATTCTACTGTCCTTAATCATGGAAAACGCCAATATATAAAATGTCACAATTTAGGTCTGCAGTACTGTATCCCAGTGAGCTTTAGGGACAGATATAAAAGGAAAAGGTTTTAAATTTCTTCTATTGTAACATTTTTCATTCTCTAAAAGACAGTGTTCTCTTTAAAATGCCATTGTGGTACTAGATGCTCTTGGCACAGTCATGCAATCTTAACATGTAGAATAAAAGCAACACTGACTCTTTAAAAAAAAAGAAAAGAAAAGAAAACCACACCTGCAGAAAATGAGGGGGGAAAGACAAGTACTTTAAATGCTTCACAAATATTTACAAGAAAGATAAAAATGCTAAAGTTGTACTTAGGAATATATTGAGCCTAAATTTTAGTCTCTTGAATTTATTTGGAACCAATCCTTTTAAGACATAGTGTGGCAACGTTCAAGGTCACCACTCTAGAAACATAACTGGAACACTGTCAGGACAGGACGTTTCCCTTTTTAAAAGTGTAAAAGCCATTTTAGGGAAACAGTAACTTCTAAGGGTTTTGGCAAATTGCAATTAATACTAAATAAAAAAAAGAAAGAAAGGAGTCCATAAATTAGCCCACAATATAGACAATATCCAACCAGTATCTTGTAGGACAAAAAAGGATCTAAATGTCGGTTATACAACAAGGAGAGAGTGTCTAGTTAATTTCAGCTTATTAAGCTAGGAAACAAAAATGAGACAAATTCCTTTGGAATTTAAAAGCATGATTTCATCTGGAAGATAACATTATTTGTGTTAAATAAAAGCCATTGTGAAAACTTATTTACAGAGCATGAATGACATTTATAGCTAAATTTAGGGTAAACTAGTCCAAATAATGAAACTTATTTTTCTACTAAAAGGCATGAAAAACATGCCCATATGATGACAGAACATGGTTGCTTCATGAGTCAGAACAGTACATATAAAATCAACATATTAAATGGCTGAAAATACCTCTGGTGCTACAAAGTTGGCAGTGTAGCAAGGAGTTAAAAGAAGTCCATTCTCTCCACGAAGTTGTTTTGCAAATCCAAAATCACAAATCCTGATAGAGTCAGCATTATTTGAGTCATCCATATATAAAATATTACTCGGTTTAAGGTCTCTATGCACTACCTTTAAAAAAAATAAAGAGGCTTCAAAATACTTAGAACCTATATGTTGTAAGAGTAAAACAACAAATGTTATCTCCTACACTGATAACATTTGCCAAAATATACAACTTCCTAACTTGTAACAGTTTTATGAAGATAGCACAATATGGATCAACATAATTAAATAACATATATTATGTACCTGCAAAAATTAATTAAAACAAAAAAACAAAAAACCCAAAACATTACATGGGAGCTCTTAAATTATGATTCAGATGCAATTTTCTCTTTATTGACCCCCAACTGAGAAATAAAACCTCAACATCAAAAGCTACAAGGGTTAATCAATTCACCCAAGTAGCAGAATTGTAACTACAATGTTAACTGATTATTTATGATTATATTTTTTTTCTATTTGAAATACTGTTTACATACTAAACCTTAAAAGGTTATTATGTGATATCAGTACTTTAAATAACTGCAATTAAATTAAACTTATTTTAAAATATACGAAAGGACAAATGAAAGACAACTTTTCTAAAGTTCTCTTTCTTGACCCTTGTTAACTGGGCTAAAATCTGGGGAAAATGTTTGAATGAAACAGTGCATAACACCACTGGCATAAAATTATTGTTTTAATTGCTCCAAAAGATGTATCTCCTATATTGGATAATATATTCGTTGTATGATGATGCTAGCAAGCCTTGTAATAAAGTGACAGTCTCCCAGATACAGTAAGAGAAAAAGCATAGGATTGAAATGGATTTTGAAAAAGTTACCAGTATTTTCCACAACATAAAGATCCTCTTCTTGTTTTGTTCATTGCCCCCCACACATATGGTATTGTATTAGAAATGTTATTACTGTATGCAATAATTTAGTAATTACTCTTTAGCATATAATCTTATCCTTTAAGATTTAGAAAAATGTATTTACTACAAAAAACAGAACTAGTAAACGGGCTTTCATTTTATCAAAAGTGCAGCCAGTAGCAAAAGCTACTCTAAATAGCAGGACGCCTGTGTTAGTTACTAAATTTAGGTTTGTATATATGGAATCAAAATCTCTTGCCTTAATCTTACGATGCAGCTTGTGTTTAATTCAGAACTTCAAAAAAAAGTGAGCATTTGTACATTAATGATTGCATTACTTGATAGGAGGATATTAGTGTTTACTTCGGCTTTACTGTTTGGGCGTTGGATATTTTGAGAGATAGCATCCCACCTATGTAGGTCAATCTTGCAACAATTACTGATGTAAGTAGTTTTTGCTCATGCTCATACTTTATAAATCAACAAGAATATTAATAAA
The DNA here is from genome assembly GCA_030068395.1 of Apalone spinifera. Lineage (NCBI taxonomy): Eukaryota > Metazoa > Chordata > Testudines > Trionychidae > Apalone > Apalone spinifera. The sequence continues at coordinate 30,105,811 of JANRFK010001158.1, forward strand.
TAAGGACTGAGGGGGGGAAGGAGGGTACTATGACAGAGTTCTCATATAACTGGCGATACACCTCAACCACCTGTAACAAGCTTCTTCTATCAGAAGGCCTCATTTACCTGAATTTTAACAAGGTTCCATGGTTGCATGTGAACATTTTGGGTAAGACTAAGATAACCAAGCTCATCTGTGATCTAGACATCTCCAAAAAAAAAGAAAAGCTAGTGCACTCAACTAGAGTTTTGGACTTTTAAAAATCACTTTGCAAGATGATTTTTATAACATACACCCAGGGATGAACTCTTACTACTAAATATTCCTGCTAGTAAGTGTGAAATTTAAAAAAACCTCTGGAATAAAAACATTTCTAGTACTAAACATGTGCTTAAAATATTTAATATGCTATTAAAATTGCAATGTATTATTATTATTTATTATTATATACTCAAACATATATATGAAGATGAAGGGACTATAAACTGAACCTCCCAAATCCAGGACTCTTTGGTCCAGCAACATCCATAGTGCAGAAGAACCATGGATGTTGCTTGACCAAAGAGCACTGAAAATGGTGGGAGAAAATGTGGGCGCTGGGAAGCTCAAACTGGACCAACAGCATCTGCGCCAGACAGCAGCTGGGGAGCCCCTGACCTAACCAGGGAATCCCCAACATCAACAGGGACAGGAGTGGTTGGGAAGCCCCTGCAGGGGAATCCTCGGCTTCAGCTGGACCAGGTAGCTGGGGAGTCCGGGCCCCAGCCGAGGAACCCCCAGATGTGGAACCCTCAGCTGCAAAGGGGCTGATGGTGGTGGGAGACCCTGCTGGGAAACCTCCAGCAGCAGTGGGGCCAGAGATGACCAAGTGGCCCCTGAGAGAACCCCAGGAAACCCTGGTGGCAGCAGGGCCGGAGTGACTGGGCAATGCCGGCCAAGAATGCCCGGCTGAAGCAGGGCTGGCAGAAGCAGGTGGCCCTCCTGGGGAACCCCAGGGAATAGTAGGCTGCAACAGGGCTAGCCCTAGCAGAGGGGGTAGGGTAGCTATGTGGCCTCTTCCGTGGTACCTTGGGGAACACGCTGCGGCAGCGGGGCTGCAGTGGCTAGATGGTCCCAGTTGGGAACCCCGGGGGACTTGAGGCAGCCTGTGGGCAGCAGCGTGAGGAGCACCTGCCAGGCCAGCATTAGAGGGGTCAGGGCAGGGAGCTCTAAGGAGAGGAGCCTAAAATCGGGCAACCAGCAGGGGAGCTCTGACCTCCTCTGGTCCAGCAAACTGCCATGTGATGCACAATCATCATCTTCAGGGGAATAAGCATTATCTCATCATTAATCAGATTATTGCTGTGATATAATCCAATTGATATTTCCAGTTGGAAAGTTCTAATAATTCAAATCAATTTTATACAAAGTAACTGAGTAAACTGTTTGTATACATACTTGAAGTACACAGTAAAATATCTGGTTGGAAAATTTACATATAGGACTTAGTTTTCAGTGGTTTAAAAATTACTTTATTTTACATAATTATCTTACAGGAATTCAATGTTTCATGTTAGAGTAATTTTTTTATTCTAGCTTTACATGAGAACAGCAAAAAGATTTTTGTCTAACTGCAGGAGTCAAAACTGAAATCTTCATCTGAAATACAGAAAAATACTCCACTCCCCACTCTCCATGGAGATGCAGGATAATTAAAGGTTATGTAATCTAGACATTTTTATAAATTATGCATAAAGTTTGAATTATATTGTGTGCAAAGGAAGTCTTAACTCTCTCTTTATAAAGTGTTCATGCACTAAGCGAACGAAAATTTGTAAGACAAAGAAATGTGATCGTATTTATACTTCGTATAGAATACTAAAACTGGAAGGGATTTCAAGAGATCGAGTCCAGTCCCCCACTCTCACGGCAGGACCAAACACCATCTAGATCATCCCTGATAGATATCTGTCTAATCTGCACTTAAATATCTCCAGTGATGGAGGTTCCGCAACCTCCATAGGCAATTTATTCCAGTGTTTAACTACCCTGACAGTTAGGAAGATTTTCCTAATGTCTAACCTAAACCTCCTTTGCTGTAGTCTAAGCCCATTGCTTCTTGTTCTATCATCAGAGACCAAGGAGAACAATTCCCCCCCCCCCCTCCGTTCCCTGAAACCCTTCAGCCTTCCCTCTTAGTTGATGTTTTCTAGACCTTTAATCATTTTTTTGCTCTTCTCTGGACCTTCTCCAGTTTCTCCACATCTTTCTTAAAACGTGGTGCCCAGACTGAACACAATACTCCAACTGAGGCCTAATCAGTGCAGGATAGAGCAAAAGAATAACTTCTTGTGTCTTGTTCACAACATTCCTGTTAAAGCAACCCAGAATCATGTTTTCTTTCTTTCTTTCTTTCTTTCTTTTTTTTGCAAGTGTCACACTGTTGACTCATATTTAGCTTGTGGTACACTATGACCCCTAGATCTCTTTCTGCAGTACTACTTCCTAGACAGTCACTTCCCATTCTCTGTGTGTGAAATGGATTGTCCCTTCTTAAGTGGAGCACTTTGCATTGGTCCTTATTAAACTTCATCCTGTTTTCAAATAATTTCTCCAGATCATTTTGAATTATGACCCTATCCTCCATGGCAATTGCAACCTCTCCCAGCTTGGTATAATATGCCAACTTAATAAGCATACTCTCTATGCCAGTTGTCTCCAACCTTTTTACACCCAAGATCACTTTTTAAATGACAGAACAAGCCAAGACCCCACCCCTTCTTTGAAGCCCCACCCTCTCTATTCTCCTCCTCTCTCACTTGCTATCCCCAACTCTTATACTGCTGCTTTTTTTTTTTTAATTCTTCTGTAGGAAGAGGTTTTTCCAACATTTGGCCTGTCTAGACTGGACCAAATGTCAGAAAAACCCCTTCTTTTGTAAGCCCCCTTATTCATCATGGAAAGAGGAATACAGGGGTTACTGAAAGAGCATGTTTGCTCTTCACTAAAATAAGCAGAAGAACAAACGCATCCCTGGATGCAGAAGAGTTTTTCCAGGATATCTCTGGAATCCTGAAAAACTCCTGCAGTCTAGCTGTAGCCTTGCTGGGTTGAGACAGGATGTGTGGGCTCTGGGGCGGGAATAAGGGATTTGGGTGTGGGAAGGGGTGAGAGGTACAAGCTCTGGGAGGAAATCTGG
>JANRFK010001158.1:30109070-30134544 GCA_030068395.1 Apalone spinifera
TCCCAAGACGGACTCCCTCCCTTCCCCGCCCAGAGGAGGGAAGCCCTGTCGCACGCCTCCTGCGGGGCCAGCACGTGCCTCCCATGGAGCACGGAAGCCGGTGCACTCGCCCCTGCCGGGGCCAACCCCCCCTCCCACAGAGGAAGGAAGCCCCATCGCACACCTTCTCCAGGGCCGGCGTGAGCCTCCCACGGAGCAGGGAAGCCCTCGCGCACACACCCTCCGGGGCTGACTTCCCTCCCCCTCCTGCAGAGAAGGGAAGTCCCAGAGCACACCTCTGGGGACTCCCCCAGTAAGCTCCCGGCATGCCACAGAGCTGGGGCAAGGAAGCAGCCAGCGCATTTCCAGAACCTCCAGAAGTGAAGCACAGCTGAGGACTTCCGTCCACCCAGTGGGAAGCAGCCACTACCTCCATTGTCGCTGGAGATAGGTAGTGGGGCTTCTTGGGGGTGGGGGGGAAATGGAGAACCCGGAACGCCACGCGATCAATGGGATGGTGACCATGGCTCTATGCCATCATCTAAATTGTTGAAGAAGATATTGAACAGAACTGGTCCCAAAACAGACCCCAGTGGAACCCCACTTGTTATGCCCTTCCAGCATGACTGTGGACCGTTAATAACTACTCTCTGAGAATGGTTATCTGGCCAGTTATGTACCCACCTTATAATAGCCCCATCTAAGTTGTATTTGCCTAGTTTATTAATAAGAAGGTCATGAGAGAGTATCAAATGCCTTCCTAAAGTCTAGGTTTACCACATCCACCGCTTCTCCCTCATCCACAAGACTTGTTATCCTATCAAAGAAAGCTATCAGATTGGTTTGACATGATTTGTTCTTTACAAATCCATGCTGGCTGTTACCTATCACCTTATTATCTCCAAGTGTTTGCAGATGAATTCCTTAATTATCTGCTTCATTATCTTTTCTGGCACAGAAGTTAAACTGACTAGTCAGTAGTTTCCTTGGTTGTTCTTATTTCCCTTTTCATAGATGGGCACTATATTTTCCCCTTTTCCAGTCTTCTGAAATCTCTCCCGACTTCCATGACTTTTCAAAGATGATAGCTGAAGGCTCAGATACCACCTCTATCAGCTCCTTGAGAATTCTAGGATGCATTTCAGCAGGCCCTGGTGACTTGCAGACATCTAACTTTTCTAAGTAATTTTTAACTTTATTTTATCTTCCAAAGCTACCACTAGCATTCACTATGTTAGGCATCCCTTCATCATTAAACTGCCTAGTAAAGACCGAAACAAAGAAGTCATTAAGCATTAACATAATGCATTGTAATTAATAATCATGTTGTAATATATATCACTTACTCCTTGACAATGAAGGTAGTCAACTGTTTTAGTTATAGTATACAATACAGCACTAGCCTCTCGTTCCGAGAAATACTTTTGTCGGAGAATCCGATCAAGCAGCTCTCCTCCCTTCATCAATTCAGTAACCAAGTAAATACATCTGCCATCATCATATACCTGCAGAAGTTTAAAAACAAATGCATACTCATCTGAATAATTCACAATAAAATACATTCTAAGTATTTTGAGGATAAACAAAAAAGTCCTCTCAGTCTTCTAAGTGTATATGAATATGGAATTTTCAACTGAAAATTCATGCCTTGTTGGCATGAGGATTAATAAAGCATGTTCATCTCACTGTCATGTGGCAGTAGTAGGTCATTAAATGATGATTGTGGAATTCATTTTTTCCATCTATGAACCTGAGATGCCCTGCAAAGAAGCATTTTGATTCTCCCTATCCTTTACAGATGTGATTTTGAATTATAGCATTTTGTATATGGTCACATAAGCAGTTTATTTCTACTTTAAGTCATCCACACATTACGTGTTCAGTAGAAGTAATGACGGCAAAAACAAGCTTGCAGTATCAGACTTAGAAAGATGTATATATTAAAACTGTAGGGCTCTTTGTTATTTTAAAAACCAAGTAATTTCCCCAATGTACTAGCAAAACATTATAGCTAGTCATTATAGTCAATTATAGCTGCAGTTAGCCATTGGGCAGCTAGTGATTGTGAAGGTGAAAAATCAACCCTGCATCCCACTACCACATGTTCTCCTCCCTTGATCAACTGGTGCTGTCCCAATCTACGCCATCAATACACCACCTATTGAAATAGGAGGCATGGTGCACTTTGGTTCTTAATACAAATGAATGCCCAAATGAATTTGGTTTCTGTTTTATTTATTTATTTATTTTTAATCCTTAGTAATAGCAGGAATACTTGTTGGTCCTTTTTAAGATTTCCTCTATAGAATTCTTTGGAAAACAAGAGCGCTACAATAGGAGTTTACTGAGCTATTAACTTAAAGGGTATGATGGTATGAGTGCTGAGTCTTTTAAAAGTAGATCTTTCAGTGCTTGTTAGGCATTTTGAGTTAAACAAAAACCAAGTAATTTATAGTATCTAAAAATCCCATCTCCTGTCACATATACAAGTTCCATTAAATACTTAATAGTATCATAATTCTACTAACTCTCTGTCTATACCATCTTCCAGTAGAAACATGAAAAACAAGATCTGAATTTCATATGGAAGTGAGAGTGGAGATTAACTCTTAAAAAAGTGAAGAATTATTTTCTTTGTAGGTCACCTTTAAAGCCCATTATTTTCTTTACTCTGACTGCTTTAAGGTAAGAATTGTAAAATTTAAAAAGAGTACGTACATCTTTTAAAGTAATAATATTCGGGTGTTGTCCATAGCGCATCAAAATCTCAATTTCTTCTGAGGGATCTCTCTTACTTTTGTCAATTATCTGTGAAATAAATAGTGGAAATGTTCTTAATGTAAAGGCAAAATGGAAGAATTTTCTGGATTTTGGATAAGAGACTGCAAAAGCTACAACAAGAATTTTCAAACTGAGCAAGATAGCAGTTTTGACTATAAAAGTCATGCATTATTGCCCTTTACTTTCATGATTCATCCGTAGGAGTGGTGAGCTTGATTTTAATAGCTACAAAGCAACTTAGGCCACATATTGAAAACTGAGGTAATAGAAAGATTTTAAGTGAATTTATCACACTTTCCTAAATATTTATACTTCTCTCCTACTCACCTACAGAGCCCATTGATCTTAGCTACACTAAATTGCTATTCTTTTGAACGCAACCATTATTTTGAAATGTAATGAGCTCGCTATTCTGACGTCCTTGTAAACCTCATTCCATGAGAAGTAAGGAGCATTTTGGAATAATGATTTATTTCAAAATAAGTGCTATGTAGACAGCGCCAAATTTTGAAATCTATTTTGAAATTGACTCGAAATAAACAATGCAATTTGCCTAGCTCAAATTGCATAGCTTATTTTGAGCTATGGGTGCAGTGCAGACGCACCCTTATTGCAAAGGCAAAGAAAAAAAGGAAAAATGAACATTTAACAATATGCTTTTTTAGTCTGTCTAAATATTTGATAACTGAAGTAATCTCAAAGCCAACAGATTTGTTTCAATTGATACATTTGTTCATGAGTCTTTTCCCAATTTTTGATAACCTTCCCTCTGAAAGGAAATGACAACTGTACTTACTAGTACATGAAAAAGATACATTACTCAACTGCCAAGTAAGAATTCAGATACCAAAAGAGAATTTACACCAAGTACCTTGACAGCAAACTCCATGTTGGTAGCTATATGCACACATCGTTTGCAAACAGAATAGGAGCCAACTCCAATATCCTCCTTCAGCTCATACACATCAGTGAACTGTGCACTGTTTCCATGAAGTTGCTTTAAATAAATATAAACTGAATTTTAAAACAATGAATTGTATTTAAATCAAAACATAATTTTTATTTTCTCAAGCAGCACATATTTGTTTCTTTGAAGTTTTCTCCTTTTGAAATGTGCATTTAAAAAGACATTCAACTTGATTCTTGACACTAAATTAGCTTAAATTGCTGCATGTTTTATTTATACACACACACACACACACACACACACACACACAGGTTTTGCAGCTGCTCTGCTGACATTAGGGTATTTCCAACAGAGGAAAAGGAAGGTTAATTATTAATACCCACGTCAGCTTTGATCATTTCAGTAAATAAATATCTATACCAAGAAAAATAAATATTACCTGTACTATTGGCAATATATTGGTGAGGGGTGAGATTTTATGATCTTCTATAGCAGTTGTTGCAACAAAGCTAAATCCTTTGAACAGCTGATGTGCATTAGCACTAGGTGGAACTCCTGGAGAATCTAATTGTTAAATACACATGCTTTATTAGAATCTGAAGAGTATTATTGTACTACAGTATGTTCAAGCTAAGTCATTCTCTGTGTGTACCATATGTTCTCAAAAGTATTTTGAAGAAAATACAAGCAAAATAGTTGTAAGCTCAAATATGAAGAGTTAAAAAGGGTGAATGCAAAGAAGCTTCAACTGAAGCATAATTGATACAGGTATGGCAGAAGTACAAAAATTTTGGGAGATAATGCCTGAAGAAAGCAGTGATAGGTTTCAAATTCACGAAAGCCAAGGACTTCTCAATGCACAATGTGCAACTCTAACTTCACAGTGTTTAGACAAAGCACAAATAAAGCTCAATTTGTCATAGAAGTATTTTCATTCATGTATGTAAACTCAACAATTAAGTTGGATTACAAACTACTGATAATACCTCCTGTGGCCAACAAGCCAGATAGCTGGTTTTAAAGTCAGGATGAAAGTCACAGGGAGATTGATAAATCGGACTCTTAAATTAACACACTATTTGTTGAACAATGATGATTAACTGAGGGACTGAACATACCAATGTGTGGCAATTTCTGAATGATATTGGAAAGATGACTTCTAGAAGTACTCAAATTCATTTGACAGCTCAAGTCAGGCAAAACATTAATGTATAATAATGCTTACCTTCACCACACATCCAGTTTTATCAATGCACCTCAATCTTGACAAGGAAAAATCCCTGCTCTCTCAACTCTAGTTTTTACTTACTTTCACTTACATGTATTGGACAAAAACTTAACTGAGCCAAATTATTGCCAGCTATGGAAGATAGTGATCCTGAAATATACTCAAAACATTCACTAAGGACTAGAATATCACAGTAATCTTCACTTAATTTTTGACTTAATAGATTTTTGATAAGACATGAAGAACTATGTATTAACACATCTAAATTTACAAGCAACATCTAAGACTCAGACCCAGAAGGAATCTGCTCCATTAGCTGTGTTAGAGTCCCAATGAAGGGCACAGACTCCATAGAATCCAAGTTTTTAATATAAAAATGGTTCCTAGCTCGTACATTTAAGGAAAATAATCTTTTGATGTGAAACCAAATAAAATATTGTACTGCTGTCTTCCTGATCTACACACAGCCAGGTACAATATATTCATGAGGATGAACCCCCTCTAATTCATTATAATACAATGCTAATTTTTAAACTAGCATGTAATTATGAACATTAATTATAACAACGCTAATAATTTTAGCAGGAATCTCAAATGTCCACTAGTAGATACAATCCCATTACCTGGACACTGATTACTTAAACAACGGTTTTTTCACTCCGTAACTGTCTGGCATCTCTTATCCTCTAACATATATTGGTTAAAATGGTTTAAAAGAAATGCATTGCTGTTCAATTTCCTCACATCTTAGACATGAAGACACTTTGCCTTCTTCTCTAAGACAAAACATGTTTTCTCTGCAGTTTCTCTCTCCACCAGGTAGAAGATGAATGGGAGAAGACGATTCACTGCCTAAGAATGCTTCTCTTTGGAGTGTGCAGTGAAATAAAGAAAAGCAGCTTGGTGGGGGAGATTTGGATTTCAGGCCCCCTTCTACAATTTCAATTCAATCTACCCCTAGAGAAAATGGAGATAAAAAAAACCAACCACAGGCTAGAACAGGAACAGAAGCAATGGAGAAAGGCATAAAATTGAGACAAAGGAGGTTAAAAACACTTTTCCATCCACTAAATGACACTAATGCCACATCTGATTTTACTATAGTTCGTATATAATCTGCCTTTCATGTTTGTGCAAACTCTCAAGATCAATGGTTCTAATTTTATAGCTCTGGCCCCCAGGCACCAAACAACAATGTAATGTAAGCCTCCTACAGAATCAGTTCATCATATTGACTCATTTCTAAACAGGCACATTACCTTTTGGGGTTTTTGCTGTGAATTCTGGATCAAAACAGAAAGTATCTTCTGGTTTACCAGAAGCAGGTTTAAATGGGGGCTGAATTTCTCTTCTGAACAGTTTCTGGAATAGAACAACAACAAAAGAAGTTTAACTAAAATTCAGAATTAGTTTACAGATATATGTACTGTTAAAATCAAAGAAACGCAACTAGAATGTTTTTCATCTATTTCCAAAAGATTTAGTTTTCTGAAAGAGCACACTTCAAAACAGCAGGCACAGAACACAAACATGTATTGCTCTTTTTTTTTTTTTTTTTAAAGATTTGTTCAGATTTTTCTGCTCTCCTGATTTGAATAGTATTAGAAAGTGTCAGAAAGCCCCAAGAATATATCAAAGCCTCCCCACCTACTCCTCCTGCACTTGTCTTACCAAGAAAGTCTCTCCAATGGCAAGAGGAGGCTGAGAGAGGAGCGCTCTCATACCTTCCCCCATTATGGATCCTTGGGGCAGGAGATTCTTCTTAACCTTTTTCTCTTTTTCCCTGCCTTAGGGTATGAGAATATTTGAAAGTGAACAGTGAGGAACTGCAGCTCCTCTTCTGTCCTAATGAGTGGTGCAAAGGTAAAGCATTACCCCAAACAAATATTCCACAGCAGTGTTCCCTCTAATTATTATGTCCACGTACAGAATTAATTATGTGCACCAATATGGAGATAATAGATGACATATCACCTCCATATTTGTGTAAACAAAAAAAATCGTTCTGCATGTGGATGATCTGACAAAGGTGTGTGATGCCAAGGGGTACCAAGTGAAGGAGAGGCCTCAGGAGTGAAAAGATGAGGGCTCTAGTTGGGGGTGCAGGCTTTGGGATGAGGCTGGGGATAAGGTGTTTAGTGCGTAGGAGGGGATTCCAGGGAGCAAAAGGGTTTTGAATGCGGAAGCAGATCAGGCGAGGAGGTTGGAATGAGTGTGTGGTGTCTCGGCACAAGTTAGAGTGCAGGAGCAGGCTCAGGGTTGGGGAGTGGGGTTTAAGAGGGAGCTACGGTGCTGAAGGGCACTCAGAGCTGGTGCAGGATATTGTGGTATAGGGCACTTACCGGGGCAGCTCTCATTTGGAGGGTAAGAGAATATAGGTGACTCCACGCTGCTCTGCGCTCACTGTTAGGCCCCGCCCTCCACCGCTCCCATTGGCTGCAATTTCCCGCCAATAGGAGCTGTGGGGACAGAGATTCCCAGCACTTGGAGACACAGCTCCAGCTGAGGGAAGGAACAGTAACACATGGGGGTGCCTGCCCGCACCCCAGGAAGGGCAGCCCCAAAACACAGGGACTTTACAGGCTGCAGACCACGGCCTTGGCGTAAGAGGACCCCCTCAGCCAGGGGCCCTGGGCTACAGCCCCTAGAGCCCCTTTTTTAATTCAGCCTTGGTGCTGGGACTGGATGAGCATCCTCACCCCCAACTGCAACAGCTCTCTGCTGTGGCCAGGAGAAGAGACATGCTCCTCCAGCCCCACCACAAAGCTGCCGCAGCCAGGAAAAGAAACACATTCAGTGTGCTGCAGCCCTGAGCCCCTGTGCAGGACTTATTAGGTAGTTGCACAGCCACACAGCTTCGAAGGAACCTTGCTCCTCAGCCCTATTCAGAGTTTGTGAAGAAAAAAATCTCTGCTTTTATCCTTTTATGTCAAGGCCTTAAGTTTGAGTAGATTATAGGGGCTGGCTACGTGGTACTCCCTCAATCACCAGACTTCCACTGTTCCCTGTCCTTGTGTGCAAAAAAAAAAAAAAATCCACTGAAGAGAAGTCACTCAAGGCTAAGGAAAATATGCATAGCTCATCAAGAACAATCCATGAAACAAAGTAAAAATGACCATTCCCAAACCAGAACTGATTTTACACTAAATGCTATCAACTACATGAAGTGCACACTGTAAAAAAAAAAAAGTAATCAGGTAAAAGTACAATTCTCTCAGTAACTTCCCATCTTTTTACTTGCAGACCCTGGAAAAATTCTGAATATGGATCCCTTTGGAAATTGGTGTCTGCAGACCACAAGTTGAAAGCTGCTCTAGACACTGCTTCTTTAGAAATATGAGATCCTTAGATAGAAATCCTCTTGCTAATGTATCAATATATCATCCTTCCACTAGGCATGTACAAATTTAATTTTCTTCTATTAATATTTATATTCCTATACCACCTGCCAGACACAGGCGACTTCAGAAAAAAAAAAGAGACAATACTCGTCAACATGGTACACAGTGGCCTGAGCACAATGGCTGACTGACAGTTAAGATTTTTTAGGCATCACAGAAAAGGAGAGAGTTTTAAGGAGGGATTTGAAGGATGACAACATTTTGTGGTTCAAGGACACTGCTTCCAAGCATGAAGGGAAGCAAGGAAGGAAGGACAAAGGAGCTAGACTGAAAGTTTAACAAGTGGACAATGGAGGATGGCCTCATGGGCCAACTGGAGATGGCAGTTGCCATCTTGATACAGATGGGCAGAGTTAAGAGAGCCTATGAAAGAACTTGAAAAAGTGAAGACAAGCAACTTGTGATCGATGGCACATAGAAAAGGGAGGCAACAGAGGGATGCAAAAAGGCATGAGGTGAGGAATGAATCAATTTATCAGGCTAGGAAAATGTTTTTTGCAAGAGCATTCTGAATAAATATAAGAAGGGCAAGATTGTATTTGTGAAGACAAAAGAAAAGAATGTTGCATTAATTGAGATGTGAGCTGAGAGTTTAGCTGTGTGGATGGACTGGAAGAATTCACAGATAAGGCCAGAAGGGATCATTGTGATCATTTAGTCTCAGTTCCAGTACAAGAAGCCATTACGACTTCCATGCATTAATTCTTTGATCTAAACTTTATCTTTTAGAAAAAAAACTGAATACTGATTTAAAAGGCTATATTTTAGAAATATATGCTGTTATGCAGAAAGAATCAGTCAAGAATTAGAAAAAGCCTAGTTTTGAGGACTTTAGTCTAAATTGCAGAGAATACTGATGTTTTGGGTCAGAGATGGGCAGAATGGTGGTAATGTCCACAATAATCAAGAAAGAAGGCAGCAAGAGAGGGTTTCGGTGGCAGAAATTAAAAGCTCTGTTTTAGCCATGTTGAGCTTGGTCTGACACCTAGACATCTACAGGAATATGTCAGGAAGATGCAGGCATCTACTTTGCACAGACTGAAGGGGGAAGTGTGGGAGGAGAACCAGGAAAGGACAGTCACAGAAGCCAAAATTTCAAAAAGTGCATGGCTACCAAATCAACAAAAATAAGGATGGAGTAATGGTTCTGAGCTTAGCTGACATCCAAGTACAAATGTAAAATCCTGTTTAATTAACCAGTTAAACATATGAAATAGTGGACAGATGGCTGGAGCAGCTGGGTTGGAATAGCCCCCTGCCCGCAACGGGCACCGCTCCAGCCACAGCCTCCACTGGTTAACGGTAACCAGTAAGCATCACTCACAAAGGGTGATGCTTAGCAATAAACCATTCACATCCCTACTTCCAAGCCAGACAGTCAGAGCTGAAAGCCACAGAAGACTGAAGCAAAGGATCAACAGAAGGGCTTACTCTGACACTTCCACGTTGCAAAGCTGAAACCAGTGACCTGAATGTCAGGAACCATGTGGAAGGGCCTACCTACTGCCCTGCTTTAGATTGGTCACAGAATAGGGGGACCAAGGGACACTGTTTTAATGAGAATGATTGCCCCTATTTTGTAATAGGGCAAGGGAGGGGAACATAGAATCATAGCACTGGAAGAGACCTCAGAAGGTCATCAAGTCCAGCCCCCTGCCCAAACTGGACCAACCCCAACTTAATCAACCCAGCCAGGGCTTTGTCAAGCCGAGACTTAAAAAACTCTAGGGACGGAGATTCCACCACCTCCCCAGGTAAATCGTTCCAGTGCTTCACCACCCTCCTAGTAAAATAGATTTTCCTAATATCCAGTCTAGACCTCTCCCACTGTAACTTGAGACCACTGCTCCTTGTTCTGCCATCCATCAGTACTGTGAACAACCTTTCTCCATCCTCTTTGGAACCTGCCTACAGGAAGTTGAAAGCTGCTATCAAATCCCCCCTCACTCTTCGCTTCTGCAGACTAAACAAACCCAAATCCCTCAGTCTCTCTTCATAGGTCATGCGCTCCCAGCCCCCTAATCATCTTCGTCGCCCTCCGCTGGGCCCTCTCCAATGCGTCCACATCCTTTCTATAGTGGGGGGCCCAGAACTGGACACAATATTCCAGATGTGGCCTCACCAGAGCCAAATAAAAGGGAATAATCACTTCTCTGGATCTGCTGGCAATGCTCCTCCTAATGCACCCTGATATGCCATTAGCCTTCTTGGCTACAAGGGCATACTGTTGACTCATATCCAGCTTCTCATCCACTGTAATCCCCAGCTCTTTTTCTGCAGAACTGCTACTTAGCCATTCGGTCCCCAGCCTGTAACAATGCTTGGGATTCTTCCGTCCCAAGTGCAGAACTCTACACTTGTCCTTGTTGAACCTCATCAGATTTCTTTTGGCCCAATCCTCTAATCTGTCCAGGTCATTCTGGACCCTCTCCCTACCCTCCAGCATATCTACCTCTCCCCCTAGCTTAGTGTCATCCACAAACTTGCTTAGGATGCAATCCATCCCCTCATCCAGGTCATTAATAAAGGTGCTGAACAAAACCGGTCCACGAAGAGATCCTTGGGGCACTTGGCTAGAAACCGACTGCCAACCTGACATCAAGCCGTTGATCACTACCCATTGGGCCCGGCCTCCTAGCCAGCTTTCTATCCATCTTATAGTCCATTTATCCAATCCATATTCCCTTAACTTGCTGGCAAGAATATTGTGGGAGACCGTATCAAAAGCCTTGCTAAAGTCAAGGTATATCACATCCACTGACTTTCCCATATCCACAGAGCCACTTACCTCATCATAGAATCTAATCAGATTGGTCAGGCACGACTTGCGCTTCGTGAATCCATGTTGACTATTCCTGATCACTTTCCCTTCTTTCACGTGCTTCAAAATGGATTCCTTGAGGATTCCCTCCATGATTTTTCCAGGGACTGAGGTAAGGCTGACTGGTCTGTAGTTCCCTGGACTGTCCTCCTTCCCTTTTTTAAAGATGGGCACTACATTTGCTTTTTTCGAATAATCCGGGATATCTCCTGATCTCCATGAGTTTTCAAAGATAATGGCCAAAGGCTCCGCAAAGACATTTGCCAACTCCCCCAGTACCCTCGGATGCATTAAATCCAGGCCCATGGATTTGTGTATGTTTAGCTTTTCTAAATAGTTCCTAACGTGTTCTTTCCCCACCAAGGGCTGTCCACCCCTTTCCTATACTGTGTTGCCTAGGAGCTGACCTTGTCCGTGAAGACAGAGGCAAAGAAGGCATTGAGTACTTCAGCTGTTCCCACATCATCTGTCAGTAGGTTACCTCCCTCATCCAATAAGGGCCCCACATCCTCTCTGATCACCCTCTTATTGCTAACTTGCCTGCAGAAACCTTTCTTGTTATTCTTCATATCCCTTGCTAGCTGTAATTCCCATTGCGCTTTCGCCTTCCTGATAACTCCCCTGCATTCTCGAGCAATATATTTATACACCTCCCTAGTCACCCGTCCAAGTTTCCACTTCTTGAAAGCTTCCTTTCTGTGTTTAAGCTCACCAACCCAATCTAGTCACCTACCATATTTGCTTCTCTTGCTGCTCATTGGGATGGTTTCTTCCTGTGCCTTTAATAAGGCTTCTTTAAAATATTACCAGTTCTCCTGTACTCCTTTCCCCTTAATGTAAGCATCCCAGGGAATCCTGCCCATTAGTTCTCTGAGGGAGTCAAAGACTGCTTTTCTGAAGCCCAGGGTCTGTATTTTGCTACTCTGCTTTCTTCCTTTGGTCAGGATCCTGAAATCTACCATCTCATGATCACTGCTTCCCAGGTTGTCACCCACCTCTATTTCCTCTACTAGTTCCTCCCTATTTGTGAGCAGCAGGTCAAGCTGTGCATGGGCCCCTAGTCAGTTCCTTCAGTACTTGTACCAAGAAGTTATCCCCAACATTCTCCAAAAACTTCCTGGATTGTCTGTGTACTGCTGTATTGTTCTCCCAACAGATGTCAGGGTGATTAAAGTCCCCCATGAAAACCAGGGCCTACAATTTGGAAGTTTCTCTCAGTTGTCCAAAGAAAGCCTCATCTACCTCATCCACCTGATCCAGCAGCCTACAGCAGATACCAACCACATCACCACCCCCTGTTGCTTCCACCTCTAAACTTAACGCATAGACTCAACACTCTTTTCTCCCTCTAAATACTGGAGCTCTGAGCAATCATACTACTCTCTTACATAGAATGCAACTCCTCCTCCTGTTCAGGAAGAACAGGCAGGGGAGAAAAGTTTACACCCTTCCATGACAGTGCTCCAGTCCTATGAGTCATCCCACCAAGTCTCCGTTATTCCAAAACCAATCACAGTTCTTCGACTGGGCCAGGGCTTCTAATTTCCATGGCATGACTTGTCTATACTTGAAAGTTATATCATTACAGCAATGTGAGCTGGGGGATAAAAAACTACATCAGATCAGAGTAAACTCAACTGTGCCAATGGAACAAGGCTTCTGTTGTCTTCGCTAACCTCATTTGAGGAGGTTCTGTTCATACATCAAAAGAAAAATCCCTTCTGTCAGTGCAAACACACCTTGTAGCATTGTTCTTCCAAACGTGACATCTGCTCTTGCAGCTAAGTCTAAGGTATAGTGTTTGCCAGAATCTGCAGGTTACTTTGCATTGCCACCTTGCAAACCTTTAGATACTGGTACATTTCTGAAGTAGGAAAAGGATAAGCAAGTGAGGCTTGATGTTCAGCAGAAGAGCTGCACCAACCACTGTAATGCATTATCTATTTAAATATTCTTTGTGTTGAGATGGCCTGACCCTGGGGTTGGCCAAGTCCATCCAAAAATAAAGAGACACACAAGCTGAACAGTTTATTTTTCTCAGAATAGAGATTTGGAGATGCCCAGTATGTGCACAGGGAAAAACATAGGCAGTTTGGTTAATCCAGAGGGAATTCTGAAACCCCCTTGGGAAGAAATGTAGGTGGAGGTTTCATTAGCACATTGTGTCTATGGAACACCATGTAGGATGGATCAAATATAATAGTGCTTGAAACTCACTCACTCGCTCTCCTAATCTAAGTGATATCAGAAAGACTGTCTTCAGTGTGAGATGAAAATAGGAGCATTCTGAAAGAGGCTCAAAGGAAGGCTCCAAGAATGGACAATGCTGAAATCTCAAGCAGAATCAGCTTCATTGACCAGAAGGTAAATATGTAATAGGCCTGTGAGGAACCCTGATACTGCGGAGAGGGAGAAGACCAAGCCTGACTGTAAAGATGGCTGGTAATCAGAGATAGTTCTAAGTAGGATATTAATGGAACTAAATGAAAGGGCAGAGTGTTCTAATATCAGTAAATAGTCAAGGATCTGCAGTACCAAAATCTGTATCAGTCCTATACATCTCATCAACATCCTCCTGCTCTGTATCATGACCTCCTGGAACAAAATAGTTAGAACAATCCCTGTCCATTAAACCTAAGCAGTCAACATCTAGACCATCAAGCTGAGGAATGTTAGGTGGATGGCGTAACTGTGTTGCTGCGAGACCATATCTTTGCAGACATTTGTAGCATGTCTGTTAACCGAAACTGCCTCAACTAACAGGAAAAGATAAGATCTTGGTTTTGGACTTCACCCCAAACATCAGAAGGAGAAAAAGAGACCCGGATTTCAATGCAGAAAGAACACATCTGACTACATGCCTTGGCACATGTCTCCTGTGGAGCAGAAATTCTGACACTTGACATAGTCCCTGGATGCAAAACAGCTCTACCGATGCCTTGCTGTAACAATGGAATATCTTCTTAATGGATCTTTGCAGAGGATTCTACTGACTGGTTATGATTTGTCTCCTCAAGAAGCCAACAAATCACTGTTAACTCCTGAAAGGTGAAAAACCATCAGAGTTATGTAGGTAGCATTGTGTCCAGAGTCTGATGATTGCCAGCAGAAAAGCAATAAACAACTCATCCTGCTTGCACATGCAGTGGATTGTAGATGTGCTGTCAGGCAGAATCTGCACTGTGAAATTTCAAAGGACAGGTAGGAATGCCATAAAAGCTAACCTGACAACTCTGAGTTCCAGGACTTATGTCAAGTCCCATATCTTCTGGGAACCAGGTGCCTTGCATTTGCATGTCATCCAGGTGGGTTCTCCAGCCTATGCATAACACATTCATGATTAAATTCTTTTTTTTTTTTTTTGAGGAAAGGAATGTGAATAATATTCCTCTCATGATTACAGGTTTTAGGTTCCACAAGTCTACAAGTGCATGAAGTGGCACAGTGACTTCCTTGTCTGTCCATCTGCTGTTTTGCAGAAGGCAAAACACTCTTGAACCAAAGCTGTAAGGGCCTCAGGTAAAGTCTGAGAAGCAGCACCCTAGAGACTATGCTGACATGACCTAACACCCTAAGGCAAGTCTATACTGTCACATTTGATTTGCTCACAAAAGCAGTGCTTGCAAAACAGGATTTTGACCTAAAAAAATCTACATGGTCTTATACAGAGTTGATCACAGCTTCTCTTAACACTCATCTAAAAGAAGATTTTCCATTCTTCACTAGAAGGCCCAAACAGGGAAACAGCATGTTCTTGACTAGCCACCTTTCTCCTACTGTCTCTTTACCCTTTATTTCCAGTTAAGAGTAAATGTGAATGACACTATCACCACCAACCATTTTGTGAAAATTCTCACTGCCACAAATCAACTTTCAGAGACAAATGGCAGTACTTTGTGTGAAAATTTGAGGAATGTGTGTTGAACTTAATGAAATTTTGGAAGACATTATGAAATTGTTATTGTGAAAACTGTGGGGTATGTGGATTCCATCTTTGCAAACCTGGTACACTTTAAAGAGGGTAAATAGAACTCGGTGACTTAACTTGAGCCCAAGAGAAATATTTCTCAAGGAACCTGGTAATTGGAAAGTACAGGACAAAGAAATCAAGGTGCTGAGGCTAGTCTTTAAATGCCACAGAAACTGGGTGGGTCAACAGAAGATGACTTAGGCAGTTTTAGGCAGAAGGGAAGAGATGGGTGTGCTTTCATAGCAGAGGGGCCCAGTTTAGTTGTAGACTAACCAAGTCAAAGCAAGGTGACCTGGTCTGAGAGGGGCTCTCTGGTTAAGCAAATCAAAGAGCCAGAACAGAAGATTCCCTAGAGGAGTCTTAACTCCTACCTCCAGAGGAGTTAAGACCCATTCTCAAAAAGTACAGGAGAGTGACAAGGAACCCAAGTCAGGGAAGAGTGCTTCTTATTTTTGTATCAGAGGGATAGCCGTGTTAGTCTGAATCTGCAAAGGCAGTGAGGAGTCCTGTGGCACCTTATAGACTAACAGAAGCGTTGGAGCATAAGCTTTCGTGGGCAAAGACCCACTTCATCAGATGCATGTAGTGGAAATTTCCAGAGGCAGGTATAAATATACAGGCCAGAATCAGGCTCGAGATGACGAGGTGGATTCAATCAGGGAGAAGAGAAGCTGCTTTTGTAGCTAACTACAGGGAAGATATCAGTCAACATTCAGGAACAAGGAACACTTAGGAACTATGTCCTGGTTTGGTTGTGGGCATTAACACAAGTATTGGTGTTCCTGCACCTTATGCTGCTCCTACCAAGATGGAGAATGGAGGCTTCATTCTTGGAGAAGTGATGGCTTATGTCCTCATGGGATTGTTCCAAGTATTGTTTGGAGATGCATTAATGCTCTATGTGAAGTTATGTCTCAGCTTCTCTTCTTTCAGCAACGCATGTATGTAAGCAGCAATGCAGGAGTTGCTAGCTCCAATTTCAACAATGTCTTCTTTCTCACCTTTCTATATCAACCCGATTCCTACATGATGGGAAGCCAATGCAGATTCAACACTCCATCCTGATGGCAATTGTTTCTTCTAGGTTTGAAGAATCCTGCATGGATTGGTCAAGCAGATGTAACTAGAGCAGTGTGTCTCTGGATTTGTGGGACTTGGAGGAAGCAATCAGCACACTGACCAGCACATTGTCTGGGATATGGCTCTCCTCTAGGGCTAGACAAAAAAGGCAATGTCTAAGTCAGTCAGCGAGTGGATAAAAAGCCATGCTAAGGCAGGTGGGGACTGAGCCATGACTAGAATCTGTATTGGTGTGAAGCACCTCCCCATGCTGTAAGAGGTGGACGGGGGAATCTTTTTTAAATGAAATATCCAAATGAAAGAAAATGGGATAAGAAGTGCGAAGATCAATTCCCTTCACTAAATTAGCTGGGATAAGGATGAATTTGACATTCAGTGGATGTAGTGGGATGCACACCCACTGGATTCAGACCTTACTGCCACAAACAGTAATAGGGAACAGAGAGAATTATGACTAGGGATGTTAAAATGTGTTTATCCTGGTAAACACATGACTGCTGAAATTTTTCAATGGTTACACGTTTATACACGAGGCAAAGTCAG
This sequence comes from Apalone spinifera, assembly GCA_030068395.1. Lineage (NCBI taxonomy): Eukaryota > Metazoa > Chordata > Testudines > Trionychidae > Apalone > Apalone spinifera. The sequence goes on from JANRFK010001158.1 coordinate 30,125,781, forward strand.
TGCATGTGGGGGGAAGGCTTTTAAGACAGCTTCCCGTGCATACAGGCTCACATGGCGCTACCTCCCCACCTTCCCTTCTCCCCCAGCCCCACGCGGAAGAAGAGAGAGGCGGGAACCAATGCTCGTGGGAGCAGCATCGCAAGGGGAGGGGGCAGGAGGATCCATGGAAGATGGCATTCATGGAAAGCCAGCTTAAAAGCCGGCTTCCGCCTGCTTCCTCCACATGCTGCTGCCTCTATATTTGAGGCAGTAGTGTGAAGAGGGAGGGGGACGCAGGCAACTCCTTCCTGGGAACCAATACGTACGCTCCCCGGGAGCACTGGTCCCCACGTGTCCCCCTCATCCCTGCCTTGCTGCCTCTGATGAGGCCCAGACTCATTGGTTAACCATTTATACTTTCACATCCTTAACTATGACCGCACTGCCTTTTAGAGCTTTACACATGAGAACAAGGCGGCACAGAATGTATGCACAGCTCTGACAAATACTGCATTCAAACAAATCCAATCTCTTGCACATGGGCATCTATAGAGGGCTGAACGCTGACAGACACAAGGAATGAATTTCTGTATCTGTCTAAGTCATTTTGAAGGCATTTAATTTGGTATTTTAAGATTAGAATGTTGCAGTTCTAATCACTATTAAAACGTTAATGTATGTTTATAATTTTAGTAAGACCCTCAATACTGTACGCCAATGAGGAGAAATAGTCTCAGAACAAAATCAGAAATCTCACTTGTCTATTATAGCCTGTTTAAATTGCAGGATAATTAGAGATGTTGCAAAATACTGTAGCAAAACTAGAAATGGCTTTTCAATTATAGACCTGTTTTCTACTTACATTCCAATCAACTGTTGAAAAAAAAGGATGTCTCTTGATTTCTTCAACTCCATCTGAACCTGCTCCTGTAATTATAGGGAACAAAAGTGACTAAATTAAAACCAGCTTCAGTGTAAAACAATATTGTATTAAAAGTTAATCACTTGGTTTCTTGGAAAATTGCATGGAGTCATTTATTCACGGAATACTGCCTAGGTTCAGGGCTTACAAAGAAGAAAGGTCTTTGACAAAGAATAGACTGGAGTATAGGTAGGAGGAGTCACACTAGTTGAAGAAAACAATTACATTTAAAAGGAACTTAGAAAAAGGAAAAAATGGGCTTGTTTCTTGTTTACTTCTTTTGGGTATATAAAGCAGCTCTCCTCAAAGGGCAATTTTACATATATCAGTTCACAAAGATTCAGGAGTACCGCCCTGTAAGTCACTAATTCATCAAATATTAAACCTTCTAACAAATAGCTGGAGACGATGGCTAGGGAATATGTTCCCCCCCCCCCCCCCCATCAGCTGCTTGATTTTTTTCGGCACCTTAGTTCAGGATAACAGCCACATGGATGGTCTAATAAGTCACTGTTCCGTGTACCTATGGAGAAGGGGCTGCCGGCAAAATCAGTAAAATGGGATGCTATATTAAGCCACAGACTGGCAAGCTGAGAGAGGTAAGAGAAAGGCTCCTTTTTTTTCCTTGAATGATGGCCTGCTGACTAGGGATGTAAGCGAGTAGTCGGGTAGTCAAGCTGACCACTCGCCTTCACCCCCTTGCTGCCTCTGTAACAGAGGCAGCAAAAGGGGGGAGGTCGGGAAGCAGCAGCCACTACTAGTGGGAGCTGGGTTAAAAGCTGGTTCCCCCCCAGCATTGTCTCCATGGTGCTACTTCCCCCACCCCACCCCACGTTGCTGCCTTGGGGGGACAGGGGAGGCTGCCGCAAAGCAGTTTCTGTCCGCAGCTAGCCCAGGCTTGCCGCAGGCAGAGGCTGCTGCTGCGAAGCAGCCCGCTTGCGGCGGCCCGGGTTGGCTGTTGCAGAGGCTACTCTGGCAGAAGCCGCTGTTCGCGTATCAACAGAAGACCATTCTATTGTCTACTTTTTTGTTTTGGCTCCCACTCACGGGCCACGTGTTGAGTCCCACATAAACCCAAACTGTACTGCGGGCCGCAAACAAATGGGCCACGTGTTGAGTAGCCCTGTAATATGTGATAAAGTTTGGTAAAACACTATAGCTATGATGCACATCATATTAAAATTGATCAGAATACAGATTCAGAGTGCAAAGTCTTTAGGTGACTAAGAGGAGGATAAACTGGTTCTAATTCCTGCAAATCCAATTTACAGTAGACTTCCGATCTGGAACCTTTGGGACCTAGGTGGTGCCGGATTATCAGATATGCCGGACTATCAGGAGGTACTATAAGATGGTGTTATATATGTGTGTGTGTGTGTGTGTGTGTGTGTGTGTGTGTGTGTGTGTGTGTGTGTGTGTACACACACACACACACACACACACACACATATACACTGTATATAAAGTGTTCTTAACCCTTTTTATTGTACATATTGTATACAGTATACTGTGATGTTTTAGTTTTTTTAACCCTTTTTTACCCTTTTCGCTCGGTTCAGCTGCTGCCGCTGTTGCCTTGTGACTCGTTTTTTGCCAAAGCTCACTCACTAGGCTCTTGCCATTTTGATGCCGGACTATCAGGAGTGCCATACAATTGGATGCTGGACTACTGGAGTTTTACTGTATTTGGTGTATCCAGTTAGCAAAAGTTCATGTACTCCAAAGCTCCCTTTATAGGCAGCATGGCAGCTTTATTGGCAGCTGCTTAAAAGGAGATATTGAATTGGAACTCTATAGAATGCTGCATCCAAAATCTAGGTGAACAACTGGTCCAAGGACTCATTTTCAGTCTACCTTCCTCTATCATTTGCTCATGTGAGCCAAACTCAGAACAATCATACTGAAAACTTGTAAAAATATGAAAAAATTAAATATGTTAAATAACCAAGAACTAATATGGCTATGCAATTAAGTTTCACTTCACAATTCAATTGCTCACAAATTACATTGTAGATGGGTCAAAAGAACAACCAAAACAAGATCATGTTACCTAATCTATTTGATGGATTCCTTTTAAACAACATCCTTAGAAGGCTTTGAGCTTCAGGGCTAAGGAATTGTGGCATTCCAAGTTTCGCTCTGGAGAAAGAGAACAGGGAAATTATGACTTTAAAAAAGCATATTTTGCTAAAAGTGACTTGTTTTTTGCCAAAGCTCACTCACTAGGCTCTTGCCATTTTAATGCCGGACTTATTTAATGAAGGTAAGACACTATCATCAGATCTGTCAATGACTGTCACAAAGGCAGTGAAATTCTATGAACAAGATTTCAAATTTAATATTAAAAAAGCTACTAGTTTATTTGTAGAAAAAACTCAGGCAGGTGTAGAGCTTTCAAACAAATAAGTGGCTTCAAACTAAACATGCATAAAGTACTTAAAGTTAGAGCTCAAGTACACGTAAATCTATCCAAACATGATGAAATATGACAAAAAGAAAGCATTCATCTTTTTCTATCAGAACCAACTTTGGAAGGCACTTGGAAATAGCCAACACTGGAATGAATACACCCCTCCCTCCCAACTTCATAAGTCACCTGTTTGTTTCTCTGCCCAACACTGGAATGTACTTACATGACACCTGTTTATTCCTCCACCCAGAAAAAGTCTCAAGAATTAGATCATTAAAGTTGTTAGATAAGGCCAAATGGGTCAACTTCACTGAGATTTTGTAAGCACAATTACTAATTTTAAGCAACTTAAGTGATTTGAACAATCATCTTAATAATCAAAGCATCGAATTCAGCCTGGAATTTATCAGAATTGTAACATTATGCTACACACACATTCATTATGCTACAAATCCTAAAAAAGGTAGTTAAGTATTCAGTCTTCTGCATCAATGCTGCTATACATTAACCACAGGCACTCCCTTCTACCATGCAACCAGGACAAAACCACACCTCAAAGTCCCAAAAAACCAAGTGTGGGCAATAATTTTTGATAGGCGGACACTCCAAGATTTTGGTAAGTGGTTGAGAGCCGCACTCTTCCATTATATTAATGGTGGAGGTTGGGTGCAGAAGGATGGTTGGAGTAAGGGATGGGGAGAGTTTGTGTGAAAGAGGAGATTGTGACCTGGGGCAGGAGACTGGAGCGGGGTGCACAATCTGGGAGGGGATTGAGACCTGGAGTGTGGGCGCAGGGGTTTGGGGTGCAGGATCTGGAAAGGGGTATGGTTGCAGGAGAGTATGCTGGCCTAAGGGAGGAGTGCATAAGAGGAGGGAATACAGGATCTCGGAGGGAGTTCTGACCTGGGTCAGGCATGCAGGAAGGGGTGCATGGTCTGGGAAGGTATATAGGGGCTGGAATAGGAGTGCAGAAAATTTAGGTTACATGGAGTGGGGTGCAGGATGGGGGGCAGAGGGATAGGGGAGGGAAGGGCTACAGTGCCAGGGGCTCTGGCTGAGAGACCTTACTTGGACAGCTCAGTCAGTTACACAGCAAGTTCCTTAGTCAGGGTCCCTGCCTTCCTCACCTCTGTACGTGCTCAGAGTAGGTGCAGGGTCCATGTTTGTCACACTGAACTCAACACTGTGAGCTTGGGAGATGAGGGAGGAAAGGCACTTCACATGCTGCCTGTCCTACAGGCAGCTGCTACTGGCTGGAAACCAGGCAATGGGAGCTATTAGGGGTGGGGCAGCATGAGAAATCTCTCACCAGGCTCTCAAAATTCAGAGACACCCACATGGCCCTGCAGCTGGCTTTTCTGAGTGCTGAGCGGGGTGGGGCAGGCAAGGAGCCAGTTGAGGTTCCTGTGGGTCAGCTCTGGCCCGTGGACCCTTAGTTTGCCCAGCCCTGCACAAGACTAACCATTTAAGCTGCATAGTACCCCTCTCTGACCACTCACAAAAGCAATACACTCTCTCTCCTTCATTTAAGCAATGGCAATAGTGTACAGCTAGGACTCATTTACCAGTCACAACTATAATCTTGTCTCACTTATTACAACATAGTTGAATCTATTCTATTCAGGAAGTGTGTGTATACACACATACGTACATAGAGAGGGGGGAGGGATGGCTCAGTGGTTTGAGCATTGGCCTGCTAAACCCAGGGTTGTGAGTTCAATCCTTGTGGAGGCCGTTTAGGGATGTGGGGCAAAAATTTATAAGGGATGGTACTTGGTCCTGCTGTGAAGGCAGGGGACTGGACTCGATGACCTTTCAAGGTCCCTTCCAGTTCTAGGAGATAGGCAATCTCCATTATTAAAATATAGCATATAAACAATCTATATAAAATAGATTCTTTTACATTTTAAAATAAGCGATGTTGCAACATAAGACAACCAGCATATAGACAGGTGCTTGGTAAACAAAGTCTCTAGTGTGCTTTACTACCCCTATTTTTAATACAGGTTGGACCTCCTTGGTCTGGTACCCTTGGGACCTGACTAGTCCTGGATGAGGGATTATGCTGGACCAGGGAAGGTCATTTCTGGGCCCACCTTATCACTGCCCTCAATGCCCCCCACCTCCACCCCCGAGCCACGGAATCGCTGCCAGCCTCCCAGCCAGCTTCCCTCTGCTGCCAGCTCTTCTGCAAGCAGGACTTTTGACCCCACTGTGGCAGCACCGCCACCAGCATGCACAGCACACTGCCTGGCTCCATCCCCACGAGGCAGCCCTCCTTGCTGCGGTACGGTTGTGCCGCCGGGCGACATGCCCCGCTTGGGCTTCTGCCAGGCTCCTGATTGTGCTGCCGGGTGGCCCAGCTGACACCCAGTCTCATGGAGCAGTTACGCTGCTTGGCTCCAGCCCTGCTGCCTCCCGTACCCCAACCCCCTCAGCGTCGGCACCAAGCGGCAGCACTACTGGTGGGCTCCTGGTTTCGCAGCCCTACTATTGGGCTCTAGCACCACTGCAGGGCTCTCAGCCACCAGCCCTCCACTGGGACATCTGTGGTCCTGCCGGATCAGGGATGTTGCTTGACCAGAGTACTAACTTTACACAAGCACATAAGTTTATGCTAACAGTTTTAAGCAGGGGTGGATAAAATCAGGCCCAGGGGCCGGATACAGCCTGCCAAGCATTTCTCTCCATCCCACCCAGGTGATTAGCAGTGTGTGCATACTTATAGCTGGCAGCTTATGTTCAGATTCCCTTCTCCCCCCCTTGCTCCATCCTGCACCTATGCAGAACAGGGGGAGGGGAGGGGAGAGTGGTAAAGTCAGGGTGTCCCCCAGTCCTGTACCCCATCTCTGCAGAGCTGGGATCAGGGAGAGGGAGACACACAGCAGAGGTGTTCCAATGTAAAGCATGGATAGTAAGTGACTCAGAGGGGTGCCTGTTTAAGAGCACCTGTTTCTATGATTTCAGTGCTAAGAGCACCCTGTTTCTATGATTTCAGTGCTTGTTCACGTGCTCTCTCTCTCCCCCTACACATACCCCATCTCAGCAGAGCAGGGGAGGGGGGAGAAAACAGAGCAGGACAGCTTTCCCTATTTTAAAGAGACAGCATGTGCCTTCTCTCAGACGCTTACCCAGCAGCAGCCAGTACGTGCATTGTGTCACTGTCACACACAGCCAGTCTGTGCCACACAAACACAATCTGTCACAAAGTCTGTCTCACACAAACAGTCTCTCTCTCTCCTTCACACTCTGTAGCCTCCAGCCCCACCCCTTCCGCTCAAGTCCCCTTCTGGGGGGCCTGAAAGAGCGCAAATTACAATACACAAGCTACAGTATATCTACATTTTCTGTTATTTTCCAAAAACAAAAATAATTCTATTAAAAGAAAAATACTTACTTCAGTATCATATTCATAGTTTCATTTCGATCTTTACCTTGAAATGGTAGTGTACCAGTAAGCATTTCAAACTGAAAAGCACAAACATTTAATCAACATCAAGTTGTTGTTTTTTTAAAGTACTCTTACAAGATTTTAATTAACATGGTATTGCACTTGTAGTACATACACTAAGATCTGAGAAGTCTTCAGGGTGATTAGCAAATGCATATTAATTTTAACTTTAAAAATATAAAAAAAGTTCATATTTTCTCTTCAAAGGCAAACTACATGACAATCAATATTTCCTGTACATGGGATAAAAAGATGGCAAAACATCCTAGAGGGCTGTACAGATCAATGGAGGATCATGGATCACAATTCAAAAGCTATTGAGAAATTAAATTGATTTCTTCCTGAAGCTATATACTACTAGACCACAAAAAAAGTAGCCAAAAAGTTTGTTTGCCTTGATTTTTCCTCCTCAGTACAAATGCTAATGATGTAACAATTTCCTGTCAACTCTGGCATACATTACTGGTATTACTGGTGTATTCCACTTTTCCATGTTGTTACTTCAACAGACTTATTGTCATCAAACATTTTTAAAGGAATGCTTTGCCAAATTCAGGGGTTTTTTTGTTTTGTATTTTCTTTTTAGCTAATAAGCAAAGTGTCAAAGAAACATTTAAACCAAAGACAAACAACAACCTAGAAAAGTGATTGAATAAAATTGTTCAAAATCACGTTAATAATTCTTAAAGGTATGTATTTCCTGATGGTCTAAACATGTCAAGATTCAATTTATTTCCAAACTATTGTTTCTTTAGTAGTAATCCAGTTACCTGCTTCTCCTTAATCTAAAGAAGTCCTAATTCAATTTGAGCAACTTTATTCTCAATAAATTTAACATTACTCTGGAGAGGCATGCAAAGTATTTGACTGGAAACAACATTATGCAATTAATTATACAGTACCATGAGAACACCAAATGACCACCAATCAGCACTCTGGTTGTGGCCTCGCCTGTTTACTACTTCAGGTGCCATGTATTCTACAGTACCACAGAAAGAGTAGGCCTTCTTCTCTTGATCTACTGATTCTTTGCTGAGTCCGAAGTCTACAACAACAGCATTACAAAGATATATCTAGTAAAGAACTTTAAAAACAATATTCTATACAATATTTTCATATTTTGGATTCAAACATTGAAAGACTGTTTATGAATGAAGAACCATTATTCTAAAGCTCATTGGAGAATTACTCAATCTATTTTACAGTGCTAGGAAAATTTGAAAGCGAACTGAAAGTCTCAGCAACCATTATCATTGCTTAGTACATATACAATTAGGTATTTAAAACCTTAAAATTATGAAAAGGGTCTGCTTTTATTTTTCTTATTTGCTGAGAGCTTGCTGCTTGCTTTATAGGATTCTCTCTTAAGAATGTTTCATCACAGAAAACATGCACTAAAGCCATGTCTACACTTACAAGCTTACAGCAGCACAGCTGAACAATACAGCTGTGAACCTGCAAGAGTTTTCCCAAAATAACTGCTGGGGTAGACAGCCTTAAATTACAGAAAGAAGCTTTTGTAAAATCAGAATATGTCTACACTTAAAATACTACAAAGGTACAACTACACCACTGCAGCATTACAATGTAATCACTACCTATGCTAACAAGAAAGATCATAGAAACACAGAGCTGGAAGAGACCTCAGGAGGTCATCAAGTCCAGCCCCCTGCCCAAGTTACGACCAATCCCAACTAAATCAAAACAGCCAGGGCTTTGTCAAGCCGAGACTTAAAAACCTCTAGGGATGGAGATTCCACCACCTCCCTAGGTAACCCATTCCAGTACTTCACCACCCTCCTAGTGAAACAGTTTTTTCCTAATATCCAACCTAGATCTCCCCCATTGCAACTTGAGACCATTGTTACTTGTTCTGCTATCCCTTACTACCGTGAACAGTCTTTCTCCAGCCTCAAAGCCCTCAGTCTTTCCACATAGGTAATGTGTTCAGCCCCCTAATCATTTTGGTTGCCCTCCGCTGGATCCTCTCCAATGCGTCCAC
>JANRFK010001158.1:30134644-30175276 GCA_030068395.1 Apalone spinifera
TAATCATTTTGGTTGCCCTCCGCTGGATCCTCTCCAATGCGTCCACATCCTTTCAACAGTTGGGGGTCCAGAACTGGACAAAATACTCCACATGTGACACATTCTCCCATCAGCATAAATAATCCTCATCTCTCAGGCAGCAGCGAGGTCAATAGTTGACATACCACTGTCCACACCTGGGAATTTGTCATAAGAATGGCCATACTGGGTCAGACCATAGTCCATCTAACCCAGTATCCTTTTTGCTGACAGTGGCCAATACCAGGTGCCCCAGACAGAGGGAACACAACAGGTAATCCTCATGTGATCCCTCTCCTGTCACCCATTTCCAGAAAAACAGAGGTTCAGGACACCATTCCTACCCATCCTGGCTAATAGAAGTGAGGTCCATCACTGGCTCTCGCGCTCTTTCTTGAACCCTGTTACAGTCCTAGTCTTCACAACATCCTCTGGCAAGGAGTTCCACAGGTTGACTATGCGCTGAAGTGAAGAAAAACGTCCTTTTGTTTGTTTTAAACCTGCTGTCTATTAATTTCATTTGGTGATTCCTAGTTATATTGTGGGAATAACTTTTCCTTATTCATTTTTTCCATGCCAGTCATAATTTTATAGGCCTCTATCATATCCCCCCTTAGTCTCCTCTTTTCTAACCTGAAAAGTCCAGATCTTTTTAATCTCTCTTCTTATGGAACCCATTCCAAACCCCTAATGATTTGTGTTGCCTTTTTCTGAACCTTTTCCAATGCCAATATATCTTTTTTGAGATGAGATGACCACATCTATATGCAGTATTCAAGTCAGTATAACTAAGTCTCTCAAATGTGAGGATTCACACCCCTGAGAGATGCAGCTATAACACATTAAATTCCTAGTGTAGACAAGGCCTCTTCCTGTTTGAGGCAGATCACATGCCTCCTGCAGACAGCGTCATAAGTTTATTAATAAAGATGGTTTAAAAATGAGTAGAGGTACAAAAAGATGATCTCCACAGAAGATACTTTTTTCCCAGTTAGTATCATCACCACTAATTTTATCTGTGATTCTTGATGTTAGCCCAATTGCAGAGTGAGCTTCCTGAGAAAAGAAACCTTTTCCATAAAAAAAGAACAAACCGCAGTGGCCAGATTTTCAAAAGAGTTCAGAACTCATTTAAGTGTTAAAAGATTCCAAGCTCTCTAGGAAACATGGTATGATTTAGCCTCAAAAACAGCTTTTCATTTATTTATCATTAAAATAATGAGTTGCTGATCTCTCCTGAAATCTAGCCCTACAGGCTTTTAAGCAGGCAGCCAGAACTAGTGTAAAAAACATAAACAAATGGTCCTGCAGCACCTTAGAGACTCACAAAAACTGTAGATAGTCTCTAAGGTGCTGCAGGAACATTTGTTGTTTAAGTTTTTTCAGTTAGGGTACATCTACACAGCAGAGTTATTTTGGAATAACTGCAGTTATTTTGAAGTAACAAAATATGTGTCTCCACAGCAAGTGTGACATTTTAAAATAATGTTAAAATGGAAGACAAGACTTCTTACTCTGACTCCTGTAGCCTTCATTCCACAAGGAGCAAGGGAAGTCAAAGGAAGAGTGTTCGTCCTTCAACTTCCTGTTGTCGAGACAGTGCCAAAAGCCAAATTAAGCTATTTCAACTTAACTGATGTAGCTGAAGTCGCATATCTTAATTCAACTTTTGCCCTGTTGTGTAGATGTTCCCTTACAGACTAACACGGCTACCCCTTTGAGACAGAAGTAGTGTGTCTGACTTATCTAAAAGATTTAGTGCATATAAATGTTGAAAGAATATAAGGCTCAAAACAATCTAATAAAAGCATGAAAATGACTGCACTGCAATTAAAGTAGAGCAAACTTTGGCTGGAGGTTGTGCTTTAAAGCAGGGAAATGAGGTCAGAAACTGCTGCAAAAGGTGGATGGTGATAAGTGTTGTGGCACTGACTTATCCCCACAGGAATCAGAGGTCTGAAGGGCATAAAAGTGCAAGCCCCAGGTAGGGAAAACCTCCTTGTTGACAACACCCATCCTCCTCCTTTCCTTCATGGAACAAATATCAGGTTGGGTTAGGATCTGTTGTAGGCTTTATGGTAGTTACTCCTTTTCTAGAGAGGCTGGGAAAGAATTTTTTCCCACACCACCAGACAGGCTTTCGTGAAGTGAGGGTTTGGTTTTTTGCCTTCCTATCAGCGGGTGTCAGGGAGCATCTCTTCTAGTACAAAGAGGCTGGGGGTGGGCAATATGCTGCAACTTGTTTTGTAACTAGAAGATTCACCCAGTATTACTTGGAACCTTACTCAATTTTTGGTTTTGCTTCACATAAATCATTGTTCTGGAGTGGGGTTGGGAATGAGGGGTTTAGTACACAGCCTATCACAGGCCCCTCACTGCAGCAGCTTGGGGCCAGGCGAGGAGCACCTCTCCATGGCTGCTGCAGCTCCAGCAAGCACAGCTGGAGGAGGGGTGCATGTCCCCCAGCTGGGGCAAGTATAGGTTTGTCTGCCCCGTGCACTCCCCAGCCAGATTTAGGAATGGAGCAAACTATGCGTTTTCCCCTCGCTCCCTGACAAAAGGGAACAGTCAGCAATGTTCCTATATGAATGTATGGTGGGGGAACTGCGTTCCCCCCCCACTTTCCCTAAAAGACACCTGAGGGTTAGGAAGCTCAGGGCTGGGGCAATCCTGTACTGGGGGACATGCCCCTAGCCAGCCCCTTTTATCTGCCTGGTGATTTTGTCTGTTTTCTGTATGGCTATCCATATACACATGGTGGAAGGGGGGAAGAGTTTTACCCTTCCCCACACAACCAAACCCTTAACTTGCTTTTAGTTATGATAAGAGGAAGATAAATACCAAAATTTGGCAGCCCCTAGCTTTTACCATTTGGGAAAAGTCCTTGAACAAACAGACTCACTCGCTCACAAACAAACTCAATATATAATAGATTGTTGGAGCGGATGCCCAGTGCAGGTACTCCATAAGGAAGGCATCCAGTGACCAGGTAAAAGGCCTGGTAAAGGATTTAAAAGAAGTTGCTGGATAAAGGAACAGAAAGGGGGAGGGAGGGTTGGGGACTCCTGATTGGTACGTCAGGGAGCCAAAAAAAAGCGCAATTTCATAGCCTACCTTAATCCTCTTACGAGGGTGGTAGAAAGTAAAATCCAAGAAATGGGTTGGCTGGAAATGGAAAACCCTGGGTAATTATTTGAATAAACATGGATTTGTCTGCACTGTACACTTTATCTGATGGGGGTCTCAGACATCTTGCGGCCTGATTAAAATCCATATCAAATATCTTCTGTCCTTCTTTCAGTATACCTAGACAATGTATACCTACATGAAGACACCTGGTTTCTTCTAACATGTGAACACACAGGAGCATATTAAAATTTGAAAGCAATGTTGCTCTTTGCTGTACTTCCTCTTATGTGCAGATAGGAGGACAGAACCAGCTAATTACACAAGCATTGCACATGCTAATAGCACAATTTCACATACATACTTGGGCACGTTTTCTGCATGGTTCTAGTGACTCTGTACATTCAGTTTCACTAGGGGCTTTGTTTTTTTAAAAAATATGCATAGCTTTCAGTAAACACTAGCTCTATTTTTTATTGACTCAGTTTATATACAACTCAACTTCACACCTGGCGATTTTATAATGTTCCATGTACTTATAGATTGAGATTCCGAATTCCTATTTAGCCACAAAATAGTGGTAGCCTGGGGAAAAGAGTGAAAGACATATCACTCTGGCAAGGTAACTCAATCCTGTTCTGTAAATACAACCATTATTGGTGAGTAGCTCAAGGATTATGTTCTTGGGCCCCATATTAAGAAGGTTTTGCAAATAAAGGTCAATATTACATTGCCACATGGGCAAAAAGATAAAGCATGTTTGGCTGCAACAAAGCTGAAGACTTACAAGTAATAAATGAGAAGTGAAAAAGAATCAATACTATTTTCAGATGTAGTCAGGCTTACACAATTAACTCTTTAAATGCCTGCCAGCACATCTAAGACTCAGATTATAGTAGACTTCATGTCAAGAAGAAGCTATATTGGCAAAATCTTTTGGAAAAAGCTGCAACTTCTGTCTGCACTATGCTTCATTTTAATCAGCTGTACAGTCAGTCATTTTCACAGGCACTGAATTTTAATTGAATTTATTTTCAAAGTGAATTTTAGCTGGACTAAATTCCAGCAGCACAAAGAATTTGAGGCAGAAGAAACTACAGGAGTTTTAAGTGATCAACTAATGAATACAACTTAAAAAAGGTTATTTGAATGTTCTAGAGAATATAGTTTTGCTCCATATGCTGTTGTAAAAATATTTATTTTGGAGGTTGGCATTTAGTTCCATTTACAGTGACAGACCCAACTGTCACTGCTATCACATCAAGCTTGCTCAGCTTGCAAGGTATCAGCTCACTCACCTACCTGCTTCTCTCTTTTCTACTCTAGATACACACAAACGTGCCAAAGTCAGACTTCTTGATATCAAGTACATCTCAGTTTTCTTTTCCATTGTAAAATGGAAAATGGAATTTTATAAGTATTTTTAACTTAAAAAGCTTCTTTATAAGCAGCTTCCGAATAGTGATAGGAAAAAGCTCTTGTAATTCTTTGGAGACTTCTTTCCCTTGGACCCTAATTAACACTAAATTTAAAGTATTGATGTATCCTGTGAAAAAATATAATCTTGTACTCTTTATTTCTTACCACTTCCACCCTTTTGATCCCACTTCCACTAGTCCCTGAAGCATGAAAACCCCAAATGGCAAAGGTGTTTGAATATGGTCAGGAAAAAGCACTTAATCTAAATTAAATGCCTCAATTTTTATTTTTGGCATTTCAAGTAAGAGAAACAGAATGCAAAAGAGAGAACTGCTCAGAGCTGAAGAAGTCTGAAAGATTGGTATCCAGAAATCAATAATACTGTATAGAGATTCAAATCCCTGATGTTTCCCAAGAGTCTAAAGCAAGTGTGAAGCAAAAAATCATATCCTGTAGTGCTTTTAAATAATGAATATCCAGTAATTCTGCAATTTAAGAAAGAATAAAAGGTTACAGGAAAAACTATTGTATGTATTTAAACTCTCATCCATTTAGTACAATATATAATGAATCTTTAACCTGGCAAGGTGGTTCTATTGGTTGTTAATATTTATCCAGACAATATATAATGGCCTTTATGTTATCAGTGGCAATATTATTTTCTTATTGTAATATAATTTATAAATAAACTAATTTACATAAGTACAAGGTGTTGAGAGTATTGTTGGCAAACTATTTTCAAGCACCACTTTTTTGGGGTAAGAATTTTTCTGCATCTTTGTTTTTAAACTCATTACACTATAATTTCTGAAATCACATTTTATGTTTTTGTATAGAAAATGTTCTATTTTAGCAATCGTGTAGTCTGTACTAAATTTTTTTCTTTCCTTTCTTGACTGAGTCAGCATTATTGGCATTTCAGTTTTGCTCACATTACCTGCTGATTTTCAGATACAGACAATTTATTAATCAACCTGTATAAAAGTCACTTCTACCTGAACAATGATTTTTTGTTATTGATGAAATACCATCTGAATTTATCTTATTTTTAAAAATGAATTAGCTTTCAATGTCTATTTTATAAACATTTTTAACCACTTTACCAACAGAAATTAACCTTTGTGGCGGTTCTTTTTGTTTTTTGGTGGTAAGTATAATACAAATATCATGGCTCCAATCTTTCAGTGTAACCACTAATTCATATGGAGTCACACTAATTTCAATGGGATTCTGCGTAGGCATGTTAGTCTCCTAATGGAGATCAGATTCAACAATCCGAGGCTATATAATTCATTTTAAAAACTTAAGTACTGGCATATGAGATTGTCATACAAGAAATTATGCAACTCCACACTAAAATACCTTAAGCAACCAAAACCACAAGCCGATATAAAAACAATCTGTCTACAATATTTTATTAAAATATTTAAGAGCTATACTATTAAATTTTACCTACCTGTTAACTTGATATGTCCTGCTTCATCAAGCAAAATGCTGAAAATTAAAATTCACATTCACCAATACACATAACAGGAATATTTATATAAAGCATTTTAAATATAATAAAGACAAAAATCAACCAACTTCCCAAAATTCTAATTTAATAAATGTGTACATTATATTTCAATAAATGCATATATTTAACTACTAAACCCAATATGGATATCTTATTAAAAAAATCTTTTATTCTACTTTTATACCATTCTAAATATGTATAATAAAAATGCAAAGAAACAATTAAACACAATACAGATATAGTGGATAAAATATATTTTACTTTACTTTTCTGGCTTCAGATCCCTGTATACAATCCCCAAGCTGTGTAGATGATCCAAAGCAAGGGCCAGTTCTGCGAGGTAGAATTTCACATCTTCCTCTGTAAACATAACCTAATAAGAACTGTATAGATTTACCTTCAGATCTTGTCAGTTTCTAATACTGCAATCTAAAAAACAGACAGTTCTTCTGCTTCCCTACATTTTTTCCTCATAACTACTATGTATTATAAATTCTCAAGAGACAATTTCACTAAATACAGGTGATATGCAAGAATAAACTATCAACCACAAAGTTTTCTGTAGATCTAACCCTGAAAGTTATTTAATAGACTCTCTCACAACCCAGCTCTTACAAAATTAAAAGTAACTGGGGGCATTGCCCCCTGCTCGCTATACTCGCCAAGCCTCCTCTCTGGGAGGAGGCTTTCCCAGCTCTTCTCCGGCCTCCTGGCCACCAGAGAGGGCCAGGCCGAGTCATGGCAGCCCTACTCTGCCCCAACTCTCTCCCTCTGGCTGCCAGATCTGCCCAAGGCCAGACCAACCCCGACTCTCCCCTCACTCCACTGGCCACCAGGGTTTGGGCCAGGCTGAGGCTAGCCCAGCTCTGTCCCTCCAGTTGCCAGGGTTGGGCTGGGTCGAAGCTGGCCTGGTTCTCTCCCCCTGGCTGCTAGAGGGTTGAGCAACGCCTGAGGCTCTGCTCTCCTGGGAGAGTTCGAGGCCCCACCCCCACCCCTCAGCTCCAAGGCCGCCCCAGGCTCATGCCCCACCCACTCCTGTTCCTCCTCCCTCCCATCCCCCACAGTTCCTTCCACCCCCATCCTGGCTCTTTCCTCCCCCTGGATGCCAAGGAGGGGGACCAGGGCAAGGCTGGCCTGGCCTGGCCCCTACCCTTGACCCCGAGAGAATGTGAGAGGGCTAGGGTGTGGGGAGGGGGCCACCTCCAGCCCCCCTGGATCATTGGAGAGGGAGAGGGCAAAGGGGCCAAAGCCCGGGCCTCCCTGGTGGCTAGGGGGAGAGCAGGGATTGCCTACCCCCAGCAAGCGGGGGGTAGGGGGGAGAGAGGGAGGGTGAGCACAGCAAGTAGGGGGCGCAACCCCCTAGTTTATTATATTGGGATTTCTTAAAGGAGACATCCCAGATCAAATGGAAGTAGAGATTGAGCACTTTCCTGCTTTATGCTACATTTATTCTTATAACTGCTTACTCCTAGAAATAGACAACTGTATCAATATTTTTATAGCACAGCCACAGGGTATTTATGTTGAATTTTGTTGTGAAATACTATTGCAAGCTAATAAAAAGAGTTCAATGTAATTTTAGGGCATATACTAGTTACGCTCACTTTATTTCCTGACCTATCCCCAATATGTAACTTGACTTTAGGGAAACAGATTCACTGAGAAAATCTAGTTCATTGGTTCTTAAAGATAAAGGATGCTAATTTGAAACAACTACTGACAATGTATTTCTTATCAAAGTCAGTCAGCTAGTTTGTCCACTAGTAATGTCTTCTATTAGACATGATCAAGAGGAATGTCTCAATCTTATGGAAGCAGTTCCAAAATGAGAAATACACTTGTGAAATCTATAAAGCACTAAACTCTAATTATGAAGGTATCTTCAAAAACGTAATTCAACATCTAGAATTTGTATAGAAAAGTTTTGAAAAATATTTATTAGCTTGAAATATTAGAAATACCATTCTAGTTCACATGTAATTTCACAAATTAACCAAGAAGCACTATTAACACTCCTCACCCCCAAACAATGGTGAGCTATCAACTAGGGTTGTGATTTCTCTAAAATTGGGGGGGGGGATTCCTAGATCTTTTGAATCATATTAGTATTTAGTTTTTTGAATGTGGAAAACATTTGAATTTGGAAAACATTTCCTATATAAGAACTTGATCTACCTCAATTAGTTCTCTATGTAACAAGACCATTTTAGAGAATTTGGTATGGGAAGGAATTAGGTATGGAATAAAAGGAATTTAGGTCAATTATTAGAAGTCTGACATGGAGCTTTCTTAAGCTATGGAACATTGTCCCAAGAGACAGAATGACAGTTCAACTGTGTTCCTAATAATGAACGGGAAAAAAATTAGAGAAAAAAGAAATAAGGAACAATCTGATATTGGTAGTGGGTTAAATAAGGATGACATTTTCCAGATTTAATTTCTGTGCATCTTTGACTTTTTTTACTATTGTATTTGGTTAAAATGTCAGTACTTACCTCTTTGGATAATCGTGTGAACACATCTCCTCCCCTGAGAAAATCCAATATTAAATATAGCTTCCCTTCAGTCTGAAAGGCTGATTTTAAAAAAACAAAACTTAATGGATAGTTTTATGTGACAATGTCGAAATTAGACAACACAGGCTTTTTTACAACTTTTTTATAATGCTTTTTTTACAACTTTACTAAAGTAGAGCACAGTTCCTTCTGAACGGAGGTAATTCAATTAGGCATGTCAGTTTCATATGAACCACTGAAATTTGTGAACTACATGAATACTGAACCAAAATGTACTATATTCATGTATTTGATAAAAGATCTCACAGAAGAACCGCCACTCTATTGCATCTTTGCTATGCACAAGGAGTCCCCTAATATTTGTACCCCAATTATATTCTGAATTATTGATATGGCCACAATAATAAAATTTGTTCACAAGTTAAGACCCAACATAACATGAAAAATTAAAAGATTAATCATTCAAACAGGTCATCCATGTACCTCCATACCCCAGACTGTGCTAGTCTGTTTTTGTATGAGATTAATATTATTGTACCTAAAATTGCTGCAAAGTACTGGCTTTAAAAACTGAAAAGCTAAGTCTTTGGGGAGCTTAATATTAGTGGCATATTATATAGGGCTATAATTGAGTGTATTCCTCATACTGGCCTCTGAGAAGGCTGAATTAGGCCAAGAGGACCCCAACCAACCAATTAAGCAGCAAGTCTCGAGGAGGCTGCAGTTCCTGTAGCCAGAGGGGCCTACAAAGCGAAAAAGGGTGACTGATAAGGACACCACCACCAAAGGAAGGCAGGACTAATCCCTAGGACTGCCAAGAGAGGGAGCCACTAGCAGCAAGTGGACCCCATGACAAAGACAGTATTGAAGAATGAGCAAGGGATCAAATTCTGTGTGACTTGCTTACATATAGGGAATGGGAGAAGCACACAGCTTCTTACTCCAACCCCTTGCCCTGAAAGTTAAGTAATTACATTTTAATCTTTGCAATACATTTGAAACAGGTCATGCCAATCACATTTTAAAAGGACATTCTTTTTTAACTTCTGGTAAAAAGCTTTTTACCTACAGTTGGTTTTTAAAAGGTTACCATAAATGAAATATAAAAGCTAAAAGATTCCTCCTCCCCATTTGTTGTAGAGTCAAATTCAGTTTTCCCCCATAAAGTCAGTCAACTTCCACTTTTGTCTGGTACAGCAACAAGGGAGAAAAAATGTTTAAGTGAGGAAACCTCTCCAGCACTCTGTCCAGCAACATTTGTAGTCCGGCATGATTTCAGTTAGTCAGATGTCCTCTTATGATTGTGGCCAAATTTTCCACAGTCCTACAAAGTTTACAACCACCAGTCCTGGTACTCAGCATTCTGTGTTATCTAGCTCTAAGTTACCCCTAAATGTCTTCTAAGAGCCCAGTAAGCAATGGAAGTGTTGGTAATACTGCTGGACAATATGACCGCCAACGGTTTGGCAAATTCTCTGGTTTCGCACTGGTCAGGTCTTGAGGGTGCTGAATTAAAGAGGTTCAACCTGTACTATAAAAATCTACTGGGGGAAGTATAGTAGCTGAAACCAGGCTTAATTTATTTTAAATTGGGTGGATTTCAAGTTGATCGTGTCCTTCCCTATAAAGAAAACTATTGGAAATAAGGGGGGGGGGAGGGGAGTTTTTAATACTCCGGTCATCTGAAGAAGTGGATTTTGCCCATAAAAGCTCATGATACCATCTACATATTTTGTTAGTTTTTAAGGTGCTACTAGACTGTTCGTTGTTTAAGCCATTCCATGTAGGTGACTCCAAAGCAGAAACCCAAGGAGGTGGAGTCGAGTTTTAACCTTCAACCAATCGGAGGACAACCCTCCCCAGGGCTGATCCTTCCCAGACTCCCTTGCCTGATGACCCAGCACATAATGATTGGCAAAAGCATGGAGAGAAGACCATGTGGCAGCCCTGTAGATGTCCAGGATCAGGACCCAGGCCACGAATGCTGTAGAGGAGGCCTGAGCCCTGGTGGAGTGGGCTTTGAGGGGAGGGGCTGGCACCCCAGCCAGCCCATAACACTCCTTGATACAGGACGTGATCCATGAAGATCTGTGCAGAGATAGGCTGCCCCTGCAGCCTCTCCACAATTGCTACAAAGAGCTGTGGGGACTTAGGGAATGGCTTTGTTCTTTCCAAATAGAAGGCTAAAGCTCTCCTAACATCTAAAATGTGTTACACTTGTTCCTTACCGAAGCATGGGGCTTGGGATTATAAAAAAAAAACAAACACACACACACACACACACACACACACACACACACAGAGGGAGGAAAATACCCTGCAGTCACGAAAATGAGACACCACCTTCAGAAGGAAGGCAGGGTGGGGGAGTAATCTGACTTTATCCTTAAAGAAAACTGTGTACAGAGGGTCCAAGGTGAGGGCCCTCAGCTCGGACACACAGCTGGCTGACATGACAGCCACCAGGAAAGACATCTTCCAAGAAAGGTGCAGCAGCGATCATGTCACCAGGGGCTCGAAAGGAGGCCCTCATGTGCTTGGACAGGACCAGGTCAAGATCCCATCGTGGGACAGGCTGATGAATATGCGTATAAAGTCTGTGCAACCCTTTCAGGAGCCTGTGTACCATGGCATCCGCAAAGAGGGTTTTGCCCCGGGAGCCCGGGTAGAAAGTGGAGATGGCCACCAGGTGTACCCTCACTGAGGAGGAGGATGACCCCTGTAATCTAAGATCCAGGAGACAGTCCAGGATAACCGGGATCTGGACCTCCATGAGTAATACCCCCTCCTGGACAGCCCAAATAGAGAAGCGCTTCCACTTGGCACATCAGGTGCTCTAGTGGAAGGTTTCCTACTTTCAAGTAAGACCTCCTGCACCCACTCTGAACTCAGCAGCTCTGCTGCTGTTAGCCATGGAGTTTCCATGCCATTAAGTGCAGGGACTGCAGGTTTGTGATAAGGTCCAGGACCAACGGGAGGGCAATTGGTCTCTCACAGGACCAATGCTGTCTTGGCCATGCCGACACAATGAGGATCAAGGATGCTCTGAATTCCCAAACCCACAGGAATATCTTGTGGACCAGCGGGAAAGACGGGAAAGCATAAAGTATACCTCAGGCCAGGGGGTAAAGGGTGCATCTCCCAGGGAATGCGCCCCAGCCCCATGAGGGAACAGAATGGGCACTACCTGTTCTGCCTCGAAACAAACTCCTCCAGAAGGAGAAAGCCCCACTTGCAGAAGATTTGGAGCGCCATGTCCCCTCTGAGGGACCACTCGTATCTGGCAAAGGACCTGTTCAGCTGATCCACCAGAATGTTCTGGGACCCTGGGAGATAGGAGGCAACCAGTTGAATATCTGCCCCGATGCATAGCTCCCAGAGCTGAAGGGCTTCCCAACACAGGGGAGGGGAACGGGCCCTGCCCTGCCTGCTGATATAGATGACTGCTGACGTATTGTCAGAGAGTATAAGGACCATTTTGCCCGGAGCCAACAGAGAATGGCTGCACTGGTGAGGCGGACTGCCCGGAGCTTCCTGACACTGATATGCAGGGAGAGGTTGTCCCTTGACCACATACCTTGAATCTGCATATCTCCAAGGTGCATCCCCCAACTGGTGTCGGATGCGTCCATCACTAACCTGAGGATTGGCAGAGGTCTGGAGAACGGGATTCTGGCACAGACCACCTCCTACTGAGTCTATCAGTCCAGAGAGCACATGACATTGGGAAGAATGGTCACCACTCTGTCCCAAGGGTGCAGGGAGGGGTTGTGAACTTGTGCAAGCCACATCTACAGAGGGTACTTGCAAAGCCTGGTGAGTTGAATGACGTAGATGCATGTAGCCATCAGTCCCAGGAGGCACATGCAAGACCCGCCCATGGTCATCGGGAACTCCCGCATGCCTTGGATGGCCGCCTTGTTCACCACAAAGCGGGCTCTAGGAAGGGAGGCCATGTCCAACACTGAGTCCAGGTGGGCCCCCACAAACTCTACGACCTGAGTGGGAACTAGGGTCAATTTGGCCATGTTCAGGAGCAGCCGCAGCTTGCAGAAAAGGTCTTGCACTAGAGTGATATGGGTTAGCAGCTAATTCAGCGAAGAGCCCTGAAGGAGCCAGTCGGCCATGTAGGGAAACACTTGGACACCCCTCTCAGTGCAGCGGCCACAATGGCCATACATATCATGAACACTCGAGGGGCCATAGAAAGGCCAAAAGGAAGGGCTATAAATGGATAGTGGTCCTGGCCCACTGTAAAGTGAAGGAATCACCTGTGGTGTGGTACAATGGAAATATGGGAAAAGGCATCTTTTAGATCGAGGGCACTGTACCAGACTCTGATGTAGGGAGAGAATGATAGACACCAGAGTAGCCATCTGAATTTGGCCGTGGTGATAAAGGAATAGTTTTTTTATGAGTTCCCTGAGTTCTAAGATAGGCCAAAACCCTCCCTTGGCCTTGGGAGACCAGGAAGTATCAGGAGTAGAATCCCTTGCCCTGGAAATGCTGGTCAACTGCTTTGGATGCCCCCAGGGATAAGAGCTGCTAGACCTCCTCCCGAAGGAGATGCTCATGAGAGGGGTCACTGAAAAGGGATGGGGCAGGAAGGGTCAAAAGGAAGGGAGGGGTATAACCCCCCCCTACTGTTTCCAAGACCCAACAGTTCAAGGTAATGGATTCCCAGGCCAGGCAGAAAGGGAATAAGCGGTCCCTGAACAGGAAAGGTGTGGCTGATAAGATGTCCTCGAGCGTACCCTCAAAACTCTTGACAAGGGCCTGGAGGCTTGTTGGATGGGTCCTGGCCATGGTCCAGGGCTGGGCGAGACTATCATCTGCTATTTCTCCCATTGCCATTTCTCCCTATGTGGCAGGAGAAATCGGGGCAGGTGCCCTGCTGAGAGGGCCAAAGGGCATTCCTGTCCGAAAGGAAATGCCGTTGATTAACCGGGGTATGAATTCCCAGGTATTCAAGGTAGCCCGGGACCATGCAGGTGTTGGTCGGTCTGTTTGGAGAAGAGGGATGAACCCTCAAACAAAAGGTCTTAAATAGTGTTCTGGAGTTTGGCGGGCATTCCAGACACCAGCAGCCAAGAGCTGCAACGTAGAACCAGCCCCGTGGCCATAGTACAGGCAGCTGAGAGACCACCCTGCCCTTTTCCATTAGGGCTCCATACTCTGGCCGAGATTCCCTAGGACTAGTTCGGCAAACTTGCCCATGTTCGACCAGGTGTTCTAGGAATAGCGACTCAGCAGAACCTGCTGGTTCGTTAAGTTGAAGACCCCCAGACACGTAGGCCTTTCTGCCCAAAAGGTCCATTTTCTCGGCATCCCTGCTATTGGGGGTGGTGCTCGGCTGGCCCTGCTTCTCCCCCTGGTTCACTGCCTGAACAACCAGGGACCCCGGAGGTGTGTGAGAGGAAAAAAAAAATCTTTGTTCCTCCCCGTGGAACAAAATACCTCGTCTGTCAGCCGGATAGAGGCCAGGTTCTGCCAGAGTGTCTATGTGATCTTGTTCACAGTCTTATTAATCAGCAGGGACACTCTAGTAGGGGTGTCGGCCTGCAGGATGTCGACCATAGGGTCCGAATCCTCCGACACCCTCTCCGCCTGGACTCCCAAGCTCTGAGCCAGTTAGCAAAGTCGTCCCTCATGGGATTTCTAGTCCACGGATGGGAAAGAGCCAGCAGGTGAGGAGGACAAGGACCCCTTCATGCCCACCACCTCTGGATCCAAAGCTGGCAAGGGGGGTTGTGAAACCACAGAAGAGGCCACAGTAATGGGCTGAGTGGTGGGAGGCTCCCTTTTCCTGGTGATGTTCCAGGGACGTGAGGGAGCGGGGGAGCCCTTGGCCCCGAGAAGACCGACTCTGCTGTGGATGGGCCCATCCTCTGGCTCTGATGGTAGGCCCAGGGGGTCCAAAAAGGCCACTGGGTCAGAGCCTGCACCTGAGGTGGCCAATGCTGCTGTAACACTGGCACCAGGGTAGGCTGAGGCCACTGCTACTGCATCTGGTGCTGCAGTCGGTGCTGCCCAAAGGCCCTGTGCCAGTGCTCGAAAAGGGGCAGGGGCTATGGTCACAGTGCCGAGGGTGGAGTCGGTGCTGCACCCTGAACCGGGGACGAAGTTATCAGCACTGCGCAGGACAATGGGACCCTCTAGCATCTGGGGCCAGAGTGCTGGGTGCCAGGGCCACAGGACAGTACTGTCTAGATGCTAGCTTCTTGGCTGGGTCCGGTGCGTGGTTCGGGGAAGAAGTCAGCTCAGTTAGCTCTCTTGCTGCCTCAAAAGTATCTGGAGTGGAGGGCTCCGGAAAGACCCCACCAGGCTGGCATCAAGGCACAGACTCGAGCAGTGCCGATCCAACCATGAAAGTCCTGGTGCTGTGCCCCACTTGAGAGTGTATGGAAGGCACATACCTCAAAAGAGACCTGCCCCTGCTAGGTCTTCTCTTCTTCTGAGGCATGGGGTACTGCAACCTGTGCCGAGGCCTGCACAATGCCAGGGAGGTGCAAGAATGGCTAGGTGCCTCACGCACCAATGCCAGTGCACTCTGGGTTGCCGGTGCTGAATCAGATGCAACCCAGATGTAAGGCCACCTCCATCAGGATAATCTTCAAGTGAGACTCACTTTCCCGCTTGGTACACAGCTTGAAGGCCTTGTAGCTCTTACAGGCCTCAGACAAATGGGCCTCTCACAGGCACTTAGGACACGCTGTGTGAGGGCATAAGCTATGGGCACTTTCCACAGGGATTGAAGCTCTGGGGTCAGGGAGCATGGGGAAAGCCCTGTGCCTGAGTACTTAAAACTAAGAACAATACTTAACAGCTAATAAAACATTAGATAAGAACAATGAACTGAACTATTTAACTAACTACTGAATCAACTAGAAGAACTGCTAAGATGCACTTGCATAGTAAGAGCAAAGGTACTTTCCAACTTCAGGAGGGGTAAGAAGGAACTGAGGGAGTGGAGGGCCAGCAGGAATATGTATCAGCTGATATACCAATGCCACTTTAGGGGACTACCCTGTTGCCCAACGGGTATTGCGAAGGGAAAAAGCTTCCGATGATGCATGCACACCTACATGGAATGTACATGAGCAATCACTCAAAGAACTACGATTTCTTGATTAAATGCTTAGGAATTGTTTTAAGTATGCTAAATTGATCACGTGCATGTTTTATTTAATGAACTCTTTAGCCTCTTGGAAAAAGCCCTATCCTGATCTGAACTACATTGGCACAATAAGCTTATACATATGAGAAATATATCCCTGAGAAGATTACATTCAAGATGTATTCATATTGTGCAGAAGAAAACTGAGACAAAAGGCCTAAATGATAAGCCTCTATAGTACAGGCACAGGCCATCAATACAGAGGGGACAGGGCACATGCTCTGAGACTATAATAGTGAAAACGAGATGAGATGTAGACTATAATAGTGAAAACTGAGATACGCTCAGTAATTATAAAACGTATGCTTACATAACTGTGTATATTCAAACCTCTCAAAGGCATAAAATATTGGTTTATTTAACTCTGTATAGGTTAATGCTTCAGAAAGGCTGGATTGATATTTGTCTATTGATGTCACTTTCTGTAGATAAAGCATCATCATGGCAAGAAACTTTTTTTCCTTACTGTCCTTAGTTAATACATACTGGAAGGTAGTAATTTCTAGTCATCTATGCCTGGCTTTCACATCATCTGTACTTGGTTACAATAATTTAACATAAGTAAGGCAGAATAAGATTAGATCAAATGCACTCCCACTATTAAGGGCATTAGTCATTTGTTTCTTAACACACTAAACCTGTCAAAATATATAGGCAATAAAACAAAAATACCAACCATAGTGCAGTTTGACGATAAATGGATGATTTACTTCTACTAATATATCTCTCTCCATCTTTGTACGAACTCTATCTCGTACTAAAAAAAACAACAGAATAATATTAAATAACTCTCAATTTCAATAAAGTTGAAGGTAGGGTAGGAAGGAACAGACAGTAAATTCTAAATATCCAGAGAAATACAAAATCATCTTTATTTCTCCTTTAAATCACTGCTTTTATTTTCATTAATTTTATTTTTCCCCTCCTACCGCCTTATACTTTATCCTTCTAAATGTTGCAAGAAATCCTGCTATGTTTAAGTGACCTAGCAAGTTTCAGTTCAAGAACTGCAAAAAAACTGGGGAAAACTGGGTTGGTTGTTTTTTGGGGAGAAGGAATTTCAATTAACTCCAACTTCTGAACTCTGCCCCTTTTGGTTATGTTTTTGTGTATTAAAACCATATTTTGGATTTTCTACCAGTGTAACTTACTGGCCAAACATAATCCAAAATGTAATAGAGTCCAGTGAGGTGTCTGTCTTTGCCTTCCAAAATAAACCAAGATTGACTCAAAATTGGACAAAGGAACAATTTTGATCAAATAAGAACCATGGAAAATACAGGTTCTATAATTCTCTTGCTGTAACAACAAAAATTCTAAATGGACATACAGAAGGTTAATGTGCAAAAAAATAAAGTAATCTGGCTGGACAGGTTTGAAATAATTATTAATGCCTTTTAATAATTAACACCTCAAAAAGTTCAATAAAAAACTAATGCCAAAGAAAGGATGATGATTTCACAGAAGGAACAGCTAATTTTTAAGACAAAAAGGCTATTTAATATAGAAATATTTACAATACTGACTTCAACACATGAAGTAAAAATATTTTCCAAGATCTTTATAAAAGAAAACACACACTTACCTTTTAGAGAAGCTTTTTTCAACACTTTCATTGCATAAAGCTGCCCAGCATCAGGACCAATTATTTTCCTCACAAGAAAAACCTGACCCAAAAAATATTTAATATTTCAAATTATTGCTAAAATTGTTATATGTAAACAGTAAGTTAGTTTGAATTAGAGATGCAAAAATTCCTAATGTTTAACCTAATGCAAAAATCACTTAATGTTTAACCGGTTAACTAATTAAACAAGGGCTGGCGGGGGGGGGGGGGGGGGGGGGGGGGGGGGGGGGGGGGGGGGGGGGGGGGGAGAGCTGTTCCAGCCCACACAGGTTAGGAGTTGTCAGCCTCATGTGGGGCCAAAGTGGCAGTGGCTGCGAGGATGGGGAGAGAAGATTGCTGCTTGGTTGCTTCTGGCTCTGTGCAGGGGCTTTCTGCCCCCAGTGCTGCCATCCCACGTGAGCCTGCCAACTCCCAGCCCATGAGCCTGCCACTTCTTGGCCCCCAGCTGGCTCCTCCTGGTTCAGACACTGGCCTCCTTGCCGATTCCCCCTTGCTGCCGACCTGCTGCCCTTAAAATCCCCCCTGGGCCTGCCAGCAATCTGCTGCGATGTCAGGTTCCCTGCCCCGCCAGCCCTGCTGCAACAGCACTCAATCCCACCGCCATGGCTTCTAGCCCTACCACTGGGGCTCCTGGCCCTGCCAGCCCTGTAGTGGCTGAGCTGGACCCCACCACTGGGGCTCCCGGCCTCCTGATGGCAGACCACTGCCCCTCTGCAGTCCGCTGGTGCTCTGGTCGCCCTAGGGCCAGCTCAGCACACTCCCACGGCCACGGGACCACAGATGTTGCTGCACCAGAGAGTCCCAGTTCAGAGAGATTCAACCTGTGGCTTCCTCTAAGCCCCACAAAGGTAGGTATAAAATACATTGATAAAAAACACTTAGATGTCTGGAGAAACTGAGTTAGGAGAAAAAAACAACAAATCAGGTGGTACGTATGGCAGGCCATACATATATAAAAAGGGTGTTTTTACAATCATAGAAAGGGTGTAATTACAGAAGTTACAGAATAAAAGAAGGGATCATTTATGCTAAAGTTCAGAGGAAGCTTCCTGACAGATCTATTAGGCTGTAAAATACTTTCCTTGGAAAAATCTCAATGCACAGATCAATTAAAGTTAGACTGGACAAAGCATTAGTAAATGCACAACAGGGAATAATCCTATATTAGCAGAGAGACTGAGTAGATAAAAGACCTTTCCTGTCTCCCACTTGTGAGAAAATATGTACTCCACATTTAGAGACAGTAAGTGTGGAAAAGATTAAACTAAACTTTCCACAAGTATCAAGTAATACTACCTACCCTTCCACAAGATTTTTATCCTTCTCTTATGCTAAGTAAACAAAGACGACTACATCTCTTATGCAAGAAACTGACAACTGATCTCAGCAGGGACAACAGGAAGAATGGAGGGATAATACTGGTCCTAATTAGACTGAGTTATATCAACAAAAAGGGTAAAAATGTTTAAAGGACAAGCAACAGTTGTTTTGTGGTTCATGGGACTACTGGGCACACGGTTTACGTTTTCTAATTCTGACACCTCCACACAAGAATTTGCAAGACAGAATAACTTCCTCAAAACAAACTATTTTTCACATGAAAAACTTTAAAAACAAATAATCTCGCAGCACATTAAAGACTAACAAAACACATAAAGGGTATCCTGAGCCTTCATGAGTACAACCCACTTCTTCAGATGAATGGAGTTATTAAAAGTCCAGTTTTAAATAAAGAGGGGATGGGGGGAAAGAAGGAAGGGGAGAAAAGGAAAGAAATAGTCAATTAGAGTGTCCATGCTGCATGAAACTGATAGAGAAGCATCTCAAAGTCACCATATTGTTCCAGGCCATTTCCACAAGCCAACTCCACAGGGAAGCCTTAGAACAGGCATGTCAAACAGGTATCTGGAGGACCGCGTGTGGTCCGATGGAAGTTTTTTGCAGTCCACCACTACATTTTATAAAAGAATGAAGTGTGGCCCGCTGGCCGCTCAGAGCACATGGCTGAGTGCAGATCACAGCCGGCCAACCACTTTGCGCACTGCACTGCAGTGACTGCTCACAGCCAGCCGGGCCACTCTGCACAGGCACCTGCTCACAGCTGGCCACTGTTCTCACATCACCCCAGCACCCGAGGAAGAAGTGTGTGGCAGTGATGTGGCGACGGCAGCTCCGGGATCCAGGCATTAGGTTTGGGGGAGCTAGAGTGCCTGGCTCTGGGGGAGGCATTAGGTTGGGGATGCCTGAAGGGTGCCTGGCTCTGGGGGAGGAGGGATGCATTAGACTGGGGATGACTGAGGGGTGCCTGGATCTGGGGGAGGCATTAGGTTAGGGGTGCCTGGCTCTGGGGGAGGAGCGAGGTATTAGTTTGGGGGGGGGTCTGGGAGTGCCTGGCTCTGGGGGAGGGGGAATACATTAGTTTGGGGGTGCCCAGCTCTGGGGGGAGGAGTGAGGCATTAGATTGGGGGGCGTGGGGATCCTGGCTCTGAGGGAGGGGGGAGGCATTGGACCACAGCCCTTTAGCTCTTCCCCTTGTACAAGCATACAATTCAGTGTTAATTGCATGGTGTCACATACTGTTTCTCAAATATAGCATACAGTTTTTTCCCACCAAATGGAATGGAATCAAGAGTACTGTAATATATACACACACACACACGGGGCTGATTTGTGGTTCCCAGTTTAATTTTCATACGTCCTGAGTTTTAAATATCTAACTGTACTGTGTTAATATTTGTCATATGATTTCCTTGGAATGTAGGTATTGCCAAATCAGCCAATGGGACCCTCTAGTCTAGTCCAGTATTGTAGAAAAAATGGCCAATACAAGATGTGTCATAGGATGGGGTGTGAATGTGCTCGCACATGTCCACAAGAAACTACTGTGTACAGTTATCTCCCAATAGGAAATGTTTCTTCTTCACTCCCATCAGTTTGTGGCTGGCTTATGACCTGAAACATGAGTAGGTTTTAATCTGTTTTTATCCTACCTATGGTATTTTAGATGTTTTCATTATCAATAAGCTTTTTAAAAATTTTACAAGCTTTTGACCTGACTGCTATTTAATGGCAGGGAGTTCCACAGATGAATTGGGTAAAAAAAAAAAAGTGTCCTTTTATCCATTTTTTTTGTCATGTTTTGGCTGTTTGCTCATCAATTCCTACTTTGTACACCTGATCTCTTACATTTTACTTATCCTTATTTCATTTTCTGCTCTATGGACTTAACTTGGGCGGGATTTCCAATTTCTGAAGGATGCCCATTTGGCTCAAACAACATCTGCTTTAAAGATAAAAAAGGAAAAGGAAATTATTCAGTTTTATATCTGAGAAGAACCAGACAATATTGCAAATAAATAAGCACTTGTACATCAGTCAGCCAAAGGGCAATTAACTTGTTAGTCTTGCATGGATTATTTGTGTAAGAATATTACATGTACCTTTGAAAGTGCAAAGTTTAAGAAATCCTAAGGATAGCATAAAGGCCAGCTTTGCAAGCCACTTGATTCATTTTGGTAATCCTTCTGGGAACCAATAGACACTTAGAGCAGGCAGGGGAGGAGGGTATGGATGCAGAATAAGGCAGCCAATACAGATGTCATATTTAAATTCCAAGGCAAAAAAAGAATAAGCACGTACCTGGTTTACACTGTGTTTCTTTAAAGAAAATTCAAAGGCTATTGTTTGCCAGGCTGAAGCAATTATTCTGAAATATGAGACTCTCCCTTATTGTTTTGGTCTATACTTGTTTTTATTTAACAAAACAAGTCATGTATCATATAAAAATAATTAAAAAGTACTTTAAATTTATATTTAAAAATTATACAAATAAATTTTACACATCAAATTATTGTATTATATTCAAACAAGACTTGAAAAAATTATACAACATACCTAAAACGTAATCTATAATAAATAATTACGACTTTCCGATAGAAGTACATTGGTGGCCCTGAAAGCTATCAGTTTTCGTTTGTGTGGCCCCCAGTAGGCTTTGAGTTTGACATGCCAGCCTTAGAACTTAACTTCATTTACAAGTTTGATTCCTATCAAAAGTTATGAATAAAGACATTGGCTGGATGCCCCCACTACCTTCCACATCCTAATGACATAAAAATGAAACAATGAGTACTTAAATTTGCACCTTCTCTATCAGCTTCATGTAGCATGGACACTCTAATTGACTATTTCTTTCCTTTTTCCCCCTTCTTTCTTCTCCCCCACCACCTCTATTTAGAAACTGGACTTTTAAGAACGCCATTCATCTGAAGAAGTGGGTTGTGACCATGAAAGCTCATGATACCATCTATGTTTTGTTAGTCTGTAACTGGAAAAACATATAAAACAACGAATAGTCTTGCAGCACCTTAAAGACTAACTCAGCTACCCCTCTGAAGGGGTATTTTTCCACAGATTAGGCCTCTAAAATCTCCCTTCTCTGACTAATTCTCAAACTGTTGAGAGTTTAATTAGGATTAAGAATGTTTCTGTATTATTCTGCACCCAACACTGCAGTCCTGTTACTTATAGGAAAACTACCTTTCACTTTAATAAGCTTCAGGGGGTAGCTGAGTTAGTCTGTACAGGATAAACTTAAAACAACAAATAGTCTGGTAGCACTTTAAAGACTAATAAAACATGTAGATGGTATCATAAGTTTTCATGGGCACAGCCCACTTCTGAAGGGTCATCTGAAGAAGTGGGCTGTGCCCACGAAAGCTCATGATACCATCTACATGTTTTGTTAGTCTTTAAAGTGCTACCAGACTGTTTGGGGTTTTTTTAAGTTTATCTTCACTTTAATGAGAGTTTTGCCCACAGGAGTAAAGCAGGATTGTGTTTCTAATGCTAAGGTTAAACAATGTGTTGATCAACGTGAGATATGCATGTCACAGGCAGAGTACTAATGCACAAAGGCCTCAGGAATCCATCGGTATCCTGGAACACTAAGCTCTAGAACAAAAGAGAAAGATATACAGCATTTAGGAGGATTCAGAAGCTATAAAAGCAACTTTAATGGAGACATTCATTAATGTTAACAAGTAGGACTAAGTAGATTTCTATTAGAAATAGAGAGTTAGAAAAGGGAAGTTTGTATCTTACCTTTCCAAATGATCCCTGACCAAGAACTTTAAGTAATTCAAATTGTGCAGGGTCTGCTCTCTCACACCCTTCTTTCACATGGTGGGTAATAGGAATTTCTTTCACGTTTCCTTCATCCTGTTTTAAAAAAAAATGAGGGGGAAAATCAATACAGCACTGAAAAGTATTGAAACAGTTATCTCTCACAAGATGTACACATTACAAATACCTGTTGTATTTTGCAGATAATTGTGAAAGGGTATTTGTGTTATTTTTCATAATTTTAAAAAAATTGTTTTCTTTACTGTTTATACATATTCTCATTTAGGAATCCTGAACCTAAAGTCTGTTTCCTCACCAGATTCCTCTCCATTAAGATAATACTTTTATTGGAGGTTTGTAAGTAGATGATAGATTGCAACCATTATAAGTTTTTTGAGACGAAAAAAATTACAGTATTCTAGAATGAGATGACACTTCCATTCTAAACCCGTGGCTTCAGTTTTTTAGCTCTCTCAAAAATCATTTGGGGATGAAATGTATGCTTGACCTTGGCTGAAATATTGTTAATGAAAATTTACTGATAATTCCTTCATCCTTTTAAGTTAGCTGAGAGTAAAAGCAAGAGTAGAAATAAACAACAAATGAAGTTACTGACCTAAGTAATATGAGGATGTGCATATTACTGGCAACTGTCAACAGGATATGAATCGTCTAACAAAACCTAAAAAATTCTTCATCCAATGGAAAGGCCACCACTGTGATGTGTAAAACTGTTCACAGAAAGATCAAGATTTGCTGTGATCGGTTCATTCTTTTCAAAGTGTAATACAAACCTGAGCTGAGGTAAGGTAGGAGATTAGATGGGGTCTTCAATTACCCTAATTGCTTTTTACAGGGATGGCACCTTCTTTTATAAACAGTGCAGATAACAGTATGGAAATCTGTGAGTGCAGTATGACAGCAACCACTATTCAGAAAACCCTGGGAGCCAAGGTTAAACCAAACAAGATGATGTATTGCAGACATATTTAACCCAAGGCAAATGAGAAACTTCTGGTAAGCCACACGGAATATAAAATAATCATCCTTTAAATCAAGTTAAGTGCTTGGGTCTACCACAATAATAGGAAAGGTCATTTGAGCCTTGAAAAATTTGAAGATAGAGGAAATCAGATGTAACAAGAAAAATGTTGATTCATTTCTTGAGCACAGCAAGCAGAAGTGAATAAACTCCAATGAATCTAGCATTGGGCTCACTGCCTTCAAGCTAGAGGTGCCCAATTGCTACTCACTACCTCCATATTACTGTTTCCTATGTTCAAGCTAGATCTAGAGGGAAGATAACAAACTTGATGGCGTTACAGCTCAGATATGGGAGGACAAGAATGGGAAAAATAGCCCTGCCCCA
The DNA here is from genome assembly GCA_030068395.1 of Apalone spinifera. NCBI lineage: Eukaryota > Metazoa > Chordata > Testudines > Trionychidae > Apalone > Apalone spinifera. The sequence goes on from JANRFK010001158.1 coordinate 30,158,537, forward strand.
TGTGGGAGGACTGATTTTCTGACATCAAATTTTTACTATGGCTACTTTGAGGAAAAGAGAAAGCTACTGCCTAGGAACATGGATGAAAGCTTCTACGGTCAGATCTAAAGAGTTGCTTAAGGCAAGAACAGATATGGAAAAATCTCAGATAAATCTGTGAAAGTCTGCTGATCCTGAGAGTAACCTGGAAAAGAAGTGCTTCCTGTAAACAGTCTTTCTCCCTAAGGTCTTGACTCTAGGCATCCCCCCAAAATTCTCTCCTTCGACAGAAATAGCACGAAGGTGGTGGTGTTTTTTGGAACCCTGATAGCCACATTCAAAGCCAGAGGGTCCTTCTACTCAAATTAACAGGCAGGAGAAAGGAAAACAGTGTGCAGGCTTCTGTGACAACAAAATCCAAGGTTAAACATTAACTCATTAAACTCTATGCCTAAGCAAACAGGTAAATTTTCTCCTTCAATTCCCGAAGCTACAACTGTAACATTAACTATACCTTCTATAACAAGATAATTCTTCCTTGAATTAGATTAAATGCCCATTGACTTCATTAACACAGAGTGTCTGCTAGTTTCTTATACCCTTCCAGAATAAGAGAAGCAGCTAAACAAATCTCAAAGCAAGAAAATGTAGTGTATGTGCCACCCCCGAATACAGCTTAATTCTGCTTTTCCTAGAGCTGGCAACAACCATTGGAAATGGTCTAGTAAGTATGCTAGAAATATTAAACTAACAAAAAAAGGATAGATGGTCCATCTCTTGAGGTCATGAAATCAAGACCAGATGACCATTTTATTTCTTTCACCATTAAGCAAGATTTCATGCACAGAATAACTATGATACATGATGTATGAAATAAGTGAATTGAAAGATCTCTTCCCAATGTAAATCACCAACATGCGGCAATTGTCTGGGTACAAGAATCTTCCAGCTTGCAGAGAGTAACAACAGAAGAGTAAGAGGGATAAAAGAAAAAATAAATAAATTTTAGAGAAGAACCATCATCACCCACTCACAGTTGTGTGACAGCACCTCTTTTCCCCTTTTACAGACGTGAACAGGGTAGTCAAAGCTACTCAAGTTTTCTGAAAAGCTGAGGTGGCATCTTCATATCCAGCAAACAGTTGGAAAATGTAAGTGTGGGAACAAGTGAAAGCAGAGGGATTATAGGAGTAAATAGTGATTTGCACGCTTACAGTAAGATTAGGAAGAGTAAGAGGTAACTGTATAGCTATAAATGCTTGTATTCTAGCTAAAAACATTAGAGTACATAGATCCATACACTGTACAATTTAGAATTTTGTAAGCTGGATACCCAAAAATAAAACATGGAGGACAGTCCAGTTATGCATGAGGAAACACCATTTCTGCAAAAATTGCTGTTTCGCCAAAATGGAAACATCTTGCAGTGACATTTCCCCCAAACTTTAGTTGAAAAGATTTCTGAATACCAGGCAGTGAGAGAACACACTTTTAACTGAGTTGTTAGTATATTGGCCTAGGATATGAAAAACCTTGGTTCCAAATCCCAGCTCTACTGGATTGGGAGAGAGACAGAGAGAGAAAGAAAGACAGACAGAAAGAAACTTTCCTCTGAAGCAGGCAAAGCAGGAACTTTGAATGTGCACCTTCCACATTCCAAGCCAGAATCCTAACCATTAGGCAAGAGCATGACATTGACGCACAGCCAGTCTGATGACAAATTCATTTTCTCAAAAATGTTTGAAAAGTTCTGTTTTAATTTCAAAGCAGAATGAGAACAAGTTTTCAGGTGTGACGGCGCAGTCGGGTTTCCCCCCAAATCCTGCACCCCGTCTGCAGCAAGAACAGACTCCACCAACCAGTAGAATAGAGGGTTTATTGCTTATCCAGGATACAGCACAGAATAGACGTGATGTGGTTACAGGAGCCAGGGCCAGGATGCCTCAGACTTCTCGGGTTAGGGGTCCATCACCCCTAGCCCCTCAGCTCAGGTTCTCCCTTTCATGTTTCTCCACCAGCAACTCCCCTTCCCCCGAATACTCACTTCCTTAGTTCCAACTAGTCTGACCTTTTGGGTCTTTATCTATGTGACTTAGGCAGCCCACCTCCTGGGCAGTGCTCCCGGGCATAGGCCAGTAGGGGTCATCCACAGCCCAAGCACAGCAACCAGCAAGGTACTGACACTACATCACAACATGTGGGTGAGTCAGTGGGAATCACATATCACAGCACAGGACCCCGGGTTACAGAGCAGACAGCACCTACACCACACCAGCCCTCAAAAGTTACCACAAAATGGAACTGCTATTCTGCATCAGCTATACCGATGAGCATTTCAGCATAGGAAATATTAATATACAAAGTCTGAGGCCATTTTAATAGGAGAAACTTTCACACAGAAGAATCAGTGCTCAATTCTTTTCTTTTCACCTGTTGAGCTAACGAAGAAAAGCACAACTTACTATATTTCTCTAGCCTTCTCTTCCATATTCTTTGGTGTGTTATGCTGGCAGCAGTGGCAAAGCCACTTCATTTTAAAAAGAACTATGGTTCTATCAGCACAAGGAAACAACCACAGGTGACTGCAGGACAAGGGGTGCAGGGAAGGCCATACATTGGGACAGGGAGGTAGCATAAAAGACACCCCATTTTGCAATTAAAATTTTGGTGGGAGCCAAGAGCTATCATGAATCACCTTTTGAAATAGCAATTGAACTCCCATGGTGCAAAATTCCTAATGTAGAGAAGTTCTTACATTCAGGCCTCATTCCATCCAATACAAGAACCAAAACACCTTTCCAACTGGTTTTCATTCTACATACATTAGGAATTCAAGGTTACAGCTACATTAGCAAGCTTACAGTGGCACAGATGTATTAATGAAGCTGTGTCGCTATAAGATTGCTCATGAAGCCACTCCATACTGACAAGAAAGTACTCTCCCATTGAATAATTAAACCACTTCCAATGTTGCCTGGAAAGCGTCTTCTGTCAACTAGCACCGTCCACTCTGGCACTTCTATTCAGAGTAACTTATGTCACTCAAATAAGTATTTTTTTCACACCCTTGAGCAACATAAATTATACCAGCAGAAGTGCTAGCGTAGTTATAGCATAACTTTGTCTTTAAGAAATACTAGTATTCAAGTTGCCTGGTGACAGCAAGAATTTCCTTAGCTATAAATTCAACTGCCTAATGAAGTCTTAAATGGCTGTTGATGCTTCATATTAAGACAAACATTTTACTTAGAAACCTTTCTATTTCAATATCACTATCTTCATTTTTGTTCCTTAATACTTAAGAAATCTGTTTTCATGCAAATTTTCTAAGAATTCATCTGCTCTTATGTTTATCACCCACTTTGAATCATTATCCTCTGACATCACAATTGGTTGCTGTGGAAACTGACAGTTATTAAATGGGAACGGAGGAGAAATTTTTGTTTTTCATGCGATTGTCGATGAAAATAAAGAATAAGTTGATACAAAGATGCCCTTCATAAAGGTAAAACATTTATTTTAAAAGGCAGGTTATTTTATACTTGGTATACTATTTAGTTAACTACTATTAGAGTGTTGCAACTTGGCCCCCTTGCAGCATGCACAGACCTCCGCAACACCTGCATCAAAAAATAGATAAGTCAAAAAACATAATGCTCAATTTTACTTGTGTGCATAAAACATTTATGTAAGTTCCAATAATGCTTTTATAAATTTAAATTGGGTGAAGCAGCTACCAAAGTGCGATACATTTGCAGTGTATTTGGCTCTGGGCATATCTACATAGTCAGTGCATAGAAAGCCAAAGTTTGACTCTACAACACAGTAGTTGCCATGCAGATGCTCCTATCAGACGCTACAAGTTCTGTAGTGCACTTTGACTTTTGGGAGCAGTTTCGGTGACTAGGTTGCAGGAAGACAGTGTGCTCTAGATTCACACTCTGGCTTGCACCACTAACTTGCCCTTTACAAATACTTTTCTCAAGTAATCTGACCCTCATCATAAAAAAAAGTTTTACATTTTAATATTTTTCCCCAACAGGTCAGTCAAATTACAGTATTTCCCCAAGAAACATATTATAACTGAACATTTCTAAATGCTACTTTTTAACATTGTTACATTCATTCAACTTGAGCAGTAAAAATGTATTTAACCAGCTTCTTTTTTATTCCTAGTCTAGTTTCCCTGGATTACAAATCTGAGTAAATGCTTTTGCACTTTGCTATCAGGGCAACAACATCCATTTCCAGGCTTAGCGTGTGCCAAGCCTCACTGACTCACTTGCAAAAGAGGTAGTTAATTTCAGCTGCTTAAACTGGAGGTTATCCAGCACCTACAGCATGACCACTATCAGTTTTGGCTTGTCACCCAATAATTTAATTACAGCGTGAGGGGTGTGTGGCGCCAAGCACCTCACAATCAAATCTAGCAAGCTCTGTGAGATTCCTTCAATTCAAGTAAAGTATTTCCATTTACCATATGACACAGATTTCTACCAAGTTAGAGTCTGTTTAATACATTTTCATTTTCCAAAAAACAAAAGTTAATTGAGTTAAGGACCTGAGCAACACATGTTAAATCTTCTATTTGACACCTCTTCTTCAGGAGCCTATCCAGAAGATTCGGATATTTATTTGCCGAGAAACAACTTTTCCCATTATAAATTTCAGGTTTTTACTGTGGAGAATTACTTAGTTTGAGATTGATTCTAATATCCATTCAGCATAGAAAGTATCAATATTCAACATGTTTTGCAGATGTAACTTGGCAAAATGTTGGAAGGATCTGTCATCGGTACCGTATATCTAAAAAAGCTATTTTCACAGAAAGGTCAAAATTACTATATTTTTTATTTAAATAGGCAGGTTACACTACTTAGTATTTTCTTTTATAGAACACTTCAGAAGACATATAGCCAAACTACCAAAACAACTACAGTGAAGGGGGACTGAAGTCAAAACAGTAATGCATTAAGCTCTGTCACCTACCATAAGGTCTGTCATAACCAAAGTTGATTTTAAGCTGAGCAGCCATGCAGGTGCTCAGGGCTTCCTGCATGCAGCTATCGCAGCCGGGGGAGATGCGCTTCTACCGCCACCGCCCTCGGGCTGAGGACAGAGACAGGGAGCTTTGGCTAGCAGGGAGCTTCTGTGGCCAGAGGAGAGGCACCTTCTCAAAGTTTTCACTCTGCCATCCCCAGGAGCACAGGACTGCGGCAGCCAGGAAAGAGGCGCCCCTCCTTCAGCCCACTAAGTGTCACTGGATCTGCCCTGACAGCAGAGGGGCGCATCTCACCTGGTCCGCAGCTGCTGTGATGAGAGAAGACTGAGGGTCAGCCCTCTTTTCTGTGAAAGCTTGTACCCAAAACCCTTCAGCCCCAGCCCTGATCCCACATGCCAAGCCATAGCCTTCACCCCTGCACTTCAACTCTGTCCCAGCCCTGCATCCCCATTCCAAACGTTTGAGTCTCACCCCGCCACAGATCATCCATGTGAGGAATGAATTTTGTTATGTGCCCCAATATGGATGTGTGTGTCACATCCTCATATTGATGTGATATCTCCATATTGCTACACATAAAATACATTCTGCACATGAACATTAAAAATTAAAGGGAACACCAGCTATAAACTGACCAAACCATCTCTCAAACACAATCTGGTCTAATTAAAGATATTACTTCACCCACTTTATCAAACAATCTACACAAGTTGAGAAACCTTGTTCTAGCATCTAATGTTTCAGAGGGTATTGATCACCGCTTCACTGATCACCTCAGTTGGAGTATTGTGTCCAGTTCTGGGCATCACATTTCAAGAAAGCTGTGGAGAAATTGCAGAAGATCCAGAAAAGAGCAACAAAAATGATTAAAAGTCTAGAAAACATGACTTATGAGGGAAGATTGAAAGAATTGGGATTGTTTAGTTTAGAAAAGACAAGACTGAGAGGGGACAGGATAGCTGTTTTCAAGTATCTAAAAGAGTGTTATAAGGAGGAGAGAGAAAAAAATGTTCTCCTTGGTCTCTAATAATAGGACAAGAAGCAATGGCTTTAACTGCAACAAAGGAGATTTAGGTTGGACATTAGGAAAAGCTTCCTAACTGTGAGGATGGTTAAACACTGGAATAAATTGCCTAAGGAGGTTGTGGAAACTCCATCACTGGAGATATTTAAAAGCAGGTTGGATAGACATCTATCAGGTATGATCTATCTAGATGGTGCTTGGTCCTGCCGTGAAGGCAGGGGACTGGAATTTAAGACCTCTAAGTATTCTATGATTCATAAAGTCTTCAAATTTCTTATTTAATGTAGTATAGAGTAAGACAAAATTCTTCCCTAAACCTAATCAGTGCCCTCATGCCCTGAAGTTTGACAAGTTTTCTCCCTTACAACTCACGCTAAATTGACTCAAAACATGGGATACGTGAATCTAAATATTTAAATTAAGTGGGTTTAAGAAGATTAACAGAAAATTTTAAGAATTCCTAGCTAGCAGCCAAACAGCCCAATAAAAAAAAAAGTCCAAGATTTTTTTGAAGTGATAGACTGCCAATTTTGTGGCACCTCAACATTAGACTCATTTAAGAATCCCAATTTACAGAAAAAGCTGAGACTCTTCCTCCAAATCTTGAAAAGCAATGAGGCACAGAGAAATAATTGTGAACGAGCCCTGTCCCCAATAAAAAAAAAGCATGTATCAAACATCAGATACTTGCTTTGAAATAAAACACGAGACATTCAACTTTCATACTTTTGGCCAAGCAATTCACTGCGTGAATCTTCCAGAATTGCACCTATACATATCCAACAGCAGAGTCAAACTCAGTATGGAACTTTTCTTCTTCAGTCCCAACAAACTGAAAAGGGAGTATACCATCTCGACAGAGATTTTATGAGGCAATCATCTTGGCAAGGTTATGCATTTCTTTCTTTCTTTTTTTTTTTTTTTTTTGTTTGTTTGTTTTTTTGGGGGGAGTGAGAAAAAATCAGAATTAATCTCTTTGCTCCATTATAGCTTTACTGCAAAATTAACAGTTGGTATCACCCCTCCCCCCTCCCCCAGAAATAAAATATTAGGAATAAGGTTGGGTTTTGACCTGGCCTCCAAGTAGAAGGAAGCCTCATTCAGTCATCTCCAATTGTTTACAGTGCTTGCTTTGTGGCTCATAAACCAAGGTGCACAACTCCTAAAGTGGGTACATTTATTAAAAGGACTTCTCCTTTGGCTCTATGCAAGCCATAGGCATCCAATACTACATTCATCAAAATATACTTACATTATAAGAATATGGTTCTCCTTCTTCCATGGGCTCATCCACCATTTTAAGACCATTTAGCTGAAAAGGGAAAACAGATTAACCATCAGCAGCAATGTTAGAGAGATGGGAGCAAGTTAGACTAGCATTACAACACAATTTCAACAGAAGCACATTCACTGCTAATCTGATTAATATTATAAAGCAAACAAATGAAAGTTGGTTTCTTGTTGGACTGGCAGCTGCAATTTTAAACACAGGTCAGACTACGAAGAGTAACTTGCAGTGCATATTCATTTAACCCACTGCTTTGTAAATTTTAGTATGTTGTGTTGATTGACCAAAGATTAATTTAAAACAGAAGTCTATATAACACTCATGTCAGACTGTGTACAGAATATTCCCCTTCACACATACAGAACGGGAAGTGATTGTCTAGGAAGGAATACTGCACAATGGCATCTAGGGGACCACAAGCTAAATGAGTCATTGCTTCTATGATTCTAGGAAATATCTACCATATACAGTTTAAAAAAATGTAGTTTGCCAATGTGCTATTTTAGAGTTTCAATAAGTAAAGACTATGAAAATATCTCTAAGAAAACATGGAAATATTTATCAAGAAGTTAAATTCAAGTATAAATTCTTTGTGTACTAGAATATTTTGAAAAATAAATTGAAATTCCTTAACTATATTTTCTTAATTTTGAAAATTCTATTTGTCATTATTGAAATTATCTTGATAATTCTAGCTTGGCAAACAGAGTATCTCTCAAACTTTGTGAAGTACAGGTTGAACCGCTGTAAACTGGGACTCCCTAGTCTAGCAACATCGGTGGTCTGGCAGGTCCACAGATGTTCCAGAACTAGAGAGTCCCAGTGGAGGGCTGGTGGCTGGGCTTCTTGCCAGAGCCAGGAGACCAGCGCTCTGAGAGCTGGGCTGGAACTGGGCTGCCTGGTACAGCAGGGAAGGGGATGGGGAGACTGGCAGAGCAGCAAGGCCAAAAGCACAGTAGGAGCCAGCCAGGAGGCCAGTGACCAGCCCAGGGTTGGAGGACTGGAAGTAAGGGGGCCAGATATGACCTCCCTTTGTTCAGCAAAATCCCTTATCTAGGACCAGTCAGGTCCTGAGGGTGCCAGAGCAGGAAGGTCCAACCAGTACTACCATTTTTAGTGGCGGTCAACATGATTTTTAAAAATTGCAAGTAGAGAATTATAGATGCCATAGAAAAGGAAATCGGTCTGAACAGATCATTTTTTGAAACTAGTATGTAAAAGGAAAAATAGAAGCAATATTGCATAGATTAAATAGAATCAATTTGGAAGAAAATGAACCTAGTTTAATTAAACTACCAAGCCTGCAAGATTCAGTTTTTCAGCTTCTCAACAAACCAAAAATACATTGTTAACATACTAAATAAATTTAATTTATAAAATTAGTAATGTAGATGTCTTGTAGTTAAATTTTTTCCTCTCACTAAGAAATAACTAAATTTTGCTTAGCAGCTGAAAGTTAAGAAACACAAAAAGAAAAGGATATGTTCTGCTTCAACATGCAATGTATTAATTTAAAATCCGGAAAAACCTGGTGAAAAGGGCGAGGCCAATTATTCATTTTCCTACAGTAATTACCATGCAATTCAAAAACTAGTAATTATCACAACATCTCCACCCTCATGTGGCACACACATTCTGTAGGAAAATATTTTAAAAATAATTATGAAAAACATATGTTAATATTTTGTTTCTGGAAATGAATGTTAAGGCAATAAACTAGGTTACACAGCTCAATACAAGCCAGATTTTAAATTTTCAGCCTATCTAAAATACCAAGAGAAAAATGTGTATGTTTATATCATTTCCACTACTGTTGTGATTTTTTAGAAGTTTAATTCTTGAATCAGTGAAATTTAATGCAAGCTAAATCTAAAGTCTAGTTAGCAAGATGTAACCCAGAAAAAAGAAGTAGTAGTATCCTTGCTTTTGGGTTGTTTTTAATATCCTCAAGATGCTGTTTATAGCAAAACTTCAGGTTTTGGCTAACTGCACACACTTCCCTCTTTTTGTACTTTAAATATCTTTTTATCAGAATTAGACGGTTTGTTTGTTTTTTCATTAAACAAATCTTTCTTTATTTAATCACGGGTTAATCAGATGCTAGTCAGTTCTGTTCCCTTTTCCTAACAATATGCACAAACTCCACTTCCTCAAGACTTCAGCGAGAAATTTAAGAGGAGAAGTCAACATGCTACCTGGACCTGTGCTCATACACATACACGTTGTACAACTTCTCTCATGCATTCTGTCACTTGAGATTTGCCAAATGTATCACTTTTATTACTGTACTTAAGTAAATTTTATGTTCATGAAAACTGCCATAACAACAACTATGAAAAATGAGTCCTGTTTATCCACAATGAAAGTACAGTAAATAGACAGAAGCTTCTCCACACTACACTGTTCTGGAGAGGCTACTGAAAACATCAGGTGTTACTATCAATCTTGACTGGAAAGTAAAAGGCCTGAATCAATTAACTCCATGTTTTAGAGATTTTAAATAATAGAGAGGTAAATATTATTCGATCCATTAAAGACTTTTCATTTTTAGACAACATTTTGTACACAAGCCATCCCTGCAACCAATGGATTACTGATCTTGTTATTGATAAATGGAGGTTCAATAGGGCCTTCGGACCCAGCAGTGAGGCGTAGCCAAATTTCAAGGCTTGTTATCTAAAATTAAACTCTGGAATCTGTATTTAAGCCCCTACATTTTAGTGTCCAGATTTCCAGGCAAGTAGGTATGAAAACTTAGGTGAACACCTACATTTTTTTTCCCCCAAAAAAAATTCATTATGATGTTTGTTGCGGTGAGCTTTCTATACACTCTGCATACCAATTTTTTACATTCCTATCAACTTATTATACAGCAGATTATTTGATGTAATGGTAAGTAATCAAGTTACCTTAATTAGCAGTTTCCTGTTAAATGCGCACACTCTGTGTTTGTGTGTGGGGGGGGGTACACTAGAATATAAACTACATCCCAAGATTGTTGCTACTGAACTAAGTTTCACCCACTGAACTCTGGCAATGTGGCTGACTACACAGACTTCTGAAAAATAAGCATTTGGCTCACCAAAAATTGACTCACCTGCAATGTTCACTTTTAAAATAAAGTGTAGCTCTAATGTTTATCAGATAAGCTATCAATCCACATTAGAGTCATAACTGCAAAATTAAAGACTACAATGTTGCTAACAGTCTTTTATCACCCTCAAATACCATCATTCCTCAAACCCTTGGACTGCAAACCACAATCCAATAGTTTTTAGAAAGGACACATAAACCAAAAGACAAAATAATGATGAATGAGTTACTAGATTTTTAATATTCAGCTGAATGAATTACATTCAGCAACGGTGTAATATTCAGCATTATCCATTGCCTTATTTATGTTATACATAAAACACTTAACTCCCACACTTGAAGAAAAATACTAACTTGAATTCTGGCTTTTCAGATAATTTCTGTTGAAAAATGTAATTTCTGTCAAGTAGCTATCCACTGAACTATCATTGTCTATAACAATCCAACACTATGAAAATAGCTAACGAATGAAAGAATTATTCTAGCCCACTAAGTAAATACATATGTATCTATTAAGAAAACCACAAAAATAAGTTGAGTACATCTAGATCCTTGGGTGCAATTTATCTTCAGAAAAAAAATAGTTATGCGAACTAGAAAACGTAGCTAGTGAGAACCGGCAAGTGCCATCAGAATGAGAGACTGGAATCACTCAGCTTTTCAGAATTTAACTTATCTGTAATCATTAAAGGGCTAAAAATATTAAACCAATACCTCAAAAACTAACTTCAGCACTAATTTTCTTCAAATTGTATACACTTAAAAAGGCTCTCAAGGTTACCAATTAATACAGTTTAAAAGAAATCCCTGCATACAAAAGACCAGACCAAAATTATATCATATATAACCCAAGACAACACTAATGATCCAAACTTACTTTTTAGATGAACAGCACTGACAAGTCAACCAACCTTTCAATGCCAAACTTTCTGTCAATATGACGTTAAAGTCTTTCTAATTTAAATATACTGCTTCAGCAGATCTCGTGACTGGTTTGGGAGTTCACTGCATTAGTTTGTGAGAAAACATTAATGGGTTTTTTTCCCCCCCTTTCCTTGAAAATCAAGTCTTTTGGCTAAGTAGGGTTTAGTCAACAGGTTGAAATGTGTCTTCTGGAGTAAAATATACTTACAACACAATAGCCTCTACTCCATAATACCTGCAGAAAGGGAAATTCTGAATGTCATCACAGGCCCCATACAACTACTAGAATGATTTTTTTTTAATGCCACTAAAGGTGTGTCATCTGCTTGTTCAGTAAGTTTGTTTTGCTTTAATATACCTATAGGTTTTAGCTAGAACAGAAGAAAAGGACAAGTGGGGCACATTAAATAGGGATGTGAGTAGTCAACTATCCGATAAGGCTAAGCTTACCAGTAAAGTACTCGACTACCCTCTTTCCCCCGCTTGCTGCTATCTATATAAGAGGCAGCAATGGAGACAACCTTTTTAAGCATGAGATCACTAAGTGCAATCTAGGATCTACCTCAAATCCGAACAACCTTGCCCCACCTCCTTCCTGCCCCTTCTCCAAGGCCCTGCTCCTGCTCTCTCCATCTTCCCTTCCTCTCCCATCCTCACTCCCATTTATCAGGCTGGGGGCAAGGGTTTGGCGTGTGGGGGTGGGAGATGCAGACACTGATCTTGGGCTAAAGGATTTGGAGTGTGGGAGGGGTTCTGAGCTGAGCCTGGGGCAGGGAGTTGATGTGCAGGAGGGGGTTCATTGTGCAGGCTTGGGAGAGATTTTGGGTGCAGGGGGATTCAGGGCTAGGGAGGAGTTTTAAGGACTGGGGCTGGGGTTCAAAATGCAGGCTCCAGCTGGGAACCACTTACCGCAGGTGGCTTCTGGGTGGTAGTGCAGGGAGATAAGGCAGGCTTACCCTGAACCTGGCCCTGCACCACTCCCAACAGCAACCAGCAAATACCCTCCATCCCTGTCCCATGTCTGCTCCGTGGACATGGGGTGCAGGGTGAGCGGAGGGGCACCCTGACATCAGCACCCTCCTTCTTCTTCCTGTGCACTGCACAGCAAGCAGGAGGCTCCCAGGGGTGGGGAGCATCTCCAAAGCAGAGGGCAGGAGCAGCGTTGAGAGGGGCAGATGACATGCCAGCAATTGAGCGCCACCTGGCCAAGCCTCTCAGGATCACCTGTCAAAGGTTCCAAGATCTACCAGTAGATCCCAGTCTACTGGTTGGTAATCGCTGCTCTAATGCATTTCCAAAAGAAGTTTTCTTCCAAAAAAATCACCACTTTTCACCAAGACAAAAAATTCATAACCAGCTAGAGCTGGTAAGTGATTAAATAAGGAAATTAATTATGGAGGGCACCGCAAAAGGAATCAAACCCTAACCAGAGATGTTAAAATGCATGTATGTGTAAACATTTTTCAGTGCTTACATGTTTACATGCAGGGGAGGGGAGGAGGCAGCAGCGGGAGCTGGAGCTGTTGCTCACAGGGAGCCAGCTTTAAAGCCGGTTCCCATTCCTCATCCCACCTCCCACTCTAACTGCTGCCTCTATCAGAGGCAGCTCCGCTGGAGGCAGGCAGCTCCGCAGGAGCCTCTGCTTGCAGGGAGCTGACTTCTCAGCCCACTTTCCACAAATACAGGCTCCTGCCTGTCCCTCCCCACACTGCTGCCTCTAATAGAGGCAACAACATGGGGGGAGGGGAGGAGAAGGAGCAGTTGGCTAGGTGGGGGGGTGCCAGTTTGAAAGCTCCCTCCATGTATCAGCTCCTGCCTGTCCCTCCTTCCCCGTGCTGCTGCCTCTCTATCCAAGGCAGCACATGGGGTGGCAGGCAGCTCCTGCCTCCTGCACTACCCAATGCCTCTGATACAGCCTCTTATACATGAGTTAACCGTGTTCTTCAGCACACATTAACATTTATAACTCTAATCTTGAATAGAACCTCTGAAATATAAGGTATTTCAGGATAGATAAGTCCAGTAGCTAAGACACTAACCTGGGACACCGATTAAATCTACTACTCCATCAGGACTATGCAACTATGGGCAAGTCATTTAGTCTCTCTTCTTCAGTGCTCCACCTATCCATATGCAGAATACATTTTTTTACATGCATCAAGGTATGTGTGCATGTCTACCACCAGTAAAAACACATGCTCTTTGCTGTGGACACAATGGGCACTCTGCTAATCGGGTAGGCAGCATTTGAACCGCTCCTGGTTGGCTGGCCAAGCACACAGCTTGCAAGGAACACTGATGCTCAACACTACAGTAACAAGGACCATATGTTTACCTTCGGTAGGGAGGGAAGATTGGGCTGTGTCACTCCCAGCAGTTTAAAGTAGCTACATGATGTTAACATTTTTAAGTCCTTTGTATACCACACATACAATTAAGTTAGACACACACATTACAAAGTGACCCGGGCCAATTCATCTGTATGAAGTATGGATGGGATCTCATCATGACAAACAAATGGATTAAAGCCTTGACTAGTCCAAGACCAAAGACTTCCTCAGTTGTAAGTAGGGATGTTAACAAGCAGTTAATTAGATAACTGTGTAACTGTTTAAAAAAAAAAGTTAGCAGTTTCACACTGAAGACTCTGAAGTATAAAGTTTATACTAGAGCCCACAGTGCAGCCTGCTCCCCAGTAGTGGGACTGGCAGCCAATGCACACTGGGAGCTAGCTCCCGGACCCACTCCCGGGGAGCCAGGTGCACTACGGGCTCTGCAACATAAGCTTTATACTACAGAGCCTGCAGCGCAGGCAGGGCGGCAGCCAGCTTCCCGGAAGCCAGTGCACACCAGAAGAGGCTTTTTAAACCAGCTCCCAGTGTGTACCAGCTCCCACTTACCACCCTATTCTCTGATATAGAAGCAGTAGCAGTGGGTGGCAGCAAGCTCCCCAGGAGTCAGTGCATGATGGGAGCCAGCTTTTAAGCTGGCTACCGGCCCAACCCGGCCCAGCAGCTAACACCCCCCTTTTTTCCCCCGCAGTTCTGCCTTTTAAATGTATAAAAGCCTGTCCACTCTTAATACATTTAAAAGCGCAGCAGGAGGGACCCAGCACGAGCCGGGACAACTGATTCCGGGCTTGCTCAGGGTCGCCCATGCTGCACACCAGCCTTTAATGTATTTCAAAGGCTCGTGCACAACAGGGGGAATCCTGCCTGAACCAGGAACCAGTTGTCCCGGCTCATGCCAGGTCCCCCCCACTGCACTTCTGATTTTTAAATATATTAACAACCAGCAGGCTCTCAATACATTTCAAAAGCAGAGGTGCAGCGTCTGGGACTAGGTCCAAGCCAGGAATCGGCTGATTCCCAACTCATGCCTGTTCTGCACTACCTCCCTGCCTCCCCTGCGGAGACGGTGCTATGGGAAAGTGACTTTAAAACAACTCCCCCCAGCACCGGCTCCTGCTCTGCCCAGTGCTGCCTCTGATAGAGGCAATGGGTGGGGGGGAAGGGAGAGGGGGAAACTAGTCGCTTACATCACTAGTCCCTTCCACACTGTAAGCTTTAACTAAATCAGGACAGCTGCATGATAAATTCAACAAGGAGTCCTGTGGCACCTTAAAGACTAACATATCTAACAAAGTAATAGAGAGGCAGCAGTGTTAGTCTGATCTTGGTAAACCGAAGGAAAAAAAAATATGTAGCACTTAATAAACTATCTTTGTTAGTTTTTAAGGAGTTTATAACTCCTGCAGGTTGTAAGCTTTCGTGGGGCAGACCCACTTCTTCAGATCTGACTGAAGCTTATCAGATCTAAAAGTGGGTCTTTTCCCATGAAAGCTTATGCACAAACCAATCTGTTAGTTTTTAGGGTGCCATAGGAATGTTCATTATTTTTACAAATACACACGAACACAGCTATCCCTCTGATACTTGCACTGTATACATGTTCCATACCAGTTACAACTGGGGCCCTGAATAAATCGTCATTTCACTGAAGGCACAGATGTTTGTGATTATACACATTTATTTTTAAAAATAAAATTAAAAAGTCTTTAATACCAAAAAAAAAAAAACCCAGTTTAGCTAGTCAATATCCAGTACAGAATAAATTTCACAATTAACTCAGGTTACTAGTAAAATTCTTTCCATCCTCAAAACTGGCTCAATTTAAATTGCAAAATACACTATCAATTTGATGATGGAAAGATAGGAGTTTGCAGAAACAGTATTTAATTACTGAAGGAAACTGTGGTCCATAATGGAAATGCAGAAGAGAGGGAAGTTGGCATCTGGATAGATTTTGTTTCCTGACGTTATTGGAAAATGGAGGATAGATAATGAAATAGGTAACATACAATTGATGGGAATGTGTTTAACTTGTTCCTTAACCTAATGATGAAGTCTAAATATGTAAATAGTTGGTAACACTTGTCATCTGGGATAACTAGTATACAGCCGCTCTCCGAGTTACGAACAAGTTACGGACCAACATTTGGTCCGTAACTTGAAATGTTCGTAACTTGGATCCCATAGAGTTACATGGCGACCATGCTGTTTGTAAGTGCGGATTGCCGTTCGTAACTTGGATCTGCATTTACGACCGCTTTGGTCGTAAGTGCGGATGGTTGTACGTGGAGGTGGTCGTAACTTGGGGAGCGGCTGTATAATATTCCTTCAGCTAGAACTGGGGCAAAATTTCTTGCAAGCTAAAATGGTGGAGTACTTTTGAGTCATTTAACTGAGAAGACCAGCACTGGACTTTTCAGAGGTTCATATCCCATAAAAACAATCCCCAGATAAGCTACCTTAATTCCAAAAGTAGTGAACAAAAACATTAATGTCCATTATTATTACGGTATATAGCTGCACAAATTTTCAGATACTGTTAAATGTATTTGTGTTCTTAGATTTTTTTAAAAAAAATCTGTTCTCTTAGCTCAGTTTTCACAGTTTGCCAACATTCTGGTACCTGAACACTCACATCGCAGGGTTCTTTTGAGGATACAAAATTTGTATCCGTGTCTGCATTTGCATCATAAAAAATGAGTCACAGATATCCACATCTGCAGATGTGAATACTTGAGGATATAATGAAATAGGTAAGATTTGCAGAGCTCTACACTTCAACTCACAAGTAATATACTATTACCTCTCAATTCTTACATCTTTGAAGACAGGTTATAAGTCTTGTAAACTTTTAGCCAAACACTCTCCCAGACTGACAATATTCATATTAGTTGTATGCCTAGTCTCTAGATACTCAGCCAATAGCATATACTTTATGTGGTTCAGTATTTTATAGACTATGAAAATAACATATTTAAACGGATGTATAGTTTGGATCTACCTGGTCCCACCCTCCAAGCACCTGACCAGTCCCAGATGAGGGATTTTGCCAGACCAGGAAAGATAATTTCTGGCCCCC
>JANRFK010001158.1:30176281-30187581 GCA_030068395.1 Apalone spinifera
TGAGAGAGAGAGAGAGATAATATGCATGCGCAGGAATTCCTGCCCTTGTAGATAAAACAGAATTGTCTTTACAATTAGCTTTGAGGTTCTAAATGCATCTGTGGGCATAAGTACGATATTAGTTTTGATTAAATTGCTCTACCTGTTAGTGACTGTGATAAGTTTTCCACTTTAAACAACCAAAACTATTTGCTGAATGGCAAAAAGTTCAAGGCATCCTCTAATCTTACAGGAACTTTAGATCCCCAGCTATATTTGGAATGGACCCTTGACCAGAAGGGGCTCATACTCAGCAGGATTTCTGAGTTTTTAAATGGATTTTTTTTAAATAAAACTTGTTTTAGTCTGTTTCACTGTAAGACAAACATTTGTTAATAATGCTTTAAAAGATTATTAGAAATGCAGAGTGAAATAGATTTCCTAGGGTTATCTTGCAGCGTTCTCTATGGAAATACACAAAAACACAATAAAAGGCATACTACAGATGTAATTAACCTTTAAAAATAGAAACAACTTTTGGTATGAGTAATGATGAAATTCACTTGTGACTTATCGTGAAAGAAAAAATGACCGTAGATTCTACAGCCACTATAAAAGTTCCCTGAAAAAAGTTGTATTCTGTCCTTTTTCCTTTAAGATGTATAAATAAGATTAGAAAGACTTCCTACCTCTCCCCTCACAATAATGTCCACTTTTTGTTTACTGTAAGTTCAAACATGGAAAGTTATTTCCAAGGGACAAAGGAAGTGATATATCAAGATAATGTGAAATGGGATAGGAAAGAAAAAGTTATTTTTATTTAATATGTTTGTTGTTCCACATGTAAGTAAATCTCCTCAATACACACTTCGATAAAAAGCAGCTCATTTTTGGTTTGGTTTTGGTCAAAATTTGACACCAAGCCGCTTTCAGTAAGACCTTCAAAAAATTCACAATGTACATATAAAGAGCTCTCCCACACTAAGGGCTAATTCAATCTAGATATTCATGCTATTTCTAAGGTTAAAAAAAACCCAGGAAAGTTAGAAAACCACCTTTCAAGTCTTTCATACGTCATAAAGAAGCAACTACAGGGCACAACCTCCCATTCAGATTCCTCCTAAATTGGCTGTAGACCCAACAAAAATGAATGGATAAGACACATAGTTGAAGTGGACCAACAGTCAAATGAGGAAGGCACGAATCAAACTGAGAACCTGGCTCCAATTTGACAATTGTATCTGTGCAAGCAGATCCTTGCATTCACATGGAGCTTCACTAGCTTCGATGGGAATTTGGCCAAACAGATCAAACTGTAGGATCAGGACCAAATTCTCAAAGTTCCATTAATGGTCTCACAATGGGAGAGAGATTACATTTGTAGAGCTATTAAAAAGGACATGGCCAACAAAACACTTTAAAGAGTATCTTGTCACTTTCAAGTTTCCACATAGTATACTGCTATTATAAGCAAAAAGTATGATTTTCATCTATTTAATATAATTAAAACATTTGTGTATAGTGGTGGTTGTAAAAATATTTCATTTACCATACATTTGAAGCCTAAACTACTTGATAGAGATCCTTAAGATTCTTAAGTCACTTATTAAAAAAAGGGAAGTTTATATGAAACAATGTCAGTAAATACTAAGTAACTTTTCATTTTTGTCATAGTAACACAAGAATCACACCACCAGCTTAGACCAGAATCCAACCAGTCCAGTGCTTCTAGTGATTCAAAGGAAAAGTGCAGAAAAATTATGAAGTAGGTAATTGCAAAATAATTTATCCATAGGGGAAACTTATGTCTAATTACTTAGAAGATGCTTTTACACCTTGAAACAATACTTCACATATTAAATATTTTATTTTCCCACCTAGATTGTCAGTTTAAAATAATGTATTTACCTACCTTAAAACAAAACATAAATGTACATCCACAAAAATAGTTTAAGGTTAATATTCAGAAATTGATACTAGAGTAAGTGGCATGCCCTGCAAAATATACACTATTGAAAAAAATTACTATTAACTCTTTCCAATTCCATTAAGTCCATGGTCACAGACCCTCAATCGTAAATAGGAAGTGGCATGATGCAGTATGAACAAATGTTCAAACCCTACCAGTATGAAAAGCTGTAACTCAAAATAAACTAGCTTAAACACAGTAACTGAGTAAATAGAGACTTCCTAAAAGGAACTTAAAAATACTACTGTATAGGTGAGATCCAATACATACACAACAGTATATTGCAAAATGGTAAATATTTTCATTTTAGTTTACGAAAATGCAGCTACAAGGAAAAGTCCTTTTATTTTTTACATGCATGAAGAGTATAAAATAAAAGACTTAAGAAAACACAATTTGGTTTTAACAAACTTCTGATCTTAAATTACAATTCATCCAAAAATAATCCAATAGACAGCTGCGTGGTTTCATAATTCATTAGTCTTACTATATGTGATTAACCATAAGATATTTATGATTTCTCAAGTTTATTATTTACAAAAATTATTCACTGACTCACTTCTTATAGTTACTGGTCTTTCAACTGTATAAACAGTTCATTATCAATATTCAAAATCAGAAATCTGAGCTGTTTTGGTTGGACATAGGTCATATGGAACATTGGTTTCAAGAGCGTAACTCTTGGAATCAGATTTCTAACAAGGTTCACTGCCAATTTCACATTTCTTTCCGTTTAGTTCCAACGCAGCAGACCACTTTAGCACAGTGTAGCCCTCCTGTAATTGGTATGAGCACTGAGACTAAAACCTGTCTTCTCATGTGCTCGAACAGTTTCTCAACCTTTTTTTATAAAGTACCCCTGTGTGTGTGTGTGTTTGTTTATTTATTTATTTATTTATTTAAAAAAAAATACCCAAAAAAGAAGAGTACCCCTTAAGTACCTACAATTTTCACACACACAAAATGCCCTTTCCCTCCCCCAGAGCCAGGCACCCTCAACCCCCTGCTCTAACCCAATGTCCTTTGCCTCCCACAGAGTGATACGTATTTACACTAAAAATTTAAATTATCCAGCAACAGTAACTGATATGGGCACAATACTATCAGATAAAAAATGTTGCATGTACTCAAAACTTGGTTATCCAAAATTGCATACCTCAAACTAGCCCAAGTTTGGGGGGACAAACTAGAATCCTGCCAGTGACCCAGAGACATCTGCAGATAAGGAGAGGATCAGTTGGGTGCACACAGGGCCTCTGCATATGGGCAGCGGCTCCGGGTCCTTGAGGAACTAGTCCCCGGGGTGGGCAGTGCTTCGCAGGTTGTTTCCCCTGTGCCACCAGAAGCTGGGGTCCCTGGCCCGGTCTTGCACCTGCTATTCCATTGAGCCGCTCAGCCCTGCTCCAATGAGTGGTAAGAGTAGCACCTAGGCGTAGTGGGCGGGGGCCAGCGGCTGGTGCCTGTCCCAAACCATATGCCTGACAGAAGGGAATGGGGAGCCTGCTGGGGGTGCCGCCAGCCCCCACCCTGCCCTCCACACCCTGGAACCCAGCATGGCGCCCAGGGGCAACTGCCCCTCCCCCAAGTTACACCTCTGAGGGAGAGCCAGGAACCCTCAGCCCTCCTCCCGCAGCCCAATGCCTGGGTCTCAGCCGAGCTGTCGCCGCCCTTGCAGCCACACACTTTTCCCTCCAGGCCCTGGAGCATCTGCGCAGAGCAGCTGTTAACGTCCGGGCTTGAACATTCAATTTGACAGGCACATGTGTTGACGTACCCCCCCAAACTTCTCACACGTACCCCAAAGGCTACGCGTACCACGGGTTAAAAAACACTGTGCTAGAATGTTTGTAGAAAACTAAAACTGAACACAGAAACACAGTCAAAGAATGTCTGCTTAAAAAGCCCGGCAATATTTGTCAAATTGTAAGAGACTATACCAAGTGAATGTAAAAGATTTGCAAGTTTATGTAATGTTATCCAATACATCCAAATTTCACTTTTTTTTAAAACATGTTGACATTACAATATTAGTTGAAGACACATGAATGATAGCATGTAAATTCTTCATGCTATCATGAAGAATAAGAATAAGAAAGATAAACTGCTTGAGATGCAGTTATTTTAACAAACTAGTGGAAACAATCTTTATGCAACAGATAATGGAATGTGTTTATCTAGACATCCATTGTAGTTATCATAACAGTATTTTCTAAATTACTAAAGATACAAAGACCATGATTAAGTATTAAAAATCACAACAATATTTAAGCATTCGTACAGCTATGTATGGTAATTACAATGCTTAGAAACACCACTCTGTAGACACAACTAACAGAGAAAGAATAAAATGCAACTGAGTTACAGGAAACTCCCACGTTACGAGAGCCTGAGTTGCGACCCCTCAGACTTACAACCATTTTTGTAAGTGCGGAAGGGACCGAAACCACCCGACTTACATCCTCAGCCCGCATTTACAACTGAACATGGCACCTATCGCAAATGTGGGTTTGAGTTACAATGCCCCCGACTTGTGACTCTTCCCCAGGAACCAATCACATCACAAGTCGGGGGCCGCCTGTAAAGGCTCCCTCTGGTTTATTTGCCAAAATAAAGTATCATACCTTTTCAAGTATAAATGTGAATTATCAGATAATACCACTTATGCAAAGTCCCTGAAATGAAATAGTTCCACAAGCTCTCCAAACTAATATCCAAGGCCTATTTTATGAACGTTAGTAGTACATCCACAAGTACAGTCTCACTAAAAACAGCCTGATGTACTCACAAAAGCTCATGATACCATCTTTATGTTTTGTTAGTCTTTAAGGCACTGCTAGACTATTTGTTGTTTTTTAAGTTTTTCCCGTTACAGACTAACACAGGTACCCCTCTGAAGCATATGTAGTCAGTTAGACCTGTTTTTAGAAGCTTTACTTAGAAAACATGTTCAACATGTAAATTTTCTTCAACATTAAAATCAATCCCTCTGACATATCATTCAGTTCAATTGCATTACCTGACAACTTTGGAAAATCCAGGCCCCAGTATACTTCTGATATTTCACATTTAAGTGTATAAAATTAACAACACTGAGCTGTCACATACTACTAGATACAATACTAAAATAAATTTAAAGATTTCACAGTGCAGTTCAAACATATATTGTGCTCCCTTCTGGCCTGGCTCCTGTTTAAGAGGAAATATTTCAATACCTCTAGCAAGCGCTTATTTTATTTTTCTGTGAAACTACTTACTTCACCTCAGATTTCCCCCCATAAATCACTAATTGCTATGTACTATATGGTTATTTAATGAGAAATGTGGTAGTAACATCTGCCAGAATGCAGATACAAAAATACAGGCTAATAAGTAAAATTGTGCCATCAGAACAGCCCAAATAAATTTCTAACAAAATGGTAACAGCAAGAGTATTTAAGTTATCAGGATACCTTATAGAAAGCCCAATACCAATCAACATTTTCTCCACCACAAGCTAATACAGGTTGCACTTCTAAAATCCAGGATTATCTGGTTTGGAAACATCCATGATCTGGCATGTTCATAGATATCCCAGGGCCAGAAAGTCCCGGCATGCTGCAAGGGGGTGGGGGCACGGGAGCCTGCGCAGGGCTCAGTTGGGCTGCTGGGGGAGGGAGGGGCAGGAAGCATGCACAGCTCAGCTGTGCTGCGGGACAGCACCAGGAGCCAGCATGCACAGCTGAGCTAGGCTGCTGGGGCAGGGTGGCAGGAAGAGTGAGCAGCTCAGCTGTGCTGCAGGAGAGTACCAGGAGCCAGCGCACGGCTCAGTTGGGTTGCGGGGACAGCCAGGAAACGAGTGAAGGGATGTGGGGTGGGAGGCCTGAAATGACCTCCCCTATTCCAGAAAAATCCCTCATCCAGAACCATTCTGGTCTGGGGGTCCAATCTGTAGCTTGGCGATTGTTTAGTTAAATACACACAGAACTTTGCACCACACCAAATTAACATCTCTCACTCAATGACCATTAATTCATCTGAAGAGAAACTAACACTGCTATAACTTTGCACGTTACAGGTAGCATAAATACATGAAAGAAGTGACTTGTCACTCCTGCTGAGCCTAGAAACAGTAACCAGGAGAGTTCTAGGTATAAGGAGGTGACAGTTAACTGAAGGGGATAGAAAGAGTTCAAGGTAGTAGTTTAAGGGATGTGTTGGGAAAAGCCTGGTTCTTTGGGATGGATCAGTTGATGGGCACTTTGAGGACTCAAAAATGGAGGGTTCAGGGTAATGACCACAGAGGTAACTTATGGTAAGTAGGTTCAAACAGACTGTAGCTGAGATGTAGGGTTGGCTAAGGATGGCAGCATCAGGATGAGGACTTGGTAGGCTCTAGGTCTGTGGTGTCCAACACACTAGCCACTAGCACATATGGCTATATGGTTGGTTGATTGTGGCTAGTTTGCTTCAGAACTAGTTGGACACCATGGCTTTATACAGTATAGCAGAAGGCAACAGGATTAAGATGAAGAAGAGATGGACATTTGGGGATGTCTGGGGGTAGGAGAACTGGGATAAGGGACAAGAGGGACCTAGCTGGGTTGTTTCAGGCAGCAGGATTGGGGTGAGACATTATCTCTTGGGGGCCAGAAGTATAAGGGGAACAGTCACAGCCAGATCTAGGGGTTAAGGCAGATAGACTCTTAGGGGGATAGCAGCTGGGAACGGCAAGACCAGGATGGGACAGGCAGTCTTTGGAGAATGGCAGCTGGACCAAGGGGAGAGAGATACATGGGCTGGGACAGCAGCCGAGTGAGATGCAAGTAGGCTCTCCGAGAGATTAAAGGGAGAGTGCACAGAAGGATTCTGAGGGAAGACTGATAGACTTTGACTGTGAACAACAAGATCTAGAAGGGAAGGTCAGGAAGGCTCTCAAGGGAGCAGGTAGGGGCCGACAGTCTCTTGGTGGGGGGGAGATGTGGACATTCTTTGGGCTGGGCACGATTGGGATGAGGAGCGATTCTTGGAGGAGGGAGAGATTCCTGGGACCGGATCGGGATGGAACTTGTGGGCTCGCTGAGAGGTGTGCGGTGGGGAAGGGGGGGCACAGGTGAGGGCGGAGTCTCAGAGCAGGGGCAAATGG
This sequence comes from Apalone spinifera, assembly GCA_030068395.1. Taxonomy (NCBI): domain Eukaryota; kingdom Metazoa; phylum Chordata; order Testudines; family Trionychidae; genus Apalone; species Apalone spinifera. Next base: position 30,183,352 of record JANRFK010001158.1, read on the forward strand.
GAACTGCCTCGGGGTGCGTGGCGGGCAGTCTTGGGGTGGGGGCCAGGTGGGTTCTCGGGGACAAATGGGGGCTGCTAGACTCGGGCAACTCCAGGCTCTCGGCTCCGCCGCCGCTCCCCCCAGCAGCTAGACCCACGCGTGGGAGCGGACAGAGGCAGCAGGTGCCCGCCCGGCGCCCCGTTCCCTGCTGCGCGGCTCCCAGCCCCCGCCGAGCGGCCCCGCACTGACCTCGCCGCCGCTCACGCACAGCTCCATTTTGTGGCAAGGCTCCGGCTCCTCCGCGTCCTCCAGCGGGGCGAACGGTACCATGGCCCCGCGCCCGCTAGCCGGGGAGCCGCTGCCGCTCGCAACCGCTGCTCATGTCCTGGCTCCGCGGCGGCTACTGCTCCGGCGGCCTCAGGGGCAGCGCGCTACCGAGCCGGCTGGCCCCCTCCGCCGGCCCATAGAGCGCGACGGCGGCGCAGGAACTGGCTCTGCTACTGCGGCGGCCGGCCGGCGGGGGCGGCTCGGCTCTGCGCGCACCGCGCCCCCACCCCCAACATGGCGGCCGGAGAGGGGGCGGCGCCGATGCAGCATGGGAATGACGTCAGGCCGGACTGGAGAATCCCCGGCATGGGCAGTGGGGGATGGGAGGCGCACGTGGAGCGAGCCGTGCGGGGGAGGGGGGATGACGTGAGCCATGGCGTGGGTGTGATGCACGTCCTGTGCTACGTCCCCTGGGCTGCGCGCGGTGGGAGCAGGGCCGCCCTGCCCCCCTTCCCTCCTGGCTAGCGGGAGCGGGGAGCCGGCTCCAGGCCAGCGGCAGACTCGGCTTCCACCCGTCGCGGGGCGGGATCCCCGCTGCGTGGCCCGTGCTGACAGCCCCTCTCTGCCCGACCGTACACCTGCCCCGGGGTGCAAGCCTGCCTCGTGGCGGGTACTGTGCTGCAGCCTCCGGCCGGCCGTGGGAGTTGTTTTGTAGAGTCAACAGTACCTCCCTCTGCTCCCCTGCCAAAAACAACGTGCCCGCGGGGGTGCAGGGCCTGACCCTGCCCTGGAGTTAAACCGCATGTGCACAACTTTGAATGTCTCGGGTAGTAAGTCATGACTAGAATCTCATAGAGCCCAAGGTCGGAAGGGACCATTGTGGTGATTTCATCTCAACTACAAGAAGGATCAGTAGGAGGGAGGTAGCTGAGTTATCAGTGCTAAACTGGTTTGTAGAGATCCTTTCATATTTGCAGTAAACACCTTCTGTATCACTTGTTCAAATGACAGCAAAAATAGTGATTAACTTGTTAAATTTATTGAAGGGGAATAAGGAAAAATATACTCAGGTCCAGAAATTGCAAGATAAAAGTAAGACCCTGTTGGGAGTCTTACAACTATTAGAGCCAGAAACTGCATAAAAGCATTATGAATGTATATTTATAAGAAGGCATCTGTTTCACCTTGGTTACAAGCACCCAGAGATTTATTCCTCCATTTTCAAGTACGTAATGAGAAAGAACATTGCATTGTTTCCAATTCTGAAGGAGTTTGCACTGTAGTTAATCTGCTATTTGCCAGATAAAATGTCTGAGATTCTCTAAGTGAAAGGATTTTTAATTTTTTTCCTACATCATTATTTGATCTTAGAAGGCAAAAAAAAAAAAAGATATGATTCATTGCACATGGTTAAAAATGTGTCTGGAAATTATTACCTAAGACAAAAATATTCTGAGAACTTTTTAGACTTATTTAAACCTGCTGCACAACCTTTCACAAAGGAGGATAATACAAAATCAGCAAGCACCCTTGCAGCAAGAGACAGTTGTTGATCACTAAATAATATTTTACACAGTTGGTAGGACTCAGGAAGCAAGCAGATACATTGCATGGTTCAGAACTACTCTGCCTTTCTTATTTCTTTTTATTAATTGCACACAATAAGGTGTTGTGGTGCTGTATTCCTTGCAGCATGTCTCTCAGAACTAGCCATCATCATTATAACTGGGTTGTGTGATGAACAAAAGAAAATTGGATATTGTGAACATGACATTATAACAATATCCAGTTATCTTGTCAGTATTTCCATTATAAACATATTTTTAAAGGTTTACAACTCAGTCATAGAAGACCAAAAAATGTTTTGGCCTGAAACTAACCATATGTGCCCAGAAACAATTTTTTCTGCAGAACATGTAGTTCAAAAGTATAGTTGCAAAATATTTAGGTCCCAAAGTAAACATGTTCTACACTATATTTGAATATTTATGGATAACTCATTTTGATTCAAAATATATAACTGCTTCTATTATATTAAAGGCTACTCAGGGCGCTCTCAGTTAAAAAAAATCCTTGTTGGCTTGCAATAGTGCTTATGGATGTTTTAGAGTGGTCAGGTGACAGAACAGGAAATGAACTTCAGAGATTCTATAAACAACTGTAGCCAGGAGACACTGCCAAGTTTTTGTGCCTTTAGTTCACACCCTGGGTGCTTCCTACTCTTATGACTCTGCACGCAGACATTATTAATGTTTTTGCTGTGCATCCACAGAAAGCCAAAAGACCAGACCTCTTTTGTGTGGTTAAATACATAGGCAAAGAAGTACCACTGGGCTGCTATTAATTTACATCAGAAGGATGGAAGTTAAACTTTTTTGTTGTTTTTTTTGCTGGTGATATTTGAACCCTCAGCAAAATTTGCCCCTTCATCCTGCATTCCAGTCATTTATTTTGAAAGCTGTTGAGGCAGTTCCTACTTCCCAAAAGGGTGGCAAGTTACAGATACATATTCAATGGCATAGAATATTGCAGAATTAGACAGGGTTCTGAGAAGAGCAATGGAAAACGATTAGGGGTATGGAAAAACTTTCATGTGAAAAGAGATTGCAAAAATGACTAATTAACCTTGGAAACAAGATGAATAAGATAGGACATGATATATGTGAAGAATAATGGTGCAGGAATCAGGAGCTTTACTTTTCCTTTTTTCATAACAAATGACTAAGAAGTTATTCAATGAAATTAAAAAGTGGCAAAGTCAAAACAAATAAAAGGAAATAGTCTTTACACACAATGAATAATTAAATTGTGGATTTCATTGTTATGAGGTGTCATTAAGGCAAAATACTCGCAAGACTAAAAAAGGATTGGACATTCATATAGAGATTAAAAAACCCAGAGTTATAACTGCTAATGCTGACAAAGTGAAAAAGCAATATTAAACCTAATGTTTCAGGGTTCATGGTTGAAGATGAAATGCAGGACTAGATAGACCACTGGTTTGATCTAGCATGAAATTCCTGTGTTCCCATGTTAACATTTGTGCATAATGGAGCCTTAGTTTGAAGTGCAAATGCCATCTGTTATGGATGAAATAAAAACATGTCTCGTGTCAGCATCAACATTTTAACTGATATTTTCTGTCAGCTACTGATAGACAAAGATTTAAAGTTAATGTTATTAAAAATATTTAGAAGCTGGTAGCTTTGAAATGCCTGGTATGCATTAAATACCTTAATGGAGTCCAGGTAGCAAAGTCAAACAAATTTTCAGTATAATTTGCATATTTGTGAACAATGAGATTTGATTACACTTTTGAGAGTGACTTAGGGCAGGGGTTCCCAAACTTTTTGACACGGGGACCAGTAAATCCAGCTTTTGGAGGACAGGAAACATTCATTTGCCTATTTACATATTCATTAAGCAAATGAAGAATATTCAAATAAGTTGTTTCTGGTCCTCCGAAAGCCCCATCTGCCCGCTTTAGCAAAGCTTTTGATACGGTCACCCACACTATTCTTGCCAGCAAGCTAAGGGAATATGGATTGGATAAATGGACTGTAAGATGGATAGAAAGCTGACTAGACCAGGCTTTCCCGAACTTTTTACTTTAGTTGGAACCCGTTTTTTTTTTTCATTACTGTTTTTTGCAGCCCAAAAATATAAACGCATATAAAAACAGAATTAAAAAATGAATAAATTTTCAGTGTTTCACCCGGCTGCATCCTCCACCCAGCCTGGGCCAGGGCTTGGGGGACCCGGTGCCGCATAAGCACTCCAGGAGGCGGGAGCAGGAGCAGCTTGGGGGTAGGATATCTGGTTAGAGGAAGGGTACAAGGAGAGGTAGGGTTGCCAGGTGTCCAGTTTTGTACCAGACAGTCCGATATTTGAGGGTTCTGTCCGGGAAACAAATTGAGAAAATACCAGACTTATAAAATGCCCGGTATTTTCTAATTAGGTAAGTTTTATTATTATTAGGTGTAT
>JANRFK010001158.1:30187681-30200684 GCA_030068395.1 Apalone spinifera
GAAAAGCAGATGATTTTCCGCAAAAACTGGCCAGTCTAGACACAGCCCAAGTGTATAGGCTGGATTTCGCCCACTTGAAAGATTTAGATTCTGCAAATGCCAAGGTTGTTTTTTTTTTAAGTAAGTTTCAATCCCTTACCGTTGCTGAAAAAAATAAAACATTTTCTAACCATGAACTGTGTATGAATGGATGTAAAATCTGTGTAGAGTTGTCTTTCTGAGTCCTTACACACAAGTTGCATTAGTTCAGCTAAAATCGGTTTTTAAATAATTCAAAGTGATGTGAAGCCTCAAGGTCCTGTTTGACTCCTCACTAAGCTTAGACTAGTAGGTAACATTAGGGAACAGAAACTGTCTCACAGTCTCTGATTCATGCATTTGTTACCTAAAGAAATGATTATAGCAGCTTGCTGTCTTTAGGTCTTAAAATTGAAGTAATATAGGGGCTAGGGTTGCCAGGTGTCCGGTTTTGAACTGGACAGTCCAGTATTTCAGCTTTCGGTTCAGGAAACAAATTGAGAAAATATAAAGGAGAAAATATAATTATCCGGTATTTTCTAAATAAGATGTGATGTAGATTGTGATGTAATGTCAAGTGTGTCCAGTATTTTTGTTGAAACCATCCGACAACCCTAATAGAGGCCCCAGTTTGTGCAGAATCGTTCCAGTTCTGTGAGCATATTGCCCTTGTGCTTTGAGTTCAACACTGGCTGCAGTCTACTGCCAGTGTTAGTTCAAGTCTTTGCTCCTAATCTGCAAAGCCATCAAGTCTGAAGATGCAACTACACCAGGATCACATCTTCATCTATGACATACCAAGACAACTTCCCTTCTCCGGGAAAATGTATCTGACAATGTAACTGAGGATGAAACATGTGAAATGTATCTGAGGATGAAACATGTGAAAACAGAAAAAGTTTGAAGAGACTTCAACTGTGGAATAACATTCCCCAGGAGATAAAGCAAATCCAGAATCTGACTGCCTTGAGAACATTTTGCAAGATTTTCTTCTTTAATAAAGCTTTCCCACAATTGCTATCAGGATGTATTAAATCATACTCTGTGATGCTACTACTCACCTTCTAATTTTTAGCCCACTGATTAAAGCACTCATATAGGATGTGGCAGATCAAGGTTCAGTTCTCCCTGCTGCTTAATGGGAAGAAAGGATTTGAGCAGGGCTCTAGCCTCTGAGCTACAAGATATTCATATATCAGGCTCCCCCAATCTCTCCTGTTGAAGGTGTTCCACTGCAGATAAATAATAAAAGAGTTATTGAAGCAAGCACACCACAACCTGGGATTCCAGCTTCCCAGGCAGATGCCTTCCCCACCAGGCAACAGAGCCATTCTGAATCTGTTTCTGGCCCACTGACTACATAAGTGTAACCTTTCTACCAGGTAGCGCCAACAGCAGCCAAGGCCAGGTTCAATATGAAGGTGTTCCTTTTCATCCATCCCACACAGAATTGGCTCAAGCCCCCACCCAGTAGCCTGGGAAATTCAGACACACCCCTGGGTGCCTCTGGGAGGCAATGCTTCCCCACTTGCAAGCACAGAGTCTGAATGTAGAAAAGAAACTTTTAATGACAGAGGGAGAGAGGTTAACATGGCATTAACTTGGGAAAACACCACAAACAGAGTTCATAACCAAACCACGAGTAAACTTCCCAGTTCAAGTGGGTTGAGCAATGTCCTTTGTCTCTCAGGCTCACAAGTCCAGCAATGTAAGTGTCCCATTCACATGCCCAACCTTTTTCCATACCCCATTCACAGTTGCTACCCTTGGTCAGGGCAGACCAGAGCTCAGAGGTGATTTTCAGAGCTCATCCCTCACCCTTGGGGGAGAGCAAAAGGGATATGACACATTTCACTCACTCCATTTGCCACTCACTGCTGCTCCCACAGGCTGCCAGTCAGCTGCCTGCCAGCCACTTGCTCCTGCCAGCTGCCCTGCTGACCGCCCGCTCTCTCCAATTACCCCCTCCAGCTACCCTGCTGACCACCTGCTGTTGCTTCCGCAATGGGTCTGGCTGTGGGCCAAACCTAGTGAGTTCAGCTCTTTGTCAGTTTCTCATTGATTTCAGCTCTTGGCCACTGCCTAGGCTTGCCAAAAGATTCCAGCTTACACTGGAATAATATTTCAAAATAATAAAGAGACTTCTTATGGAGTCTGTTTTAGGTCTATCCCTAGAACTGGGAGAGGGGGAGAGAGGTTGAACAAGTCTTACAGCTCACGCCTGGAGAGCATGTAGCCTTCTGGTTCAAGCTCCTTTCCTTCTCCCCACCCCATCCAGTCCACTTGAGTTTGGAAGAGGGAGGCTTGTCCATCTGAGATTCTTTACAATGACAGTGTCTTTCCTGCAAACACTGGTGGTCATATTTTACAATTCCTACATTGAGGGCTAACATGATTTGTGACCCCACAACAGCCAAATTAGTTACAATACACAACATTCCATTCTAACAATTGACCATCCATCAGGCCTATAGCACTGGCTGAACTGGATTTATATAACCACACCTAGGATCTCTTTCCCATTCCAGCATGAGCTGTATTTACATATCAACAGTTGATTATTTTGTAGGGCTAAACAACTAAGTAAGCATAACAACACCCAGAACTTTCCCCTTCCAGCTGGCTGCTTTGGAAGCAGTGGTTCAGACCCTGCTTACATAAGCATTTACTTGCAGCTTGAGAAGAGCAGAAGTAAAGAGACATTGAAGTGGAACCCCAATTTCTGCAAAGAAGAGCTGATGACTCCCTACCTAAAGGGGGAGAGAACTGAACTAGGGCAGGTGCTTGGAGGGCCAGCATATAAGGATTGAATAAATTGGAAACATTCCCTTGAAAAGGGGAAAAGGCAGCATGCTGCAGAGTTATTTCTGGCCCCAAGGGAATGCTAAGGTGGCAAACAACTCTGTTACTCTCCCCTTGTGGTTTTTTACAAGGACAAAGTTGGTTCGTGTCTGCACCCCAAATTTCTTTCCAAGGTAATTTACAATTTCCACATCACTTAGTTTACACACTGACTAACCTTTTTTACAACACCTCTCGCTCACAAAGATGAGAAAAAATACTTTGGACACTCACAGTGTCAGCATGATATCGGGACAGGACTAAGGCATTTTCATCATTCCTTCAACTATTTGTCTTTTATTTTTCTGATAGAATGAAGGGAAACCCTATCACCTTTCAAATGATACCTTCCTGGATCTCCTCCTGCATTTGATTGTGCTATGACATTTCTTAGGATCCTCTACCTCAGAGTTTAAGCGCATACTACAAGGGCACAAGCACCTTCAGCAGGTTTCCTGGATCATGTTCCTATTGCTGACATTTGCAGAGCTGTCACCTGGTCTTTGGCTTGTACATTCAGCACTTGTTATGCAGTCTCCCAGGACACTAGGGATGATGCTAAGTTTAGAAGAGAAGTACTAGAGGCCTTGTTTACACAAACTCTAATACTGTCTCCATATGAGACCCCTTATGAGCTACCTAAAATGGAATGCACTTGTGCAACACATCTCAAAGAAACATTACTGAACAGGTATCAGTTTTTTCCTCTGTGAGTGCTTTGGAGTCAGGGGTGTGCACAGTAATAACAATGTGGCCAGTTCGGGGGGGGGGGGAGGGGCATTTTGTGTGCTCCCATGGTCAAAGGAGCTGGCTCTCCCCCTCTCCCTTGGCAACTGTGGGGCCAGAAGAGCTTGCTCTTCCCTAGCAGCTGGAGAGCTAGTCCTCCCCACTCCCACCCCGCCCCTGGGACCAGAGGAACCACCTCACCCCTTCTGACCCAAGGCCCAGAGGAACTGGCCCTCCCCACCCCAAATGAGTTATGTGTCCTCCACTGACTAGGTGGCCCCATGCCCCTGCTTGTCCCCTAAAGAGCACACTTCCAATTGTAGTCAATTCTTCTCTGCCTATTTGTACTTTCAGATGGTGGCAAAAGTTCTCTGGCTCTGGAGAACAGACACCTACCATTGAATGGACATATTCAACATATCTTGAGGAATAACAATTACTGAACAGATATGTAATCCTTTTATAGATATTAAGACTTCTTTATTAATTGCCCTTTCAGAACATTGAGCAGAGAAGGTTCTTGGTGTGTAGAAATTTCTCTCAGTAGAAGAAACATTTATCATGATGAAAAAACAACATGTTCTTATGTGAGCTCTCTTTTAAAAGAAAGTTCTCCAAGGAAACTGCAGTATTTCCTTGATCCTTTATCATTTTGGGCACCGACAAAGATATGTAAACTGTTAACAATTACTGTTTTTATAAGATGCCTTGGACTATTAAACAAAAATATATGTACACTTACCTTTTGATAAAACAAAGGCAGCTGAAAGAGTGGGATCAAATCATACTTGCCACCGAAACAATTTTTCAAAACCTAAATTAGCTACGTTCAAGAAAGTGTCTTAATTGATGTACTTGCCATTTTTCAGATAATGATTAGAGTACTTACTTTAGACTTGGAGAACACCCACTCCTTGAGAAACAGAAGGCAACTTGTCTATTCCATCCAATACTATTACATAGCTTTCACCATAACTTGAATCATTTACTATTTCTTCTTCAGTATCAAAATTCAAGATACTTTCAAACCACCTTGTCTTCTGTCTAAACTGGGCTATACCTTGATCCATCATTTCTTTATTTGGAATGCACATCACATTTCTTCCTTTTGTCAACTTTCTTCCCAGTGATATCATTGTTTTATAGCCAGTCAGTCCTTTCCTCATGTTCTGACTTCTTAACTGCTAACCAGTATCAAGAATCTTCCTTAAGGTCACAATTCAGCAAAGTATCCCTAATCAGGAAAGGATTTAGGCACATGCATTACTGTATGTGTGTAGTTATGCCCCACTGGGACCAATAAAAATTAAGCATACACATGTTTAAGCTCTTTTCCTGAATTAGGGCCTAAGGATATGATCCTGTTTCCTGTTAAATCAATGCCAGAATTCCTAATAACATTAATAGGGTAAGATCATAAGTAAGTCATTGCTATCAGGAATGTAATTAAATCTCATGTGATTGACATTTCTCGTTTGGAAGGTTTCTATTTCAGTAAAAGTGTCTTGCTAAAATCTCTTCATCTTAGTCATGACGGATAACAGATTAATCACCCCAACTTCTTTTCACTTTTTTTAATGTGAATTTTTACACATGAAATAAACATACAGGATTAGAGTATGGCTATCCCCCATAATCAATGATTATGTCATAGCATTTCTAGTGTTCTTTTGTGGCTATATAGTCTGATTTGCAAGTATGTAGATCACAAACAGATGTCACATAGGAATGTGTAGGCTCCTACTAACGACCTATCATGACACTTGACCCTTTTTAAATTAGTGTTTTGCACCTGTCTTGCGCAAAGTGGTTGCAAACTTAACTGAGAGTTGTTCTCCATTCAGGTCTGACTTTGGCTGTGTCTTTGAAGTTATCAATATGTATGGCAAAGGAATTGAAATTCTGTGTAAGGACATCTTTGAAGTATTTATATTGACTACCGTTCCTGCATTTTAGCTCACTGGTGAGGACTTTTCTTAGGAATCTGTTATCGCCCAGTCTGAGAACGTGACCTGTCCATCTAAGCTGGGCATTTATAGTCATTGCCTTGATGCTGATTGTGTTTACTTTTTCAGGGATGTTAGTTTTTGACATTTTGTCTTCCCATTGGAACTTCAGAATAGTGTGAAGATAGCTCAGATGAAATTTTTCAAGCTGCCAAATCTTGTCTGTGATAAACTATCCATGTTTCACACTTGTATAATTGGGATCTTATTGCTGCTGCATTGTATATTATCAGTTTCACTGACAGTTTAATAGTATGCTAGTTGAGTATCCCATAGTGAAGTCTTCCAGAAGACTGGCTTGCCTTTCATATTCAGTTAGATATTTCTTGATCTAGTGAACCATCATCTGAGTGCTATCAAGATGTGTAAAGTGATTTGACACTCTTTAATTTTGTAATGGTGATGTTTTGTTCAGTAGCAGTGGTTGAGAGGGCTGTTTGGAAGAGGACTCCAGTTTTTTCCAGGCTGAAGATAAGACAAACCTATTCGTTGCCTTGGGGAACCTCTCAAGACTAAGCTGTAGGTCACTTTCACTCCGAGGCTGTGTCTAGACTACACCTCTCTGTCAATAGAGAGATATAGATTAGGCACGTCGAAATTGCTATTGAAGCAGGGATTTAAATATCCCGCGTTTCATTAGCATAAACAGAGCTTTTTCGGAAAAAAAACCCCAGCAGTCTAGACAGGGATCTGTCGAAAAATAAACCCTTTTTCGAAAGATCCTGTATTTCTCAAAAAATGAGGTTTACAGGATCTTTCAAAAAAGGGTTTATTTTTCGACAGATCCCCGTTTAGACTGCCGTTTTTTTCCGAAAAATCTCCGTTTCAAAAAAAAGTGGTGGCCATGTTTATGCTAATGAAGTACGGGATATTTAAATCCCTGCTTCATTAGCAATTTCAATGTGCCTAATCTATATCTCTCTGTCAACAGAGAGGTGTAGTTTAGACGTAGTCTGAGAGGAGCACAGTCATTCACAAAAAGGGTTTCACATATGAGTTCTTCAAGGACTTTTGTGTGGACCAATGCCAACACACTGCTGTGCTTCAACACATTAGCTATGAGGAATTATTTAGAAAGGCCCCCACCTGAGAGTGCTTTACCAGACATGTCTTTGTAGACTTGACATACAGTTATAAACCTTGTGGGAAAGCCAAACTTTTACAGAATTTTCCAGAGGCCATTTCTGATCAGTGTTGAATGTTTGGGGTTTTTTGGAGGGTTTTTAATCAATGAAAGCATATGGTTCCATGATTTGTTCAACGCATTTTTTCTGAATCTGTCACTCAATGAAAAACATGTCTATGGGTATTGATAGAAACTTCTCTGATACTGTTTTGACAAGCCAACTGAGCAAAATGGAAGTAAGGCTTTTATTGTCTGCACGTAGCAAACAGATACAGGGATACTTGACACTATCAGACTTGTTGCCTTTATTTTTGTATAGGGTAGCTATGATTGCATCTTAGCCCTGGTCTACATAGGGAATTCTTCCAAAATAACTCCCCTTATTGCAAAATAACAAGTGGCGTGTCCACACTACCAAGTACGTTATTTCAAAATGACAGACTTGTTATGTTGAAATAATAACGCCTCCCTGTCATGAAGAATAACACCTATTTTGAAATTGTTGTTTTGAAATAGCAGTAGTGTGGATATTCAGCTGCAGTTATTTCTAAATAATTAGCCTCCAGAGGCCTCTCGGCAGCTGCACTTGTGGCCAATTTGGCCACACCTCTGACGACTCCAGTGCTTCTCCTCTCCTGCAGACTTTAAAGCTGCAGGCAGAAGGGAAAGGGCTTGTGACATCAGGAGAGCCCTGCTAGCCCTGGGCCACACAGCACCCTTCAGTGAAATCATGGCTGACCCCAGCACTCCCTCCAAGTTCCACAGGTGCCAGCACACCCATAGCAACCTCTGATGCCCCTGTCCAGGGGCAAAAGAGGGCACCAGCCTGGACAGGTGCGGAGATCCTGGATCTCATCGAGGTCTGGAGGAGGAGATAAACAACCAGGATTCCCGCATTAAGAGGCACAATGCCAAGGTCTACAGCCAGATAGCTGCCAGCCTGGCCAAGAAGGGACACAGCAGGACTTAGGACCAGTTGTGAATGAAAATCAAGGAGCTCCAGCAGTCCTGCACCAAGGCCAGGGAACAAAATTCCCATTCTGGGGCAGTACTGCATACCTGCTGCTTTTATGAGCAGCTGGAAGCCATCCTGGCAGGGAGGAGGTGGTTATCCCTGCCCCATCATCATTGACTCTGGCCGGGAAATAAATGGAGTGAGCCTCCACTAGGGCGGGGATATGGAGGAGGATGAGGAGGAGGAGGAGTAAGCTAGCTAGGATACTATGCCTGCCAGTCAGGATCTGATCCTCAACCTGGAGCCGGTCCCCCCACTCCAGGATGTCTCCCAGGGCTCGGACATTCCTGGCTAAGGCACTTCAGATGAATTCCATCACTTTCCCTGTACACACGTGGGGGCAGTCGACGGGTTGCAAGGGGCTGCATACTTCTTAGAATCATAGAGCTGGAAAAGACCTCAGGAGGTCATCAAGTCCAGCCCCCTGCCCAAGGCAGGACCAATCCCAACTAAATCAACCCAGCCAGGGCTTTGTCAAGCCGAGACTTAAAAATCTCTAGGGATGGAGATTCCACCACCTCCCTAAGTAACCCATTCCAGTGCTTCAGCACCCTCCTAGTGAAATAATTTTTCCTAATATCAACCTAGACCTTCCACCTCTAAACTTAACCCATAGACTCTCAACAGTCTTTTCTCCCTCTATATACTGGAGCTCTGAGCCATCATACTGCTCTCTTACATACAATGCAACTCCTCCTCCTTTTCTCCCCTGCCTGTTCTTCCTGAACAGTTTATACCCTTCCATGACAGTGCTCCAGTCATGTGTGTCATCCCACCAAGTCTCCGTTATTCCAATCAAATCATAGTTCTTCGACTGGGCCAGGGCTTCTAATTCTTCCTGTTTGTTTTCCAGTCTTCTCGCATTTGTGTACAAACACCTTAGATAACCAGTTGATCGCCCTACCTTCTCCATCTGAATCAGGGGTCCCCCCTTTGTGGCTCGTTCCTCCTTGTGATTCTTCCCGGTGTCCGACTTCCTCACTTACCTCAGCATTTTGGTCACCGTCCCCCAACAAACCTAGTTTAAAGTCCTCCTCAGTAAGTTTGCAAGCCTGCCCGTGAAGATGCTCTTTCCTCTCTTGGTTAGGTGGATGCCATCTCTTCCTAAAAATCCTTGTGCCTGGAACAGCGTCCCATGGTCGAAGAAACCAAAGCCCTCTCTCTGACACCACCTGCGCAACCCGCATTTACTTCCTCAATTCAATTATGCCTATCCGGACCTTTTCCTTCAACCGGAAGGATGGACGAGAACACCACTTGCACTTCAAATTCCTTGATCCTTCTTCCCAGTGCTACATTATCTGCTGTGACCCGCTCAAGGTCATTCTTGGCCATATCGTTAGTTCCTACATGGAGAAGCAGGAAGGGATAGCGATCCTAAGGTTTAATCACTTTCAGAAGACTCTCGGTCACATCCTGAATGTGAGCTCCTGGTAAGCAGCACACTTCTCGAGATTGCACATCTGGATGGCAGATGGATGACTCAGTCCCTCTTAGGAGGGAGTCCCTGGCCACCACCACCCGTCTTCTTCTTTTGGGGCTGGTGGTCGTGGAACTCCCATCCCTAGGACTACGCATTCCATGCCTTCCCGTAGATGGTGTTCCCTTCTGATTTCTTCCCTGAGAGGTCCCTGCCAAACCATTCTCCACCGCAGTGCCTGTAGAGAGAGCCTGATAGCGGTTACTTACTTCTACAGGAATGGGGGATACCTGAGTTGGCTTTCTTCTCCTTCTAGAGGTTACGTGCTGTCAGCTTTCTTCCTTGTCCTGTACTGCCCTCACTGGCTCTTCAGCCTGCTATACCTGCAAGATGAAACACTGCCTTCTATCGAGGAAGTCTTCATCTTCTCTGATAGAATGTAGGGTCAATACTTGGGCCTCAAGTCCTCTAATTTTTTCTTCCAAAATGGTGACCAGCTTGCACTTAGTGCAGATGAAATCCCTTCTTTCTTCTTGGAGAAAGACAAATATGGCACATGCTGTGCAGGTAACAACAGCAGACCTATCACCATCCATACCTGCCTTCTTTCTGAGAGATTCCTCGGTTGTTATTAAATGCCTCCTTGAAGGGCATGAGTGTAGTGAAAAGATTTAAAGAATAGCGAGTGTATCTCATCCCCTTCCCACTCCCCTTCCTAACTCCCTGTTAACAGCCCCTGTTTGCAAGCTCCTTGTTCACTGACTCACTCCTTTATAAATCCCTGGACTGCCTCATAGCCCCTCCCCCTGATTAAGGCTCAACCAATGAGCAGAGGCTTCTAGATTTCAAACCCTGATTAGAAGCTCACAGCTTCCACCTGCCAGCCACAGCACACACTCCATGGGTGGGGGAGGGAAAGAAGAAAAAAAAAACGAAACAGCCAAACACAAGCTCTGCACACAGCAAGAAAACCCCAAACACAAACACATACTACAGACAGCCACTTCCCTCAACAGTCCTGTATTAGCTTCCTCCTTTATCTGGAGAACTCACTCTCCAAACTCCATCCCTAGCAGTGTTTAAGTCTCGGCTTGACAACCCCTTGGCTGAGTTGATTTAGTTGGGATTGGTCCTGCCTAGAGCAGGGGGCTGGACTTGATGACCTCCTGAAGTCTCTTCCAGCTCTATGGTTCTATGATTCTATGCCACTACACGCTTATTTCAAAATAAGCTATTTCAGAATAAAAACTTTGAAAAAGCTTATTTCAAAATAGTGTGTCCACACTATGGATGCCCATTGATAGAGCACTGAACTATTTCAAAATAGAGAGTCCACACTGATTGGAGCCTGACTTCCATTTAAGGCCCCCTGAAAGCACTCCAGGCAGAGCATCAGGGCAGCAGTCACTTCCCGTAGTGACTGCCTGAGGCTAGCTGAGGCTCATGCTTAAAGGGACCCCCTGTACAGTCGTGTCTCAGGCTCTTCACCCTTGCCTACCTCCTTGCAGACACCACAACACTCCAGCCATGGAGCTGGACCTGCTGGAAAGCAGTCTCCGGCTCTTAGACCTCCTGCTGCACCTCCTGGTGCACTTACTACAGGCTGCCCGCGTGGCTCTTCAAGACCAGGACCCACCGCTTCCTGCAGGGCACCTTCTCTCCTCTGTCCATGTGCTGCTTATGCAGCAGAGCTTTTCCTGCATTCCCCTGCACACCGTCCACCGCCACTGTTTTAATAGATAAGAGGAGTGCTGACCAGCACCTGGTGACTAAGGGACTAAACTCAGGTAGCTGTCAAGGGTGTTGGCCAGGGGGGCAGCAGAACCAATCAAAATAGAGGGCTGAAATTTGAATTATATGAGGTACCTAGCCTGCCTTTTTTGTGCAGGAGAGTTGTACCAGCAGTTGAGAGACACAGACTGATTTAAACCTAGGCAGGACTACCATGCCTCCAAGGAATTCAGGGCATGGAAGTGGATTGAACCAAGAAAAGATTGGAAGTAAGTAAAGGGGGAAAAAGTGAATCTAGTCAAGTTCAGGGTATTTTTTTCTTTATTTTGTGGTTTGGTTTGAACTGCTCTTGTGAATCTATGCCTCCCCTCCCTATTTACCAGTTAAGCATTGTTTCCAGAGATTTTCTCTGTTTTTAGTTTGTTTTCCTTAGTTGCTCTGTAACATCTAGCAACCAAGTATGCTTTATCAAGTATATCTTTTGTTGTGTAATAAAAATAACTTTTTTTAAGGTGATGATTTGATTCTTGTGTTCTGGAAGGTACAGGAGGTCTGTGTGTCTGTGTGTATCTGCATGCCTCAGACTGAGAGGTCAGCTACTAGAGGCTGCAGCTTGTTTTTCTCTTTTCTTTTTTCAAGCTCTCTTGTGGCAGAAGAGCTTGGGGTACCTAGAGGGTGGGTTCAAGTGTGTGTCCCCGGTTTTAGGGATAAAAATCACTTGATGGTGGTAGCGACCCCCCAAAATCTGTGTATTGTGATTCTGAGGGAAGTTTTTGTAACCAGTGCCTAGTGGCAAGGTATATTTAAAGACTTTGCAGGCCCCCTACGTCTGCATTCAGAGTGCCGGAGTGGGGAACAGCCCTGACAGCTTCTGACTGGTCAGACAGGATCATCATGGAGCAGTGGGATGACCAGCAGTGGCTCCAGAACTTCTGCATGTGGAAGGACACCTTCCTGGATCTCTGCAAGTGGCTCGCCCCTTCCCTCATGCAACAGGACACCCACATGTGACTCGCCATCCCCCTACAGAAGTGGGTTGCCATCATCCTGTGGCAGCTCACCATGCCAGACAGCGACTGCTCCATCAGGAACCAGTTCGGCATGCGGAGATCAACTATCGGGACCATGGTCATGCAGGTATGACTCTCTTGTGTTATTGTCCTAGGAGGGTGGTGAACTGCTGGAATGGGGTTTCCTAGGGAAAGAAGGGATGGTTGAAGCTCCCTCCATGGAAGCTTTTTCACTCCCTCCTTCACAAAGCCCTGCTAAGGATGGGGTAAGTTGGGGTTGGCCCTGGTATGTGGGAAGGGGGGTTGGACTCTGAGAACTCCCGAGGGCCCTGGCAACCCTGTGATTCTCTGTTTGTCTCCTTTTACAAGTGGTGAGAGCCATCAACACCATCCTGCTGTGCAGGGTCATCATCTTATGTGACGTTGACCCCTTTGCCACTTTGGGTTTTCCCCCTACTGCAGGGAAGAGGGGCATTGATGGTACCCACATCCCCATCTGAGCCCCTGAACACCGGGCATTGGATTACATCAACCAGAACAGGTACTTTTCTATGGTCCTGCATGCCCTCATGGACCACCGAGGCCGCTTCACGGACATCAATGTGGGGTGGTCAGGGAAGGCACACAACACTCCATCTTCAAGCACTTCAGCATCTTCCAAATGATGCACACCGGCACTTTTTTCTCTGACGGCACCATTAGGATCGGGGACATGGACATGCCAATGGGCCTCATGGGGGATGCAGCCTACCCTCTGTCCCCTGGCTGAAGAAGCCCTACACTGGATACCTTGACCAAAGCAAGGAACGTTTCAACAGCAGGCTCAGCAGGGCCCACATTGAGGTGCAGGCCAGGCCGGGAGAGGGGCAATGGGGTATCTCAGCTTCCCTCCATACCACGCACACTCCAGGTCTGGCAGTGGCAGTGTCCCACAGGGAGAGGACTTGTATCCCTGCCCTCTGGAGGATAGAAATAGGTGGGGTGTTGGGGGAGGTGTATGTGAGTGGCAGATGATGCTTGCCGGGGAGGATGCTACTGGGGTCCCCTCAGGACCGAATTAAGACTTTTAGAGGCCCTAAGCACTGAAAAGATTATGGTGCCTCCCATATG
>JANRFK010001158.1:30214704-30225749 GCA_030068395.1 Apalone spinifera
CACCGCACAATCCTGTTCCCTACCTTCTGCCTTCCATATTGCGGGGCTGGAGTCTGCGCTCAGGCCCCGGAGGCTGAACCCGGAGCCAGCGAGGCCCCACAACATCCCTCCCAGGAGTTTTAAAATCCCGGGTTCTGATGTCACATCATGCCCGGGCGTCCTCCCCGCTCACATGCAACACCGCACGTGGGCAGCAACAGGCAGCGAGGAGGAACTGCACATGGCAGGGACAGTCCAGGGTTGAGGGGGACACTCTGGGGGCAAGGTGGGAGGACGCGTGGGGGGGCCGGCAGGAGGGATCTGGGGCCCGCTCCAGGCAGAGCCAGGGAGAGACCCAGCTCCACATATTGCTGAAGCAGGGCCCCCGGCTCTGTAACTCACTGGCACTTCCGGGTTCAGGGGCATGGGGCCTCCTTAGGCGCAGGGCCCGATTTGACCGAATTGGCCTAAGGCTGGCCCTGGTCCCTGAGGCTGTGCCCTCTGTGAGCAGGGACCAACAGTCCTTGGGGCAGAGGAGGGGGATGTCCTTGGAGCAAGGCCATGTGTGGCCTGCACAGTGGGCCATGCCTCACAAGGGTCCCAAGGTGCCCAGGGGACCATGCTGCCCACCCCCCACCCCCCAGTCCACTGACAGGCAGGCAAGGGAAGTATCCGGCTGCAATGGGCTTCCCTCATGGCCATCAGAGGAGCCAGGAGCAGCCTGGCCCTCCCTGGTGTCCACACACGCACCTGTGCCTCGCAGAGCTTCCTGCGGGAGCGAGTGGTGCCTCACCCATACAGGCATGCCCGCAGGCTGTGTGCAGACTCCTCGGTGTGTTTGGGGTCGTGCCTGCACCCTTGTGGTTAACCTGCTTCCAGCTGTCATAGGTGCTGAGAGAGCCCCCCCCTTGTGGGAAGGCCCCCCCCTTGTGGGAGGGCCCTGCCTGTGGCCTCCCCTGAGTCTGGTAGCAGGATACCAACGATGCTCAGGGGCTGACTGCTGCATCTGTGTGCTGCACGCTAATGCTGCATGTGGTTCCATATGTGCACAATGTCCACATGTGGCCCACAGCACAGTGTCCAGCCCGAGGAGCCCAAGTGACACTCGCACCCTGCTCCCTGTCGCCAGCTTCCCTCACCCTGCGTGTGTGACAAACTAAGACCACTCACCTGAAGATCCCTCCCCGGCATCCGACGAGGCCTGGGAAATGTCCCGGCTCACAGGCACCAGGGACAGAGTGACAGTGTCCGTCTCCTCCTCCTCCTCTGGCTGGTCCTGGTCCTCATGCTCCTACTCCACCAGGCGATGACAGGGGTCTGGAGGCCAGAATCTACCATGATGGGTAGGGAAGACATTTCCCCAACCCCCAGGATCTGGTGCAGCTCATTGAAGTAGGGGCAGGTGTGGGGTCCTGCCCCTGAGTGTGAGTTACACTCTCTGGCCCGGACGTATCCCTGGCGGAGCTTCTTAACCTTACTCAGGACCTGTTGCAAGGTCCAGGGTGGGTGGCTGTGCTCTGCCAGGGACTCAGCCATGCACTCATAGATGTCTGCATTGCAGTGCTCTGAGTGGAGATCCTGCAAGGCCCCACAGCTTGAGGAGGGACAGGATCTCTGCTCTGGACCAGAAGGGGGCACACCTCTTGGTCACCCTGGATGGGTCCTGCGACCCCTGGGGCTGCTCCCTGCAAGGGTCAGGGGAGCTGCAGAGGGCTTGAGGCTGGACTATGGGTGGCAAGGCCTCTGGCAGGGAGAGCTGCATGGTGAAGTGCTGCTCTCAGGCTGGCTTCCTGCCACAAGGCTTGTCCAGGATGCCTGCAGCTTTAAGAGGGGCCAGGAGACAGGAACTAAAGAGTCCTGATTAATTTGGATGGAGTGTCCATCAGGGCACCTGTATTATTTCCTGGAGGCCTCTTCTTTCGACTGTCTCCCTGTCCACACACGCCTTTTTCTGAAAGAGCTCTTTTGGAAAAAGACTGCTTCCTTGTAGAAAGAGGAGGACCAATGTTGGAAAAAGCCCTCTGTTCTTTTGATTTACTTTCAAAAGAACACAATTGCAGTGTGGACATAACTCAGGTTTTGTCAGAAAAACGGCCGTTTTTTCTGACAAAATTCTGTAGTGTAGACAAACCCTCAGATAGTGGAGTAAATGTGACTATGAACCAGCAGCACCAGATGAGTCCCAGACCTGAGGCAGGTTACAAAAAAGGAAAAGGCCACATACAAAAAAATCTTGGTGTTTTGCACTATCTCAACTCCCTGTTAAAGAAGGCTAGATAGAAGGTAGCAGCCCATTGGAGAGGCATATTTGCAGCCCCATGATGGGGCAGAGACAGTCCACTTAGCAACCACTAAGGTACAGTTTGCACCCCTTGTGCTTGCAGGGTTGACTCAAGCCATAGGACAATAAGCAAGGAATATTTCAGATTGGAGGGCAACTTAAGCTCACGATAGGTCATAAAAAGAAATATAAACCTTCTGGACTGAGACATAAGAGGATCCTCTGGGGGATCCATACTCTGACAATGTGCCCCAGAGAGGCCCTTGAGCCTCTGTGGGACTATGAGCACTACTAGCCATGCAGGAGCTGCAGAAGGGCCCATTGAGATGATCAGACAGCACCAGGAGACAAGAGACCACATCAAGCTCAGACTTGACTTTGCCTTCTATGAGAAGGATGAGTATGAAGAGACATTTGTGGCCCTAGAGTTGAGGAACCCCAAAGAGTCAGGTTCCCCTAGTTCTCTGTTGACCAGCCCCCAGCAGATCAAACTAAAGACAATACCTGCTATATTTTTCTAGTAAAGTGTAGTGCATGAACATCCTTTCCTCCCTGCACGCCCTAGTGAAGCTCATCTTTATTATCAGACGTGTGAGAATGAATATTTAGGAGGTACCCTAAAAGAGAACCCTATTAGGCCTAGTACTTGAAGTGCCTTTAGCACTTTCCTCAGAGCGCATTGCACACTTGGCATGCTACCAAGTATCTAAAAGGATTTGGTGTGCTACAGCACTTACAGCACTGTACAGGGATTGATTCCAGCTCCTTATGTCCTATATTGATGGAGTCATCTCTCTCATTTACTGTTACAGCTCTGCAGTGAAAGCTGACACCAGTGCCAAGGATTCAGGGACAAAGAAACGTTATTTATAGAACACAATTTTATAATGTTTTTGATAAACATAGGATGGATTTTGGAACAACATACTACAAGTTCTTGAAGCTGAAAGAGGCTATGAATTGTTGAGAACAGAAATTAGGCAGTGGTCTCTTGGGATTATTTTCTGTTCTCCTCCAAACTTGTAATAAGGAGAGTGGAAAAAGGGTTACGCAACAGTTGTCTCCACAGCCTACAGTGAATGAGTCTGGATGTGTGGTGATTAGATGTTGGATTGCTAGCATGAGGAAGGACAGCCATTTTTAAAAGAACTTTAATGTGAACAAGCCTGTCACAAGAGAGATTAATTCACGTGCTAATGGACTCAATTGTGATGAAAGTTGGTTGGGACACTACCAACTTAACAGCCATTGAAGGTGCAAACAGCTCTTTATGTAGACTCTTAAGTCAGGAAGGATACTATCAATTAACTTTGATTCTTATCTGCTTTGTTTTAACTACCCAATCTTCAGCTACTTACTGATTCCCTCTAGCTCCCTGTCTCCCAAACCCGTTCCCTTTTTTCCCCCTCCCCACTCCCCTTCCCCTCTCCGATTTATTTTGGGTCTGCACATCCTAAACTCATAACTCCAGTCATCTGAAGAAGTGGGCTGTGCCGACGAAAGTTCATGATCCCATCTACATGTTTTGTTAGTCTATAAAGCGCTACTAGACCATTTGTTGTTTTTTTTACCAGAGAGATGGTTGTTCAACTATTTTTAGTAATTACAAATGACAATTGAAAACAGCCAGGAAAAGATTTAAAGATAATAAGTTTAATCAAATCAATCAATTATTTGTTTAGCATAAAGAATCTATAGACAACTATTTAATTGCATTTTACAATTTAACACCTTCTGAATGAGGATGAATGCCAATGATAGGTTGCAAAAATGCGGCTCACAAATAAACAAAACTGAGAAACTATTAATATGTGCAGTACAGTTGTCATCATCGTTGTTTTATGTCTGACTTCTTATTTGTATACCATCTTTCCTCAGACATGTCAAATGCTCTCAGTAAGGCTTCAGTTCAAATCAAGTGTGAGTAAAGAACTAAACTGCTTTAAGTTTTCTGGTTACAAAAAGGCAACCTTTTTTTAAAAGGACTCTTCTTCCAAGTTGACACAAAATAAAAATAGTTCCACTGACTTTGCTAAAATTCTCTTTAAAAAAATGTAACAACCGAGAGAAAGCAAGAGAACAAGCAGTAAGAATATTAATAGTCAAT
Organism: Apalone spinifera; assembly: GCA_030068395.1. Taxonomy (NCBI): domain Eukaryota; kingdom Metazoa; phylum Chordata; order Testudines; family Trionychidae; genus Apalone; species Apalone spinifera. Next base: position 30,219,072 of record JANRFK010001158.1, read on the forward strand.
GTCTTATATTTATATAGGATCATTTATTCTGCAGGATCTCAAATTTTATTAGCACACAATGCAACAACAATTTAGGAGCCTCATTCAGGAATGCCCTTAAACATGTGCTTAACTTCATTGAGTTAAATAGGCCTTCAGCACATGTTTAAAGTTAAATACATACTTGAATTAATTTCTGAATCAGGCTGTAGAACGAGAAGTGAAAGTACCTTATCCAATTTAAAATGTAGCATGTTACCCACGCTGGAATGTGGACTGGACACCAAGGATACGTTCCTAGAGCCCGATCTTCATGTGCTGTACAGAATTAAGATGCAACAGGAAGTTTAAGGTTGCCATGTAACCTTCAGGGTCACACTTCCTGGTGACTTTCAGGATGTCTGAGCGCTGGAGCTGGAAAATGTAATTTCTGGCTCAAGAGACAAAGTCATGCTAACTCTGGTCTGGCTAGTGCTATAAAAATAGCAGTGTATCTGGGCAAGGTGAGTGACAGGAGGGGTTAGCTTTCTGAATACATACCTAGAATTTCAGACAGGATTGTAATTGGGATGGCTAGCCCCTACCCGCCACTTGCCCTGCCACGGTTACACTTCTGTTTGTAGCCTGCTAGCTCAATCAAAGTTGGCAAACATGTTTCTGCCTCCGCGGGAACCAATTCCAGTGCAGACGTAACATCAGACTCACACTTCCCCAACAGCTGAACCAGTTGTAGAGCCTAAGGCCACATTTCCTCTTCACTGTGGTACCTTGCTCCTGTCCTCTCAATCACTGTCAGGGCTGAGTAGACCTAGAATGTCTTAGGGTAGTTTGAGGTATTTAAAACTTATACATCACTGAAGAGATGGTAAGGAAAAATAGGGAAACAGACATGGTGAAAGAAAACAAGAGAGGCAGAAACCTGATCCTGCTCATGTCATGTGTGCACTGTGGCATGTCATTGCTTTTTTAGTGACACTAAGGGAATGAAGAGTCAGCAGTGGAAGGAAGCTTATTTAGTTTGTTTGATTCACATGGGAACAATAGAGGAAATCCAGAATTTCCAGCCAGAGAGGAAGGTCAGCTTGAAGAGGAGTGACCTATTATTTTGCAAGCTAGAGGTTATACTCATTTCCATTCAGCCCAGAAAATACCAGCTCCCTTCAAAGCCAGACGGGTGATATGAATGGCCCCAGCCCCAAATAATAACACAAGTTTTATTTTTATGAATCTCCAAATGCAGAAGAGTTGGTTCAAGCAAATTTCAGAATGTGACCTTTCTCCATTCTCCTGTTTCCCCAGACGCTGGGTGTAAGTGTTTTTACAATGAACTCAAGGAGTAGTTGATGAAGGCTTATTACTAAAGAGGAGAAAAGAGCAACAGATGACAGAAAGACTAGAACTGTTTGAAATTTTTCTGTCAAAACATTTTTTCCACTAAAACCAGCCTTTAAAAAAATGAAAATGTTACTGGAAATATTTAGAGAAAGTTTTTAAATTAAAAAATAAAAATTGGAAAAACAAAATTAACCAAACCTTGAAAGGAGTTTAACTTTCAAAAACCAAAACTGAAATATTGATGGGTTTTGGTTGGTTAAGATTTTGAACCTTAAAAGTTTGGGGATTTCTCTTCTAACAAAACATCAGCTTATCAGAAAAAGCAGTTTCAGAAAAGATTATTTTTAATTTCTAAGTTTTACACAGCAAAAAATCTTATCATTTCCTACCATCTTTGTGATGGACACAACAAAGGGGAAAATATCAAAGGTCAGGAGCAGAGGTACCACTAAATACTCTGTGCAATGGCCCCCACCAACAGGGGTGTCCCCAAAATGCAGCAGTGAAGAGGATTCAGACAGGCTGCCTGCATGCTACGGTCAGTAGTCCCATGCTGCTCCTGGAGGCAGTCAACTGCTGACTCATCTCAGTGCTCCCCAGGCAAGGGGGGAGGTGGTCCCACATGTTGAACGCCCCCCTTGCAGACCTGCTGTCGCCCTCCTCCAAGGGATGCGTAGAAATATGCCAGCAGCAGTGCAACAGGGCTAAGGAAGCTCCCTGCTTGCTCTGTCTCCCTTCCTCCATGCTGTGCAACTCCTGGAAGCAGCTGGAATGTCCTGGGGGAGAGCTCTCTCTCCACATTACCCCTGCCCTAGACACTGACTCCGCAGCTCCCATTGGTCAGGAACTGTGGCCAATGGGAGCTGTGGGGGCAGCACAGCAAGTAGCAACACCCGGTGACCTCCTGCCTCCCCACCTAGGAGCTGCTGCCATTGTGCTGGTCACTCTGGGAGCTGCATCACCAAAGGTAAGTGCTGCCCTCTGACTTCTTCCCACACCCCAACCCTCGGCCCCAGCTCAGAACTCACCTCCCAGAGCACACATGTCTCACCCTTCCCATACCTCAATCCCCTGTCCCAGCCCAGAATCTGTACTCAATACCCACACTCCCCCCAGAACCCTCCATTCTCCCACACCCACAGCCCAGAGCCTGACCCCCACAGTCCCTTCTGCACCTCAACCCTCTGGCCCACCCCATAGTAGGTACCTACACCCACACTCTCTCCCAGATCCCAACCCCTGCATCTCCTTCCCCCACACCAATCACAATACCTCACTTTATTCATTTACTTCCTATTACTTATAACATAGGAGGAGGATAAAAAAAAGAAAATAATGAAGCATGGGGGAGGTGCCCTAAGAGAGATTGTTTTCTTGGCAGGGTCCTGTGGGGGTGGGAAATGAAGCTGCGCACAGGTTCCCAGTAACTGTAAGTCTGCCACTGTCTCCATTGGTCTCATGTTGCTGTGTCCTCAGAGCTCAAGGTACAACTGAAAACAGTAAAAATGACATTGCTGTTTCAGCTTGTCCCTCTTGGGCTGGGGTCTGTGTGAGGGTGAGGTTGAGCACTCAGAGAGAAGATTTGGCACTGTTCTGGGAGCCAGGCTTGTCCAAAGCACTGCACAACATGAACACCTCACAACCACTCCTCCCTCAAACTATATATTCATAGACTAGTGGTCAGATGGGGGCGAAGGAGGGGGCAACTTTAACCATGATTCTAGGGACAATTTAGGCACTTGAGAACTAGTTTTCTGGCAGATAATTTAGCAGTTAGCTGACAAGAGCCCTGTATCTAATTCTTACATAAAAGACAAGTATTAGACCCACTCAGCTCTAATAATAACATGTTCTGACATCTTATGGCAAGTCAGTCAAGGGACACTGTAAGATTTAACATTTTAATAAATATTCTTACTGTGTTAGAGAGAGCGAGAGAGAGAGCCCATCAGAACTTCTGGGTTCTAACTCAGCTTTGGGAGGGAAGAGGGAGTACAATGAGTTACATCAGGGGCAGATACATCTGAGTTCTATGTAAGAACATCAGAAGGGCCATACCGGGTCCAACCAAAGGTCCATCTAGTCCAGTACTGTGTATTCTGACAGTGGCCAATGCCTGGTGCTGCAAAGGGAATGAACAGGACAGGTAGTCATCAAGTGATCCATTCCCTGTCACCCATTCCCAGCTTCTGACAAACAGAGATTTGGGATACCATCTCTGCCCATCCTTAATTGTCATTGAATGTATGTAGCTCTTTTTTTTTAAACTCTTTTATAGTCTTGCCCTTCATGACATCCTCTGGCAAGGAGTTCCACAGATTGACCGTGTGTTGTATGAAATACTTCCTTTGTTTTAAAGCTGATTTAAGGATAGGTTACAAACCACATTTAGTAGTTCCTTAATTTTACATTTGAGTTCTTTCAGAACTCTTGGGTGAATACCATCAAGTCCTAGTGACTTATTACTGTTTAGTTTATCAATTTGTTCCAAAAACACCTCTAATGACACCTCTGTCTGGGACAGTTTGTCAGATTTGTCACTTATAAAAAGGGCTCAGGTCTGGGAATCTCTCTCACATCCTCAGCCATGAACACTAATGTAAGGAATTCATTTAGTTTCTCTACAATGACCTTATCTTCCTTGAGTGCTCCTGTAGCATTTTGATCAACCTTTTCGTTTCTGTTTAGCCAACTTAGTGTAGTCTCTTTTTCTGCAATTAAATGCCACAGTGATGGGTTGTTGTGGTGTTTTTCCCACCACAGGGATGTTAAATGTATTATATTATGGTCACTATTTCCATGTGGTCCAGCTATATTCACCTCTTGGGTTAGATCCTGTGCCCCATATATTATTAATTCAAGATCTGTCTCTCCTCTTCTGGGTTCCAGAACTACCTACTCCAAGAAGCAGGCATTTAAGGTGCCAAGAAACTTTATCTCTTCACTCTGTCCTGAGGTAACATGTGCCCAGTCAATATGGATGCATCTACACAGCAACTGTGTTATTTCGAAAGAAAATCAAAATAACAGAGGGCTTTTTATGACATTGGTAAACCTCATTCCATGAGGAATAATGCCTCTTCCAAAACAGCTGTTTCAGAAAAGGGCGTGGGTGGACACAGCAGAGGGAGTTTTTTCGGAAAAAGGAAATCCCAGAGGTGCCCTCCTGGCCACTCTGTCCACACTCCTCAGGACTCTGTAGTTCCTCTCCCCTGCAGCTCTTAAAAGCTGCAGACACAGAGGAAAGGGCTTGTGGCAGGAAGCTCACCCTCACAGACTCCTGCCACATCATAGCTACTAGTGCCTGACATCTGGCCATCATGGCAGACCCTGGGGCGTAGATCCTGGCAAGCTCTCTGCTCCAGACGGTGCAATACTGATATCTATGGCTGGGTGGCCAATAGCTTGGCCACAAAGGGCCATACTCGGACCCAGGAGCAGGTCTGGAGTAAAGTTAAGGAGCTCTGCCAGGCATACGCCAGGAAGGGAGAGCACAGCTCACGCCAGGAGCAGAACCCCACGTCTGTCCCTATTTTGATGATCTGCACTGCATCCTGGGGGGTGGTGCAGCTCCTTCCCCACTCCGGTGGTGGACTCAGGGCTGGAGATGCCTGTCGTCACCCACCCGGGAGAGCCAGCCAAGGCGGAGGAGGATGCAGCCAGCACAGTGACCACCATCACCCTGGAGCTGGTACCCTATGGCCTGGATGTGTCCCAGGCATCCTCCAAGGCCGGGTAAGGATCATCAGGTGAGTACTCTTAGTTTTCTCACACACACACAGGGTGGGGGTGGCAGGCACTGAGAGGCTGTTGTGCAATCGTTGCACGGCCTTCGTGGCCTGGCCATTGTGCTGCAGTCTGTGCACCTGGAGGCACATGCAGCACCAGTCTGCACCACGCAGCCCCAGGAGGCAGCACCAGGGGTGCTGGCAGAGGTAGCAAGGGTTTTATGCACCCAGGTGTGAAGGCAAAATTTGTGCCCCTCCCCCGCTGCCACCATGTGGTGGGGCCCCGAACCTGACGCATGGCTGAGCCGGACCCTGGGGAAGGGGGGGAGCTTGTACCACATCTTACCCCACTCTCTCCAGTTTGGGCCAGGCCCCACATGCACAAACCCTTTGACAGAGGTGGAGAAGGGTCAGGCTGGGAGGCAGGGAGGTGGGAAGGAAGTGGCTCCAGCAGGCAGTGGTGGGCAGAGGAGGAGCAGGCAAGCAGAGAGATGACAGGGAGTGGAGGGGCACTAAATTAGCTCTCCACTAGCGTGGCACCCCCTTCTCCCCCCCCCCCCCCCCCCCCCCCCCCCCCCCCCCCCCCCCGTGCCCTCCTCACTACACCACTGTAAATAATCCACCTCCTAGGATATTTATTGTTTAATGAATTACTTATTTTACTAACTACAGACGAATATAAATTATAAAGTTTTGGGGGCTTACATTCTGTTAAATCATTTTTTCTCTTTAATTTGTTCATATCCTGGTCTCATTAGGTTCATGTCTTTTACATAAAAAATGCCAAATTCTTAATAAATGTAAGCATTATAAAACACAAGAGAAATAAATGTTATACAACCTAAATATGAATTTCATCACTATATTGCAATCAAGCATTTAAAACCACTGTTATAGCAAATTCATTGCTTTAATGAATAAAAGGTAAAAAATGACTGAGCATATCAAATTTATTTTAAGCAATCTGTAATGCTTCCTAACTGCTGAGTTACTTAATAGTTAACCTAGTTGTTTTTCATACTATCGCTCAGCGATAAACTATGTCCTAATTATGAATGTAAAAGATTAACTTACCTGTTAAAATAACACTCAGAAATACTTTTATTTAAAAGTAACACACAGCACGAGAATTGCCCTCACTTTCTTGAAAGCACTTGAAGTAATAAGTTAGAGTGGGAGGGGTGCTCTGGGGGAGCGAAGAGGGATGGGGTTAGAATGGGAGTATGGGAGTGCCTGGCTCTGGGGGAGAGAGGAAGGATATTTTGTTAATGTTTTGTTTTTTATTTATTTATTCCCAAATAAAATCACAAAATGTATATTAATTTTATATCAATAAATGTATGTCATTTTTATTGCAATTGCATGAATTATATGTTTATGAAAAACCTCAAACTTATAAAGTATCTGAAATTTTCACAGAAGCGTGTTCTATTTGATTGACCATGATCTATACTTGTTTTTATTTCAACAAAACAAGTTATGTATCATATAAAAAAAATGAAAAGTACCTTAAATTTATATTTAAATTAAAAAATATTTTATATGAGCAAATAACAATTTTATGTATAAGATTATTGTATTCTATTAAAACAAGACCTGAAAAATTATAAAATATACCTAAAACATAATCTATAAT
>JANRFK010001158.1:30225849-30241316 GCA_030068395.1 Apalone spinifera
GTTTGTTAGTCTTTAAAGTGCTACCAGACTATTGTTTTTTAAGTTTTTCCTTTTATTATAAAGTATCTTTATTTTAAAAAAATTGTAAGTAACCGCAATGCACTCACTCCTCCCCTTCAGCCAGGTCCTCCAGTACTCACAATCCCAATGCACTCACCCCTGCCCCAGAGTCAGGCATTCCCCCCATTTCAATGCAACCACCCCTTCCCCAGAGCAGGCACCCAAGGCCCCTCCATACCAATGCAACTGTAGATAAATCTCATTAATCTCTGTATTAATCATTTTCTCATAGAAATTTTTTATTTTAACTTTGTATCAAGTCCTTTTAGCATTGTAATAAGTCTTTAGTTTGTTGTATTAAGTCCTTTTATAGATGCTTTTATAGAACATAGAAACTTTGTATTAAGCCTTTTTACATAGAAACCTCCTATCTTGTAGACTTTGTACCCCCTTTTGCTAAATTGATTATCCTGTTGAGTGAATGAGGTGTGAATGGATAAGGCATGAAAGACAAGCACCTCTGGGCACTTGCAATGGCTGGAGAAAGGTGGAAGCCAGATTCAAGAACAATAAGAACAATGGGACCTGTGAAGTGGGCTCATTGAAAGAAGACTGGACCTATGAATGCCTTGGGATTAAGCAGCACACACCTGCTTTTGGAAGCTCCTTCTTTGAAGGTGAATGGGGCAGCATTAAGACAAGACCCAGAAGAAGGTGCCATATATGAATAACTGCATATGCATATGATGACTCTCTGCATGAGAGGGAAGACACTATACATCTAAGGCATCTTGCAGTCAACATGGGAACATTGATTGGGCTCCAATCCTCCCCACCTAACTCACCTGGCCAGTGCAGTTAGGTGGAACAACTATTGGTAAAAACAAAACCTGGTGTGTGTGTGCATGTGTGTGCTATATTATATGCATATGATAAGTGTTGACTGCTATATGTGTGTATTACCAATAAATGTGGCATTTCTGCCTGATATCTTCTGGAATAGCTTATTCCTAAAGAAGCGTGCAGTGTAGACATACCCTAAGGGGATAGTTGAAACCCCCCCGTTATTATAAACTTTGTTTTATGATTATTTTTATAGCCTCTCTAATCTCCCTTTGCATTTCACTGAAAATATCACCATCCTTGACAAGTGGTTGGTAATATATAGCTTCCTGTGTTCCCTCTAAGCTGTGTGCTTTTGCAGCCACTCAGGAGAGATTCAAATGCTGCCTAGCTGATTAGCCGAGCATCCACAGCTAGACTTTTTGTTTCTACTGGTGGTGCACACTCACACATGCCTCAGTGCACATAAAATTTATTCTACACATGGAAAAATCTGCACGAGGATGGAAAAGACTAGAGGGAACCTTGATCCCTACTGTTATATTTTAATGATTAGAGCATGGAATTAAAATCCATAGCGATTCTATGCTGCAGTTTGATTCATTTATGATTTTTACTTCATTTGATTCTTCCCTTTCTTCATATATAGTACCACTCTGCCACTTCACAACCTGTTCTATCCTTCTTTTGTGCCCTCGTATTACTGTGTTCCATTGATTATTCTTATTCCCACCAAGTTTCTGTGATGCCTATTATATCAACATTTTCCTTTAATATGAGTCTCTCTAGTTTACCCATCTTATTAGACTTCTAGCGTTTAAAGACTTGTCAGTTTTTAGCTCTTTACATTACATGATGTGATTGAATGAGACGCTTTTTCAATTGACTGTTTCTCATTAGATTTTACCTGAATTTTATAATCTTCCATTCAATATCCATTTATAGACCTTCCCCCTAAGGGATGTCTCTGTCCAATCCATGTGCTTCTCCACATCATGTCCACTTTCTCCCAGACCTTAGTTTAAAAACTGCTCTACAACCTTTATAATTTTAAGTGCCAGCAACCTGGTTTCATTTTGGTTTAGGTGGAGGCCATCCTTCCAGTATAAGCTCCACCTTTTCCAAAAGTTTCCCCAGTTTCTAATAAATCTAAAATTCTCCTTTCTACATCATCATCTCATCCAGGTGTTGAGACCTTGCAGTGCCTGTCTATCTGGTCCTGTGTATGAAACTGGAAATGTTTCAGAGAATGCTACTATGGAGGTCCTGGATTTCAATCTGTTACCTAGCAGCCTAAATTTGGCCTCCAGGACTTCTCTCCTATCTGTCCCTATGTCATTGGTACCTTCATGAAAGGGTACCATTTATGGGGAGAGTACCCCCCTGAGTTTGAACCCCCTGGATTTCATACTTGAGGTCTGCTTAAAGCTGCATGTCCTGATTCCAGAGGCAGGTCTTAAATGCAACAGAGTTTGAGCTGCTTGCAGCTTTGTCTTTGGGGCAGGGAGTTTATTATAAAAAGAGGAAGGCAGGATGATTAAGAAGAACAAAAGGCTGGGCATTCCAGTAACTGAAGGATTGTTAGATCATCATGAAAACATTGCCAGGTACTCTACTTAAAAATGGGGGAGGGGGGCGGGAGGAAGGGAGGAGAGCAGGAATGAGTACTGTGCTACTGGGATTTGCATTTGGATTACTGTGTTAAATTTACAAATGTTCTTGAAAAAGGAGTGAACAGGGACTAATCCAAAGCTGACTGAAAAGAGCTACAAAGGGATTTCACAAAATTGGGTGACTGGACAACACAAAGGCAGATGGAATTCAGTGATGATAACTGCAAAGTAATGCACATGGAAAAATATAATCCTAACTATAGATACAAAATAACTGTTATGAATCAAGAAAGAGATCTTGGAATCATTGTGGATAGTTCCCTGAAACCATCTGTTCAATGTACAGCACAGTCTAGAAACTAAAAAGCTAATGGAATATTGGGAATCATTAGGAAAGGAATAGATAATAAGACAAAATACCAACTTGCCTCTACAGAAAGTCATTGTATGCCCACATCTTGAATACTATATGCAGGTCTGGTCAACCCATCTAAAAAAAGATATATTGTATTTCGAAAAGGTACAGAAAGGGCAACAGAAATGATTAGGGGTAAGAAGCAGCTTCCATATAAGGAGAGATTAACAAGACTGGGACTTTTCAGCTTGGAAAAGAAATGATTAAAGGATGAGGGATATGTTAGAGGTCTAGAAAATCATGAACAGTGTGGAAAAAGAGAATAAGGAAATGTTATTCATTCCTTCACTAACATAATACAAGAAGCTGACCCAATTAAATTTATAAGCAGCAGATGTAAAACAAACAAAGTAAATTATTTTTTCACAATCAATTTGTGGAACTCTTTGCCAGGAGATGGTGGAAAAGCCCAAACTATAACAGGGTTCCAATAAGAACAAAGTAAGTTCAAGGAGGATAGGTCCATCAGTGGCTACTAGCCAGAATGGGCAGGGATGGTATCCCTAGCTTCTATTTGCCAGAAGCTGGGAATGGGCAACAGGGTATAGATTGTGATGATTGCCTCTTTTGCTTATTCCTTCTGAAGCACCTGGCATGGGCCACTCCTGGAAGATTCTGGGCTAGAAGGACCTTTGATTTGACCCTGGATGGCCATTCTGATGTTCTTATATAGAGCTGAAATGTATCTGCCCCCTTGCTGTAACCCACTAGACCCCACTCCCTCTCCAGAGCTGAGAGTGAGCCTGGGAGTCCTGACAGAGTCTGTCTCCACGGAGTTAGTGGCAAAGTAAGAATATATATGAAAATTAAGTAACTTGCCACAAGATGTCAGATTATGTTAGTGTTAGAACTGAGTGGGTCTAATATTTATTTAATTTCCTTTATTTTATATAGGAATTAGATACAGTGCTCCTGTCAGCTAACTGCTAAGTTGTCTGCTAAAAAACCCCAGAGTTTTCCAGTGCCTTAGTAGCCCCTGGATAGAGATGATGCATGTTTGGGGGGGGGGGAGGATGGTGGATGGGGTTGGTGCCTCCTCTCCCCATTTGGTGATTTGGTTACTGAGCATGTTCAGTAACACTGAGGAAGCCCTGTCCTCAGTCCATCCCCCATAATTTCACTTTTTGCCCCCATCACAGCATGCACAAGACACTCCCTCAATCTGAAATGGCACCCCTACCTACATGTACCATGACCACTGTCTCCCCCCCCAGCACTACACATAGATCTATTTGTCTCAAGAGATCCGGACCCTTTGCACCAAGCAGGCACGTCACCATGTGGTTCTCATGGTCATTGCAAACCCAGTGGTCTATCTTTCTAATGATCGAATCCCCCACTAATAATACCTGTCTCTTCCTACTAATCGAATCCCCCACTAATAATACCTGAAGTTCCCTTGCCTGGAGAGGTAGCCTCAAGATTGGAGTGCTAGTACCATCTTCCTGCAAGGGGGAGGGAGAAAAAGCACCGAGCATCCCCACCGGATCCCGCTTGTGGGGAAGAAGCTGGAGCCGGAAATAGCTGCACCCTGCTGCTTCCCTTCCCCCAGCTCAGGGAACAGCAGCATGTGGACGTGGTTCCTAGAGACTTTCCCTGCTGCTCCAGTTGGCTGAAATCCAGCCAATAAGAGGAGTGGGAAGCCATGCCTGGGAGCTGTATAGGTTGTGAAAGCAAGTAAATGCCCCCCTTTCCCTCATGCCCGGAACCATGTACACCCCTCATTCACCCTCTCCACTGAGACCCCACACATCCATCCCGCTCCTGACCCTGCCTGGCTCCTCCCCCCGGCCAGACACCTACCCCAAGTTTGCTCCTGCACCCTCCCCCTTAGCCAAACGCCCTACCCGCAGCCTGCTCCTGCAGACTCCCTCCTGTCCAGACTCTGCACCCTTCCTTGCTCCTGCCCCTACAACCTACTCCTAGCCTGCTCCTGTACTTTACCTCCCACACAGACCTCGCAACCTCACCCCCTCCTGCATCCCACTTCCCACCCATACCCTGCATCTCCATCCCTAGCCCTAGCCCTCACTGGCAGCCCTGTCCCGCACACTTAACCCCTTATTTTTGGCTCCACTCCAGAGCCTGGTGGGGGTGGGGATACAAAATCCACTAACCCTGGAACCCCAGAAGAGTTAATCTGGCCTGAGGTCTTGAACCTCAGTCTTCCCTGCCCTTCCCCCCACCATGAGGCTGGAGCACCAGGGTAGTGAGGTGTTTCAGTTGGGGGTCACATCAATGAGGGTTGGGGGTTTTGGGAGGTGGAATTTTTTCCTCCCAACTGATTTTTCTGTGGCTCCCACTCCAGCCATAAAGACAGACAATGTTGAAACCTTTTGTGTTGGACATAATATTTTAATTTATTTAAAATGAAGCCTGGTAAACAAGGCCCCAGTTGGCCCAGACCCCATTGGGCCACAGTGTCCTGTCCCCAACCCCAATCCTGAGACAGGCTCACGGTCTGGCCCACATCTGGCTGCAGGAAGGACTGTTGAGGGCCCCTCGTACTATGGCAGGGGTAGAAGGGGAGGCCATGATCTGTCTGCAGCAATCCTGGCCTGGCCCCTTGTCCAGCCACTGTTGCCTGGGTGCAGCAGGCCAGCCCCAGCCAGGCAAAGTAATCTGGCCCCGGTCCTCCCCCCCACATACTCTATTTCCCACCTCCAGCATCCTGCCCTGTCTCCTGCACCTCCTATACACCCCAACCCCCTGCCCTGAGCCCCTCGTACAACCCAACCCTAACTCCTGCACCCCCACATCCTCAAACTGCACCTCCAGCAGCAGAAGTCCCGTTAAATAAAGTCTGTGAGTGCAATGTTTCATTAATGCTATTATTAATCATGTCAATTATCAATAATATTAAGTTGTATATTTTCAGTCATGCAAATGGGCGTTCTTATACTGCTCTTTGTTGACTACTTGTTCTGCATTTTGATGTAGTTTGGCTCTTTGGTTTGAAAAGGTTGCCGACCCTTGTCCACAGGGGACTTTTATCTTTCCCCTTCTCTGTGTAGTCAAAAAACATGCTGTGTAGATGCCTTCAGGCATCCAGGATTCTGGCCTCCAGGAATTGGCCCACAATTCCCAATCAGCTGCTCTGGTCAGCAATTTGAATTCTGCTGCTCTGCATTCAGGTGACCTTTTCCTGCTGCCTGAGCACCTGAAACCTCTGCCCCTCTCCCGCACGTGCTGGCTCAGCATGCAGTGATCTCATGGCATCTTCCCCGGTGCCCATCTCTGCCCATCACACTGAATACTTCCCCCACTTGGACTGTTGGATCTGATCAGTGCATGGAGAGAGGAGTCTGTCCAGTCCCAGCTGCGAGTGACCTGTAAGAATTAAGTGAAAAAGGATATTAGGGGGACACGCTGCAGTACAGAGTGAAGATTAAAAACCTCTGGCAACCCTATCCTAAGGCTGGTGATAGAAACCTACACTCCGGTGCTTGGCCAAAGACCTGTCATTTCTACAAGGAGCTGGATGCTATCCTGGGAGGAGAACCCACCTCTATGGCTAACAGTCCTGTGGACACTTAGGAGAGCACAGAGGCAGTACAGAGGACCTAACTCAGAGGATGAAATTGTAGGTGAAGAGGTCAAGGCGGACAAGGACCGGGGGCTCCTCCTGGGGTCACTGATTGTGTCTCACAGCCGGGAACTGTTCTCAACTGCTGACAGACAGCCAGTCTGACCAGACACTTTCCAGGGACCAGGAAAGAGGGGCTGAGATGCAGGGTAAGTGGCTGTGGAGTGGAGGACTAAGGCCATGGAAAAGTAGGAGGCTGGCTGAGTTTCTGTGAGGGACACGTGTCGCTGTGTAGTTAACCCATATGGCCGAACAGAAGCTGCTACTCGCCAGGGTCTGAATGGAATCCTTCAGAAAGAGGCTGTAGACACTTTTGGGGGAGTATTTGTAGAATTTTCTGCTTAAGATTCAATGGCAGTGCTGCTTTGCTTTGTAGGAGATTTTCTGGTACCATTCATTAATCACTTGTGCAGAAACCAAAGCAAAACACAGGTGGACTACAAGGAGCAGGGGAAAAGCCACAAGCCTGGAGAAGCTGTGTCCTTGTTTCCTTGCTTACTCTGAACAAGGAGATGTTACCACCAGAAGGTTACCTGCCTGTGGAGAAGTGGGACATAATTAGGACTATGGTTGTTACTGAAAAGGGGATTTTCTAGTTGTGGCAGCTGTTTATGCTGTCCAGATGCATAGATTACACCGCTCCCTTCATGTCCTTCCCCGGCATTCAGGTGCTTGGGGAGAGACATTCCTTTCGAGGGTCCACAGGACAGTGAAAATGGCGGGACAGGGGCTTGTAGAAGTGAAATGTTACAATGTGGGACTCAATATTAACAGTCTCTGTGCTTTGTGTCGAACAGAAGAGACCTGGGCAGCCCTGTTGTGCACTGCCTCTGAACACTTGCTACAGATGAGGCGACACCCTCCCTGAAGTAGATAGGGTTTGGGTCACAAGGTGCTAAATCAGTCATCGAGTGAGTGCAGATGTTGGGAACAGTCCTTGGAAAGGGAGCTGAGGAATCTCAGGAACAACCAGGCCTTCGCCAGGCAGGCCACAGAACACATGATCAGGGTTGTGGAGAAACAGACCGAGAGCCTAATGTGCTTGGTGAAGCAGCACAGCTAGCTAACACTGGTTCCCTCCCTTGCCCCCGTTGCAGATTCAAAATTCCTGATGCAGCAAACTCCTCCTCTCATGTCCTCACATTCCTTTCCCCCCTCCAGGAGTCCACGTTTTCCCATCCCCCATCTACCCCCCCAACTGTGATTACGATGCTTGGACCTACACACAATGGTAACCTGTGACTCTTTGCCAGCACCTCCCTTGCCATGTTGGTGGGAGAGGCTTCTCTGGGTTTCAGAGCTCTTCTTTCTGGTGAATGAAGGCACTATCAGAATGTTTCGGTGCTTTTATTTATTGCCTATCAATGTGACAAACCAGTCACTCTCATCCCAGGTGCAGGCATTAAAGGCATGTTGCCAGTTATGCATTGCAGTGAAGGGGGAGAGGGAATGTAGAAGCAATTGTTACAGAGGTTTGTGTCACTGCCCCTCATTTTCAAAGTGATCCCTCAAAGGCCCCTGATGTTGACAGCAGCCCTTTGAGCACCTCTGAGAGCTCTAGCACGTGGCCGCTCAAACTCTGCAGCCAAGCACTGTGCCTCACTGGTCTACCCCTGAACAAACAATTCCCTCTTATTTACATACAGATTATGCAAAGTGCAACAAACTGCAATAACCATGGGAATATTGTCCTCAGTGAGGCCCAGCCTACCATAGAGACACCTCCATCAGTCTCCCACAGATGCAGTCAACACCACGCAGCACCTGCTCAGCCAGTTCCATTGCTTGTTACTGCTGTCCCACGTACAGTTTCATGAGTAAGGAGTAAGCTGGGTCTCCTAGGATCACAGTGGGCATTTCCACATCCCTACTGTAACCTGGTGGTCCCTACAGCTCCCTGTACAGACCAGTGTTCCTGAAGATGTGTGCATCATGCACCTTTCCAGACCATCGTATGCTGATGTCTGAGAAACACCCATAGGGTACGTCTACACTTGCTCCCTAGTTCGAATTAGGGATGCAAATGTAGCCAATTGAAATTGCTAATGAAGCGGGGATTTAAATATCACGTGCTTCATTAGTATAATCTCGCCCATGCGCTATTCTCTTTGCCAGTTGATTTGAACTCCTCATTTTTTGAGGAGTAACGTTAGTTCGAACCAACGGGTTTGATTCGAACTAACACATCCCAGTGAGCACTTCCTGGTTCAAATCAGCTGGCAAGTGGAATAGCATGCGGGCGAGATTAAATATCCCGCACTTCATTAGCTTAAATCCCTGCTTCATTAGCAATTTCGGTCAGATACATTTGCATCCCTAGTTCGAACTAGGGAGCAAGTGTAGACATACCCCTGGTCATCCACAAGTGCCTGCAGCACCATCAAGAAGTATCCCTTCCTGTGGACGTGCTCAGTGGCAAGGTGGATTGGGGCTAAAATTGGAATATGTGTGCTATCTATCGCCCCCCACAGAAGTCTGCAGAATCAGCCACTATGTAATACACATTTCTCAGTCACAGTCCTCCACAGCAGAATGTGATTTATTGCCCTGCACACTTTCAGCAGGACAGCTCTAATGGTAGATTCCCTCACTCCAAACTGGTTTGCAACAGACCAATAGCAAGCAGGAGTCACCAGCTTCCAAACAGCAACTGCCACATTACTGCATCATTACAGCAGCTAACTGGTAGCTGCTGGTAATTAGCAGGCAAATAGTGGAATGAAATGGGGAAGAAAAGAAAGTGTGAGAAAGAAGCAACAGATAATGGGTCATGTACAGGATAATAACAGAGAGAACTTGAAAATGATGGAGCAGAAAAAAAAATCTGAAAAGTATAAACACAAATCATTATTAAGGCAAGAGACAAGAATTAAGCTGAACAAAACCAAAAGCAAGCATGCAAAACTGATTTTTAATTTATGATTATCTCTTCATACAACAAGGAAAACAAATCATCTCCATTCATTTTAGGACATTTAGGTAGCAAGGGCACAGAGATGATTTCTTCAGTTAGATATTAGGGCAGCTTTCAACATGGTTAGTTTGATGAATATCCTAAAGCAGCTACAAAACATTGCACAGAACTAGACATTCAGCTCCCAGCTGGGTTGTGGGATAGAAGAACTGCATCAGAGATGAGGCTAAGTGCAGCAATCATTGTTCTGATGGGAAATAAAGGACTCAGCCTCTGACTGAGAGCAGGGCTACATTACCACTTATATTAATATAACATACCTCACTCAGGGGTGTGAAAAAGCCATTGCCTGAATAACACAAGTAACAGCAACCTACGCGCTGTCTATGCCTGCTCTGTGTTGGTGGGAAGATGCTCTCCTGCCAACATAGTTTATGCCTCTTACTGAAGTGGAGTAATTATGCTGACAGGAGAGCTCTCTCCCACTGATATAGAGCATCTTCACCAGACAACTACAGAGGTGCAGCTCAGCTGCAGCTGTGCCGGCACGGTGCTTCTTCTGTAGACTAGCCCTGAGGCAACATTCCTGTCTATGCTGACTGGCCAAAGTTAGTGAAAGGAACTTTCTTTACCTGTGTTTTGGAGGGAGTAAGTGGGATCCTAGTATTAAGGATTTCCGTGCATTACATCTGTTGCATTGCATGTGTTACTCAGCCTGTTAGAGAATTACATTGACTAATAACAACATCCTCAGGCAGTAGTCAAAGAAATGAAAGATTAGACAATGATAAGTTTAGCTTCTGATGAATCTGTCAGTGCAATTAAAACCACACAGAAGAGAAGCTTAGAGAAGATAATGGGGGAAGACAGCCTCCATTTTACATGTGGGGATATTTTCCCTAAAGTTGCTGAAGGCCTAAGACATTCTTGTTAGAAACATAAGACAATGCTGGCTTCCTACCACCCATTCAAGAGGGGTGAGTAGAATGTGCTGCTGATATATATCACAGTTTTTTAATTAAAATCTTTGAGTCCACAGAACAAGCTCAGCAATTCAACAAATGTCACACACAGATCCTTGTCGAAATGCTTTATGCCTAACTTGGGATGATTGGAATGTAAGGCAGAGGTTAGGTCAGATTCCATGCCCATTCAGCCAATTATCTTTGACAAGGCTACAAGTAAGGGTGAACTTCCTCTGATGTTTTCCCCAACTCCGCTTACTGCTCTGCTTTTCCTGACATTCAGAAACTGGATTTCTTTAGACAGTTCCTAGCTCTAAGACTTTCATAATGGTTGTTGTACACAGATGTCTTGTTCTCAGCTCCTCCAGAGGCAATGTGTAGTTGGTAACACTCCTTCAGTAGCCACCTGGTGCAAACATTAGCCCATCAGTGACTCACAATTGCACTCAAGAGACACAGCACCCTCTTACAACCCCAATAAATTTTTAATTGCTAAATGGGGTGCTCCCATATGTCCCCCCTTTAACCGGCCCTCCCTGCACTCACTTCCCCATAAGCACCAATCACCCCTGCCTTAGCCTTACCCTCAAAGGGTATGTCTACATTGCAGAGTTTTTTCAGAAAAACTTCACTTACGTTCACACTTCAATTGTGTTCTTAAAAAAAAAAAAGAACAGAGGGTTTTTCCGACATTGGTAAACTCTTTCTATGAGGAAGAAGCCTTTTTCCGAAAGAGCTTTTTTGCAAAAAGGCGTGTGTGGATGGGGAAGAGGGAGTTCTTTCGAAAGAAGAAGAAGAAAGAGGAAAAAGCACAGGTGCCCTGGTGGCCTCTCCATCCATAGTAATCATAGCTTACGTGCAAGATAGGGTCTACTCAAAGTGGATGCTCTTTCGAAAAAGCAGATCACTTTTTCAATGCACTTTTGCTGTGCAGACACTCATTTTCGGAAGAAGTTTTTTCAGAAAATTTCTGCTGGAAAACCTTCTTCCGAAAGAAGCCTACAGTCTAGATGTAGCCTAAGAGCTAAATTCTGAGCGAGAGTTTGGTGGAGCCTGCAAGCTTGCCTCTTTCATCAGTGGAAGTTTGTCTGATGAAAGCTATTACCTCACCCACTTTGTCTCTCCTATCCTGGCTACAACAACACTGCAAACTATAGAAAGGTTGATATTTAACAAGAAAAAAGGGAGGATGCAAGCCAAAATTGGGAAAACAGGTTAAAAAATATTTAAAACGCATGTTTGATGTATGCAAGTAAACAGACTAGTGAAATTCATCCTAGCATACTTAAGGCATCTGAGAACTGTTAGCAATTATAGGTGCATGCAGAACTAGCTGAAAGACTGTTCTCAGCAAGTAATTATCAGTGGTTCATTGTCAAACTCTGAAGATGCAGCTAATGGGGTCTAACAAGGGTCAAGCCTGCGTCTGGCACTATTCAATATTTTCATTATTGACTTGGAACCGTATACAAATTGTGGATGAGGCCAGACTGGAAGGGGTTGCAAGCACTTTAGGGACCAGATTGGAACTCAAAATGATCTTGACAAATTAGAGACTTGGGCTTAAATCAACAAGATGAAATTATATAAAGACAAAAGCAAAGATCTTCATTTAAGAAGGAAAAAAAATCAAATGCACAACTTACAGAATGGAGAACTGATCATAATACTGCTGAAGAGGATCTGGAGATTATAGCAGATCACAGACTGAATATTAGTCAATGTGATGCAGGTGTGAAGAAGGCTAATAATTCCTTCTGTCCTTAAATGCTATGAACCATTTTAGACTGTTTTAGAAGCAGTGTCATATGCAAGACATGAAAGGGAATTGTCCTGCTCTACTTAGCACTGGAGATCTCCACTGGAGTACTGGGTAACACAGGTCAGGAAAGACGTAGACAAATTGGACAGAGTCCATAGGAGAGCAACAAAAAATGATAAAAAGTTTAGAAAATTTGGCCTATGAAAAAGGTTAAATGTGCTGTGTATGCTGAGTCACAGAAAAGAAGGATGAAGGGTTATCTGTTAATGATCTTCAAATATATTAAAGGGCTGTTACAAAAAGGATAGTGATCAATTGTTCTTTATGTCCATTGAAGGGAAGACAGGAAATTATGGGTTTAATTTGCAGCAATGGAGGTTTGGGTTAGATATGAGGAAAAAATTCTTAATTACATGGCTTTTAAGAACAGGTTAGACGAACACCTATCAGGGATGGTCTAGGTTTACTTGACCCTACTGCTGGACAAGAGTCTGGACACTGCTTCCACCCCTACATTTCTATGATTCTGGGTGTATTATATGGTTAGTGAGGTTGGCCCCACTACAAAACACAGCTGATTGTGTCTTGCTTACAGTGATTTTTGAGTGCCATGTTATTGGCTACTGGTACATGATCAAAAATTAAATTAATGGCAGATTTAAATTAAGTAATTCTTGGGGTACAGTTAATGAGTTTTTTTCTCGTGTTCATTTTTATCCCTTGAGACTTTAATCAAATGTATCCTGTAAAAGCACTTTCTTCTAAACTGATCAGTTACTGAAAAAGGTTGATATGTGAGAAGAATGCTTTTAGTCATTTATTGAATCTTATACTAAGCAAATGGCTTGGATTTAACTTAAATGGTATCAGACCCAGATTAAAAAATAAAATCTCCTTACCAATAAACATTGTGAGGGAGCAACATAACTAATTCAATGGGAAATAGAGAAGTGCACATTCTTTTAGGGAGAATTTGTAAAAGATCTTCTATGATGATGATGATGATGATGATGATGATGAGGAGGAGGAGGAGGAGGAGGAGGAGGAATGTAGATTTTATTTATTTTCCTATCTGGGATTGAAATATCTAGGCCCCAATTCTCCTATTGCTTAGCGTTTTATGTTGGTATGACTCCTTATTTACATTGGACTAAATAGGATCAAAATTGGAGTCCTAGAATTAACAATATTTCACAAGCCTCTGACATGATCTAATTCTAATCTCTCTATTGATCTATTAGGTTTGTGGTCTGTCTGTCTGTGAATTCATCTGCAAGTCCATTTGTTCAAGAACTCTTCCTAAACAGTAAGAGCTAGGACCACCAGATTTGGTATGCAGCTTCTTCTTATGCACTCTGTGTCTGCATAAAGTCATTTACAAATGTGTATAAAGTATTCCATGAACATTAAAATGCACCATCCTTCTTCGGCTTAACATTTAGAGATTTACAATCAGTGCTGTAATGTTTGTTTGTTATTTCTTTGTTATGCAAGTCAGTATGCATATGCTTTCATCCAATGTGGAAACAGTCTGGTTCCATTGAAAATACCAAATGTTAAATTTGCTTCTTAACTTATTAATAGAACCCAAACTGACTACATTGCAGCTAATACTAATTAGACCATTGCTGACTAATTTCCAATACCATAATCTAGTTTTTAATATCAGATGATTGAAAAAAATCTTTTCTCCATTCAGAAAAGTCTTGAAATGTGCCTATATCTTTCACTCTCTAAAGTTCACTGAAGGTTAATACATCTAATTTGGACAAGTCTAATCTGCTGCCACAGTTCTACATCTGGCAATGCTCTTTTTCTGAAGGATGTGTGACAAATCAGAAAGAAGCGAGTTGACCTTTCAGAAGCAAAAATATAACATTTTCTTGAACCAAAAAGTGTCTCTATTTTAACCTATTATACTCTAACAATTCAATTACAGGCAATTACTATAGTTAACACAAAAGGGCTTTTGTTTTAAGAAAGATGTTAAATATACATGTATGAAATCATTAAAAATAAATTAACAGAAAAAACAGCAAAATAGAACATTCTTTAAATAATCCATCTAATTATAAAGAAGAGTAAATTGGGAGCATGTCTTAAATAGGAGATGGAAGAAATCTCACAATAACTAATGATGCAATTCGGCAATTTAAAAAAATGAACAGATCCTGCTCTTAGGCTTGGTCTATACAAGTTTAGGTCAAATTTAGCTACATAAGGTCGATTTTCTAAACAATAAGCCCACATTACCAAACTCATTGCATTGACAATAAGGGCTGCTAAAATCCATTTCAGTACTTCTGCTTTTCACGAGGAGTAATGCTAAATTCAACCTTGCATGGCTTTCTTTCAGATAGTGTAGACACAGCATTGTGAAAGTCAATGTTCTTAGCCTCTGGGAGGCCACCCACAGTGCCATGGTGTGACTGCTCTGGCCAGAACTTGTGACTCTAGTGCTCTCCAGGTGAACAGGAAAGTCTGGGAAAGTTTGAATTTCATTTCTTGTGTGGCCAGCATTGTGAGCACACCTCAGTGAAAGGAAACACATCTGAGCAGCACATATGGCCAAAAGTACCATGAGTTCAAGTCCCAGAAGCTCCAGTTCCCAGGGGCACAGATGAGCACCAACATGGAGTGTACAGGAGTTCTTGGGCCTCATCAAAGCGTGGGGAGAGGTATCCATTCCTGCAAAACTCTGAACCAGCAAATGAAATACAGGAAGGCCAGGGCTTTATAAAGGCTGTGAGTAAGTGACCAGGGAGCTTTGCAAACAGGGGCAGCTGAGAGGGAGTTCTGAAGGGGAGTTGGAAGAGGATGTGGTGCTCTTGCCATTTTAAAAAACTTTTAAACTAAACTAAAAACAAAACTTCCAGATTTAAATAAAAACCCTATCAATAACCTAAATCGCTGTAGGACAAAATGCAGGCAGAAGCCCAGCAGCAGAGAGAGGACTATCCTATTTATTGCACTCAATGTAGCATACATGATTACCTGCGCTATGGGCAAGTGGCATATGTGTGCATTGGGTGCAAGGAGATCCTGGCCCTCAGGCTACGTCTACACTATGAATTTTCTAATTAAAAAATATGCTAATGAGCAACTCATTTGCATGAGATGCAATCTCATTAGCATATTTTCTGCCATTTCTTTTTGTGCAAGGGGTTTTTGTGAAAAAGAAGCCGCGTGAATGGGTTTTTTTGTGTGTGCAAAACCTCTTGCATGACTATCCCATTCTCAGAGAAAACAGCAGTAGTTTGTGTATCCAGTCTGCAGACCAAGCAAGAGACCAACAATCTTCAAATCACCACAAAACTGCCACTGATGTTGGTCATAGTTTATGCACTTCAAAAGTTGTTTCATGTTGTC
>JANRFK010001158.1:30255423-30294920 GCA_030068395.1 Apalone spinifera
ATGTTTATTTTATATATAAATAAATAAAATAAACATTGTAGTTCATTTCTATTATAGATTACAGTTCATCATAAAACATTTTCAATGGAGTTTCCATAATTTATACCTTTCATTTAATAACATTTAAGCGCTTCCAACATCAAAAAGCCAAAATTTCCAGTTAAGAGATGTTTCGCATTTAGTTAATATCCACGAAAACCAAAATAGTTTTTTAAAAGTGTGTTAATTTTGTTGATTCAACTGACATGTTTCTTTGTACCTCACTCTCCCTCCCCCTCCCCACCAAACACATCTCAAACTATCTGCAAACTATTTCATATGTTGGTGGGAAATTATAAGGGCACTTTTCTTTTTTATGTGAAACTTTTATAGGCAATTTGGTCTGCAGTTGGGCCAGATCCTGGTTCACTTAAAATTAATGAGAGCTTTGCAACTGATTATTCTAAGACTAGAATTTGACTCTTTATTGCATGCAAATAAAAAATAGTCTCTCTTTGTGCAGAAAAGTGTAAATGCAAACAAAAGCTAAAGACAGACTAGTTTCATTTCACATATTAATGTACCCACTAGTTTTTAAATCTTACTCTTTCCAGTATATAGCTGCGATTCATCACTTGGCTGCTCTGTATCACAGAAATTAATTAGTGTAATGTTAGAAAATGTCACTTTAGTCCTTTGGCACTGATAGAGGTAAGTACAATATCTGCTTCCTGCAATCTGCAGCAAACATCACAGCTATCTATCAGCCTACTACCTTAACCCGGAAGGTGGTAACATTTCCACTGACCCTAACATACACATGCCATATTTTCTTTCCCATATTGTAGACCAGATGTGGGTAGGATATGGCATCTGGGCTGAATTCAGCCTGCTAAGCTGCTGGATCTGGTCTACAACCACCTCACCTGAACCCTTAGGCACAGAGCAGCTCACACAACTGTAAACAGCTGGCTGCTCTCTGCTCTGGATGCTGGGGGAGGGAGGGGAAGCTTCTCATGCTGCCCCCACCCCCAAGCAAAATTTATCAGCTCCCATTGGCCAGATTCCAGCCAACAGGAGCTGAGAAATTTTGCTAGGGGTGGAGGCAGCGTGCAAAGACTCCTCCCTGCCCTCCACCCCCAATCTGGAGCACAGCCACATGGAGCAGATAGCCATTTTGACCAGGCTGGGACTGCAGCAGACAGGCAGAGAACCTGCATCAGGTTTCTGCAGGGCTGCTGGCTTGAAGCCGCCTAAGTAAGCACCTCCCAGCCAGAGCCTGCCTCTGACATCCCACCCTGTCTCTTCCTGCAACACCTCCTCCCGGTCACAACTCCTTCCCAGACACTGCCCCCCTCTCCCACATCCCTTCCCCAGGCCAGAATCCTTCCCTGCATCCAACTCCCCTCCCTAATCTTGCACTTCATTCCCCTGCCCCAGATCACCACCCAAACCCTCAGCACCTCCTTTGCCCCGGTCACAACTTCCTCCCAGACTCTGCACTCCCTTCCACACTCCTTCCCCAGGCCAGAATCCTCTCCTCCACCCATACCCCCTCCCAGACCCTACATCCCAAGCTCCTGCCCCAGATCACAACTCACTCCTTCACCTAAACTTTCTCTCACACCCCGCATCCCAAGTTTCCTACCCCAAGCTTCCCCGCACCTCCTCCACAGAAGTGTGGCTCTTGACCACTTACCAAAATCTTGGTGAACCCCCCATTAAAAATTATTGCTCACCCCAGTCCTACACATTGCAATCCACAGATCCTCACCCTCCCACTTCTGTCATAGACCCCTAACCTCTGTCTGAGTTACTGAAGTTCATTATTTAAATACTTGAAGTTAGAGATCCACCATTTACACTAATTGAAACCTGAAAGAGACCCATGCTCCTACAGAGGAAGGCAAAAAAATCCCTCAGGATCTGTGCCAATCTGACCCTAGGGAAAATTCCTTCCTGACCCCAAATATGGCTATCTGTTAGACCCTGAGCATGTGGGCAAGACCCACCAGCCAGACACTTGGAAAATAATTTTCTATAGTAACTCACAGCCTTCCTCATCCAGGCTAGGTCTAGACTACAGTCTTTTATCGGAAAAAGCTATGCAAATTGCACTCCGCAATTTGCATAGCTTTTTCCGATTGCTTTGCTGGAAGAAGCTTTTCCACTATTTGGCCCCGTCTAGACTGCAGAACGAGGAATACAGGGCTCCCCAAAAGAGCGCATTTGCTCTTCTGTAAAAAAAAGGAGGAAGAGCAAACACGTTCCCTGGACGTGGCAGGGTTTTTCCGGAGGTATCCCAGAAAACCCCCGCAGTGTAGATATAGCCCCAGGGTCCTGTAACCAACCATTAGATATATTTGCTACTAGCAGTCATGCCATCATACATTGTTTTTCCTTATCAAAAGTTTGCGTAACTTTGAAAAGAAAAAAAAAATGAAGTGAAAACTAAAGAAAATATACAAAACTAAAAAGCCTAAATCTCAAATACAAAAAAACTCCCAACAACTGAAATGATTAAAAGTTGAAGGAAAATGTCTAGGGGAAGTTATTGCCCATTACAAAGTTTAAAAGCAAAACAGTTCACATTACTTTTTGATGTGGTCTTAAGGTGGTGTTATGTTTCAGAGGTAGTACGTGTAAAATGTAACACAGGATTTTAAAGGACTTATTCACTTAACTCAATGATACAGTGAAAATGCTTAATATTACCACAGAAATAACCAGGAAGAATTCTCCTTAAAGAAACATTCTTTGAAGTCTCTTTTCTTGATTAGAAATTTGCTGTTTTGTTAAATCACTTTTAAAAATTCTTACAGCCTTCTGAGCAGAAAGTTCACCATTTTTGCTCAGAGGGAAACAGACTATGATTTGAGTGAAACTGGATTCTACTTTGGTGAAAGTGGTACAGTGCCACCTGCCAAAGGCTGTTCCAGTCTCCCGGTACAATTTAAAGTTTTTACCCATGGTTTTTTTTAAGGCTGCAAAATTTGGTCAGACAGTGTGATAAAATATTAATTGGCTGAACAAATCAGATGACAAAAGGTGGCATAGCTGTCTTCTGATGAGTATCTGGCCAGAGATTTTGTTCAAGCTGTTTTCTGACTTTGACCAGAAATTTGTTAAGTGATTAACTCATGAACTCTTGCATTTTTATACAGAGAAAGCAAAACCTTGTATTAAAATTGAAAGAATGCTTCCAAGATGCCAGACCCTCTATAAACAAACTAGCTTATCATATAACTGGTTGATTCTGATGGATGTGGGCAGTGGAACGGGAGGTAGTAAAGTACAATAAGCTAAGCTTTTGGTTGTAATGTTATCAGTTAACTAAATCTTAATTTTTCAGACGCTCTGCTTAATTTTCCATTCAGGTGCATTAATTCTTTTCTTTATGCCATCAGAATCCTGAGAATGAGAATCTGCTGTGGCTAGGAGCTAATGGGAAAGGCAATGCCATCCAGCTAATTTTTAAATTTAATCCTTAGTAATATGGTAACAATAGTACAGTTCTGCTACTAGAGAGGCCACCACTTTGCAGCAGTAAATTCCACAGTGAGATTTTCATCACATATACTCTCGCTACATAGTTTTGTTTACATAACTGCATTGTTATTTGACACCTATACTATCTCTTCATTTGGTGGGTGGGCAAGATGAACTTCCCAATTTAAATTGGCACATTATGATTTTGGTTTATCTCCTTATGTTGCTCCACACTTTGTCTTCAAGGAGCTGCAAAGCTCTTGTTTTTCTTATCATTTTACTACTGACTTTGGTCACACAAAAGGTACTTTTAAGAACAGCATTGGACTTTAATATTAAAAGTGACTACTTAAGGAAAGGGAAGCTTTCTTAACAGCTCTGTTCTCCATGTGTATTTAAAACCATACCTGCTTAATTTACCAATTGGAAATATTTATTACTACTCATTCCTGTTAGCACTATAGTCAATACAGGAGGCAGTTTCAGGACATGAACACAAGCAGTATCTCAAGCGGTACAACTTTCCCAACATATAGCAAGTTGACTAGCATCAGACATACTTTCATTGCTCCCTAAAAAAAATAGCACCTAATTGCTAGTTTATCCTTCAGATTCAATCTTTCTTCTTGATCAGCCTACGTTGTTGCTGATTTGTTTCTGGATTGAAAAGCATGACTATTTTATTCTAAATGCTTTGTTATCCTACAATGCAGAAAGAGGCAAAATATATTTTGCACAAAGGGAATTGGATACAGAATTGAGTACAGAACTCCAGCCTAGGAGTATGGAGCCTAGGATTTTAAGGTGTATATAATTAACCAGGATTCTAATTCACTGAATAAAGGTTTGTTTTTGGCACAATTCATCCAATCAAACTACATCAGATGTCTTGTCAAGAAAAAAGCAAGTAGGAACAATAAAAAATTATTAATTGCAGCAATAAAATTCCATTTGGCTACCAGTATAAAAGGTGAAATTGCAAAAGATTCATAGACATGAAATTAAGAAATAGCATTAAAATGATGTTGCCTTTTGTCATACCATGTCAAGGAGAACTAAGAGAGAATTAAAATCCAAATTGTGGAGCACAAGGGCCAGACATACCACATTTTAAATTTCTTCTATAAAGATTGCTGAAAATATGAGGTTTTATTGTCAATTGCAGTATCTTTCTAACTATAGTACAGTTGATAACCCAGAGCAGAAAAACCTATAATAAATTATGCCTCTTGTCCCAGGATGTATAGTGCTGTGAATTAAACGTATAAAGTATTTAAATACAGTACAGTGATCCTCTCTCACAATACGTCATATTTAGGGCTGGAAAGAAGTCAATACATTAATACCAT
This sequence comes from Apalone spinifera, assembly GCA_030068395.1. Classification (NCBI taxonomy): domain Eukaryota; kingdom Metazoa; phylum Chordata; order Testudines; family Trionychidae; genus Apalone; species Apalone spinifera. Next base: position 30,260,241 of record JANRFK010001158.1, read on the forward strand.
ATTTATGATAGAGCAGATCTGTCCCTCACAAAAAATCCTGACAGCAGTTTCACACATGGAAACAGGAATTCAGTTCAAGAGAAAAGCTGGACAGAGGGTGCAAACTCTGCATGGATTTTCCTCTTTTTGGATGCTTAAGACTGTTTTTATTTACAAAGACCAGAGATTGTTCAACCCTTACCCCTATTATACAGTAAATCTCTTTAATTTCTGTGGGATTACAGAGTAAGGTACTACTCAGCATAAGGTTGAAAGAATCTAGCTCTCAAGTTGGTATGACCTAAAATTTTAGTGAGGCCAGTTTGTGCATATTCAGACTAAAAATTAACAAATTCTAGCTGTAGGCCACAGTACTGTGTACCACATTGAACCTGAATGTGTCAGCATGAATGTATTGTTTTAATGAGATGTGAGATTTAGAATGAATGAGCACTAAAAGGTAAATTAGCAGATAGCTGGGAAAGCTATAAATTTGGAAACTTCAGCTAAATTTATTATTTGTCAGCACCTGTAGCCTGATGGCAGAATGATACAATGTGTTAAATAGGGCTAATTAGTCAATTAATCACATTGAGGAAATTTGTGGGGCCCAGATTCCAACACCAAGGTTACGTTTACACTGCAGCCTTTTATCGGCAGAGACAATGCAAATGAAGCACTCATTAGCATTTGTCGCGCTGTCATTTGCATATCTCTGCCGATGCTTTTTGCGGAAGAGGTTTTTGTGCAAAAACAAGCAGTGTAGATGGGGCCGTTTTGCTCAAAGATCTCCTTTTGCTCAAGATCCTGTATGCCTACTTTTTTGAAGCATAAGGGATCTTGCGCAAAAGGAATTTTCTGTACAGAACGGCCCCGTCTACACTGCTTGTTTTTGCGCAAAAAACTCTTCCGCAAAAAGCATAGGCAGAGATATGCAAATGACAGCACGGCAAATGCTAATGAGCCCTTCATTTGCATTGTCTCTGCTGACAAAAGGCTGCAGTGTAGACGTAGCCCAAAACAGCTTTGTGCAAGGAGGGGATGGAATGATAACTGTCCTTGGCTTACAGCACTGTTGCAATATAGTGGAATATAATTTATAGAAAATCCATTTAGCTGATTCCTGAATCTTCATGAACAGAGCCTTTACTGTTCAGGTTTTAGAAAATGAAGTGAAATAAAAACATCACCATGACTGTAAAAAAATCTAAATACTGATGTAACTTTATCCTCTCATCCCATCACTACTTCTCCAACAATCAAGAGTTTTCAGTAAAAGCCTAATGGTTTAAAGCATTTAGGTCTGCTTCTGTACATTAGTACTTTATTGGAGGAGCTATTTAAAACTATTCATTTTCATCTTCCAAGTGTTTTTCAGATATTTGTATGCAATAATGGGACACTCAACAATTTGTACTTATGTACCAAGAAGCACCTTAATTTAATCTCTTAATTCAGACTTTTTCAAGGTCTAAGGACAACTCAGTTCATAGCAAGCTCATTTTTCCATCTGAATTCTCAATTTTCCATCCACCTACCTGAGTAAGAAGGGGCAGGGGAAAAGGCAATGGTCACAATAAACAGGACTGGCTAGTCTTACATGACAAGCAATGTTGAAATGCTACCTGGCTGTATAACTGCACATTTATTTTCCATTCTTAGTTCCCTGCTCAGGATAGATTTTGCTACAAAGCAAGAATTTTTTTTTGAAAAATTATAAATTACCCTAATCAAGGATGTGATGATAAAAATTAAAACCTTTTCCCATATAACTTTCTCACTGGTCAAAAACAAAGTTCCATATTTCCTGTCACTGAAAGTTGTGGTCATATCACATCACATTCATTCTTCAGCAAGGTCTGACTAGTTTAGGGTTTTTGTTGACTGAATAATATTCAATAACAAAATGCCATTATCTTGAAATGCACACCTGTTAGGCAGTCTAAATGTTGTATTTTTGTATTTTTTTCTCTAAAGATCATAAACTGTCTGAGGCATTTTTCTCTGATAAAGACGACAAGCTGAATGAGGTATCATCAGGCTCTGGAGATGCATGATTGAAATCCATTTCTTCTAATTCAGGAGGTAAATCTGACAGCAGTGCCTATGTATAAAAAAACAATACTTTTTTTACAATTAGTATTTGGACACATTTTTCAAGTTCCATGTTAACTATTCAAATACTTGTGTAGTACCAATAATGTAAAATTCCTAACATTAAAGGAGAAACAGAATGTTGTCCATAAATGATGCAACTACTATTATTGCCAGATAACAAGCTTACTACTTGCAACCACAGAGGAAAATGGTTGTAACTCAGCTCTAGAATGATGACATAATAAGTGATGGCAAATTACTGTATTTAAAAATAGACACCACTGTATCTTCAGATGCATACATAGGAGGCTATCCAAAAGTCAACCTCCCACCATCAGTAGCAGAGAAGGGAAAATTAATAATTTAATCATTTCTTCTTGGGACACAAGAAAAATGCCTTAATATACCGTCAAGTGACTCTTTCTACTCCAGCAATGTTTGTTCATCATTTATTGCAGTTCTTCCATTTACAATTACCTTTTTCTAGTTTGTATGGCATGTATTTATTTTACATTTTCTTTGTACCTTAGAGTGAATACATTTAAGGACAAACTAAAAAGCTTAGCCACTGTATTTTTTTTACCTACTGAAGACATTTTTAGGATAATTACACATTACAGTACATATGCAAACTTGCTAATTGTTTCAGTTATAAATAATACTAACAGCCAAACACTTTGCCAACAAAGAAAATAAAACTACAGGATGAACCTCTCTAATCCAGCAACATCTGTGGTCTGGCATGATTTTAGTTAGCCAGATGTCCCCTAATCATGGGTGTGGTCAAGTTTCTTGTGGTCCCATAAAGTTTATTTACAGTCACCAGCCCTAGCGCTCAGTGTTCTGTGCTATTATTTAAATATAATTCACCCCTAAATATCTTCTAAGAGCTTAGTAAGCAGTGGAAGTGTTGGTAATGCTGTTAGACAATATTGACCTACCATGGTCCAGCAAATTTTCTGGTTTGGCACCAGTCAGGTCCCCCGGGTGCAAGACTAGAAAGGTTCAACCCGTATGTATATTGAAGGATTTCTACAATGCTTTCATGAAATTAGATCTGTTCTGTGGCTTATATGCTGTAACAAATAAACAAGTTGGCTCTGCACTTTCTAGGTGTGTCAGAAACAGAAGCTATAATTAAGAAATACTGACAGTTGGGCTTATGTAAAATAAATGTCTACACTTACTGTTTATTTTTGTCAAGAATTATATCAAGTTAGCACCGAAAGACTCCAATTAGGATTTGGGCTTATTGTGTTAGGGTCTATACAAACAGAGAAGTAACAACCCCTGCCTTGTAGGATTTGCAGTCTAAAAATTAACACAGACAGGTGTTTTTTCCTGAGGCTTGGACAACTCCAGATGAAGCCTTAGTAGATTGCTGGTTCAATTCTATCCTTGAATGGTAGTGACTAATTGTCACCACCATTTGACAAATACTTGCTGTTTTTACATAAAAGAAAGTGGTGGCCTTACTGTAGTTCCTAGTGAATAGTAGGGACACTAGAGATTATGTAACTGAATAGTTGTGGGGTGGGGAGCCTGCTTAAAACCAGCTCCTCCTGAGCACTGGCTCCTGGTCTCCCCACCCCGCTGCCTCTGATACAGAGGCAGCAAAGCGGGGGAGGGGGAAATGCATGTAGTCAACAGGTTTAACCAATAAGCCCAGGCTTATCAGTTAATTATGCAGTCAACTACATGTTGACATCCCTGGTGAATAGGTCATGATCATTGATACTTGGCATCCTTGTTGGCAGTCTCTAAAGAAAAGTAAACATGTACAGATGATTCCTCCTGAACAAGGTAGACACACATTTACAGAGCAGTGTAGAGGCAACTTGCTATTGTTTGCGCTATTCCTGTTTTGTGAGTAAATTCACATCAGTTATAAGAAGGGTTAATCTGGCACATTTCACAAATGTGAAATCAAATTGGAAATTAAAACAAAAGATAATACTTTAGGATTAAAATTTTACTTTAGCAATCTTTTTTTTGCAAAGCGTATTTTGTTTTTAAGATCACCCCTAAGATCACTTACTCCTTATCACAGCTTCTAGGTTACTGTGGATGCAGATTTAAATTAACTAATGTAAGTGTGTTGAGTTTTAAGATTTCATGGTTTTCAAATCTTCAAAAGTTCTGAAGTAACTTAGGCTCATAAGTCCCATTCTCAAAAGAGGCTGAACTTGAAATTCATTTGGACTTAAACTCTGAAATGATTTAGGAGCTTATGAAAATTTTACCCCATATATTTAATTTCCAGAAAGCATTTGGGTTGATCCTTTTTTTTTCTGATTGCAAGTTTGACACAAGTGTAAATATAAGGGTAACAGGTTTACAACATTTATATACAGTAATTCTCTTTTAATATACGTTCAGATTTTTGCATCCTTCTGAAAAGAACTGTACTGAATTGCATTGACTTTAAAAGCAGACAGATGTCCAATTTTATTTCTAGTATTATAGTACGTTAAACATTCATTTGAAAAATCTGATTATTTTAATAGAAAATTACCTCAAGATTTAAATTTTTCAAATAGGACAATGAATTACTATATTATGATGAATATATAAAAAAGGAGTATATAAGACCATCTCAGCTGCTCTGATCACTACATTATGTAAGTAAGGGACATGGAACTGGACCATATGTACATCATTAGCAGTTTTCTGTAACTGATGTTTCAGTTTCATAGTTTATGACATCTCTAGCACTCTGAATTAAATTTTATTATACACTGTCAGATGTGTCCACTCCTTAAATAAAATACTGTAAGAAACAAGACGTATTATTACTTCAAAGGAAATCAATATAAGAATGTATACATTTAGCTTAAAAATGCTGCACAATTTTTAACATAAATAGTGCAACAAGACAAGATAGTATGGATTTGAATTTTTTGTGTGCAGCAGTATTCATTTACTATAAGTGAAAGAGCCCCACAACTTATAGTTTGTGAAAGCTAAACAATCATAAACACACCCCATAATCCGTATTCAACCTGTGTACACAAGCTCTGATCCAACAAAGTAACAAAGCATGTGCTTAAAATGAAGTAATATATTACAATATTTTGCTAGACTAGGGACACAGCTCCACCAAATACACCGAGAAGGAAAATGATACTGTAATGATTTTATGACTGACTAGAAGAAATCCCACTATCACATTATGCTTTGCCACAGAATACCAGATCCTCAGTTGGTATAAGTTTGCATTGACACTCCTGGAGACTACACCAGTTTAAGATGAAAATCAAACAAGTATTTCTGAAATACAAAAGCTACTTGACACTGTACAAAAAATGATTTCTCGGAGCAAACTAAGGAAGTGGCAGGAACTGAGGCGATCTAGTTTTTATTCCTGGCTCGGCCACAGACTTATGTAACATTGGGTAAGTCACTTATTGGTCTGGGCCTCAGTTCCCCCTCTGGAAAGTGAAGATAATACTTTTGCTCTCTTATCCTTTACCTGTATTGTCTGTTCACACTGCAAGATCTCTGGGGCAGGGATGGTCTTACTGTGCAGATGTCTACACTGCAATTAAACACTTGTAGCTGCAGCTGGCTTGGTGTGTGAGGCTGTAAAATTGCAGTGTAGATATTTGGTCTCATGTTAGCACCTGGGCTCCGGGATCCTACTTCTTGCAGAGTCCCATGAGTGTTTAAATGCAGTATAGACATGTCCTGTGTGTCCATATCATGCTGATCACTACAGGGTCCCAATCTGAGTTAGGGCCTGTAAGCACTACCATAATATAAATAACTATGAAAATGACAAGACAAAAAAAGTCTGACATACTTGTTGCCTAGTTCTTTGACTTACCTGCTGCTGTTCTTTATCATCTGATTTGATAGCAAGTATCAAGCTCCTAGTGAATGTCTGTAGCTCAAAATATTTCTGTTTGTGATTCTCCAATTCATTTTCAATGAACCTAACTTCTTCATTCTGAGGAGAAAAATGGATATAATTCTGCAAATAAGAATTAGTACTGGATAAAATTATGACATTAAATGTACCTATATTTAAATAAAAATTAGTAACAATGATTTTCTTACTGTTATGATCAAAATAAAGTACGGTGAAGCCAAATAATTCTAGAAGGTAAAAATTCCCCATGAAAGTATTGTGGAAAAATTCCTCAGGGTTCGCACTGTCTGACCTTATTTTGATAATTGGGCATTAAGATAGAACAAGGCAAGTTTTATGAGACTGTAGAAATGAACACAAAAGAGGCATTCTAACTGACTGTGAATGATGTCACAATAGGCCTATAATGCCTAATAAATGTACAGGCCAAACCATTTCTTCTGATACTTTATAAACTCCATTTATTTATTTGGCACATCCAATCAACAATGTTCAAAGCACCAAGACCTCCAGGAAGCTGAGTCATTTTGCAAATAAACTCCATGCATAATGGCAATCTTACTACAAAAAAGCATTCTAAGGAAATTACTGTATACCTCTACAGCACTTTTAATAAGTACTGTCTTGGCCCCAGAGACGGGTATCTCAGATATCACCTTAAAAGAAGTTTCTGGCTCTCTCCCTAACAAAGACAGCAAGTAGGCTCTACTCCACAGTAGGGAGCTAGAAATGGAAAAAGGTGAGGGAAAAATCTCTAAAACTTCCTAACTCCAGGGCACCTAGAAACATACCGTTTATGGAAAGAATCAGCTAAGTCTGGACCCAAAAGGATCAACTCAATAACCATCCTCAAAATCCTCACTGTAAATAGTGATGAAATCAAAGTCATCTGGTTTGTTTGGAGAATGGAAATAAAACTGTTTCAAAGGCTTACCCAAGCTTATCTGCTTGTTAATTTTCTGAGGCTGTGACTGAGCCAGTCACTGCTTACTACAGCAGTGACTGAACCACATACTGGATCCACTATTAATGCTCCCAGCACCAATCCACCAACTACCCCAGTACATTACAAAGAGCTGGGAACAAAAGAACTGGGATCAACCTGGTACTACACAGAGTGGAGGTCTTTAAGCATGCCTCTCTTCCGTCACTGTTTGCTTGCTCATAGTTTGCAGATAGTGTGGTAGATGTGTTGTTCACAGGATATTAGTGAGATGAGGTGGATAAGGTAATACCTTTTATTGGTCTAATCACAGGTATAACTTCATTCCACCTTGTCTCTCACTGTTTGCAGAGGCAGAATTAGAGGGAAGTCTATAAACTCTTTTCCCCTACAGCCCAACTCCCTGACTTACAACACAACCCTCTTCTTCATCTGCTCCTCCACCAGTTAGGAAACAGCAACCCATTTAAAAACCAAAGAGTACTCATCCTTAGCCAATAACCTAGCCCATCATTGGAGAGGACCTGTTCATAATTGCAAACCAATCCACAGCCAATTTACTGCCACCAGTGCCAATACAAGAATTAAACTTTTGAACATTTAACTCCCTCTTCTATGCCTCCAATAGATATTCCTTAGATATTGAAATCCTATCTAAGAAAGCAGTGGCTAGAAATTTTCAGCATCTGATTGCTTAAAATAGCTAATGTGAAATGAGCTGGTGGTTTCCCAGTCCCGGTTTCTACTATCCATGTCACCTCAGATACCACTGTGATTGGTGCACTAAAAATATCCAAACCGAAAAGAAAAACCACCACAACTGACATCCTCATAGACAGGCCAGCAAAATAGCAATATACTAGCATCTCTTTCTCTCAAGATAGCCTCTTAATTTCAGATTTGTGGCATACTGGTAAGAGTGTGGGAAACCACTGAAGGTGTCAACATGGAGGATAAACAGGGCATGAGTTTGGCATTTTCCAGCCATTCTATAAAAGCAGTGAACAACATGTATTACTGGATTTACAAGGCACAATACTTAAATGGCAAAATTATTAAATTAAAAGTTCAAATTTAACTTCAGGTTCAGTAAATACTTCAGCAAAATTCCCACATACACTTTACTAAACTTACTGCACTGTATATATTCTAAGTTAATTTCTTGTACATAAAAATATAATTTCCCTTAAACATTTCCTTTTGTAAAGATCAGGTTATGTGAAGATTATATATAGTTAATGACCTGTGTTCTGTTTACATTTTCAAGATGAAAAAAATGGTGTGTCTGCAAAAGATGTCCAAGTGATGGCACTGAACACAAATTTTCCACAGGAAAATGATATACACAAACTACACCACAGCCAGTGCAGGACTTCTCCCATATGTAGCCCCCGGGCCTTCCTTAGCACATGTGCCTCAGTTCTGTTCTGGAAGACTCAGTTTTAGGGATGAGAAGGTAATTTGGTCTCTATGACAATTTAACATTTTCTTTCTGCAGAGACTGCCAAGTGATTGTCAGCTTTTGGTAGTGGTTTTTGGGATACAGATTTACATCTGCTAGAAACTGAACTAAGAACATCAAAAAATCTCATAGCCATCTTTCTCTCTTCCCACATTTCTTCACTGTCTAGCTAAGAATTTCGGAATTCAAAGTTAATAATAATCCAGGCATACATAAAATGTGCTTTCACTTTATGCTGTTCGTTAAGCTCCTGGGAGAAATATGTATACAACTTCACAATATACAGCACTTAGAAATAAAATAATTAATAATTAGCATCAGAAAACTTGAATACTGGTGCCATAATAATGATGATTCAAAATAATTCTTTCAAACACTGGAGTTAACATACCACTAAAATACATAGCAAATTATCATCATCTCTTTACATATAAAACATTTTTTCCTGTGGGATGACAGAGTGACAACATCACATCACTCTGCGTTTACAGGAGCCAAGCCCCACCCACTCCCAGTCTGATCCTTCCCAGGGCCCATGTGTAGAGCCGGGGCTGCCTGTAGCCCAGTCCTCCCCTCCTCCCCGCTTCCCTCCCCAGAAGCCAGGAGGAGAGCCGTAGCGGCTGGGAGGGAGGGAAGAGCTGGGCACTATCTTGCCCCAGTCCCCCTCCACAGCGGCAGGGGTAGGGGGGGAAGAGCAGGGGCCGGGGTGACAAGGGGCTGAGGCAGCCCCTCAAGAGCTGGATCACCCAGGGGCATATGGGGGGCAAGACCCAGGGCGGCCTCCGGGCTGGGGTAGCCTTGGGTTGAGCCCTCCCCAGTGGCCGAGGGCAGGGGGGGGAAAAAGAACTGGAGTGGCCTCGGACCCTCCCGGTGGCAGGGGATGTGGGCAAGAGCCAGTATAGTCTTATCCCTGGGCCCTCCATGACCGAGAAGGGAGTTGGCGAGTGTAGCGAGCGGGGGGCAAAGCCCCTTTGTTACAATTAAGGATTCATTACACATTCTCTTTGAAAAAATATTAAGCCTTGCTACGGTAAAGGAGTATAGCTAAAATGCGTAAGAGTAAACATTTCAACAACTAGAGGTGTTTTTCTTATTGGATGGATAAAATGCAAATCATAACTCAAAGTGACTCTTTTTTAATCTAATACTTTTTGAGGGTATAACCTAGTTATTCAGCTCAAATGGTAAATGAATTTGAAAAATCATCTTCATCTTCTGTGAATGTGTATGTTTGAAAAGTGGAATTGTAGTTTATTGAGACCAAAATATGTAGCTGTCTTGTACATTTCTCCTTGTGCATAATTTACAATGAACGAATTATAAAGTACAAGTCTGACACCAAATTAAAGAAATCATGATAGCATGATTTTATTTTTCCTTACTATATATTCAATATAAAAAGCCAAATTTCAAAATCCTTTAAATGTAAGTCCACACATCTATTCACAAGATCGTTTGGGTCTGAAATGATGCATATAAGCCAATTCCCACAAAAACTTTCAGATTTTGGTGGTAACAAACCATTGCATTTCCAAATTCAGAAGTCTAGTTAAAAGGCATTGGAAAACTTTGCCCAAAAAGTGTGCATAATGTTTTGCAAAATAGGCATTAATTTACTTTATTGTATTATTTAAAAAAACGTGTCAGACTTAATAAAACTATGTTCTGAACATGAAAGTTTCACATATAAGTTTGTTACAGACTGGCAATCATTTCACATTTATTAAACCTGTTTTTCAGTTAGTTTAAATTATCCTCAACTTCCAGAATATATCTAACAATCAGGGATTAATCTTCAGTAGACCCACTCTTGTTTGCTGTAGCTATTTTTGTATACAAAACACATCTTCCATGAACCAAATGTACAGTTAAACATGAATATGTCATGCAAACCATGCAAGCCCTAATACAAATCAACAAACATTGATTTTAGAGGCTTGTTGAAGAGTTGGTCCTAACAGTACATTTAATATAGAGGATTTTCTTTAAGCCACTTTTTTTGTAGGAATATCAGCTTACTGGGATTTATTACTGATGAAAGCTTGCATGTCAGCTATTTACTCAGAGCTTTGGTCAACTAAAAGCTAACACACACATTTATGCAGAGAACATGTAACCATGAAGATGAATAGTTTATGTCAAAATGCAATGAAAACAAACAAGGTTCTGTAGGGCATGCTGTCACAAGAAGCCATTCAGTTCAGTGACAAGTGACATTAAGAAAAGGTCATTCACCATCCATATTCATCCTCCTTTGTCCTTACCCTGGAACACAATGCCCAGAAGATTCATTTTTGTGCCCCAAAGTTTATAGTCTATTTTTTGTTGTTTAAAATAATTTATTCTTTTAGAAACAGGTCCTAGTCTAATAAAATCTATATATTTTACAAATAATATATAATTACAAATGTGTCCGTTTCACACAGAAAACACTCTGGCTACGTCTACACTGGCATGATTTTCCAGAAATGCTTAAAACGGAACAGTTTTCTGTTATAAGTATTTCCGGAAAAAGAGCGTCTACATTGGCAGGATGCTTTTCCGGAAAAGCCCTTTTTCCGGAAAAGCGTCCGTGGCCAATGTAGACGCGCTTTTCCGGAAAAAAACCCCGATCGTCATTTTCGCCATCAGGGCTTTTTTGCAGAAAACACTACTGTGCTGTCTACCCTGGCCCTTTTCTGGAACAGTGTTCCAGAAAAAGGACTTTTGCCCGAGCGGGAGCAGCATAGTTTTTCCGGAAAAGCAGCTGATTTCTTACAGTAGATCATCAGTGCTTTTCCGGAAATTCAAGGGGCCAGTGTAGATAGCTCGCAGCTTATTCCGGAAAAGCGTCTGATTTTCCGGAATAAGTGGCCCAGTGTAGACACAGCCGATATGTATAGAATGAAACCATGGCATCTCATATGTGAGCAAAATCAAATGTATAAACCTTTACAATTTTGGTAGAAGATCCTGAATGCCTGGGTATCCAGCTTTTTTTTTTTTCTCCCATGATACTGTTTCAAAGACAACTCTTTATAGTCATTTTATAACCAGAATGATCAGCAGTGTTGTTATATGGTGGTTTACATGATTAAAGTCATTGCTTTCTCAGGCCTCCCTGCTTTATTAGAGAACTCCAGTTATTAATGTTGCCTTCTAATGCCAGTAGTATTAGGCTATATATTTTAAAAAAAATAAACCCCAAAAGAATGTTTGTATTTGACGAAAACACAGATTTCACCTAAAAATAAATGAAAAAGATGGTATATTTTAAAAATGCTAAATAAATTGTCTTGGTGCGAGTTACCCAGTGAAACTGTAAACTGCTAAAATCATAGTAGTTTAGCTGCTCTGCAGGACCGATGTTGCTGCTGCTGCTTCTTTTAGAGTTCCTTTCATTTTGCAGAAACAAGGATCTAATCACTAAGAACCTACACATAGCTGATGGAATTACTATCACAGCCTGAATGCTACAAGAGAGGCTTCCACTCTTCCCCCTGCAAAAAACCTGCTTGAGCTTTTTGTGTATTACAAGATCTCAATCACTTACCTTATAATCCAAAAGAGAGCTCATCTGATCCACTTCAGAATTACTAATCATATCACTTTCTTCATCATCTATAATTTCTATTTTCTGGAATAGAAGTAGAAGGTATTCATTCAAAAATCTAAACTTCTGAATTTCTAGCTTACTAATAGAAGCCTCTATGATTCTATTAGACCTAAGAAACAATAATTGCACTCTCTCAAATTATATTAGAAGGAAGAGGTCTACATACATTTATTTTGCTGTTTAAAAATTATTTTGAATTTCTGAATACCCATTAGATGGCGATCATGCATCCTGTTCCCAGTCAAAACTCCAGGGAGGAAACTACCTGAGGCAGCATACACAAAGTTAGGACACTGTTGTTGTGGTGATTCACTGTACATACTGTGGAGGAGCTAGCTGCTGCCTTTTTCTGTTGTTGATTAAATTGCATACTGTATCTCCTTTTAGACTGCACAGCTGGCCTTAGAGGGAAAATGTGTGTTTTCTACAGACTCTTTGTGAGAGATGTTATGCCAGTCACGTTAAATGTTTATTCCTCTAGAGTCAGAAAGCAAGACACATATGATGAACGACTGTCACCTGGGAAATTTCCTACTGCAGAATGGGCAAGAGAGCCTCCGTGGGCGGGATTGGGCCCACCAGCAGGTTGATCCAGCCCATGGGTGCCCTGCCGCTCCCCTGCCTTTAGGCCAATTAGGGCCTGGGGATTGGGGAGCACACTGTCTTCCCCTGCCCTTCAAGGGGTGTGCGGCGCTTAGAGTGAACCACCAGCTGTCGGCTCACTCTAAGCACTGTGTGCTCCTTGCAGGGTGGGAGGAGACTTCATGTGCTCTCTCCGCCCCCAGGCCAATCACGGCCTGGGGACAGGGAAGCAAAGAAATGTCCTGGCCCTGCTTCTTCTGCCTGAGAAAGACAAAATTTGTGAAGTGCCCCCCCCCCCTTCTGAAATTATTGCTCACCCCTGTCCTACTGGCAAGTCTTTACTGGTTTAATTCTTGCCCTTTTGTAATAAAATCTCTCTCTTTTTTAAAATGGTTCCTCATCTAGTCTGTTTAAGGACCTTGGCGATAATATGATAACTCCAGAAATTGACTCTGTCTTCTTTGAGTAAAATGCTCTGGCAGGGACAGGACTCAATTCTTCTTCCAGAACCAGTGGAAACAGAGAAATTAGTGGTAGGAAATTAGAGAATTCAACTATATACTGTAAAAGAAAAACACATTTGTCTCCACCTGTTGAAACTCAGGGTATGTCTACACTGCAGAGTTTTTTCAGAAAAACAGTCCTTTTTCTGAAAAACTTCATTTACGTCCACACTGCAATTGCATTCTTTAAAAAAAAAAAAAACACACCACGAAAGAACAGAGGGTTTTTTCTGACATTGGTAATCCTCATTCTACGAGGAAGAAGCCTTTTTACAAAAGAGCTCTTTTGGAAAAAGGTGTGTGTGGACAGGGAAGAGGAAGTTCTTTCGAAAGAAATGGAAAGAAAAAGCACAGCTGCCCTGGTGGCCATTCCACCCATATTAATCACAGCTTACATGGGCGCTATCTTTCGAAAAAGCAGACAGCTTTATTGATGCACTTTGGCAGTGTAGACATGCTCTTTTGGAATAAGTTTTTTCAGAAGATCTCTTCCAGAATAGCTTCTTCTGAAAGAAGCCTGCAGACTAGACATAGACTCACAGTCTAGACGCATGGACACGAAGAGAAGGGTCATCATCCAAGAGGAAGAACATTCTCCTTTTTGTAACTATTCTAAGACAAAAACACAGGTATTCTTCTTACGTTCATGCAGAAACCTGCATTAGGAAAATTCTAGTTTTGATCATAGTAGTCCCTTCCAGTGCTCCATCTCCTATAAGTATTTGCAGGTTTTGTGGGCCTTCTAACATCTACTGCAGGTATTGGTATATTCTTTGTGGACAACCATCTCCTCCCACAATAAATCTTAGGAGACAGGATCAGTTCCAACAAGCTAAACTTGTATTGCCTGCCAGCTGAGAGCCTATATAGGATTTTCAGCCTTCAGAGGAGCCTCTATTGGTTCATCAGGGGACTAGGTAAGCGGAGATTACTCACCTTGTGCAGTAACTGGAGTTCCTTGAGATGGTGCCCCGTGGATGCTCCACACTGGGTCTTGGTACCATCCCAGTGCCTCAATCAGCGATTTTGAAGCAGTCCCTCCAGGGGCCACACGTGCACAGCGCCAAATGGCATGTGCTTTCCGGTAGGCACATGCATACATGGCCCATGCCCTCCAGTTCCTTTTCTTCCCCAGAGGCCTTATAGGTCCAAAACAGAGGGGAAGAGGACGGGTTATGGCGCATCCATGGGGAACCATCTCAAAGAACTCCAGTTACTGCACAACTATTAGTAACAACTAATAGTAACACAACTAATAGTAACCTCCACTATTTCTTCGAGAGGTTTCTGTGGATGCTCCACGCTGGGTGATTAAGCAAGCAGTATTGGCATATGGAGGCGAGGGTTTTGGAGTATTGAGGAAGGCCGATGATAGAACCACACAGCGCACAGAGGTGTCATGTCCATAGGAGAGAGCGTGTAATGCTTAGCAAAGGTAGTTGAGACGTCTGGGTGGCTGCCTTGCAAATGTCTGAAAGTGGGACGTTGCATAGGTAGAGGATATGGCCCTAGTGGTATGCAGTGGTAGAAGATATGGCCCAAGTGGAATGAGCCATCAAAGTTAAGGGTGGTTGTAGGCCCTTAAGGGTGTAGCAAAGCTTTATGCAGTCGGTGATCCATTTGGACAATCTCTGTTTTAATAAGGGTTGCCCATTAACCCGTTCATTAAATGCTAAGAAGAGCCAAGGGGATTGCCTAACGGCTTTAGTTCTCTGCAAGTAGAAAGCTAGTGCATACTTGACATCGAGAGTGTGCATGGAAGCCTCAGATGCATTGGCATGTAGTTACAGAAAGAATACAGGTAAGTTCAGTGGTTCATTTATATGAAATGAGGCCACCTTAGGCAAGTATTTGAGGTGCGTACAGAGGGTGACCTTATCAGAGTGGAGTATCGTGAAAGGTGAGTCGGTCATGAGTGCCGCCATATCTCCGATGCAGCAGGCCAATATTAGGGCAACCAGCAATCAACATGGAGAACTATTCCAAAGAGCAAGATGCGAGAGGCTCAAAGGGTGGTCTGGTGAAAGCTCATAGTACCAGACCCAGGTCCCAGGATGGTATCGGTTGTGTGACGTCAGGATGTAGGAGATGCAGCCCTTTAAGGAATCTCTTGATTGTGGGGTAAGTAAGGATGGGCCAACCCTCCATTTTGTGATGAAAGCCATAATGGCCGCTAGGTGTACTTTAATGGAGCTGAAGAACAGCGATGACTGTTTCAGAATGAGGAGGTAGTCCAAGATGAGCAACAGAGGCACTGATATGGGATTGTGTCCTTTGGAAGTGCACCATGCTGAAAAGCATTTCCATTTATATGTGTAGGAGCACGTGGAATCCTTAAGACTGTGAATAAGGATTGCGGGTATCTGCTCAGGAAGCCCTTGTTCGGATTAGAAGAACCACAGAGAAGCCATGCTGTTAGATGCCGTTTGCATAGGTCCAGATTGGTTTGTGTAGTCTGGCCCAGCATGATGAGATTGCACTGGAGTAGGAGAATGATGGGCCAGCGAACTGACATCCTGAGCAGGAAGGGATACCAAGGTTGTCTTGGCCATGAGGAGGCTATTAGTATGACTATGCCCCCATCTATCCTGATCTTGTGGACTACTTTGCCAAGGAGTGGTATTGGGGGAAAAGCGTAATAGAGATTGTATTTCCGATGGATCCCTTTCCGATGCCTGCTCTGGAGCAACTCTGTATGCGTTTGGTGTTGTGAGGTGTAGCAAACAAGTCTGCTGACAGGTGACCCCATTTGGAGAACAGAAGGTACAGAGGAATTAAGTACCCCCATTCGTGATGCTGAGGGAAATGTCTGCTGAGAGTGTCTGTGGTTATATTGGTGAACCCTGCTATGTGAACTGCAGAAAGATGGATGTTGTGGTTGATGCAAAAAAAATTCCACAACTTTATGGCCTCAGTGCATAGGCACTGGGAGCAGGGACTCCCTTGACTGTTGATGTAGAAAACACAGGCAATGTTGTTTGTAAGGATGTGTATGGGTTTGCCAGTGATGGAGATCCAGAAATGTCTGCAGGCACGGTGTACCGCACGTAGTTCCAGCAGGTTTATGTGAAAAGCTTATCTCCTGGGTTTACCAAAGTCCTTTAGTGGTCTGGTCTCAAAGAGGACCCCCCAGCTAGAGTTGGAAGCATCTGTAGTAATCATGCAGGGGGGGGGGGGGGGGGGGGGGGGGGGGGGAAGAGGACAATTGAAGGAATGGGACTCCCATGCAAAGATTGGTGGCTTGGTCCAACATAGGAGGGGCGTCTCTGTCTTTACCTCATGTAGTATGGTAAGCCGGAGTGACATGGAATGCTTTAGAGGTTTGTATACAGCAGAAAACCAAATCTGTAGGCAGCACATGTGCAATCGGGCATGCAATACCACAAAAGTTTTAGCTGCCATCTGCCCTAGAAGTTGTAGGCAGTCTTTGGCTGTAGTGTTTGGAGAAAGGTACTGGGTGGATTGTGGCTAGAGACTGGATGGCGAGGAATCTGTGAGGCAGGTAGGCTCTTGCCACTGTGGAATCTAGGAAGTCTCTGATTAATTGAATGGTCTGGGAAAGGTGGATAGATGACTTTTCCCAGTTTATGCAAAGGCCCAGTTTTTGAAAACAATGGATAGTTGCTGCCGTGACACGGACTGCCTTGGAGTATGATGTGGCTTTGAGGAGGCAGTTGTCGAGGAAAGGAAATATGATTATTCTCAATCAGTGAAGGAGTGCCGTGGCCACAGCAGCACCTTGGAGAAAACTCAAGGGAGTTTTCTCCTTTAGACGGGCCAAACAGAAGGACCCAATATTGGTAGTGATGGGAGCCTACCGTGAGACTTAAGAACCTTCTGTGAGCCGGGTATATGAGAATATAGAAATACTCGTCCTGCAGGTCGAGGGCTAAAAACCAGCCCTCTTGTTGCAATGTCAGGATAAGTGACCACATGAAAGTGTTGTGTCTTGACAAATCTGTTGAGGCTGTGGAGACCTCAATTGGTCACCATGTCCCTGACTACTTTAGAGTTAGGAAGTAATGGGAATAGAAACCTGATCCCCTGTATTTTTCTGGGACGTTTTTCCGAGATCTAGAAAATGTATCACCTCTTGACATAACAGTCTTGTGACAAGGGTCCCTGAAGAGGGACAGGATGGGAGGGTGGGTAGGAGGCTTGGAAAGGAAGGGAATGGTGTATCCCAATAGGATGATGTTGAGCACCCAACTGTCTGTGGTGATAGTTGCCCACTGGTGATAGAACTGGTGGAGAGGGTTTTGGAACATGTGTGTGGTCACCGGCAGTATTGAAACTTCTTGGAGGTCTTCAAGGCCCTTGACCAAAGCTTCAAATTTGCTTGTTGGCCAATGGTGGTTGAGGGACCAAACCTGATGACTGTTGGTGTCTCTGGGGCTGAAGACGATTTCTATTCAGATTGGAGTCCGAGCATTGATTGAGGTAAGTAGGGTACTGAGGTCGTTGATAAGATTGGTAACAGTACTGCCTATGTCTGTTAGCCCAGGTGCAGAGGGCATCCATACATTGTATTAAGGACATCATTGATTTTGCTGGCAAAGAGTTTTTGCCCGTCAAAGGACAAATCCTCAACGATGGCTTGTATTTCATGGAAATGTGGCAGGGGAGAACCAGGATGACCTGTGCATCACAACTGCAGTGGCAGTAGTTCTAGCCACTGTGTCTGCAGCACTGAGCGCGGCATGGAGGGCTGCCCGAAAAATAACGTGTCCCTCAGCCACAATGGACATAAATTGGGGTCTCTTTGCCTCAGGGATGTCGTCCACAAAGTCCAACAGTTTAGAATAACAAGAAATTAACTATCTAAACTATTGCAGAATCACTGAAAAAACAGGGAACTGGGAAGCTCCGTCTCAGGCCAAGGACGGTTGAGAAGCAACTGAAAGGTGTGGACCACACATACGCAGTGCCTACTGGAAAGCATGCGCTGGTTGGTGCTGCGTATGTGTGGGCCATGCATGCACAATGTCTACTGGAAAGCACGCACTGGTTGGTACTGCGCATGTGTGGCCCCCACAGAGACTGTTTCAAAATCTCTTATCTAGGCGCTGGGATGGTACAAGACCCAGTGTGGAGAATCCACAGGGACCTCTCGAAGAAGAACTTAACTTTTTCCCCCAAAACTGATCTTAATAACTTTGCACTCTAAACTACCAATCCTGAAGCCAACATTCCTTTGTTTGTGAAATTCAGATTGGCGAAGAAGCAGGAAGGCTTCAGTTTCTAATAGAAACTCAATCATGACAACTATGGAGATCTCACACATTCTAAGATATTTACGTTTAACCATAAAAATTAACACATTCTCCCTAAATTCTATGAGCTACTCCCCTTTTAATCTGATTGTTAATTTTATAGCCTTGAAAACAATTTAAACACTCCGTTTTTATTAAATAACAATACAATTGCTTAAATTTATACCTTATCTCATAGATTAAATCTCAGAGGGAGTAGCTCTGTTAGTCTGGATCTGCAAAAACAATGAGGAATCCTGAGGCACCTTAAAGACTAGTAAATTTATCTGGGCGTAAGCTTATCTGACAAAGTGATTTTTAACCCATGCAATGCTGTGCCCAAATAAATCTGCTAGTCTTTAAGGTGTCACGTGACTTCTTGGTTTTTTAGAAGATTAAATACTGATTAAGATAACAGAACAAAATTTGCCCTAACACCATTACTTTCTTCACTTACTTCACCCTCCCAAAAGAGTAGAAATACATAGATTCAGGAAGTTAGAGGTTTGCAGTTTCTCTCTCTGATGTATTGGAAAGAAAGCCAGGCTCCCATCATAAACAGATTTATATTAATTCCATCTGTTGGAAATCTAATTTAAATACGAATAAAATTAAAACTACTTCATGGGCACTATAAAAACGGCACACTTTGTTCTGTCATAACACACTTTCAGTATCATCTCACCTCACTGAGTTTTTTCTCAAAAATGTAACACATGGGAAAGTGCCACATAAGTGCTATATACTGTCAAAATAAATATTTTTCAACATGAAATGCAGTAGTAATTTTGTATTGTGATTCTAAGAATTTATGTTTAAACACAGGAGTTACACAGGCCTTTACATTCTTAATTAGATTAATGTTTGAAAAGTGTGAAATCCCTATTTTTTCACAGTATTGGGTAAAAACAACCAGATAAAAATCTTACTAATTGACAGAATTAAAAATAAATAGATAGAAAAAACATATGGACCAAATTCATCAATGGCAGAAGTAATACTATCCTAGTATAGGTTGAACCTTTCTGGTCTGTGACTCTCTGGTCTGGTAATATCCATGATCCAGCAGGACCATGAAGGTTGCCAAACCAGAGAACTCTGGACTTGAGACTGCCAGTGGCTGGGAATCCAGTGTCCGCAAGTGGAACCAGGGGCAGATAGCTGGAAGAAGAGCCGGGAGTCTGTCACTGGGGCATGGAGCCCAGTGGCCAGTGCCCGAGCCAGCAACAGAGCCTTGCTGGGGGCATAGAGCCCAGTAGTGGGGCCGGACCAGAAGTGAAGCACAGACAGGGCGCAGAGCCTGGCAGCTGGGGCTGGACTGGCAGTGATACCTGGCCGGGAGGGAGGAGCTCTGAGGTGGGGGGGTTGGAGCAGCAGCAGTCCCCGCCTGGTGCCAGACCAGCAGTAGAGCCTAGCCAGTGGCCAGGAGAGGAGATGAACCAGTGGCCGGGCTGGTAGTGGAGGCAGGTGGGGATGTGAAACCTGGAATGGAGCCAGCTGAGTCTGCTGATGGACCCTGGGAGAGCCTGGAGTCCATCAGCAGAGGGGCTGGAACTGACCTTCCCTGGTCTGGCAAACTCCCTCATTCGGAACTGGTTAGGTCCCCAGGGTGCTGGACCAGGGAAGTCCAACCTGTAGTCAATGAAAAGTTGTACTTAATTATTCAATGGGGAATTTACCTTCATATTGTCATGCATTACACATATACCATGGTACCTGAAGTATCTGGCCTCTAAGGTTCACAGAACATCTCAGGCTAGCTGCTACCAAATACTGGGATGAGCTCTGTAACCACTCAGAAGTTCCTTGCAGGATCAGAGCCTAAC
The DNA here is from genome assembly GCA_030068395.1 of Apalone spinifera. NCBI lineage: Eukaryota > Metazoa > Chordata > Testudines > Trionychidae > Apalone > Apalone spinifera. Next base: position 30,280,351 of record JANRFK010001158.1, read on the forward strand.
CATTCCAGCCTGAGTTTAATTGTTTCAGGCCTTGCTATTACAACAAAACTAAGTGAAGCAAAACTTTATCACATACAAAAATGCTGAAAGAATGTTCCAGAGCAGAGTAGAATGGAAGATTTACTCAGGACATTGGAGAGGAGAGACTAAATTATAGTAATGCATTTTCACTAAGTAGCTTCCTAAAACACAAGATTTCTACTCATGAAATTATATGGAAATATTTTTAATTTTTTCACCTCAATATGCACAATTCTATCAATAACTACTTTTTTTAGTGTTCAAGTTATAAAAAGGGGTTCTTTTTAACAGAACATGAAACTGAAATCTTCACTAACTTAGAAGCACTGTCTTTGGAAGACAGCGTGTATAGTAAGAAGGTGAAATGGGTAGGATATGGAAAGAGTACATACCACATTATCTGCAGATAATGTATTTTGGTCCTCTTCTTTGTGACCAATTTCTTCATTTTGAATAACTTCACTGGTTTCTTCTGCAGAAATAAATAGGCTATTAATATCTCTCTCAGAAGTTTAACATTAGTACCCTAATGCTTCTTCATGGACTTCCTTTAAGATATATTTATGTGATGATGTCTTCTATGACTTAGAAGCCAAAGTTTATCTGTAATTAAAAAGACTGCATGCCATTAATATTTGACACAAACATTTCAAATCACATTTATACCAATCACTGCCTGAGAAGCTAGAAGTTATTTCTGTCAGTTAATCTTCTACAACATCTCACTGCTTGAAGCTAGTTTGACACCCAAACACCCACTGAGTGTCAAACTCCCTTAGGCTTTGAAAATCCCAGCCTAAAAGTTTAGAAGTATACGTATGAGGTTACTCACTGGTGCAATAACTGATGTTCTTTGAGATGAGTGTCCCTGTGGATGCTCCAGTGTAGATGTTGGTACATCTCCAATGTAGATGTTGGTGCGCCATCAATCGGAGGCTTTTAGAACAGTGTCATCATGAGCCGTGCAGGCACAGTACCTGGCTCATGAGTCTTTAGTGCCCTGATATTACATTCCTTCTCAGTTCCTTCTCTATAAGAGATACCACAACAAAACTCTAATGTAGAGGTGAAGAGAGTTGGTAGTAGAGCTACCACAGGGACACTCATCTCAAAGAACATGTTACTGCACAAGTGAGTAATCTTCTCAAATGTTCTTCTGCGATAGATGTCCCTGTGGGTGTTCCACTGTCGGTGACTGTAAAACGGTATGTATTAAGGAGATAGGGACTTCCAATCCAGTAAAAAATGTGGACAGGACAGCTTTAACTATGCTGATGTACAAGAGCGGACCTTGAGTGAGCGTATATTGTTTTATAAAAGTATGCTCAGAGCCTCATGTGGCAGTTCTGCAGATGTCCGTAATCTGAACCTTACATAGAAACACTATGGATGTAGATTCTGCTCTCATGGAGCATGCTTGAACAGAGGTAGGAGCGTTGACTTTGTTGTGCTAATAGCATATTCGGATGCCATCCAATATCCAGTGTGAAAGCCTCTGCAAAGAGATGGTTTTGTGTTTATTATGGTCTGCTACTGATCTGAATAATTTAGGAGAGAATCTAAAGGGCTTTGTCCTGTGGAGGTAAAAGGATAGTAGTGTACAGCACATGTCAAGCACGTACAGTGTGGATTCAAATGCATCAGTATGTGGCTCTGGAAAGAAAGTCCGAAAGTGGATGGTTTGGTTATTATGATAGGATGAATACATTTTTGGTAGCAATTTGGGATGTGTGTGGAAGGAAGCTTTGTCCTTAAATAATGTTGTGTATGATGGTCCTGGCATGAATGCTGCTATTTCCCCCACTCATCTGGTGGATGGAATAGCTACTTAAAGATATTGTTTGCATTGACAGATGCAAGGGGGAACTGGTGATTGCCATTGGTTTGAATGGTTGGTGAGTTAGAGAATTGAGAATGAGGGAAAGGTTCAGCCAGTTGTTTAATCTCAGGATAGAGGAATCTCTTTGTTACTGAATGTGCAAATATAGAGGTATCATCTATTTTCATCTAGTGGGATCAGAGGAGAGAAGCTTGTAGAATCTGGTGTTGTAGAGTTGTCTGGCAGACTCCTGTTCAGTTCATGATAGCTATAGCACCCTCTGTCAGTCTGCATTCCCTTTGTCGAGAAGCTACAGAACTTGGTTTCATTTACAAATGTGACACCTGTAATCAAGCCTTGTACAAAGAGCTGGCCTGGATGGGCCATTCCACACCCTAGTGACATAAAAAGCCAAATACTGGGTACTTATAGCCCACACTGTTAGCCTCATTTAGCATGGGCACTCTAATTGGCAATTTTCCCCGTATTTTTTTCCTTCTCTTTCCCCCCTCATTCCCTCTCTTTCTCTGCTATTTATTTGCACCCTGGATCTCTTAGCTCCATTCATCTGAAAAAGTGGGTTGTGCTCACAAAAACTCATGATACCATCTACAATTGTTGTTAGTCTCTAAGGTGTTGCAGCACCAATCATTGTTGTTTAAGATATAAAAGGTAATCAAGGACTCTTGGGAGGGATATATCTGTCAGAGCACCAATGGGAGAATCTTTTCCATTTCTGCATGCAAGTTTTGCAAGTGGTTTGAACTCTGTTATGGAGTAACAATGCTTGAACAATTTGTGATCTAGTTCCTGAGCAGAGAACCACTGAGATACCAGGCTTTGAGAAGTAGCATGTGAAGGCTGGAGTGCTGTGCTTGTGTTCTGAGTGGTGACAGGAGATTGTGGTTAGATGGAAAAGTGATTGCTGGAAAGTTGAGCATCATGGTGAGGAAGGGGTACCATGGTTGCCAGGGCCATGAAGGGGCTATGAATGTGACTGTAGGTCTGTCTTTTTGTATTTTTTGCAGGACTCTGTTGGCGAGTGGTATTGGTGGGAAAGCGTATAAGAGACTGTGATCCCATTTAATTAGTAGTGCATTCCCCAGAGAGTGTTTACCTATCTGGCTCTGGAGTAGAAATCTGGGCACTTCTTGTTGTTTTAAGTGGCGAAAAGATCGATCTTGGGGTAATCTCACAGATCAAATATTGGGTTGATAACATCATCATTTATCTCCCATTCATGCTCCTGAGGAAGAGATCTGCAGTGTGCATCTGCAGTAGCATTGAGGACCCTGGAAGATGAAAGGCAGATATTGTTATTTTGTGCTAGAGACACCAATTCTGGAGTCTCATGGATTCTGTGCAGAGGGTGTGGGATCGAGCTCCCTTTGCCTGTTCATATAGAGCACGGGTGGGGAACCCAAGGCCCAGATGTGGCCCTGGGCTTGTCTGGATCCGGTCCCTGAAATTCAGGGTTCCACTGAAGAGAGAGTGAGTAACGTGGGATACTGTGGTCTGGGATATGGCTCCCGACCCAAAAAATATAGAACATGGAGGCTACATTATCGGTGTAGACTCTGACATGCTTGTTGTTCATGAGAGGAAGAAACTGGCTGCAGGCATATCTAATTGTCCAGAGCTCAAGTACATTTATGCACAGTGATCTATGGTGTGTATCAGTGGTGTGTACCACAGATCTTGAGCAGTATGGTCCCCAAAGTGGAGTAATTTTTCGTGATTGTATTTACTAAGGAGGGCTGCATAATTAACCACTCTAAATTGCAGGGTGGAAGAAACAAACTTTTCAGCCAAAGAGGTCTACTCTTTTACTGTCATGGTCTGAAAGAGTAGACCAGTAACATTGCTGCTTGTTCTTTTGATGAGCAGCTTCCACAAACAGGGAGTTTGGAGAAGGATGCGTGAAAAGAAAATATGGGTGGGACATATTTTCTATCTGCTCTTTTGCAGGTACGTGTTATGGTGCAGGTGTTTGCCAAATGGTTTTGGCTGGGCCAATAATCATAGTTAATTGGCAAGATGATCTTGGAAGATGTTACCAATTGCAGGATGTCAGGAAGCTCATGCTGATTTTCTGTAACCTCTTGAAGGGTAGTATTGAGCTCAGCAATTATCCGTTTGAGGAGGTCCTGAAAATGGGTGAAATCGTCCACTGTTGTAGGAGGGGGCAGCATGATGGCTTAATCTGGTGAAGAAGATGAATTGGTATCTGGAAAGGTATCCCAGGCCATTGGTTATGTGTGTGTGGAAGTAGTTTCCTCTTGTTCCTCTATTGATGGAGATTGGTGTCATATGACACATTATCATGGTGTTTGCTGGGGTGATGTCTATAGTAAAGTTTCCATGGGCTCCAATATTGCCAGTGTCCTGGGTAAGGCATAGGCAGTCCCATCCATGGTTGACCATACCATGGAGGAAAGTGCCTGGCATATGACGATCTCGATTGTGACAGTACTGAACTAACTGGTGGTTTGGTGGGAGGGGAATACAGAGTTGAAAAGACTGCCTTGATGTCCTCCTTTTCCTCACTTGAAAATTGGGCAGAAGATAAGCGATAGTACAGTGTTGATGTGCCCTGAGAAAGACTGGTGCCGAGGAATGGTGGATTAAAACTAGATAATAATGGTAGGTCCCTGTGCTGGATGAATTACAGTGCTGGTGTGGACAGTGCTGAAGTGTGCTGTACTGCAGCTGTCGGTAGTACCGCAGGCTTGTCTGGTGTAGACATATGTGGAAAGGCCATTAGCACGCTGCTGGTGTTGCCATGCTGTATTGCTGTTGGGTGCCACCTTCGGTAACAGTGCAGTTGGTGTGGCACTCTTAGTGTTGGACAGTGCCATTAAAAGGGAAGGAGACAATTTTAAGCCTTCTACCTTGACACCAGAGCAGTGTGCACCAGTAGTGTTAACAGTGTGAGTGATGCTGGAGACCCCAGGCAAGTCATAGATGCTTAACCTCAGTGTAGCTAGCACAACCGACACTGAAGTGCTTGGAGATCACCTGGAGGCTGGGGAAGCCTTCTGAGGGAACAGAGATGCATGCTTTTTTGAAATTTTTGTTCTCAGCCAGTTGAGGCATTGAGTGGGTCATGGAGGGTTTGGGCCCCGAGTTTGAAGCAGGACAAAGGAACTTCTCCATAAGAATGAGTTTTAAGCATAGGTCCCTGTCTTTTCATGCCCTTGCCTTCAGGCACATTTCTGGGGAACATGGTTTTCCCCAAGTGGACACATTGCAAGTGTCCATATGAAATAGGGATAGTGTCTTTATAAGACATGCAATGCTTGAAACATGGTGAACCAAGTATCCTATTTAACTATAGGAAAAAAATGGGGGAAGAAAAATAAACCATATTTTTGAGCAGAAAAGGTGTTTTTTGGAGGCGAGGGGAAGGGACAACTGAAATATCAGAAACTTATTTAGATAATGGCAAAACGGCCTGCTTATCTATCTATAAGATACAAATTGCTCTCCAAGGAACACTATGGAGCTCTGTCTCTGCCCAGGGACGGTAGAGAAAGAACTGGGGGTGGGAAGTATTGCACATACGCAATGCAGGACACCAAAGACACATGAGCCAAGCACTGCACCTGCGCAACCCATGAGTACATTGCTCTAAAAGCCTCTGATCAATGGCACAGGGGCACAATGTCGCCTACAGTGGAGTACACACAGAGACATCTCTAAGGATGTTAAAGAGCGGCTATTTGGCTAATTGTGTAATAAATACAATTTATATCAACTAAACGATTAGTTGATAAAGGGGGCCATTCTGAAGAGCCGCAGCTGGGATAGCTCCCAGAGGACTGAGCAGTCCTGGCTCCTGTTGACTCTGCGAGCACTGCACCTCTGCATTTTAAATGTAGTAAGAGCTGTTAGGCCCAGCGTCTCTTACTACATTTAAAATGCAGAGGCACAGTGGTCCAAGACTGGTGAGAGCCGGGACTGCTTGGTCCTAGCTCTCGCTGGGTCCAGCAGCCTAAGTTCACAGTGGCAGACAGGGACTGCTTCATGGCAGCAGCTCTTGTCCACGGGGGGCCCAGCTCCCTGCTGAGTCCCCTGTGGACAGGAGCTTCTGCTGGAGCTAGTAGTTGAATACTCAACTCGATTACCCGATAAATTTAGCCTTATTAGGTAGTCGAGTACTTGACTACTCGCTTATATCCCTAGACATCTCTCAAAGAAGATGTATGGGTTTCTCTGTCTGGCTATCTCACTCACATGCCTGCATACAACTGGGTGCTGGTGCACTGGGACCACTAAGCCTTGGTTTACACTACAGAATTATTTCAGAGCAATGACGACATTCAATAGTGTGAATAATCAACACCCGAGGGACATAGTTATACTGCCCTAAGCGCTGGTGTAGGAAGTGGGAGAGCTTCTCCCACCAGTACAGCTACTGCCTCTCACATATGTGGAGTTATTAAGCTGATGGGAGAGTTCTTTCCCGTCATCTTAGAACAGTGGTTGGCAACCTACAGTTTATAGCATGCAAGCCAATTTTCAGCGGCGCATAGCGGGGAGCTCAGCTCCACCCTTCCTCCCCTGCGCAGCCACTGGAGAGCCCTCCCTCTTCCCCACTGTAGGGTAGGCTGCGGTGGGAGGAGGCAGCGCTGGAACCAACTGCCCTGGACGTGCTGCTACCGTGGCCACACAGTCTGGGGCTGGCCCGGGATCGTGTGGCTGCAGCAGCAGCACCTCCAGGGCTGGCCCCGGACCGCAGGGCTCTGGACTGACAATCCTGACTGAGGCTACCACTAACAAAAAGATCCATTCAATGAAGACTAACAGTTGCATCAGTTTATGCAATTAAATAATCTCTTCTGACTCTGTGGTAATTTTCAACAATATAGCAATCCATAGACTTCAGACAGAGAAATCGCTACAACAGATATTGATCTGCAGTTTTATGCTACAATACAAGGACTATTATATCCCCACATGTTCTACTGCTGGGAAATAATGCTACAGAAAAGGGGAAAGAGACTAACTTAACATTTCTCAAACTGGGGTCTGTCGAACTCTGAGCGGTTTGCAAGGGAACTCCAGAGGATTCCTGGGCCCCACTGATCAACTCCTCCCCATCCCCGGCTAAGGCAGGCTCCCTACCTGCCCTAGTTCCATGCGGCTCCTGAAAGCAGTTATCAGGTCCTTGTGGCAACTAGATGCAGGGACTGCCACCACCTGAGTGCCAGCTCTGCAACTCTCACTGGCTGGGAACCGCAACCATTGAAAGCTGTGGGGACAGTCTGTGGTGCCTCCTGGGCCACCCACCTCATGCCTAGGGGCCGCAAGGACCTGGTGACCAATTCCTGGGAGTGATGGTAAGTGCCATCAGGACCACACACTCTGAATCCCCTCTTGCACCTCAATCTCCTGCCTCAGCTCAGAGTCTCCTCTTTCACCCAAACTCCCTCCTGGATTCGTACCCCCAAGTCCTTAGCGCAGCCCAGTGCCCTCTCCTGCACCTCAAACTCCTCGTCTCTGGCCCCACCTCAGAGCCCATCCTCCAGCTGGAGAACTCACCTACCCACACCCCTAAGACCCTGTCCAGAGTCCCTTCTCATACCCCAAACATCTCATTCCCAGCTCCACTCCAGAGCTCATATGTCTACTGGAGCCCTCACCTTCTTCCTCTACCCCAAGTCCCTGCACCAGCCCAGTGAAAGTGAGTGAGAGTGGGGGAAAGTGAGTGATGGGGGGTTGGAGTGAATGAGGGATGTGGCTTCAGAAAAGGGGACAGGGGACCCCTAAAGAATTTTAACTCAAAATGGGGATCCTTGGAGTGCTAAAGTTTGAGGACAAATGGTCTAATTCATTAAATTATATAAGCAAAGCTACAGATTTAAGCACAGGAAATGTCATCTATCAGAGAAGGAACAATTTCTAGTTTTGTAACTATACTAAACCAATTTCATCATCAGAACATAAGAACGGCCATACTGGGTCAGACCAACAGTCCATCTAGCCCAGTATCCTGTCTGCCAACAGTGGCCAATACCAGATGCTCCAGAGGGAGGGAACACAACAGGTAATCCTCACGTGATCCCTCCCTGTCACCTATTTCCAGACAGACAGAGGCTAGGGACACCATTCCTACCCATCCTGGCTAATAGTCATTGATGGACCTAACCTCCATGCATCTATCTAGCTCTTTTTTGAACCCTGTTAAAGTCCTAGCCTTTACCATATCCGCAGGCAAAGAGTTGCAGATGTTGACTGTGAAAAAAAACTTCCTTTTGTTGGTTTAAAACTTGCTGCCTATTAATTTAATTTCTTATATTGTGGGAATAAGTAAATAAATTTTCCTTATTTACTTTTTCCACACCAGTTATGATTGTATACACCTCTATCATATCCCCCTTTAGTCGCCTCTTTTCTAAGACGAAAAGTCCAAGTCTTTTTAATCTCTCTTCATACAGAACCTATTCCAAACCCCTAATCATTTTTGTTGCCTTTTTCTGAACCTTTTCCAATGCCAATATATCTTTTTTGAGATAAGGCAATCACATCTGTATACAGTTTTCAAGATGTGGGTGTATCATGGTTTTACACAGAGGCAATAAGATATTTTCTGTCTTATTCTCTATCCCTTTGTTAATGATTCCTAATATTCTATTTGCTCTTTTCACTGCCATTGCACACTGAGTGGATGTTTTCAGAGAACTATCCACAATGACTCCAAGATCTCTCTTGAGTAGTTGTAGCCAAATTAATCCCCATCATACTGTATGTATAGTTGGGATTATTTTTTTCCTATGTGCATTACTTTACATTTATCAACATTAAATTTCGTTTGCCATTTTGGTGCCCAATCACTTAGTTTGGTGAGATCTTTTTAAAGCTCTTCACAGTCTGCTTTGGTCTTAACTATCTTGAGCAGTTTGGTATCTTCTGCAAACAGAGTATGTAAAAAACACAGGTCATATAAGTTAACCTGTACAACTATCACAGAATATTAATTAAGGAATATCTTGGTCTGTTTCAGAAAAGGATTAGACACTAATATAAAACAAGAACAAATATCTGCAACAATAATATTTAGAACATAATTAGAAGGATTATCAATCAATCAATCACACTTCAAGCACAAGCCAATTTCTAGCAATTCCATAATACCAGAAAGAAATCATACCAACTGTTTTTATATCGCATACCAAGGTTTAGCAGGGATTTTTCTCTTTCTTGGTGGCATCTGACTTTGACGATTTTTAATCAGAACAACTCATTTGATTGCTCTGGGTTGTACCTGTATGGCAATCCCTATATTCCCAGTTAATTCATATTGCTCTAATTATAATGACATACATTCACAGTAACTATGGATCTGTGGAAGGCAACCACTCCAGTTCAGGAAGTCTCATAGCTCCTCTGGGGGCCCTGAATCACAGGAACTACAAAATCCTATAGCACCTACTTGGGGTCATTATGGAAAACAAAGGGGACATCTGTATTATTTGACATAAATATGATATTTATCTCAGTTTATCAGATGGACATTTAATTTTCCAGTATACCTGTTGTTTTACTTGTGTATCTATGTATCATTGGATTACTAAATAATATTTTGCTTTGATGAAACTGTTTTGCATCACTTGAATTGCCTGATTATCACAGGCTTCTGTAGGAAGTTCTTGCAGTTGCTGAAAAAACAGCCGAACCTGCAGTGGGGCTTCAGCCCAGTCTCAGAGTGGTGGGACCAAGTAGTTATACTCAGAGAAGGGTGAAGAAAGAAAAAGCTGTCACCAGAGAGGTGTACACAGAAGGGACTGAAAAAAGGTCTAAAGTGTAACTTGCCCTGTCATGACAATAGTTACCAATTGCTTAATTTGACCAGTGAATCCAATTTCCAATATGAAGAACCAGTTCTTCAACTAGTGTAAATTGCCACAGCTTACTGATCTCAGAGCTGCACCAATGTACACCTTATGTGGATATGGCTAATAGTGCATCGACATATGGGCCAGTTAACCCACATGTTAATGTTATTAGTGAACCCAACATTCTCCCTTGTTTGATACTGAGAAAATAGATAACTTGATTTTGCATTGTGTTTTGATTTTCATTTTTCATCACTTTTAAAGAATAGAAACCTTCACCAGCATCTTTTCACTTATTTCACTTACTTAGCTAGTTCTTTTATGCTGGGGAGAGGGGAATTCTGTGCCACTGCTCACGTGCATAATTCATGTAACACACATATTTATTTATTTTTTGCAGAAAAAAGGCTTCTGCCAGAAAGTTGCTGCAGTTCCATATTTTTCCCACTAGAGGGTGCTATGGTGCTAGAACAGAGCAGCCACTCCCAATCAGTGAGAAAAAGAGTAATAACTGGGGAAGCTATCTTTGCTACATCTCTTATCACCTCTAATATCATTATCTCACAGACACTAACCTCCCCCCCCCCCCCCCCCCCCCCCCCCCCCACCTCCTCTCTGTTCTAAAATCTGATTTGTCAATTTTATATGTGTTCACTTTTTTTTTTTTAAATTGTATCCCTTTGGTATATATGGTCATGCCAATTTTCTTCCACAATTTGATCTTAGGAAGTGGGTCTGGCCCACGAAAGCTCATCACGTAATAAACCATCTTAGTCTTTAAAGTGCTTCATAGTCCTGTCTTTTGTTTGAGAAAAAGAGAAAAGCCTGCACCTTCTTCAGATTGCAGGGCAGGGATGACGTGTGGGAAGGAAACATGAGGGATCATACATGTCCCCAACTGCCATGGGTGGAGGGGGCAGCCAGCAGCTGGCAAGACTAGTGGGTGGGGGCAAGGGCTGGTGCCTGCAGCAGGGGCCCGGCCCCACCCACACTTGCTCTCCCAACCTCAGCACTCCAGGGGAGGGGACGGGACCATCCCACACTGCCTGGCAGAAAATAGAGCAATGCAGCAGCCAGGGGAACAAAACAGCAGCAGGGCCACCTTGTTCCGCATATCTCACCACTGCTGATAAATGTGACAGGTGGGGGGAGTCCACTGCTGCTGGTGCTGGCTCCACTGGTGCCCAAGGAGCTGGTTGCTACCCCATGCTGCAGGTATATGTAACCACTGAAAATGTCAGTGGTCACACAGTTTAGTGATGTAAAAGAGTAGATGAATAGTCAACTACCTGAAAAGACTTGACTTACTGGGTAGTTGACAACTCATATTCCACCTCCTCCCCCCTTGCTGTCTCTGTATCAGAGGCAGCAAGTGTGAGGGAAGCAGGAGCTAGTGCTGGGGGGAACTGGCTTAAAAGCCAGTTCCACCAAGAACCATCTCTGTAGTGGTGGTGGGGGAAGGAGAGGCAGAAGCACAGTGATGCTGTGGCTCTGTCTTTTAAATGTAGGAAGAGCCACCTGTCTCTTACTACATTTAAAAGGTACAGGTGCAATGTGGGTCCTGGCTCATGCCAGGTCCAGACTGCTGCGGCTCTGCCTTTTAAATGTAGGAAGAGCCGCAAAGAAGTTACTCACTTTATGCAGTAACGATGGTTCTTTGAGATGTGTCCCCCTGTGGGTGCTCCACTCAGGTGTCGGTGTGTCCTCACGCCAGTAATTAGAGAGTTTTAGCCTAGCAGTGCCTTCCCACGTCATGCTTGCGCAGCAGCCATCTTAGGCTGTTTTCGTCTGTTAGCTGCATGCGTGGCAAAGTCTCCCTTTTCGACTGGAAATCCTATAATGGATTCCAATGTAGAGGGGAGGAAGGAAGGGTAGTGGAGCACCCACAGGGACATACATCTCGAAGAAGAGGCGGTTACTCACTTTTAGCAGTAACTGACGTTCTTCGAGATGAGCATCTCTATGGGTGCTCCACAGCAGCTGTTGGTGCATCCCAGTGTTGCAGATTGGATTCTTCACAGCAGAGCATGGGGAGATGTGCATGCGTGGCAGGCAAGACACACGGGTTCCGATCATGACAACAGTGCATGTGTGGCCACCCTCCCCTCAGTTCCTTCTCTACCCAGAAACCCAGCCTGACAAAAAGGTATCTGAAGTAGAGGGGAGGGAAAGGTAGTGGAGCAACCCCAGGGATGCTCATCTCAAAGAACATCAGTTACTGTTAACCTCCTCTTCTTCAAGAGAGACATTCCTGTGGGTGCTCCACAGCAGGTGACTGCAAAGAAATGTGTCCTATGGAGGCAGGGACTTAAGATCAGGTAAGTAAGCTGTAGACAGAACAGCCTTTGCCACTCTGGTGAAGGAAAGGTCCCTGAGAAAGTGAATAGTGCCTGGCAAAGGTTTGTCTGAGGTCCATGTAGCAGCAGCACAATGGTAGATCCTTCATGGTTGCCTGTATTTCATGGGGAAATGGCAAAGAATCGGACCAGAAGGCCTGTCTCATAATGAATGCAGTTGCTATTGATCTGGTGGAGGTACCTACAGCATCAAGAGCAGGTTGTAGAACTGTTCATGATACTGTGTGTCCTTCTGCAATGAACACTTTGAATTGCTGCTTCTTGGCCTTGAGTTTGTCCTTGATAAAGGTGTTGAACTCTGAACACCTTTAACTCTGTTAAAATTGTATTTACTTTCTGAGGAAGGCTGTGACTACTGCTAAGATCTTGGAAACACACGTGGTAGTGTCAATAGTCTTAAGGGGAGAACATGATATTGGTAATGTTCTTTGCCCACCACGAATTGGAGGAACCTCCTGGGCGAGGGGTGTATTATTATTATATGAAAATATGCGTCTTGGAGATCAAGGGATGAGAACCAGTCCCCTTCGTTCTGAAAAGTGAGCATTCTCAACTTGTTACGTGCAAATTTGTTGAGTTTCCTGAGAACTAAGAACGGCCTACGTCCCCAGGTCTTTTTAGAGTTCTGTGGAACGCTGGTAAAACTTGCTTTATGGCCCCTAAGCTGAGTAGTTTAAGCTTCTGCTTGTAGAAGGGGCTCGTGAAAGGGGTCTGTGACAGGTTGGAAGCGACCCGCACTGAAGCCAGCTCCCAAAGCGCCGCAGGAAGTGGTGTGGTGGCTGGCGGAGGCTCCGCCGCATCCCAGAAGGGAGGAGGGGAGCAGCGCCACATGTGCATGCCAGAACCAGGGGGCAGGGCGGCGTGTCCTGGAAGTAATGCCAGTGGGTGGAGGGCCGGACACCAGAGGGCAGGCCTTTCGGGTGATGTCTGCCCCAGCGGGGAGATTCAAAAGGACCCATCGGCGGGCCGGAAGGGGAGGCTACACCTCTGGAGTGCAGCAGGAGGACAGCAGGGTAACCGGGCCGGCGGCAGAGGACAGCCAAGGCGGACCGCAGACGAACGTGGGAACCCAGACAGAGGCAAGGATGCTGGGAATCATGGTAGGACCCTTGGCCTAGGGCATAGGCACCGTGGACACAGGGTGGGGAAGGAAGTAGCCTGGGGAGGGCCGTTCTGGCGCCCATGGGTTGGTGCGTTTCGGGGGTGCGCCCCGCCAGTCATGCAGGGGAGCATCTACCCTGCACTTTAGGGCCCCGGGCTGGGACCCGGTGGAGAGGGAGGACCCGGGTCCCACTTCCCCACCCCACCTGGGTGGTCTTTGGGTACTACAATGGCACAAAGCCCTACGGAGGAAGCCAAGGCCCCAAAGGGGAAGTTCCAGCACCGAGAGGGGCAAGCACTATTTGAGAGGGTGACACATGCTCTTAGAGACCACTGTCAGTTATTAGGCAGTGGGCTCGCAGAGCCACCCGCCCAGCCTCGGGCGGGAGCGTCTCACTCCCTTAAAGGCCACGACACAGACTATTAGGCACTGGGCTCGCAGGGCCACCCGCCTGGGCTCAGGTGGGATGGCTTGCACCCCTAGAGGCCGCACCTAGACTAGTGGCGGCGGGCTAGTGAGGTTACCCGCTCAGACCTGGTTGGGCGTGACTCGTGGCTGTGGACCGCCACAGAGTCCCTTAAGAAGGATGGGGAAGGAGGGTGGGTAGGGGGCATAGACATAAAGGAGACGGTGTAGCCAGTTCTTATAATCTCGAGGACACATTGGTCCATCGTGAGGAGAGCCCATTAGTGGTAAAAGGGTCTCAACCTATGGTGGAACGTGTGGATGGTATGCACCAGATCTCAAAGGTGGTTGCTCGTGCCCTCAACCACACCTTCAAATCCGCTGCTCGGGTGCAGCAGACTGGAGCGGGGATGCGTTGGGTATGTTATGCCCTTCTTCTACTGGTCCATTGTTTCAATCTGTCGTCAAACAGCTTCTGATGTTGCCTCTGGTAGGGGGTGTATCTCTTCCTCTTATTGGGCAGCATATACGTTCCAAGTGTCCAGAGCGTTGTGTGCGAATCTTTCATTGAGTGGAGTACTTCATCGGTCTTCACTGCAAAAAGCTGAGCCCTGTCAAAAGTCTTCCACTTCGGTTTGCAGTTCCCTAGGAACACCAGATGACTGCAGCCAAGAAGCGCCATATCTGCTACGTCCATCAATGCCTGGAGCACCATGCAGTCAATGGAATGGCCTTCTTTCATGATGGACTGCAGTTGAGGCCTTTTTTTGTTCTGGCAGGTCATTTACTCTAATTACACCAGGCAATACAAGCTGCTAATCATAATTAGCCAGGAGAGCCAAAAAAATACATTTTAAACTGGAGTGTAGCTGATGAACAGACTTTTCTCCCAAAAATATTGAGCTGTTTGTCCTCCTTGTCCTGAGGCATCAATTTGAACTATGGTTGTCTAGAGCAGTGTGAATGGAATCTACACCTAATGGCTACGTCTACACAGGCACCCTTTTCCGGAAAAGGGATGCAAATGA
>JANRFK010001158.1:30295020-30337978 GCA_030068395.1 Apalone spinifera
TTTGCATCCCTTTTCCGGAAAAGGGTGCCTGTGTAGACGTAGCCAATGAGTTTGGCTTGGGGTGAGAGAAAAGAAAATCCATCTCCTTCGCCAGGACAAAATATTTTCAATTGGTCCTACAGTTTGTTGATATAATAGAGGTCGGTGTTTGCCATATGCTTTCCGATGGCTTCATGATGGCTACGTTTATGGGTAGCTATCTTGAAGGATGTGGTGGACTGTAGAATTTTTAGCAGCTTGTGCTGCTTTTCTTCCATCTCCTGTAGGGCTATGCCTTGTGACTGCACTATCCTTTTGAATAATTCCTGAAAGTGTTTCATGTCGTTGGCTGGAAGGGAAGAGGAGGACGGAAACACCACTTTGTCGGGGGACGACGAGGATTGTATCAAGTCCACAACTAGTCATTTACTCGATACTTAACATCCTTAACACAGTTTCTCGCATTTTAACATCTCTAGAATTAATATGCCACTGTGGACTAACATTTCCTGAATCTTTTTGTCTGCATTGTTACAGACTACTTGATGACAAGTATTCTGAAATAAATGACCAAAAATAATTGAAACTGGTGTGATTATATTGTGTTATTTTGACAAATAAAATATGAGAACTTTGAAAATATTGTATGCGGAACTTTACATTTTTGCGTGCACAATTCCCCCAGGAGTAGTTATTTTCAGATCTCTGAAATTCCTTTTGGAACCTAGAGTTGTATTTTCCAAAGAAGTTAAAAGGGTGAATACACAGCTTTAATAAAACAGCTGCTGCATATAATTCTGGACTCTTTATCTTCTCTACGAGTGTTGTTTTTTTTAAGCCCTCACTGATATAATTAGCCACTCTCTTGCCTCTCATAAGAAAGTCTTTATTATAAGGTTGGGAGACTGGAGACTTAATGTCAATAGAAAAAAAAATGTATGTGACCCAAAAATCAAACTGAAATAATCATCATTTTACCATACAAATAGATTCCAGTTTTAAGGATTATCAGAATCAAAGTCCACTACTACATCTGACGTTTTAGTTGCAATTTAGTCCAGCTTTTCCACAGATTTGGGGAGAATTTAATAAAATATAGTTAATTTATTCTTAATAAATCCTTCCTGGAAAATTAAAATGGATGTGTTTACTATGACCTACTTTTTGGCTTGTGGAAGGTAGAAAAAAAATCCTTATATTTAATATAAAAATCTTTCATTTTTGTTCCTAAGGAAATCCTGTGTTCGGCTATAGCTCCATAAGCTTTATTATAATCATCTTCTTATTGCTCAGTCCCTTACATCTCTGATCTGATCTTCAAAAGGCCTCACTTAATGAATACCAAGATATGCTTCACTTTAAATTGCACAACAGTCACTTTTTTTCTTTTAAAGAAACAAACATGCTGGACCAGTTCTCTCTCTTTCAGGCAAGTCTAGGTTTCTCATACTTTGGCATCTTACTTGGCTTTCAATCACTTTTACCCAATTCTGTATTCTCTTACTCTATAGCTGAATTTGAGAAAGCCATCATAAGTTTGTTTCTAACAGCTTTCAATTTCCCTAACTTTTTCTTCTTTACCCTTCAAACAAATTGACAAAATCATATGTAGCACACAAAGCTGCAACAGTATGCACTAAAACAGACTTCTTTTTAGTTAATTGAGCCCAGGGCTTATCGATCGCTTCTAATCAAGAAGCATGGAGAACAATTAGTTCAAGTTTTGAAGCCAGTGAAACGTGCAAAGGTAGCAGTTTATCTGCGTTAGGGCCCAGAGTTTTAATTTAAAAAAGGGACATAGAAGTCTGACTTGGTCATTCTATTCTGTGAGACAGCAAATGATTTGATTGAGTGTTAAATGAGAATTAGACAAACTCATGAAACTATAGGGATGGGAAAACAAGTTCTCTCTCTTACACGCACATGCACACACAGTTTAGGTGCCTTCCAATTAGACCAGTGGTACCGACGCTGCTGTGCAATCCTCCACATACTTGCCAGGCTGTTTAAAGATGCTTTTCATAGTATATTGTATGTTTGTTTGGATTAGACTGATTTTTTGTGTTGTAACTTTAGTTCAGCGACATAACTCGAGTTCATCTAGAGCAGTGTTTCTTAAATCGTGTTCCGTAGCACACCAGTGTGCCGTGAGGCAGTCAGAGGTGTGCCACGGAGAACAGCAGATTTTAAAATGGCTGCTCTTAAAGGGGCAGGCGACCCTTTTTTTTTGCCTCAAAAACTTTCTCCCTGTCCTTTTTTTCCGGGGCTCAACAAGAAATCCTTGGTGTTCCTCATTAAAAAAAATTGTTTGGTGTTCGTCGGTCTTATAAAATTTAAGAAACACTGATCTAGAGGCAGTAGTTCTCAACCCACGGGCTGCTTGCTGCCCAATCAGCACACAGTTATGGCCCAGTTTATATCATTAGGGCAGTAACTAGGGCAATGTGAAAGGGGTATCTGTCCCAAGCACACAGACAACAAGACGGGTGTGCAAAAATGAAGCAGTGAGGGATTAAGCCTTGCATCAACTCCTCCCCTTACCAGGACCGGGCCCAGCAACACTGGCAGAAAACCAGGGTGCTAAATGTCCCTGTAAACTCACAGGATCACGGGTCCAGTAACCTCAGCTGAAGCAAACTCCCTGGCGCTAGTGCTGGAGTGGCAGGTGGGGAAGGCATGCTGGGCAGCTAAACTGTTGCAGAGCTAGGAAACCAGCTGGCACAAGGAGGGAAATGCACAGGGCTAGGGTCCTGGGGTGGGAAGGTTCAGGATGTATGGGGGACAAACTCTGGGGAGGAGGACTGGGACAGACTTCTGGGGTGGTTGTGGGCAGTCTCTGGATGGGGTGGCTAGATACCAGGGCACAGTCCCTGGATGGAGAAGGTTGAGTATTGAGGGGTTGAGTGGGGGACTAGAAGAAGAAGGGAACCATCCCTGGGGAAGACATTCCATACTGGATAGAGCATCCTGTCACTACAGGGCATGCACGTGTGCCAGCCAAGTGTGTGTGTGTGTGAGGGGAGAGAGGCATGTGGATCCTGACTATACAGACTAAGATGGGCTGGATGATGGAAGGGCAGTCCCTGATTGAGGGTGCAATCTGGGGAGGGGCTGGAGGGCAGTCCCTAGATGGGATCTGGGCTTGCAGGGGATAGTCCCTGGGCAACAAACTGCACTGGGCAGTGTTCCCCATCTTTGCCAGCAGGCTCCACAGCCTCACAGCCAGAAGCAGTGTAGAAGTGAGGCTGGCATACACCATGCCATGTCACCCTTCCAGTAAATTAATTCATTTTACCAGTTAATGTTTTGGATATTTTGCTGATTTAAAATGCTCTTGGCAAACATTTGCTAGTATTGAAATGAAAGGTACTATATCAGTCTGAATCATATTGTTGTCAGGTAACAAACACAAAACCTTGTTTATTTTTAAAAGATCAATTGATAGTACATAAACTGTATGGATGCCGCCAACACAACACATTGAGAGCTGTATATGCAGCCCAAAATGGTAAATAGGTTGAGAATCTCTCAACAACGTGCTTCTCCCACCTTGACAAGGACAATTCCAAATGACTAATTTAAAAAAGCTGGGTTGAGTTTCAGAAGGCTGCTCATTTCATAGGCAAGAAAAAGCTACTGTTTCAGACACTTCTGAATGTTCACGCCAAGGAGAAATGAAAAGCACAAAAAATGCAAAATATAATTAACAGTAGCAATTTCAGTTTCAAATACCTTGTGAACTTCCTTCAGATAAGCAGATTGATACTTCATCATTCCTATCATTATCATCTCCCACTTCGGTAGCAATTTCCTCTCCTGAAGTAACTGCTGATTTAGCACCAGATTCCGGGTGGTCACAGAAATCAGCAGGACCGCCTCTTGGGGGGGGGACTTCAATCCCCATTAAGCGATATTTTCGTCTTCGATTACCAATCCAAGTCTTGTAAAGATAAATACAAAGGGATGATATCAGAAACAGTAGCAAAACTACAGGCCTAAAACCAAGCATAACGAACATTTCTTTGTGACAGGGAGAAGGCAAGATCATTGGTCCAGTTCCCCCTACTCTACTACATGCCAGGGGAACAAAGGAGCCCCAAACCTAATGGATCTGGCCCACCTTGGATTTCCCACAGCATATTCCTTTCTACAAAGGGGACATATCCAGAGAAAAGTTTACAGAGCCAGAGCACCACTATGCTTTGGCTTTCCACTGTTATAAGAATAAGCTGTAGGAATTGTCAGTTAATTTGCCTAGGGAAGTTGTGGAGTCTCCATCACTGAAGATTTTAAAGAGATTAGATAAACACCTGTCAGAGACTGTCTATATCAGAAGTCTCAAATTCAATTTGCCTTAAGACCAGTGCCAGTCCTCATATGCTCCTAGTAGGCCAGCAGGCACCCCCTTTACACAGGCTCGGAGGGGCTGGGAGAGGTTGCCATGCGTTCGTGCATGCTCCACCCCACGTGTCCCCTGACCCCGCTGAATGCCCCTCAGTGACTTAATTCTCTTGGGAATCCCCTGGCATCACCATCAGTAGCAAAGCAGGGCTCCATGCTGCTGCCAATAAGTCCCTGTAGCCCCGGGGGAGGTGTGTGTAGAACCATCCCATCCACAGGGTGGTTCGGGGTGGCCGTCTTGAATCCCACACATTGTGTAGCCCCGCAGTGGCCACCCCAATTGTACTATGGACAGGATGGTCCACCATACTCAAGCTCATAGTGCCCTGGGTAGGCTGGGGTCCACCTCCCCACACTCATCAGAAGTGAAATGGCTGGCCTGCAAGATGGCGGTGGAGCAGAGGCTGCTGCTTAGTTCCACTTCCCTGCAGCTCCTACCTCTGTAGTGAATATAGGGGGCCTGAATCCTGCTGCCACCCTCTGCCAGGTCCTTTGGTAATCCCTGAGGCAATGTCCTTTAGAGGAGGGACCTTGAGGGAAGAGGTGCAATGAGGGGAGAAAGTGGAGTAGGAGTAGGAAGAGGTGGGTGGGAGCGGACCAGTGTCAACTTGGGGGAAGGGTACAAACACTCCCCTCCTCCCAGGCTACAGGGACTCATGTGCCAGCAGCTACATGTGGGCTGGATTGTGGAATTGCTTGGGCCACGGATAGTTCATGGACCATGAGTTTGAGACTGTTGGTCTAGATCAGTGGTCACCAACCAGTAGATCGGGATCTACTGGTAGATCTTGGAGCCTCTGAGAGGTGATCTTGAATGGTTTGGCCACGTGGCTATCAAGTGCCAGCACTTCAACTGCTCCTCCTCCCACTGCTGCGCATCTCTGGCCCTTTGCCAAAAAGCCTCCTGTTTGCTGTGCAGGGAAGGGTGCTGATGTCAAAGTGCCCCCTTCTCCCACTCTGTATCCTATCTCCACAGAGCAGAGAGGGGGCACACAGGACTAGGGATAGAGCAAGTTTGCTGCCTGTTTTTGGGAGTGGTGTAGGGCCTTAGCCCCACTGCACTATCACCCAGGAGCCACCTGAGCTAAGCAGTGCTCAGCTGGAGTCCACATCCTGAACCCCTACCCAAGTCATGAACCCCCTCCTGTACCCGAAGCCCCTGCCCTAGTCCTGAGCCCCCGTGCATCCAAACACCCTCCCAGAGCCTATACCTAGAACCCTCTCCAGCACCCCAGCTGCCTGCCTCAAGCTCAGCTCAGAGCCCGTCTCACACTTCAAATCCCTTAATCCGAGACCAGAGTTTGCACCCCAATCCACTGCTCCAGCCCGGTGAAAGTGAGTGTTGGGAGGGAGGAGGATGGAGTGAGTAGGGGCGGGGTCACAGAGAGAGGCGGGGAAAAGGAGCACAAAGGAGGCAGGGAAAGGATATTTGGGTTTGAGGTAGATCTTGGATTGCACTTAATCTTGTGTGCAAAAAGGTTGGATACCACTGATCTAGATAATACTTAGTCCTGTCATGTGTGCAGGGAACTGGACTAGATGACCTCTCAAGGTGCCTTCCAGTCCTATGATTGAGTCTGTGTGTGTTAAGAGCAACATTCAGGTAACTCCAAAATATTTTTGGATCTTGAAGCAGCCTCAGAATCAAGTAACCTTAAACAAAAGACAGAACTATGTAGCACTTTAAAGACTAACCATTGGTATATATGGTTGTGCCGATTTTCTTCCACATATTGATCTGAGGAAGTGGGTCTGGCCCACGAAAGCTCATCACCTATAAACCATCTTGTTAGTCTTTAAAGTGCTACATAGTTCTGTCTTTTGTTTCAGCTACAACAGACTAACACGGCTGCATCTCTATCACTAAGTAACCTTAAAGGTGACTTAGAATCAGACAACATAGCCTTACATTCCTTTCACATATTCCAAGTCACCACATCTGTCAACAGATAAAAATTTACACTTAAAAACATACATGGTAAAAGACATGCTTATCCTTTCCCCTAAATTACATACAAAAACATTAAAAGAACAGTATTAACAATGAAAAAAAATTCAAGCATTCAGAATTAAAAATGCCATAATTAAGATTGCCTATAGCTTCTTGCCTGATCTTGTCTCTTCCCTTCCATCTATATTGGTTCTCAAATGCAGTCTTCATCCCAGGCTCTGTATCCAATTTTGGTCACCCCCTCAGAATCCTTCCCCAATCTCCATCTCCATGTCCCAAGTCTCTTTGCTCAGCCTGTCTCAGTCTTTCTTCCCATCCAATCTTCCCTCACCTCTACTCCTCTCCAACCTGGTTCTTAGTCCCAGTCTCCTTGCCAAACCCTCCCACCTTCACCTTCAACTCTCAGCCTCAGTTTCCACATCCAGGCAGTCTCTGTTTCTTATTCCTCCAGTCTCAACCAAATGTCCAGTTCCAATCCACTGCACTCCTTTTCTTCCCCTCCAACATTTGTTGTTTTTTAAGTTTATCCTGTACAGACTAACTCGGCTACCCCCTTTCTCATGTTAGTTTGTCAAACTTCATTTTAAATAAAGTTAGATATTAATCTATGTCCAACACAAAAGATTTCAATGTTTTCTTTATTTTGGCAGAGGTGAGCAAACTTTTTGGGTCAAGGGCCACTGGAGCCAGGAGCGGCCTGAGGCCGGCTGCGGCAGCTGGCGCCTCAGGGGGAGCGCGTGATCGGCGCCCCACGCCTGCAGGGCTGTCAATGGACTGACGTCATCGGCGGGCGCCCCAGGCGCCCCCGTGATGTCATCATCGGGCGCCCCAGGCAGCGGCGCCCTAGATGGCGGCTGAGTCCGCCTATAGCCATGGGCCGCCCCTGACTGGTGCACAGAAGAAAAAAAAAAATCAGTTGGGGACAACACAAGTAAGAAACAAAAAAAATTCCTCCCAAAAGCCCCAACGCTCACTGAGGTGGTCCCCAATTGAGACGCTTCTTTCCTCTTGCGCTCCATGGGGCAAGAGGAAGGGACAGGGAAGACTGAGGTTCACGGCTTCCCATAGGCTAGATTGACTTTTTTGGTGGATTCTGCGGTGGGGACAAAAATTAGAGGTTCAGTGTGCAGAACAGAGCTGCCAGTGAGTGGGATAGGGATCTGGGGAGGAGGTGGGATGCAGGAGGAGGTGAGGATGTGAGGTCTGGATGGGAGGTAGGGTGCCAGAGCAGACTAGGGAGTAGGGTGTCTTGCCATGGGGGAGGGGGCAAGAGCAAGGGAAGGTGCAGTGTGTGGCCAGGAGGGAGGGTACAGGAGCAGGGTGGGGGTAGGGTGCAGGAGAGGGCTGGGTTTGGGCATGAGGGGAAGGTGGGGTACTTACTTGCTTTCATGCACCGCACTGCTCCCAGACATGGTGCCTCCTGTTCCCAATTTTGGCCATAGCAGCAGTGGGGAAAGCTTCCAGGCAGCATGTACATTTGCTTCTGTTCCCGCGGGAGGAGGAGCAGCAGTGCATGGAGCCGCTTCTTCCCCAAGAGCTGGATCCGGCTGGGAGGCTCAGGACTTTCTCTCCCCTCCCCCAGCGGGAAGCCAGCGTTTGGCTCCAACTTCACAGGGGAGATGGGCATGAGGCTAGAGTGCCAGCATGGGCTCCCTGCTGTGGGGAAGGGGAAGGGGAAAGGGAAAGGGGGAGGAGCTGAGTTCAAGCCACAGCGCACCTGGAATGCGACCGCGGACCACTAGTGGTCTGCAAACTGCAGTTAGGGAACAAAAAGCTAGACCTGTGGTTCTCAATGTATTCAAAACAGGCCATCGGGAGAGACACTGAAAGCACAGAAGAGACAAGGTTTCTGGGATCAGTTGCCATGCCCAGTCCAAACCTAATTCTGGGACTGCACAGGCACTGTCCGATCACATACAGGAACTGTTAGGGAAAACAGTATGCTCAGGTACTCTATGTGGAAGACACATGCAGAAGCTGTTCAGCAAAAGGAGCTGAGAAGCACTGTAGCATGCTCAGTGAAGATCGAATCTTTAGAAATTTTTAGCAGCTATAATCAAGAAGTCTCTAATGAACATGTGCAAATTGCAATTTTATTCTAAGTTTTATAATTTGGCCAAAAATTGGGCAGATTTTCACAGAGCTACAAGAGGCACATCCCCTGATAAATTTTGAGTCATGGCTAAAGCACCAAAGTACCAAAGGTTACACAAAACAAACAAACAAACAATCCAGAATCTTTTAACATAGAGAAAACAATATATTTTTTTCTTGCCTCATTCTCAGAAACAGCTCAAATGTTTTGGCTGAAATTAAAAACAACAATAACAACCCTGAAGACACCCAGCATGGAAAATTTGAGCCCAAGATGTTAAAGTTTCAGAAAAATATAAAAAACTGAAAACAGGGTCTTCTAATGCAAAGTGTTAGCAACTTTACTAACATAAGAGATTTAAATACTCCCATCATCTGAAGAAGTGGGCTGTGCCCACGAAAACTCATTATACCATCTACATGTTTTGTCCGTCTATAAAGTGCTACCAGACCATTTGTTGTTTTTTAAGTTTATCTTGAGCAGTTTGGCATCATCTGCAAATTTTGCCACCTCGCTGTTTACCCCTTTCTCTAGATCATTTACCTGACCCAGTATGGCCATTCTCTAGATTGAATTTGAGAAACCTCTGAAATTGATGGATTGTCATGTGAAAGTAGGCATCTTGTAGGTTAAAGGACAACACCCAAGTTTCCTTTTCTCTAACAATGAGAGTATCATGGTAACGCTGGCAAAGATGAAGTTCTGCTTTTTTAGATATTTGTTCAGTCTATGCAGGTCCAAGATGGGTCCCCAGCTTCCTGTTTTCTTGCAAGTTAAAAAGTATTGGGAATAAAATCCCTTTCCCCTGTGGGGAGATAGAACTGGTTCTATTGCTCCCACAGCAAGTAGCTTGTCTCTCTCCTGTTGTAGGAGAATCTTGTGGGAAGGGTCTGTAAAGAGGGACAGGTAAGGGGGTTGTGCTGGTGGGAAGGAGATGAAAGGAATGGAATAACCTTCGATGATTATCTCCAGTGCCCACTTGTCAGATGTTATGGGTGACCAGGCTTGATGGTGGGGAAACAGACTGTAACAACAACTGATTGTGTGGAGAAATTGATGTTGAACCCTCGACCAGTTCTTCAAAATGCCTGTCTGGAATTTGAAGGTTGGGGCACAGCAGATTGGTCTTGAGGTATTGAGGTTGTCTCCTCTTTTATTGCCTTTGGCAATGCCCCAAATCGTAACCTCCTTGCTGTGAGTGTAAGTGGAGGTTCTGGACCGAGGAGTGTAAAACCAGTTTTGCTTTTTCTTGGGCTGCAGAACATACATTCCCAAGGTTTTCCGTGTTGCTCTGGAATTTTTTAGAGTGCGGAGGGAAGTATCTGTTGAGGAGGAGAATAGCTTTTGCCCCTTAAAGGGCGGATCCTCAAACGTATTTTGCACTTCCCTAGAAAACCTGGAGACAGCCAGGAGGCCCTGTGCATCACCACCACAGTCACCAGGA
Organism: Apalone spinifera; assembly: GCA_030068395.1. Lineage (NCBI taxonomy): Eukaryota > Metazoa > Chordata > Testudines > Trionychidae > Apalone > Apalone spinifera. The sequence continues at coordinate 30,304,891 of JANRFK010001158.1, forward strand.
AGCAGGATTATGTGTCTGCAGAATCCAAGGAGGCTTGCAAGTGCCATCTTAGCTATCAAGGAACCCTCTTCGAGACTGTACTTAAAGGGGACCTTGTGCTCCTCTGGAAGCTGCTCAAAAAACAAAAGTCTTCATGTTGTCAAAAGTGTTGTACATGTACTTGGCAAGGAGAGCCGAATAACTGGCAATTCTAAATTGTAAGGATGCAGATGAGTAGGCGTTCCTCCCAAATATATCCAGCCTCTTCCAATTTTTGTCATAGAGCACTGACCTAAAGTGGGTCTGTTTGCCTCTTGTGTGTACAGCATCTATAACAAGGGAGTTTGGGGTTGAATGCATGAATAAGAATTTGGCCCCCCCTTGGCTGGGACACAGTATTTCTTGGCTGCCTTTGATGGTGGTGATATCGAGGACAGTATCTGCCAGATAATCTTGGCTGGATCCAAGATGGCTTCCTTTATAGGAAGGACTATCTTGGAGGAAGTGTAAGTGTGGAGGAGACTGGTAAGCTTGGTAAGCGTGGAGGAGATTGGTCAGGGACCTCCACCAAAGAAATGTCCAAGAGTGTGCAATGTATTTGAAGAAGTCCTGGAAGGACTTGAAATCATCCCCAGCTGTCGGTGGTGGGAGCATGACTGACTCACTGGTAGAGGATAAAGACAGGTGAGTTGGGGGAAGAGTGTCATCCTCCTGGGTCTCCTCAAGAATTCTTCTACGTCCTCCTGCGTGACATCAGGCCTAATTGACAACGGGGGTCTTGGAGTCACTGGTTGTGGTTTCTCCTGTAGTGGGTCCTGAGATGCTGCCATCTGGGCTCTGAAGGGGGCCCAGGGATCCCATCCCTGACGAGATGGAGGGAAAGGGTTGGGAGGGAACTTGGGAAAAGGCTGCCACATATGCCCTTGGTTCTGTTGCTGTTGAAGTTGTGAGGATGGTTTGGGGGAAGAGTGCTGTGGAGAAAAGGAAATCTCTTCATGGTCATCCTCATCTTCACTAGAGAAAAGTGGAACAGAGCTAGATGGGGTGGCAAGCCTGTTCCGTCCTTCCAGCATTGGAGTGGCATCAGTGCCGAAAAGAGGGGCTCTTGGTACTGAGGTTACTGCCAAGTCTTCATGAGAAGTCAAGGAGAGCAGTACTGGGAATGCTGGTACTGAGGATCCTGGCATGGTCTCAATGCGTGCTGGTACCTGTGCAGAGACACTGTCTGCACGTGCCATTGCCGGTACCGACGGCATCTCAGTGTGTGACCCTGGTGCCATCTTCGAGAGGGTGCGTACTGATGGGTGGAGAAGGCCCGCAGTGCCGGTCTGCTGCACTGGTTTTGTTGCCAACTTTTTTGGTGCTGATGAAGCAGAAGCAGTTTTTTAGGTTTTGAAGAGGAGACCACAGGGTGTGCTTCCTAAGCTGACACTGCCCCTTGGGAGTTGCTCGTACTGGACGTGCTCATAACCTGCTGATCCCCTGAAGCCAGTGCCATCAGTAGTGAGGATGGCTTTTGTTGTGCGGATACTTTTTTATTCAGCCTCTTGGTACCTGGGGATGATGTATGCTTCCTCTTTGCTGTCCTCTAAGCTGGAATATTTTGAAGAGGCATTGCTGTCCCTCGGTCAGAAATTGCAGTAGAAGAAGTTTGCAGTGGAGTAGCCTATGACTCTGCTTCAGAGGCTGATCTCACGGTCTTCTCCATCATGAGCAGTTTGAGCTACAGATCTCTAGCCTTAAGAGACCTGTAGGAGAGCTTTTTGCAATAGTGACACTTCTGGGGGGAATGATCCTTCCCCAGACATTGAATGCATTGTGCATATCCATCTGAAACAGGGATGGACAGCCTGCAAGTCAGATATCTTTTAAAGCCAGGAAAGCCTGGCATGATTATAGCTCTAACTAAAGGGAAAGGTTAAGGCAGGAGAAGGAGTAGAAATAATATTTTTTTAAGAAAGAAGGAAATGAGAGAAAGGAAACGATATTTTAAGGTAAAGTAGGCTAATAACAATTTTATCTCAACAAGTGAACAGGAGCGCTGCTGGATTCCGACCAATGCCTGAGGCTTTTGAGAAGGTACTGAGGGAGTTGATGACCAACACATCAGAATGTTTGCTATGGCACAGCTCATGAGTGTCAGCACCCAGGGTACTGCTGCTAAAAATATCCGACTATAAGCACAGAGGTGACAAAACATCTAAGTGGAGCACCTACAGGGACACTCCTTGAAGAATAGAATAATGTATTTATTACTGTATGTTGAACATGGCCTTTTTAATTCATGTATCCACTTCCATATCATCCAGAAAAGAAGATATATGCCATGTATGTACAGAGTTTCCTGAATATGTTGGACCAGTGCATTGGGAAATGCACCTAAATATATAAATGTATCTTTTCTGTAAATCAGCTGACTTAGCCCCAACGAGGAATACTGATCTAAACAACATATTTTAACTGAATTTCTTTATTATTACTATATCCTTGAAAAACTCAATACCCTACAAAAATGAAAACTAATTATTTACAAACTACCTTTGTCATGCACCTGTCCTCTATTCCTCAAATTATTTCTAAATTATGAAATTGTACAAAGAAGTTTAGTACATTCTTCTCTGAAACAATCTAACCAATTAATTATTAATTCATTGATTACAGGAGCAACTCCCAAACAAAGTCTTTGTTAGTTAAAAGTTAAGGCTGTGAAGTATTAATCTAAAGAATATGCTAAATGAAAACATAAAAATCCCCTCAAAAGCTGTGGTTAAATACACAGGTTTTGACACCAGACTTAAAAGAAGATATAGGCCACAAATTTTGTCCATTAAACAATCTAAACTTTGTCCTTGCAGTGCTGTCTGCCTCTAGTCTTTCATGATTTGTGCCTTTCATAGCTATGTCCCCTTCCCGAAAAACCTCTAAATGATAACATTTGTTATCTTGATAGGAAGGACATTTAAAACAGGTTTTCAGGAGTTTGCTCATTATGGCAAACATCTTTTTTTATTTTAATATATCCACATATTCACCCAGTAGCAACTGCCTTATCTCCTTTTAAGGATGGAGAGTGGTATATTGGCAGGCCTAGAAGATTTATACACATAGGAACCCTAACTCTGCTGTAAAATATTTGTAATTGTTACATCAATTATACTGGCGTTTACATATCACAGCACCTTCAAAACTCTAACATGCATCGGCACTTTTTTTTTTTTTTTTTTTTTTTAAACTAAAGGGAGGGAGTGATAGCCATCTCACTGCTATTGGTACAATTAGGAATTTGTAAAACATTTTCATTTATAAATTGTATATGTTTGTAAAGTAGAACAGAGTTTGTTCAACTGTTGTATGATCAAAAGCAGTTCATTCCAACAGATGTTGTTACCCCCCAAAACAGATTTAGGATACCCCCAGAATAGGTCACCTACTAATCAGTCTATTTCCTGAGGTGTGGGTCTCCAGCAGGCCTGCTGATGGGGAAAGAGGGAGGAGGAAAGGGGGAAACTGCCCTGGGGCCAGTGATTCAAAAGGGCCCAGGGCTCCCTGGCTGCTGCCAGCACTACTGCAGCAGTGGCGGTGGCCAGAGTTGGGCCTGGGGGAGATGTGATGTGCTCCGGACAGAGCTGAGGGCTGCCTTGGGGAGACAATCCCCAGCTCTGCCCCTTCTGCTGGAGGCTCCAGCCCTTTGGGGGCATGGAGCTGCTCACTTCCTCTGCCTTGCCCAGGGGCCTGGCAAGTCTGTCAGCCCCATTGGTTTCCAGGATGGCTAAGGAAATGCCTGGATGACAGACATAATCTCCTGATAAATGACTAACATAAAGCAATGTTTTTTTCAAAACAAGGCACCTTTTAAATTGGTGCAAATAATCCCTAATAATAACCTAAAATACAAATCTCCTAAAGAGCTCTCTAGACCATGCTGCCTTACAGTTGAGAGGATCAAAGGTTATGCACCCTGTTTATGGTGATCAGTCATTCACAGCAAATCAGTCATTCACAACTGACAACAATTTTAACTGTTCTTTAAATCTTACATATATACAATATCTTTACAAATAGCCCAACACACACACTACACTATATTAGTTTACAATATTGTCAGAGATGTACTCAATGCATACTGAACTGTTTTTCCTAAAGTCTCTGCCTCCCTCTGTTGCTGTGTTGTTTCTGCTTCTTCGTCTGTTGCTGGACAGAGCAGAATACTCTGCTACAGCCACTATCAATGGACTGCTCATGCAAGCTTTGTTTTTCTCCTGTCCTTTTTGTCTGTCAGCACTTACTCTCTCTTCCTGTCAGCTCACTGACACACTGACTTTTATATTATCCTGTCAGAACTTTTTAGACACTTTGATAATATCTTTCTGTCAGATCTTTACTGCACATGCTCACTAGGAATGTAAAATCTTGGTCAATCAGTTAACTGGTTAAACTTTAGGTTATCATAATGTTTAACTGGTTAACCGACTGACTAAGCAGGATCCCAGGTGGGCAGGCAGGGAACTGCTCCAGCCCCCACCACTTCATTGATTACTGGAACCAGTAAGCATTTCTTGTTTAGGGTGCTGTTTACCGGTTAACTTTTCACATCCCTGTTGCTCACTGCCACTTCTATTTTTAGCCTGCAGCTGTTTACCTCAAAGTTTTCATCGTCTGACCTTTTGCTTACTTTATTTTTTCCACCAATTCTATGCTGGCCAACTAAAACTTTCTTGTGCCTTTGAAGTATAACGAGACCTGCAGATTCCAATGGTGGAGTGAATCTAGCTTATTCAAAAGGAAGTCAGAAATACAAAATGGAGTCTTGGAATTTCTCTGATAGTGTGATTACTACTGATGGAATTAACATGTTTTTCATGGCAATATAGGAACAAGGGTGAGGCAAGAAGTGACTGTCTCTGATCCAGACTCATCTTTCACAGTATACTGCTGCCCAATTACTAATGCCATAAATGGTAGTAAAATATACTAAGCAATTTCTATCATTGAACATACTTTTCTTATAAACACAGGACCTGATGCTGAAAGCAAAAATCAAACAGCCAGACCCCTGCACTGATACAGTACCCAAATGACTTCAATTCTCAGGCATCCTGAAGCAATTTGTGACTTGTAGAACTGAAGGATTTACTTATCTCCAAAGAGTGCAGTACCATGCTCAGTATTTGATCATTTCCCTGTACCAGCATAAAACACCCAAATATTTAAGAAAGTAGCCTAAATCCCACTGTGTTATGTATTATCTATCTCTCTTCTAGTACCTTCAGATTACAAATACTCCCAACATTATTAAAAGTGAATGCAGACAGTTGTCTTATTAACTTTTCCAAAATGAATTAATGTACAAAACTGTATTTTTCAGCTCTCAAGTTCCCTATTTTAACAAAGTTCTGATATATATTTAATATGACATGAGAGTGCATCCTAGAAGGGGCCAGATGTCCTATTTTAAAAGGGACAGTCCTGTATTCAAGGCCTTCTTCAGGTGTCTTAAAAACTGGCAAATTGTCCTATATTTTCTTTCTTTCCCCACATCCATCAGTACTGGTGGGTCCTGCTGCTGGCTGGATCTCTACTCATCACCTGCTTGCTCACCCATGGCAAACGGGGGGAAGTCCAGTGGCTGATGGTAGGAGTGGGTGTGCAAGGCTGGTGGTGGGGCAAAAATGCAGGGATGGGGCCAGCTGCTCTCTCTGTTGGTCTGTCAGTGCAGGCCCTACTGTGTGCCAGCTATTGACCAGCAGAGCCCTGTCCTCTGCCCTGTTTCTACCTGGCACTGGCTGCAGTGGTTAGTGAGTGTAGGCAAGTAGTGCCAGGCAGTGGCTGGTTCAGGTCACCTCTGCTACAATCAGCTCTTTCTGTGCTTTCCCTCTCATTGTCCTCACCCTGCTTTGACCCGTCAACCCACCCCCACCCTTGCTGCTGCTCCTTGGTGGGGCACCTCCCGCCCCCAGGGCTGTTTGTAAAACCAGCCCCTGCTTGGAGGACTGAGCCCACCCAGAGCCAAGATAGCAGGCTCCTTTCTCTCCCAATGCCTATGGCTGGACCAGTATCCTGGGAAAACCCAAGACTCTCCGGCACGGGGCACTAGCCAGGAAGAGCCAAATGCTGCATGTGCTGAAGCCACACACAGCTCTGGCATAGGGAAACTTCTAAGATCTAGCATAGTAGGGTGGAGGGGAGAAGAGGAGCAGCTTCGCACTCTGAACAGCTTAGCACCCTCTTCAGCCCTCCCCACCTCTGACCCTGACTCCTGCTCCATCCCTGATGGTCATCTCCTCTGCTGAGCCACCTCTCTGGCTAGGTTTACTGAAGCCCCTGCAATCAGGTTCCCTGAGTGCTGGTGCACAATGCATCCTTAGGACTTAACCCCTTCCTGCACACACTGTAGCCTGGGAACAGGAGGCAGCTGATTATCTTGGTGGCCAGCAGCTGCCTGGGGATGTTAATTGCCTTTGATACTGTGTAGGAAGGAAGGGACTAGCTGATTTCAGCCATACTGGAATGGGGGCATGGGAAGGGTTGCCAGGTGTCCAGTATTGACCCAGACAGTCCGGCATTTTTGCCTCTTATCCGGTTTAAAAAAAAAAAAATCAGAAAATACTGGACACCTAAAATGTCCGGTATTTTTGGATTTTTTTTTAAAACTGGACAGGAGGCGAAAATACCAGACACCTGGCAACCCTACACACATTCAGCAACTGGGCCCAGCCCCAGGCTCCCCCCACCCCGACCGAGCTCCTGGACCCCCTTTCAACCTCCTCAAGCCCTTCCCTCCTCCCCACATACCTGGTTCCGCAGGGGAGCTCTCTTCCCACACAGAGTAATAAATCAAGATGTCCGCCAGCAAAAAAACCCCAAAGGCCTTAAAGGGGCCATGCAGTTTTATTTATTTATTTATTTGGCTTAATAACTGTCGAGATCCTTCCCCCCCCCCCCCCCAACCACTTTGGTCTCCCCCTCCTTTTTTTTCCACAAGAGTGGTTTTTTTGGGGGGAGTGGGGGGGTTCGATATTTTTGGTTAAACCATCTGGCAACTCTACGCATGGGAAAGAGGTGAGATCCTCCAGATCACCTTTTCCCCCATCTGCAGCTCCTCACAGACAGCTCCCATCTCTTCTCTCCTTCAGAATGCTGAAACACTGCTTCTGGTCACATTCTGGGGAGAACCCTGGCTGAAATCTGGGGGATGAGGGGGAGGAAGAGGGAAGAAGGGAGGAGCATATGACCCTGCATTCCCCACACCCATTTGTTGCCCTAGGAAGATGTTGTGTCAGGTATCAGGAGAGGCAGATCCATCCTGGGAGCCCAGCCAGGCATAAAGGACTGAGAGGGCTGGGTAGGAAGGGTGGGTCAGTCACCCCTCCCATGTAAGAGCAGTGTATGGGAAAATGTGTGCCTCAGCTCTACTTGTTTGAACCCTAAAACTATAAAGATAAGAAAGTAACTACAAGGAATCCAGTTACTCAGTGTTTCTTTTTAATGATGTTAATTTCAATGTATGATATATTCAAGTGAATTCAACAGCAATCAGAGTAATTTTACCACGTGTCTATATTTACCATAGGGAACTATGGTCACCCTACTCCTACGTCACAAAGAGATTAAAGTAAACTTACATAAAATTAAACAACAAATGTTTTGGTCACATAATGGTAAAAAACATTTAAATCCTAGAATACTAGAACTGGAAGAAACCTCAAGAGATCATCAAGTCCAGTCCCCTGCCCTCACAGCAGGACCAAGCACCATCTAGATCCATCTCTGACAGATGTCTATCCAACCTGCTTTTAAATATCTCCAGTGATGGAGATTCCACAACCATCCTAGGCAATTTATTCCAGTGTTTAACCACCCTGACAGTTAGGAAGGTCTGACTTAAACCTCCCTTGCTGCAATTTAAGCTCATTGCTTCTTGTTCAATCATCAGAGGCCAAGAAGAACATTTTTCTTCCCTCCTTGCAACACCCTTTTAGATACTTGAAAACTGCTATAATGTTCCCTCTCAGTCTTCTCCTTTCCAAACTAAATAAGCCCAGTTCTTTCAGTCCTCTCTCATAGTTCAATTTTTCTAGATCTTTAATCATTCTTGTTGCTCTTCTCTGGATCTTCTCCAATTTCTCCACATCTTTCTTGAAATTTGGTATCCAGAACTGGATACAATATTCCAACTGAGGCCTAATCAGTACAGAGTAGAGCGGAAGAATGACTTCTTGTGTCTTGTTCACAACATTTCTTTTAATGCACCCCAGAATCATCTGTGCTTTTTTGCCATAGTATCACACAGTTGGCTCATATTTACCTTGTGGTCCACTAAAACACCTAGATCCCTTCTGAAGTACTCCTTCCTTGACAATCACTTCCCATTCTGTATGTGTGAAATTAATTGTTCCTTCCTAAGTGGAGTACTTTGCATTTGTCCTTATTAAACTTCATCCTATTTACCTCTGACCATTTCTCCAGATCATTTTGAATTATGACCCTATCCTCCAAAGCACTTGCAACCTCTCCCAGCTTGGTATCATCTGCAAACTTAATAAGTGTACTCTATGCCATCATCTAAAACATTGATGAAGATATTGAACAGAACCAATCCCAAAACAGACCCCTGCGGAACCCTGCTTGTTATGCCCTTCCAACATGACTGTGAACCGTTAATAGCTACACTCTGAGAATGGTTATCCAGTCAGTCAGTTATGCACCCATCTTGTACTAAGCCCATCTAGGTTGTATTTCCCTAGTTTATTGATAAAAAGGTCATGTGAGACTGTATCAAATGCTTTATTAAAATCTAGGTATACCACGTTCACTGCTTCTCCCTTATCCACAAGATACGTTATCCTATCCAAGAAAACTATCAGATTGGTTTGACATGATCTGCTCTTTACAAATCCATGCTGGCTGTTACCTATCACCTTATTATCTTCCAGATGTTTACAGATGAATTCCTTAATTACCTGCTCCATTATCTTTCCTGGCACAGAAGTTAAACTGACTGGCCGGTAGTTTCCTGGGTTGTTCTTATTTCCCTTTTTATAGATGGGCACTATATTTGCCCTTTTCCAGTCTTCTGGTATCTCTCCCAACTTCCACAATGTTTCAAATATGATAGCTAAAGTCTCAGATATCACCCCTATCAGCACTTGAGTATTCTAGGATGTATTTCATTAGGCCCTGGTGACTTGAAGACATCTAATTTTTCTAAGTAATTTTTTTTAAACTTCTAAACCTACCCCGTTTTCACTAGCATTCATTAAGTTAGACATCCTGTCACCATCAATCTTCTTGGTGAAAACTGAAACAAAATCATTAAGCACGTTTGCCATTTCCAAGTTTCATGTTATTGTTTCTCTCGCTTTACTAAACAGTGGGCCTACCCTGTCCTTGGTCTTCTTCTTGCTTCTAATATCTTTGTAGAATGTCTTCCTGTTACCATTTAGGTGTCTAGCTACACTGAACTCATTTTGTGCCTTTGCCTTTCTAACCTTGCTCCAAATTAAAAAATGCAATAATTACAACAAATGAATCATGACTTTAAAATGTTTGTATTTATTTCCATTTGATTCTGATATGATGAAAATGTCATGTACAGCCCTGATTGTAGTTTATAAGTAACTATAAATGCTACTTAATTAGATAATAAATATTGTCATTATCGTGGTGCTTAGTATAGCTCTTAAAAAGATGAAACATCAAGTTAACGAAATTAATTATCATCATATAATTAGCTTGGACTCAAGATGAAAAAACAAAATCTGTGATTAACACCTACTTGTCAGAATCATGAAAAGTGAAGGTCAAAGTAACCTGTCATGTCCATACTCCTGTTAATAAAAAACTATTCCCTACACTATGCTTTCCTGCAATATAGTCAGGCAGAAACAAGTCAGGCAAAAGAACTTCCACCACTTGGTTTGGCAAACTAGTTCAATATTTGTAAACTGTTCCAACTGCGCTCCTTCTTAGTCATCACACAGCCAAATTACATCATTTTTTCAACTCTTCTCATAAGTCAATTCCTCCATCCCCTAACTGCTCTAAAGTCCATCTAACTTTCTATTAGGTCAGGGCTCAGAATTGTAGATTGTACCTTATACAGAGTTTCATTAGTATTGAATGAAGAGATTCTCACTTTCCCAATCCATGGGAATGATGTATCTATATACACTCTATACATATGTGACCATCATAGTGATGATAATTCTACAGCTCTGTCTTCTGCTGTAGTATCCAGATTCCAACTTCAAGCTAGAAGAGCTCCTAAAATCCATATATTTTTGGAATACCCCCAGAATTGCATTCCTCTGTACTGATGTCTAGTATTAGTCTACTATTTTCTTCAGTTATACTACATGGCTGAAGCACATCAACCTTACATTCATTTTTCTTCCCTAAGGAAATTATTGATCACTATGGGGACTATTACATGGAAATTCCCCAGAATCCCTCAGAATATCCTTTGCCCTCTTGTCACATCAGATCCTGGTTCCTGAAAAGTATTCCCTCCCCCATTTTGATCAATTTCTTTCACATGTTTTTGATGATTTACAGCAGAAGTATTCTCTTTTCCCTAGCGGTATTTTGTATTTTAATCCCATCATAATTGCTAGTTCTTTTCAATCTGCTGGGATACTCTCACTCATTTAAAACCTTATATAAATTCCACTCTAAATGGAATGTCAAATGTTTTGTAGAGCTGCTCTTGCTACTGATCAATAAAACAACCCTCTCACCAGAGGACTTATCTATATATAGACTGGTGAAAGAGCAAGAGTACAGCCTAACAGTTCATTCATTATTTAATATGTGAAATCTATTTCTGGCTAGCTCAAGCAGTTTTAAAAGTTTTTTTTTTAATCTATGCTATTTTTGGTTCTGAAACAAAATAAGGGAGACTGTTCAGTTCTTACCCGCACTATTTCACAATCAACATTTAATTCTGCAGCAACAGCTTCAATTTTTTCTCTGCAGACTGAGCCCAGACTGGTCATGCCATTGTCCCAGTATTTCTTGAGCGTGGCTAAATCTCGGTCACTAAACTGTGTGCGGTCTTGTAACTGTTAAGACAAGAAGTTATAGTTAGAACAAAACAAAAAAATCATATCATGGCCTTCCATTTCCTTTACTTTTCTGTTTTTAAATTCTCCCATATTGGGTTTCCTGAAAATGTCAATTTTTCAATGTAGATTGGCACCAAGTTCTCTGGGATTCACCTCTGCCAATGCTTTTAGAACCAATGAAAGTTTTATATATGCTAGCATTGTTTAATTCCACCTTATCTGATTTCACTTTACTCATACATTAACATAGGGTATTCTTTGCTTTAGCGGTTTACCTTCTCTTCACTCTATTATGCATATTATTCCTTGGAGGGGGAGAAGTAAGCTGTTCCACCCTTCTGGAACATGGAAATTATATATATATATATATATATAATTTGAAACCAAGATTTCTAAGCATGAGCAGAAGAGAATTTTCAAATAAAAAACTATTAAGCATTTTAAAGGGAGTCATATCAAAATTAATGGAACAAACATTATTGCTAAGATATGTTGATACAATGTTATCTATCCTTTTATGATAAGTTTCTACTATTTTCTCACTTTTAAAATACATGCTTAAGTCATTAAAAGAACTTCAGTCTCTGGAGCACTAAATTAATATAAAATAGGATTACCAAAATGCTTTTCTAGAAAAAACAATGTCCTGTTTAGACTGATTATGTAATTCAGTGTATGTACTATGTAATATTAACTACTAAAAATACTCCCAATATTCCCTGCTATGTACAGTTTCAACCATATAAAGGATGTATAATTTAATCCAAACACTTGAAACATGTTAGGTTTTTGTGGGTCGGTAATAATGCACCAAATCTGGCATACCACTAATAGGTCAGTATGCCTTCAGCGTCTTAAAAAGAAAGGGCATTCTGACTTCTGGAATGAAATAAAGTAAAAATTGACCTTTATAGATTTGAATAATGCTGATGACCAGAAGCTGACCTATCCCTCTCATAAAGAAATGGGTGTAACTTCTATTACTGTAGTTAAATATCATTTATGGAGTGTTTAAAGATACAGTGAGAGAACAAGTAGGGGTATGTGCTCTAAAATCAAAATTAAATAATGGATTAAAACACAGAGATTGTATTACGTGGTTGTCATAATGAGCAGAAAGTACATTGAAATAAGACTAGTAGGCTTTTGACATGGACAATCTGCATGTAATAATAAAAGTGCGTTTTATTAAAGTATTTGTTTTTCTCCTCTGAGTCTCAGTGATGGAGCTTAGAGGTAGAAAGGATATTTAAGTAATTTCATTAATTTAAGATAAATACAGTCTTGCTTCTATTACTCATCAAGTTTCAGAATAATTTCAAATTTCGTGAAAGCCGTAACTTCTATAAAAGACATCTTGTTATCATGACAAATACAATGAGACAAAATTAATGAATGATAGACTCTTGATAGAAACTTTTAAAAATTGTTATTTAAGCAACTCTTTCAATTCTCAAGATACAGATTTGATTTGTACACTAGAACAAAGTAGATTGTATCTTTAAAGAACAGCAAGGTAATTCTGGATAACAATGCATATATTTTGGGTGAAAGAATGATATGAACATTTTAATGGGGTGGGAGTTTTTAATATGGTGTATTACAGAGAATTTCGGAGGCAGTAAATATGAATTTCATCTACTTTAAATAAACAAACTTGGATAAGTGGTAGGGTGGAGCTTATTTAAATCAATTATTTAAAAGTCACTTATCAGGAAGACTCGATTTAATCATGATTTTTTACATAAAAGTGCATTCCTGTGGGTAATCATAACCTTAATACATATGCTTCACAAGTCAGAGATATATGTAGGTTTCATACTTAGAAGTACATCATTAAATACTGATTTATTTTGACAATTTTTCAGATTAGTTTTACTGCTATATCAGAAAATTAATGATTGGTTATTTCATTTACCAAAGATTTTAATAGCTGGTGAAGGTTGGCCTTAAAGAGGTAATGATCAGGTTTGGAATACAGACACTCTGAACTCAAGTTATTTTGGATTCATTTATTTTGGTTCTGGACATCCAACACTCCAGTCATCTGAAGAAGTGGGCTGTGCCCATGAAAGCTCATGATACCATCTACATATTTTATTAGTATTTAAAGTGCTACCAGACTATTTGTTGTTTTTTAAGTTTTTCAAGTTAAGATGTCAGCAGAGTCTCTTGAATCCTTCTTTCTTCCAAGACAGATGAATTAAGTCCATGCAATTTACTGTATGCTGTTGTTCTGAATAAGATATTAAAAACAGAAGGTATGTCTACTTTCTGTGTATGTTCAGAGTCACACTGTGGCTGGTCCATGTGGCGGTCCTGGATGAGCATTAAAGTAGCAAGAAACCTTCAAGGGGACCGGTCCCGGATTCCAGGAACTCTGGCAGAATATATTTTGGAGGAAAATTCCAATCTCAGCAAAGGCTCCTCAGCTGCCAACTTATAAGGTTGTATGTAGTTCTGAGGGAGTCAAGAACTAACATCTGAGTGCAATGTGCTCTCCTGGGTATATCTGGATTTTAAGTGTTGGATCCCCCCCCCCCCCCCCACATGCTGAAGTTACTGTTGAACAACCATCACAAATAACTCCAGTTTCAAGAATATCATGAATTCCGCCCACCACATACACACTTTCATGGTAGGAATGGGATGGGGTATTCAATTTACCAATTAGTAGGGACTGCAGTGTACAATTGCTTCTCAGCGAGAACTGTAGTAGAGAATTATGGACCTATTCTCCAGATACAGCTATCCGTTACAGGAAGCCTATAAAGCAGGGGTAACCCACAGAAATGTGATTTCATGGTCTAGGCCAGGGGTGGGAAAACTTTTTTTGGATCGAGGGCCACTGACCCACAAGAAAAAAATCAACTGGGGGGAGGCCACACACAAGTGAGAAACGAAAGAAAAAAAGCCCACCCCCACTGACTGTGGCGCCTGTGCTCCAGCCCTGTTGGGGGCATAGTAAGGGGCTGGAGCATCAGAGCGGGATCTCCAATGTTGGGGGGGGGAAGCCCCGAGCCTTGGGGGCCTGATCCAGGCAAGCCAGGGGCCACATCCGGCCCCCAGGCCTAAGGTTCCCCACCTCTGGTTTAATGGGCAGTACAATATATATCCATCTCAGAGTGAGAATGAATGGAGGAGAGATTTTGCAACACTATCATGTTTATAATAGCTGTTGGATTAATACCTGTACTTGTGCTTCCAAAGCTTTCACCCATACCAAACACAACTCTCACTAAGGCCAGGTTTATACTAGGAAACAATGTCGAACTAAGGTACATAACTCCAGCTATGTGAATAGCATAGCTGGAGTCAAAGTATCTGAACTTGTGTTACCACAGCATCCCCACTGCAGGGGATTGACAGGAAAAACTCTCCTGTTGACTTCACTTACTTTTCTTAATCCAGTAGAGTACCAGAGTCAACGGGAATGTGATCAGTGGTTGATTTAGTGGGTCTTACTAGACCCGCTAAATCTACCCCCAGAAGATTGAGCCCCTCAGCACTGATCTCCTGGTAAATATAGACAAGGCCTAAACTTCTTTACATTTGGAGTAGCAGTAACTGCTGTGGTAAAGATTACACAAAACTGTTTCCACTCTTTTTCTGTTCTCAACGACTCAAGTTTGTTTTTTTAAATTTTCACATTTGGGACTGAAATTTTCTAGGATGTCTCTCTCTCTGTAATTTTAAAGGAAATGTTAGCAAAAAATGATCCAGTTATTGTAAATAAAGCAACACTTGCCTCACATTTCTTCAACCAGAAAACAAAAGACCACACTATAGATAAAATGGGCAAGAACTTTTCCTGGTAAGAAAAACTTTTCATAGTGCAGCTTTTCTGGTCTGACTAGTTCACACTTCCTTCTCTGTGCATTTCCACAACTTATTTACAAAGCTTATAAATAAAAAACCAGTTACCTTCTGTTATTGTTGCTATTCAAGGTGTTTTGCATGTGTCCATTACAGTACCTATTCCAGAGGGTTTTCCCTTACAATATGCATAGCAGAAGTCATGCTTGAACCAGTGTTCCCTCTAGGCTGAGTGGCAGCACAGCTTCACAGGTGACTAATCAGCCCCGCCCAGTCAGAGGCTCACTGCTCTGTGCAGATTAGAGGGAACACTGGTTTGAACACCTCGGTGTTCTCCATGCACCCAAGATGGGAATATTAAGAGCACAGCTGCCCCAGCATCGTTCTGTTCCTTTGTAGAAGCCTCTTAGATGATAGATTCTGCTGGATTGCTGAAGGAGGATGAATCAGATAATGGACACAGGTAATGTATCTCAAAGGGTGACAGGCAAGGTTCCCTCTAAGCTGCCCTGCACAATGCTGCAACTGCTTAATCAGTCCTGTTCAGATAGGGCTCAGGGCTCTGTGCATAGAGCTGCTTGACTGGGCAAGGCTATTTAAGCAGCTGAGGGGCTGTGCTGCCACTCAGTTTAGCGGAAATCTTGGTGACAGGCACAAGAAGGTGAGTAACTCTTTTTTGAGTAACTGCATATGACCATTACACTAGGTGACTCAAGCAGTTTCTGGAGGTGCTAGAAGTCTTAGTGGAAGAGACACTGCAGAACTTATTTTCTTAAGTTAGCATCTTCCCTTGATGTGGTTGTATTGTCTAGTAAAGGTGACTGAAAACCACATTGCCATTCTATACAGATATATATGACAGGAACATTTTTCACAAATACTGTAGAGGCTGAATGTGCAGAGAGCGTTTCTACAAACATGATGCCCTCAATCTTAAAAATAGTACATTACAAGTGAACCACAAGCTATATTGTTAAGTCATACAGTCACAGAATGCCTTCCTATTTATTTTGAGTAGGAGACAAACAGCTGGGTAGAGACCCAATGTAAAAAAATTTTTTCTCATACAGTAAAAACATTATACAGTCACTAGAGTATGTATTTTCCCCCTTTCTTCCTACCAGACAGTCCATCTTTACAGAAAAGTGTAACAAATGGGTAATTAACAGTTCGAAAGGGAATCCATAAGGGCTAATAACGGTAAGTTCAAATCCCAATATGGAATAGGGTCCCTAATAGGTGGGAACAATCTTTTTAGGCCTTTAAGAAACTATTAAAGTGGTCATAGTGTTGGAGAACACAGTCCCATGATGTGAGGGTGGAACTCCAAAACCATAACCAGGTATACTTTTACAAAGAACTGACACTAAACCTGACTCTTAAGTGTAAGAAATAATCACAATCTTTTGAATAGCAGATTCTATAGGAGACACAATAGATATCTATACTGCAATTAAATGCCCAGGTCTGGCCCACATTAGCTGACTCAGGTTCACAGGGCTTAAGCTGTGGGCTATAAAACTGCAGTGTAGATATAATGAGAGGACAGGGTCCTAAATCCCAGGTTCTAGCTTGGATCCAAAACGTCTGTGCTGCATTTTTACAGCCCAAAGCCCAATCCTTGTGATCCTGAGTTAGCTGATATAGGGGAACCCTAGGTGTTTAACTGCAGTGTAGGCATGTCTACCCAGATAAATGTTTCCACTTAATAAGGTACATAGCATTTGTGGAAGGTTTCCTACTGTTTAAGGAGTACTTAGAAACTGCACAGTCACTGCAATCCCCACTGAATGAAGAAACAGTCAGCATTTTCTGACTGACCACAGATTAAAGAAAGGAACTGAAGGATGAGCAGGTCAGCTCCACCCCTTTATACCATCAGCTTGGCACACAAGGAACACCAAAGAACGGGCATGGCTGCTGCTAGAAAAAAAAGTTACTCACCTTGTACACTAATGATGGTTCTTTGGGATGTGTCCGCCTCTGGATGCTCCACTGTAGGTGTGTGTAGAGCTGTGCCCAATTGGAGGACGTGGGCTTTGGAACTGTTCCTGAGTCATAGATGAGAGGACAGCCAGTCCTACCAAAGCTACAAGGATGGGACCAGCTGTGATCACATAATGCCTCACAAAGGTATGTTCAGAGGACCACGTTGCTGGCCTGCATATGCCTTCCAATGGGTCATCCTTCAGGAATGCCATGGAAGGTGCTACAGCTCTGGTGGAATGTGCCATCATTTGCTGTAGTGATTATTTGTCATGGATAACGTAGCAAGTAGGTATACACAATGATATCCATTTGAAGAGTCATGGGGATGAGATAGCACTTGAAAAGCAAACCACAGTGATAGACAGAAAGAGTCTGGGGAATTTATTGAAAGGTTTGGTCCTCTTGAGGTAAAAGGGAAGGTCTCATCTGCCATCGAGTACGTGGAGAGTTGGCAAAGAAGGTAGGTAGATGTATTGGCCATGTGATAAGAAAAGCATCTCCAATGGATCCCTGGTTGGAGCCTGCTCTGGAACACAATTGGTGGCATTTGCGACTCATGCACTGTGAAGAGATCCATATAAGGGACTCCCCACTTGTGGGATATCTTCTGAATGACTGTAGAATGTATCTCCCACTCGTGTTGTTCGCAGAAGTGGCAACTGAGCTCATTTGCCAGGGTGTTCTGAATGTTAGGTGGGCATGCTGCTATAGGTGTAATGTGTCAAATGCACCGGTTCCTGAACTTTAGGGTTTCCATGCAGAGGAAATGTGATCAGGCTCCTCCTTGTCAGTTTATGTTATTAATTGCACGAGAATTCATATAGTCTTGACTTACCAGTAGAAAATGTTGGCAGACATTGTGAACTGCCCTTAGTTCTAACAGATTGATGTGTAGTTGAGTTTCTTGTGGAGACCATCTGCCTTGGATGGTATGATGGCTGAGATGGGCACCCCACCTGAGGAGGGAAAATATCTGTAGTTACAATGTGAGATGGGAGGTCCTGGTGAAAAGGAACACCCTGCATATTATTTTGTGCCTTTCTCCACCAGCATAGGCAAGAGGGGAAGTGACACTCTTATTTAGGGTGACATACTGTAGTATGCTAGGCCTGGAGGCAGTGCATGCAGAGTCTGGTGCATTTCACTACATATGTTGTGGCTTCCCTGTGTCTAAGGATTTGGAGGCAGACGTATGTAGTGGTGATGGGATGAACTGGATTGCGGTAATTAAGTAAGTGAGTGTATTGAATCTGTGTTGAGGGAATGTAGCTTTGGATTGTATAAAGACTAGGTGAGCCCTATCAATTTTAGGACTTGAGTGGGTTTAGGGGTTGAGTTCTGGAAATTGATATGCAGTCCTAACCACTGTAAGAGTGATATTGTCATTTGTACCATGTTTAGTGTCTTTGTACATTGTACCCTGGATTAGGCAGCCATCAAGATAGGGGAATATTATTACCCCTTGTTGTCAAGCATGTGCTATGTTTACTGCTAGGGTCTTGAAAAAGACTCTAGGGCCCTAGGTAGGCTGAAAAGCAGCACCCCATATTGATAATGTTTGGAGCCCACTGTGAAGTATAGGAAATGTCTTTGTGTTGGGTGCATTGTAATACAGAAGCATGCTTCTAGTAGGTTGAGGGCTGAGAACCAGTCTCCTCTGTCTAGTACCAGAAGAAAAAAAGAAAGAAAAACCTTCAGCACCTTAGAGACTAGCAATAAATGTAGATAGTATCATGAGCTTTCATGGGCACAGCCTACTTCTTCAGATGAATAGAGCAAGGGGTCCAGAGGCACAAATAAACAGCAGAAAAAGAGGGGATGTGGAGGGAAAGAGAAGAAAAAAAATCTTGTCAATTACAGTGTCTGTGCAAGTTAAAACTGGACAGTCTCTATGACAAAGGATTAATGGACACAAATCAGATATTCAAAATGATAAAACAGAAACCTGTAGGGGAACATTTTAACTTGTCCAGACACTTATTAACATATCTAAAAGTGACTGAACTCTTACAAAGAAATTTCAAAAACCAGCTGGAGAGAGGAGATCTGAAAATCTGAAACCTTTAATCAAGGTTTGAACAAAGACATGAACTGGATGGGCCACTACATTTAACACCCTAATGACATCAAAAGCTAAGTATCGGGCACTTACAGCCCACTCTATTAGTCTCATTTAGCACAGCCACTCTAATTGACAAGATTTTTTTCCCCTTCTCTTTCTCTCCTCATCCCTTCTTTTTCTGCTATTTATTAATACCTCTGGTCCCCCTGTTCCATTCATCTGAAGAAGTGGGTTGTGCCCACGAAAACTCATGATACTATCTATCTTTTTTTGTTAGTTTCTAAGGTGCTACAGGACCATTCGTTATTTTTTAAGGTTTTTTTTTCAGTTACAGACTAACACAGCTACCCCTCTGAGACTTTAGTACCAGAATAATAATAGCAAGAGTGACCATCTTGAACTTGTGATAGCATATGAATTTCCTGAGATTGAGTATCGGTTTCTAACTCCCAGTTTTCTTTTGGGTGAGGAAATATTTGGAATAGAAACCCTTTCCCTGGTAGCTTACTGGAACTTGTTCTAGTGCTCTGATGTGGAGCAGATGATACACCTCTAGGTTAGTATGCGCTCCTTAGAGAGGCCCCTGAAGAGGTAGAGAAAGGTTGGTAGAGATGGATGTGAATGGGATTGAGTATACTGATTGGACGATCTCTAAGACCGACTGGTCTAATGTGATGTTGACTCATGCATGGAAAAAAAGGCAAAAGCAATGGCCAAAAGGGTGTATGAAAGAGGCTGTATTCTCAGTGCTGGGGAGAGGTTGTTCAGACCCTTGACTGATTTTCAAAACTGTTGTTTCGAAGCGGAGGATTGGCCTGTGTATGTTTTGTTGTAAGTCTTTGCAGATGTTGCTTTGACCAGTATTCAAATGACCTGTGTTGTTGGTTGTGAGCCTCTTGCTGTCTCTGGTATGGGGTGCATCATTTCCACTTATAAATGCCTAGGGTTTTTAGTGTGGCTTGGAAGGTCCTTCATTGTGTGGAGGACCTCATCCATTTTTGAGGCAAAGAAGTGCATCTTTTAAGATAGGAGGTCCTCCACCCTCATTTTCAGATCTTTAAGGATACCTGAGACTTGATGCTAAGAGGCTCTGCACATAACCACTGCTGTTGCTGTAGTGCAGGCTGCCATGTTAGCAACCTCTATAGCAGCTTGAAGGATTGTATTGTTTGGCCCTCCTGCATAGTGGCCGGAGCTACGGTGTTTCTGCTCTGGGAGATGTTCCAAGAGTTCTTGAAGTTTGGTGTAACTGATGTGATTGTAATTAGCCAAGACAGCAGAATAACTGGCAACCCTAGGTTGTAGAGTGGTTGAAGTGTTAACTTTTCAGCTGAGCAGAACATTATGTTTATGGTTTTTGTCTTGTAGCGTCAAGTGGAACTAGATTTCCTTTGCCTGGTGGTGTACCACAGCAATCACCAAAGAGTTCGGTGAAGGGGGAGAAAATAAAAAGTCAATTTCTTTGGCAAGGGCAAAAAAAATTCTATTGACACATTTGTTAGTGGGGGTGCCGATGCTGGCATCTGCCATATCGTATCTGCTGGTTCCATAATGGCCTCGTCCATTGGTAGAATTATTTTTGTGGTGGGTAAGGGCTGCAGGATTTTTAGAAGTTTGTGCTTTTTTCTTGCACTTCTTGTAAACTGATTTTCCGTACCATGGCCACTCTTCAGAAGAAGTCCTGAAATTGTTTCAGATCATTTCTTAGTGTTCATGTTGGTGGAATTATTGCCTTATTGAGTAAGGAGGAAGAGGAGTTATTCAAAGGAGATCTGTCCCCAGTATCTGTCAGGTCCGGTCCTCTTCCTCAGGAGGTTCTTCATCCCCTCTCTCTGACATGGTGTCCTGGGTCCGAAGAAGGGGAGGTCTAATTGATGCTATTGCTGGAGTGAATGACACTCTAGGATGGCACCTATATGTGGTCCAGACATTTCATGGCAGCCAAAGCAAGGGGTACAGAGGTGGCAGGTATGGACATAGTTGTCTGTACCATTGTTGAGTCGGTGGTACATATGAGGGCTTTGTTGGTCCAAGCTTAAAGAGAAGCAGCTGTTGTGTCCACCTGCCTCAGCTCACTATATGCTACTGAGGCAGCAGGGAACAGAGGCATCTGTTCTGTTCTAACAGGAAAATAGTTGGTACCAAGGAGCAGTGACTACAGCACCAAGTGGACCTCTGTATCAGTGTGGTGCAAGAACAGTGTCAGTGTTTAAGCACTGTCTGCTTTGGTGCAGTTTTAGTGGTGGTAGTCTGTGCTAGTTGCCCCCTATTTGATGGTGCCAAGACCTGCACCAACACCGGTGCTGGTGGTGGCAGCATCTCCACATAGGGTAGCTTCGGTATTGGATCCAGTGCCTGCATTGTCGGTGCCATTGTGGAGACACTGCATCTTAGGTTTGAGGTAGTCTATTTATGTACCATCAGAACATGTGCCGAGATAGTGCCGGATAGGGATATGATACTGTACACATTTAAATGGTTAACCGCTGAGCCTAGGCAGCAGTGCGGGGAGGCGGGGGAGAGCAGGCGGGAGCTGGTGATTGGGGTGATCCTTGGGAGCCATCTGCCCCTCCACCACATTGCAGCTCCATGGGAGCCAATGCTTGTGGGAGCCAGCTTTAAAGCTGGCGCCCCCCCCCCCACACACACACACATCGGCTCTCGCTGAGCCACCTGTGCCCCAGGTGTAAACATGCAACCACTGAACATCTCAGCAGTTGCCTGTCTAAGCCCTCCCCCCCTTACCCCCCCCCACACATGCTTTCTAACATCCCTAGTGCCAGAGTTTTCCAGCTTGTCAGTGGTGCTGAATCTGGAAGAGATTGGCACCATGGTCAAAGATCCAACTGGGGAAACTATTTACAAGAGTCCTAGTCTGATGAAAACGAGATTTGCTTCCTGGAAGTGGTGGAGGTGTAAGCCTTGTCTTCGGACCCAGATTTTTGTGGATCAGTGGTTGGGTCCTCTTGTGCAGGTTTGTGGGCAGGCCCTGCCCACAGTCTCCCTGGGTCAGCTGTGGATGCCCACAGCAGTCCCTGTCTGCAGCAGGCCCCACGGAACTAGAGCAGTCCCTTGCCCATGGTGGGCAGGGAGCTGCTTTAGTC
Source organism: Apalone spinifera (assembly GCA_030068395.1). Taxonomy (NCBI): domain Eukaryota; kingdom Metazoa; phylum Chordata; order Testudines; family Trionychidae; genus Apalone; species Apalone spinifera. The sequence continues at coordinate 30,326,904 of JANRFK010001158.1, forward strand.
CCCACTAGTTAACTGGAACCAATAAGCATCACCCGTTATTGGTTAACCTGTCACATCCCTAATGCAAAGTACTCCATTTAGGAAGAACCAATCTGTTCCACACATACAATATGGGAAACAGCTGTTTTAGGAGGAAAAGCAAGCATCATTGTGGGATATATTAGCAGGGGCCTGGCCTCCCTCCCTCACTGGCAGTGACGGGGGAAGTGGAGCACCATGGCCATGGCTCGCTCTGTTCCCCTGGCTGTTATCTGTGAGTGCGGGGGGTTGGACCCCTTCTGCGGGCACCAGGCCCACCTGTCATCTGCTGGTGTTGGGGCACATGCTCCCATGAGCCAGCAGAAGTTGATCATAATGCCATTGGATTAAAAAGCAAGCAAGAAAGCAAGTATGAGTTACTTCAAAATCAACTCCAGTATCTGCCACTGAAAACAGGAATTTAAAAACTGATGAAGTGTCTAGTATAATAAAAAAAAAAAATCAGTTGTTCAGATGAAGCTACATTTCTCACCTCTACACCCAGGTCATGTTTTGCACTTCAGGTCCTCCACATGTACATGTATAAACTTGTCAGTTAATATACACAAATGATAGAAACATTAACATTCATAATCCACATATTTAATATCTAACAGTTTTATTTCTGTTCTTTTTCTGTAAATTGCCAATTACTTATATCTAGTTAAAGCTCTTAAAGGAAACAGATCTCACAGGATGCACCAATATGATTTCATCGATATGGAGCCATAGGTATGGAGACAGACTGATTTTGATTCTAGATCAGATCTTCTGAAGGACTCATGGATACTATTATGGATAGCAGAAAACCAAATGACACAAAGCTACAAAGGAAACTTTGTAACATTTTTTAGTTTTGCTTTCCTTCCTCATTTTTTAATCGGTAACAGATTTTTTTTTAAAAGGTGATCTACCAAGTGTATGTATGCCCATATGGGGGAGTGTCCTTTTTGTGATTATTTAATGTGATTTATAATGACATGTAAAAGAACCTTTCACAAACAATGCAGTAGAGTTTGTTAGCTTTTAAATAAAGTGTTCTAACACAAATGAGTAGCATCAATTCTTCTCTGTCTTTGGAGGACAAATGCGAACTGTGAACTTTCTTAGCCCTTGACTGAAGGAATCAGGTGTTGGATGTTAAATATATTATCTTCCAAATGTTTCAAATATTTGAACTAAAAAGATGTTACATAGATATATTTGTCTCTGATTGCAAGGTTATATTTTTCCTTAGATATAATCTGAGGGCTTGTCCACAAATAGACTTGTTTCTGATTGGCTATTCCTGAATAATGAGAAACAACTCCACATGAAGACAAGCCATAAGTTTAAAGGCTTCCAGAAATACCACTTCAAATGAAGTATTCAATTGTACACCCTAAATACCTAACATTATACAACCTTCTGTTTTTCTCCAATTTCTCTATGCAACTATTTAGAACCATATCCTAGAGTATTCTGAATCCCAAAAGAAAATTTAGATATTGTTTTCATACCATATGTTCAGACAAATACAAATTATTCTCTCTTCTTTTAAATCTCATTAGAATACCATTTGCCTTATGAAGCTGAAAAATTATGTGAAAGATGAGAAAATGCTGTCATCAATTAGACTACTAAGCCTGCAAAACAGTCTAAAATGGTTTACATAGCATCTTCAATTGCACTGATACAAGCTATGTAACATGAATTAATAGAAAAACCATTAACCAAGGCTATTAAACAGCAGTCTTGGCACACTCATATTTCCAGAGCAGATTTACAGTTAATACATAAGCTAACATTTTCTGAGTCTACATCAGCACATTTTAGTTCCAGTAAATGCCAAGTTAATCTATAATATAAGATTTCATGTTATGTAAATTAAAATGAAATAAAGCAAAATAAATAAAAACAGAAATATACTTCAAAGCTTATTTAAAGGATTTTTAAAATTTAGGAGAACAAGAACTTTCTAAAATTATTTTGAAAGCAATTTAAACAATAGATTAAAAATTCAATTTTGAGGGAGCTCACTTGGAATGGTCTTCATTGCTCTTTCCACTAGCAGGCTTTTTTTTTTTTTAAATGAAAGCAAAGTCTTATTCTGCATTTCTAAAGAGCTGTGCTGAGCTATTCAGCATCCCACTGGGCTTCTCCAGTTGCTCTTAGGGACATCACTCTGTGACTACAACAGTGGTTCTCAAAGTGTCATCTGTGGAGCACCATCTTGCATGTGTGCCACAGGCTCGGGGTTCCCCCCCCCCCGCAGATGGAGCCTGCACTGGTGCTCTAGCCCTGCACCACCCACCCCATTGGGCTGGAGAGCCAGTGCTAGCTTCCTGCTTCAAGGCAGGGAAGGAACCCCAAGCCTCGCAGGCAGGATTTGGCTCACGGGGTGGAGGAAGAGGCTATGTGAGCTGCCAATCCCCCTCCACCAGCTGTGGGGAACAGTACTGCAGGAAAAAGCTCATCTGGAGGCTTTCCCCTCTGTTTCCATTGTACAGAACTGTGGCCAATTGGAGCAGCAAGGGTGGTGCCTGGCAGCAGCGGAAAGTGGGGGTGGGCGGAGTTTGTAGTGTACAGAGCCAGGTAAGCACCCCCCATCGCTAGACTCCACATCTTCCTCACACACACCCCTCCTGCTGAGACCCCATACTCTTCCACCCCACATTCCCACGCCACTGTACCCTCCTTCCCAGATCCTGCAGCCCAGCCCTCTTCTGTACACAACCTCACACCCTGATGCCCAACCCACAGCCTGCTCCATCCCATCTCATCCATCCCCAGCCTACTTGCATCCTCACCTGCACCCCATCTCCTGCCCAGATCCCCACAGCCCACTCCTGCACCCTCTCTTACACCCAGACTTCGCAGCCCCATCCTGCATCTCACCTCCTGCCCGGATCCTCATTCCACTCCTGCTCCCAACTTCTGGGCCAGACCCCCACCCCCAGCCCACTCCTGCATCCTACCTCCCATCCAGACCCCTGAGCCTCACTCCCTCCCGCACTCCAAACCCTATACTCTCATCTCTATCCCACTCCTTAGCAGCCACCTTCCACACACTGAACCCCTCATCTTTGGTACCATCCCAAAGCCTGGGGGAGCCCACAAAATCTACGAGCCCTGAGCCCTCAGAAGATCCCGCAACCTCTGTCCTTCCTTCCCTCCTCCCCCTCCCCCGTGGGACTGGTACATGAGGCAAGTGAGGTGTGTCAGTCAGGAGCCACATCAGTGAGAGCTGGGCCTTTTTTTGTTGTTTATTTTGCTTCTCACTTCTGTGCAGCCCCCGACTAATTTTTCTGTGGCCCCCGACCAAAAAAGGTTCCTCACCCCTGCCACACAAAGACAATGTTGAAACTGTTTGTTTTGGACATAAATTAATATTTTAACTTTATTTAAAACAAAGTTTGGTAAACTAACATGATAAAGTTAAAGTGCTTAATCATTATTTAATGATTTTGATTAACAGCACTTCCTTTTTAAAAAGTTATATATGCCCCCTGATGTTATAGCTGTGTATTTATGTTTTTATGCTCCAGTAACCTAGTATGAATAATATAGTATTTAAGGTATTTAGAGATAAGAAAATGCATTTTGTCATCATGGGTGATTGGCTGGTGGTCCACAGAAAGATTTGTGTTGAACAGGGTGGGCCACAGGCCAAAAAGTTTGAAAACCACTGCACCTAAGTTATTTTACAGCTGAAAATATACTGCACTTTGACTACAGGGGAGGACTGTTTACAGTCACTTTAAAAGTATCTCACTATTACACTGTTTCTGAAACTGATGTAAATTATGCAAATTTCTGTAAAACAAATTAGCCTCATTCTATACCTAATGTAGTAAGATGAGGGTCTGTAACAAAATCAGCAGGCCTGAAATCTAGTGAGCAAGACTTTGGTTCAGTGAAACTGCAAGCAGGAAAGAAGCTTAGCTAACAAGAAATAGTACAAGCAGGGTCAAGCATAAGGAAAGTTAAAAGGTGCCAAGCACAGACCATAAAACGCATTCCAGAGGGGTTGTAACAGAACACCTCTTTAAGAAACAGGTTGGTACCAAATACTTCCCCACAAATAACATACATAACAACCCAGGTTCCGGACTGGGTCTAAATTGACACCACAATGGATAGTAATTGAACCCTGCTTGTGTGAGCTAAGGGGCAGTAACTAGCTAACAGAGGGTAGCAACCTGACATGTCAGGAGTGATGTGTGACTTGTTTATATTTATATATAAAAGTGCACCCCAAAGGGTGATCATCGGCTGACCATGGGAGGGCACTATAATCCTGAGCATATAGCTGGGTGTTAGTCCAATGTCATGTCTTACACAGGTGTAGTGGCACAAAGGTGAGTCTGTTCACTGACAAATATTATTGTCTGTCACTTGGCAATAAACCTACTTGGGTGCTTTCAATCCTTATCTGATTTGTGGTCTCTGGGTACTCTGTGGGAATCTGTTGTGTTGACTAATTGTGCATGGTTAATGCTTTTAGACAGGGGAGCACATGCATGCACACAGCCAAAAGTTTATCATCACTGACGGATTAGAGGACCTGTCAGGAACTCATTGGGATGACCCTGGCTGACTGACGACACATAGCAGTAATGAAAGTCAAAGCAAGGACAGACAGTCAAGTCAAACTGATTGCTTCTGCAAACGTGCATGGGCTGACATAGTCAGCAAACAACAACATATAACCTCAGTCATGCAGAATGCAATGCTATACACAGCCTCAAGAAAAATTCCAATATCATAATCAAAGAGGCTGACAAAGGGGGCACTGTAGACACCATGAACAGAATAGATTATGAACAGGAGGCTGCCAGACAACTCACCAACACCAGATTCTACAGGCTTCTCTCCTCTGATCCCACTAAAGAATACAAAAAAACCCTAAAAACACAGTATAAAGGAACATCTCAGCTTTCTACCCTGATGAAATTGCCTATCAGGAGACAGCTCTTTCTGTGGGCCCCAAGTCCCCCCCAAAAATTGATATTTTTTTAAAAAATAAAATACAAGTTGAATATTTATTTAAATCTGATTTTTTAAATCCCCAATAAAATACTAAATTTCTCATTTAAAGTAACAGTTACAATTAAATCTCATCACAAACATGCTACACATAAACTTACACTCTCATAAAAATGAATTAATGGCTCTAATCTGTCCAGCCTAATTACAGTAAAACCTGTGCTATCTGGCACTTAACTAGCCGGAAAACTTTAGAAACTGGCAAATTTCTGAGCCGGGAAAAAACTTATTAAAAGCAAAACAAAAAAAAAACAAAAACAAAAAAAGGAAACTGGCGCTTTAAGTCGGGCCGCTCCTCAGACACTGCCCCTGCCCCTGCCAGATGTGCATGCAGCATGTACCTGGGAGATGGGTAAACGGCCGCTCCGGCCACCTGACGCCAGGCTGCATCCTGTCCCCCCCGCAGCTCCTAACATCCCAGCCCCCCCGCCACCCCCCGTGCCTCCTGGCCTCCTTCCTGGCCTGTCAGTCCCCCACAGCTCCCGGCAGCCCGGCACCACAGTGGCTCATGGCTGCCCTAGCAGCCCACCCTTCCCCCCCATCTTTGCCCCCTGGCTTCCACCCCCCTCACCAGGCTGCATCCTGCCCCCCTCCTGTGGCCCCCCTAGAAGGCACATTCTGGCCCCCACACCGCTCCCCACCATGTAGGCCCTGCACAGCTCCCACCCTCTTCCCCTTCTCGGATACCTGGAATTTTTAGAAAGCTGACACGACCTAATCCTTGGGCGTGCCGGATAACACAGGTTTTACTGTAGTAGATTTTGCTTCTTGAAAGCCAAGAACTTTCAATTTCTATTTGTCAGCAGGCTAAAAAGTAACATGTGCAAAGAAAGACGCAAAATGGATAGAATTGTTTTTCTTCTGTGCTTGTGTGGTAGTGGACCTGGACTAAGCACAGCAGAGCAGTTAGTTAAGACATTGTCTTAAAGCCAGAGAAACAATACATAGGAAAGGATGGAGGCAGCATAGGAACAGTGGAGTAGACTGGAAAGAGAAAGGGAAGACATTATTCAGCACACTCAAAGCTTCTTATATTCCCCCCACACTTTTGCAACAGAAAAACTGCCATGGCTTCTGGGCCTAAGAGAGACCCTATCTGGGAATATACAGAAAAAATGTATTCCCTACGTAAAAAAGGAAAAGGTATGAAGTATAAGCAGTGCAAGAAGATGATACAGGGCATAGCTGCAAGAATGAAACATCATAAGGAAACCTGCTTATTGGGAGAAAATGATGCAGATGAAGGGGTGGATATGGCTGAGTGGATTAACGGTTTAGCAACTTAAATAATTCACTTTGCAATGCACCATTCTTCAAGATGCTATGCCTTTTTGAATAAGTGTGATTTGACATGTACATTCCCAAGTTGTTTGCGATGTTGGATGTTACTAGGAAAAAAAGTTTAGCTTTGCTTATCCTTATGGTTTGTTTAATTAGTTAACTAGGTCCAGAATGTATCACTGCAATACAGATAGGTGCAATAAGAGAAATCTAGAGTTGTTAGTCAACGCTAAATGTCATTTTCTTATTTTATATTGCATAATACATACCCCTTATTTTGGAACATCATAGCCAGAGACCATAATGGTGATGCCATAAATTTATTCCCTATTTTACTTCAGCATAACTCAGCTTTTCCCAGGGAATTCCATTCTGTACTTGTTTTCTCAAAAACCAGAAATGCTGGTGTGTTCAATGGGGCTTATTCCAAAATTAAATGCACTCTAAGCACAATCAGTCTTAGCTTTTTTGGTAACTTGATTTAAAATCGCCATTTTAAAAACCCCAACCAATCCACTCTGCAAGCCTTTTTTTTTTTTAAATAAAACATTTGATTAGATAGGAAGTGAATGCCAGAGTTGAGCACCTCTATTGGACATACCTCGCCATCAACCTTACACTGCTTAACCCTAGGGATGGTATCTCCAACAGTCACAGTGGTACATCCGGAAACAATTGTTTGAGCCCACTACACAAAACTAATCCATCCTGACACTGCAATTATAGAATACGACTACAGCGTTTGAGGAAAGGGATTCCAGAGAGTATGTGTAACTTTCAGCAGTAGGAAAGCAGGAGAAGAGCTACTTCAGTTTTGTTTTCATTCAGATTATTATTATTTTTTAAAAACATATGTGCATATATGTGCATAGATGCAGCCGGCGTCAGCTCATGACACTGAGGACGTGTCTCCACTGCAGCGTTAGGTAGACGTATAACTTAAGTGCTGCCCCTAACCAGATTCCCATTCATGCACAAAAATCTCCAGCTCAAGTGCTGTCTGGCCCACCAGGGAGTACGAGTTGTTAATCATTCTATTAAAATACTGCTGACTGACCAAGAACAGGGCCTCCTTGTTGTAGTCACTGTACAAAATACAGATTAGTAAATGGCTCTTTTCCCGAAAGCTTAAGTCCTGCTAATGATGCAGCTACTCGGCGCTGCTCATGCTACCACTTTGTGCTTCGCTGATGTTGTTTTGCAGTGGTGCCATGCTCATCTGAACTAAGGCCATTTCTTCACTTGCCATGCTGGAGATCAATCTTCTGGCATTCGATTTATCAGGTCTAGTTAAAACCTGCTAAATTGAACACTGAGGATCGGCTCCAGACTGGGCTGATACCTTTACACCTTCAATAGATTTCTTTTGGGGCTAGAATCCTTTGTTCTCCATGCCCTCCCCACTTCCCTGGAAAACTACCTGGATAAACTGGTATTCCAGTACAAATATGCAGGGACACATATCTTTCCTTCTGCCGGGCTAGGTGCCGACGCGCTGCGCACATGTTTCTTTTTCTCGGGTCTACGGGTCACCGTCAGTCCTGAGGTGCCAGGCTAATCACCCATACTTACTCTCAGCGGTAAAGAGTGAGACAGGGAAGGAGGCTTTTTCTTGTGAGCCATCTTGGCTGAAACGTGGCGATTCGCCTCCGGGGAAGGGTCTGACTGTGGCTTGAGGGTCTTGTCGAAAAGTAACATTTTGAGATGCATTTCGCAGTCTCTACATGCCCTGGCAGTCAGCTTTGAAGAGTGGGGGCACTTCTGTGGAATGTGCCCCTCACCAAGACATTTTATGTGGAATGTATGCTCGTCTGAGACGGGCATGGAGTCCTTGCATACCGCACACTTCTTGAAGCCTGGGGAGCCAGGCATTATGATATAACTACCTAAAACTAAATACTACAAATAAAAAAATTTTTTTTTAAACTTATAAACACTAACTAGATAACTGTAGAGTAACTATTTACAACTAAATTGACTCTCTTTTCTCAGGTTTGAGAATCGACAGGAGAGGAAGCTGTTTCTCCGCCTACACCCAAAGACGATTAGGAGGAACCAGGCGACCGGACCACGTGACTGGAAACAGTGCGAAAAGCCGCAAGATGGCCGCCGCGCATGTGCAGTCCGGCAGACAACAGCTAAAAGATCTCCGATCTGTGGCGCTGGGATGAGCCCAACACCCACAGTGGAGCACCCACAGGGACGCTACCCGAAGAAGAACAAGGCTGTTTATAGACCAATAAGTTGATCATTCAGTGTCACCTAGTTATTAAAGTTGCCAGAGCATTGAAAACACCCTTATGGCTTTCATTTGCACATTTAAAACCATAAACCACTCCATACCCCATATTTCTAACTTTAAATACAAAAATGATACATAAACCAAAATAAAGTATACAGATCCAGCAGATTGTGACATTAAAATTGATAGGTTACATGAGGCATTTTTTTTCAAACCATCAAAGCTATGTATAATAGCTTACATACAAAGTTATGTATATTTATATACATGAGACTATTTCCAGACAGGGTTAGAATGAATTGTGACATTTCTTCTCCCCTCATGCTATACGAAATTATGCCCCCTAAATAGCTCATTGTCCCAAATGCTAGATGAGCTATGACTACAGTGACCATATTTTCTGAACCAAAAATGGAAATACATTAGCCATGCCCCTTACCCCTTAGATCCCACCCCTGCGGCTAGTATTTCCAGGGTCAAGATGGATACATGCCTGGAAGTAAAGGGCATCATGTGACCCCTCTAAGAGCTGCCCCCATTGTCCTCTACCAATAGTGTTAGGTTTGGGCACCATAGGACCCTTCCCCATGCAACTATACTGCAATTGCATTAACCCAAGCCCAGACCTAGGGTGCCATGATACTGCAGCATAGGGTTCCAACCTCAATTCAAAATGAGGTCCAGGATCTGAGACCTATTACTCTGCAGTGTAGATGCAGCCCTATTTGACTCAGGGCCTGGCAGTTATAGAGACCTTTCTCACAATTACATGGGACAACTTCCTTAGACCTCTTCACGGATGATTCTTACTGGTTCCAATTAACTGGTAATCAGAGGGGGCTGGAACAGAGGGCTAGCTGCAGAAAGGGGTTTCTCTCATCTGGAGCAGCCCCTGTCTGTGGGGAACCTGAGGGTCCAGTATGCGCCAGCGTCCGGGGCAGCCTCTCTCCATGGGGACTCCAGCCTGCTGTGGACAGGGGCTGCTCCGGAGGGGGCTGGGAGCTGTCAGCAGCCCCAGTATGACCTAACATTAACCAGTTAACTGATTAATGGGAATTTACATCCCTAATGAGATGTACTACAACTACATTTTTTGAAATTACTGCAAAACTATCAAGTGTCCTCCATTTTCACAAACTAGAATGACAATACTGAACTACCCAGGACAATTACAGGGTGGAAAAGACCATGTCACTAATCCTCACCACCACTGCTTGAAAGGCACATTTCCCACATAAATCAATATAAGGGCTGGGCTATTTTATATATAAAGCTACTGAGAAATGTACATGTCAATACCATGATGGCAATGCCTATTACTAGGTATTATTTACATAATATAATTGCCAAATAGGACTACTTCCCAACCTGCTTACAAAGGGCCTGATCCAATTTAAATTTTAAGCTAGGATTAGGCCCAAAGCAATCTGTTGACATTACCCAAAAAGATCCAGTTAACATTTAGTCACCCTTCAAAAATATAAGGGACCAATCAGTAAAAGCCCCACTGCCTGGTAGAGGTGATCTCTGAAAAAAATTGGAGGGACGTTGAACTGACTTCTTTTGACAGCAGTGCTTTCTCTCACTGGACGTGGGGTCTTTAGCACAGGTTTCAGAATAACTCAGAAATATGTGTGTCAGAATAACTCAGAAATGCGTTTTCACAGCTAACTCCATTCAGGGCTAGGCAACATGGAGCCCAAAGACAGAAGAACAAATTCCTTGAACGTAGAAGTCAAAACATCTTACCTCTTCATAGAGTTCACAAAGGGCTTGTTTACCCAGACTCACAAGTCATGACAACCCTTTTTGTAGAAAGACGATACACATCCTGCCTCTCTGTGGACGCACCAAGTGTTTCCAGGTGGCATCGTAACATACTGTTTTAATCTTAACTGCTTGGATAAGGAAGACTCACAAAAAGTCTGTCCATCATCCACACCAGGGTGACATGATTTCACCACAGTGGTAACAGACCTGATCTCTCTGTGGGCTCTTGTGGAGCAGCAGGAAGCCTGGGGTGGTCTCTTAAGGGGAGTGCCAGTAGGTGCCTCTATTTCAGTGGTTCTCAAGCTTTTTGGCCCGTGAACCACTTGGCTCAATGTAAAACCACCAGGTGCTAAGGGAAACTCATTATTAATTACATAATTACGCCCGAGCCATTTTGCTAGTGCTGGAGCTAGGGAGAATGGTTTAATTTAAATTATTGAACAGATTAAGCATTTTAACTTTCTCATGTTAGTTTATCAAACTTCATTTTAAATAGTGTCCAACACAAAAGATTTCAATGTTTTCTTTATTTGTGGCAGGGATGTATAACCTTTTTGAGTCAGGTTAAAAGTCAGTTGGGGACAACACAAGTGAGAAACAACAAAACTCCTCCCCAAACCCCTAACTCTCACTGAGCTGACCCCCAACTCAGACACCTCACTCCTCTGGCACTCCATGGGGCAAGGGAAGGGACAGGGAAGACTGAGGTTCAGGGTTTCCCATAGACCAGATTTAC